>BSYO01000011.1:20345629-21545629 GCA_033239525.1 Nepenthes gracilis
TAGTTTATCAAATAATAGCTGAAAGATCTCTTTTTTTATATATATAAAAAAAAGTCATATTATGTGGTCAATTTTTGAATATTTAAATATAATATTATGTCTTTATTGAATATTTTTAATATTATAAAGCCTTATATTAAATTGATATTTGTAGATACGTGGCACGTTTTGCATATCAATATTTGGTAGACATTTTATGATTTATCAGATATTTTTAATATCTTATTTTTTTTAACAGTTTTAAGACATTGTCTAAAAAATCACCATAAATTTACATTACTATTTTAATGAATTTGATTTCACACAATTTAACACTACTGTAGGTATATTTTTTAAATCTTATTTTATATGCTTATAGTTGATTCATCGTAGTCAATATATTAATATTTATAATCAAATTTTAATTTTAAATTTCGATGCTATGAAATTTTAACAGAAATATTTTTCCAATCTTTTTCTATGCACACATTGCCCGGGGTTGAGGGGTGCAGTGCCGTGGCATAGCTTGGTGGATTTAGTCCAACGGGCTCCCTTTTTTCCTTTTATTTTTATTTTTATTTTTTTTTTTTGTGCTTTTTCCTTTTTCCCCATTTTAATTTATTGAACCCCCTTTTTTATGTTTACCATTTATAGATTTTTTAATTATTCTTATAAAATATAAACTCAAATAAAAATTAAAAATATAAATAAATTTAAATATAAATTGGATCAAATTTTTCTTATTTATTAAATATTTATATTTATATTTTATAACTTTATGAAATAATAATTTTATAATTATAAATTTTAAAATATTATTATATAAGTAGAATTATATTTTATAAATTTATAAAATAATATTTTATAATTATTTATTATTAAAATATTATTATGTAAGGATGACTATATTTTATAAATTTACAAAATAATAATTTTAAAATATTATTATATTAAAAAGATCTAAAAATTATAAAAAAATATTTTTTTGATATTTTCTTATTTTATTAAAAAATTAAAAATAAAACACACAATATAAAACAAAATTTAAAAAAACAAATTAAAAAAAGGAGAAAAAAGAAATAATGGGAAAAAAAAGGGGATGGGAAAACCCTTACCCATTGAATTTAATCCAACAGACAGCTAGAATATGGCATAACTTCGGTGTCACATGTCCGCAAAGCAACCCATAGGCATCATCAGTCGTCACTTTGCATTGAATTTTGCTCAATGATACTAGCATGCACAATTTATTCCAGCATATAACGAATCTTACCATTACCATAATTTGAATACTCCAACGTATGCAGAATATTAGATGTCAATCTGTTACATCATCCTGTGCCCATACTAATGCCTTACTGTCGGTCAAGTTAGTGAAAGCCCAAGCGTCGACCACCACAGCGCAACCTGTGTGGTGCTGAACGATAGCACAAGTCGGCCAACTACGAGGCAAAACAGAAACAATCTCAAGGCGGTGCCGTAGTGCTAGCAGTATTCCACATGTAACAATCTGGCATATCAAATGCCGACTAGTTGGTGGTTCAGGTTGCTAAGCAATTGCAACAGATTCAATATCAATAACACCATTTTCAATAACAATTATTAAATAATTATTTTATTTATATTAAAATTATTATTTTATATTTTAGTCACCCTATTGATATGAATAAATTATTCATTTAGAATAAAAAATAAAAACTAAATAGCTCCCTTTTTTTAAATTATTGGTTATGGAAAAGTAGTCATTTAATGATAGTTTTTTCATTTATATTCTTAATCTTTTTTCATTCCCTCGTTTGATGGGCAATACGATTTTAACGTTCCGCTCAAATTGCAATCTATTTGATAAATAGTATGATTATGAATATGATGATCTTGATTAAGAATTGTTACGACCTAACCTACTATTTAAACCGTGAGGAAACGTAAAATAACGTACGACAAGCATACGGCAAGTACAAATATTCGATAAAAAACATAGTTTTTACATGAAAAATTTTCTTTTAAATGATGGTGAAAAACTTCGGGATCCAAAGTCTGAAAATATCTCAACTATATAATATCTTGATTATATAAACCCTAAGTACAAAGTCAAACTATTTTATCTCAAAACAAGTTTGTACAATAAAGAATATAAGATGAAAGAAAATAAATAAAATCTGATAAATGCTCTTCTTAATAGCAAAAATTGTGTACCTACGATCGACGAAAATTGAAATTCGATTTGAAATACAAACAGATGCACAAATATTATTTTTCTTCATTTTCTCTCTCTTTCTCTTCTTTTCTCTCTCAAAACTGCACTTAGAATGCAAGGATAAAATCTTAGCACGTAAAAGCTGCACTTTTATTCTCCGGATCCGCGCTTGAGCCCCTATTGAGCGCCGCGGTTCTGAAAATCGCGCCTCAGTGGTGCCTCGAGTGTTTAGCGCCCACCTGCCTTCTGGAATTTGCGCTTCAATGGCGCCTTAGGCATATATCGGCCGTTCACCTTTTGAAATTTGTGCCTTAGTAGTGCTTTGAGCATAATGCTGCCAAAATTAGCCAATCAGGCTTTCATCATATCTCGAAGAATGCACAAAAATACTCATCATTCGTATCACTAATTGACATATCAAATGAGTTTGGGTTCAGACAAAAGTGACCTATAACCTAACAAAAATTGTTTAAAATTATAAAGATAAAAATGATATGTCATGTGAGGGCAAAATGAAGTAAATTTTAATCAATATTACACTAAAATCAAAGTAATAAATAGTAGCTCTAATAAGATTATTCTAAAAGTAGGATTTAAGCATGAGGATGGATTAGTCTATTTAGTTAGATACTATAAAGATTTTAGAGAATTTAAAATTTGATAAAAAAAATGGCATATTTTATAAATTTTTATAATATTAATATTTATTTAATATTTATAAAATTAAAAAATAATTATTTAAATATTTTTTTATATATTAAATATGATCTGTTAGCTTTTTATTATCGGTGGTAGAAATTTTATTCCACCGATTGGAATTGTGATTGGTTGTCCCGATATGGCTCAATGGCATGACCTAAGTAATTTTCCCGTTTAATATGATGGAAAGTGATAAATTTGACAATAAAATTTTGTCCTTTTTTACCTGATTATTTTTAAAATAAATATTTATGATTTTATTGGTATTTTTAAAATATCTAAATTTACATTAACATTCCAAATAACCATTTTCATGGCTAATAATCTTTAAATAAAAAGGTAACTAGACCAGCTATGCCTAACACGATTCGGTAAAGATCAAGCGTTAGCACTATACATTCAATACAATATTTTAATAGCATATATAGTTATTTTTTAAAAAATATATAGATTTAATTGATTACTTAATTTTATGATGATATTATATTTATTTAGTAATTATTTATTTGTTTTGCTATTCTTTTGCAAAATGGCATGGTACCGTTTAGCTCGGTGGGAAAAAATTATGCTTATATTATATTTAATTAATAAAATAAAATAAAATAAATAAAATAATTATTATTAATAAATTAAATAAAAAATATAATTTAAAATTAACATTTTATTATTTAATTAATGATGGATTCAGTAAATTTGACCCAAGAAGAATTCCTAGCAGCTTAATAATTTTAACTCAGAAAGCGAGTCCATGTATCATGTGTAACTTACTCATTTATCCTTATTTACGGAGACGGTTCAACAAGTAGTTATACCAGACAGAATAATCCACCTACCCATACCTCTAAATCGATTTGGTTTAGATTATATACATATTTGGCTCAATCTGATTTTACAATCATAAATTTTTATATAAATTCTGGCCGGTATCTTATCTAAATATCATTTTAATTAGATTTAGTTTGAGATAGGGGTAAATAAAAAATATTTTAGAATAATTATTTTTTAATAATTAGAAAAAAATATTATGGAGAGTTAATAATTTATATTTTTTATTTAAAAATAATGTTAGAGAAATTAAATAATAAAATAATAATTTTACTGTTTATGATAATAAAATAAAAAATATAAAAAATCGAACTGCTGTCGTCTTCTTCCCGCTTCTGTCTCTCTCGTGCTCTGTTTCGAATGTCTAGACACGTTTTATCCACATTAATCTATCTTGCCTCTTTCACTCCCATCCTTCTCCTCTCTTCTCTTCCTGCGGATTCTTCGTTAAATTTCTGCGATTTTCTTTTCCCAATTCATCCAAATTTTATCCAAATTTACTTACTTTTCCTTCAAATTTTTCCCTGATATTAACTCGGTAATTTCAGCAATTCGGAATTGATGTTTCAATCAATATTTAGGGTTTGATTCCAGTGCTTCTGATCTATCACGGGTGATTGTGAATTGGGTTACTGCATTTAAGGATTCTCTGTTGTTGCCCTCATCAATTGTCATAGAAAGGCTGTGTTTCATTGATTCGTACTTCCATGTTTAGAGCTTATCTACTCTAACCAACAGGTCAGAGCCACACCACATTAACAAGGAAGTTGGGGAGCCTATCGCTCTAAGTGAGGGGATGATTTAGCTTTTTAATTACAGTTAATTGATATTAATCAAATTATTATATTATTTATTATTAAGAAAATATTATTTAATTTTTATTAAGTATTAAAAAATATTAATCTTATTCGTTTAATATTAATCTGACTGATGCAATTAAAAAAGATTGAATGAACCCTCTTTTAATGAGATAAAAAATCCAAATTTGAGAACGAGCTGTGCCAAAATCCTTTTATGGCCCTTTGAATAGTGAAAATAAATTTTAAAATACAAAATTATAGCTATAATCGTTGGGGTTTGACAACAGCTTGGATGAACCAAAGAAGGGATTAACAATGGAAACACATAGCAGGCAAATAACAATATCAAAATAAAAGGATAACACACAATCAATTTTTACGTAGAGATTCTCTTCTACATAAAAGAAAAAAATCACAGAACGAAACGTCTAAAAATCTTCACTATATAAAATCGGTTACACAAATTCCAAATCAAGATTACAAGAGTTTAAACCCTTGTATCAAATAAACTCAGTAACGGTGAAGATAAGATGAATTTGCTTCTTCTCACTTTTCTCTCTTTCTCTCTCTTTTTTTTTCTTCACTAACGGAGCTTATTGGCCTAAAATTGCAAGTGGTGTTTTGTCGCTCACTCACTCTAACCCTAAAATGCATTAGCGCATTTTATAATATGGGCCATGCTCGATCACTTCTGGACTTGATGCTCGGGTGACCTTCGACATCACCGCTCGAACATTTTTCAAACTCCATTAAAAAAAATTTTATCTATACGAATTATTTTAATTTGTTATTTAATGTCATATATAATTAAAAAAAATAAATATTATAATTTATACTATCCGATAAACTATTAATGATTGGCATGTTTTTATCTATACAAATTGTTGTGTCATGGATCCTCGATTGCTGTATGTATTAGAGAGTTTTTGGATTTCTCATCGTCTGGAGGTTGTCGCGAAAGGGTCCGATCTTCATCTCTGTTAACTTGAGACCTATACAACACAATCAATAAACAAGAGATCAAGAGTTTGGCAGGATTTCTCCCACCGAGAACACTTCGACGCTCAAGTCAACGATTTTTTACAATAAACGGAAATAGGAAGCAAGCTTAGAGGTGCACAGAAATATGCTTGAATGCGTGGGTAGTGCGTGAATGCTTGTATGGGAGAATAATGAGCGGTTAATGGGAAGCCTGACTCCCTGTATGCACCGCGATGGGTGGTTGACTTTTGTCACCTGGGAAGGCTGAGAAGTTTGTATCTGAAAAATGGTGGTGGAGCCTAAGGTTAGTGACGCTGAGTCAATTCTCTCGGATTCGATCCCCCTCTCCGTAGAAGAAGGATTTTGTAGGTCCCCTGGCGAGGAACTTTGGGCACGAGAATCCCTGTTGCAAGGCTTTGTTGGCCGTTGATTGTTGTCTACAGTTGCCAGCACGTCAATTGTCATTTAGCGGTGGCAGGTAGACTGCTGGGCACTGCCGGCCATGCTTGGTCTACCCCTCGAGTTGGGATTGGTGGAGAAACTAGGGGTAGCCGCCTGAGTTGCAGCTGGCAGCGCTGACTGTTTCCTTATTAGCTTGCTTCTTCTGCTCTTCTGCCGTTCTTTGGTAGCAGCATTAATGAGTTGCAAATGACGCCCATTGGTGTCGAACGTGGGCCGCCACATAGGCCACTCTACAGTGCTGGGCCTCAACTGCCTCTCAGGCAGCTGTTTCGTGGGTTTGGGCTTTGAATATCTTTTAGCCTTTGTTCCGGACCCAACACTAGCCCCCATGCCTGGGCCGACCAGTGGTCGCGGCCTGGCATGCCCTTTGGGTCCAACTCACGGTTGCCCGGTCCCCCTTAAGATGCGCCAGCGCTTGTCATCTTTTGGCTTCACGCTTTCCCTAGGCAGTCGAGCGGACTTTTTTGGTGCAGCAGCGATTCAGGGCCTGGAATGGAATGTTTCGCATGCCTGAGGTGGCGTCTGATTTGAGTGCTTTCCTATTCAATAAAAGACGTCCATGGAATAGCGTGCCCATTAAACGGTTGGAAGGGCATCATCTCGCCCATAAATAGGAGGGCTCTTCGGCTGGTGCAGCTCATCCTTTGACTGACTTTGGGAGAGCAATGCGAAGGTCTTGGGCCCGCCCCCCTCTGATGGGAGTCTGCGAATGGGTTGGATGGATTAGTTGGAGATCTGGAGTTCTTGGCGAAGACTGTCTTCATGCCCATGCTGTGGTCGATTCCTCAAGTTAATGAGGGTGGCTCGACCACTCTGCTATTGTTGCGTGCCTCCCCCCATGGAGTGACATGTCCAGGGTGCTGTGGGATTGCAGCGGAGCTATCCCGGGGATCCTCTCCTCCAGTGAAGCACGTCGCTCACGGTCTCCACTTCACTTGGGTCGCGTGCCGATTTGGGAGGAGGTTGAGAATGGATCCTCGGTGAGGGAAAAGCAGGTTCTTTTTTGCGTCACTGTTGGAGGCTCTTCAGTTAGGTGTTGGTTCTCCTCGGTGGATAACATTGGGTTCATCTCCACCGGAGGTAGACCAATAGGCGGCTGTTCCCGGTGCTTTGGCTTGTTGGGTTATCAGCGGCGAGGCTGTGGTGATCTCATGTAGGTAATGTTTCCAAGCTTGCTCAAGCTTCCCGGGCAGTTGACGTGGGGCCTAGGCCCCGTGTCATATCTTTTTCCTCTTTCTTATACCTTTACTGTTACAAATCTTATACTTTGTAAGGAAAGCCTTGATTAATGAAAGAAATAGTCTTTCGTCTTTACTCTTCTGCCTTATAGTACGTATTTTTCTTCTTGACCACTTCCCCCCTCCTTTTTTTTATCACCATTCACAGGTAGTTTGCTTCTTCCGTTGTGCCGTGCTTCGTTTCACGTGCTTGAGCATCTTCAGATGTTTGCGGTAAGTTTTGCCGGTCTCGTCCCGTAAGTCTTAATGTAGACCGTTGTCGGGAGGACGCAGCAAGAGGGGCCCTCTGATGCTTGATCCTGTGGAGGTTTGAATCGTCACTGGCGGCAATCACATTTGCCTGTCCATCTGGCGCATTAAATGCGCTGAAAATCACGGGGCGCTGCGCCATAACAATTTTCCTTGGAAATGCGCGATGCTTCAGGCATTTGCCACGTGGAGGGCGTTCGTTGGCTCTGTTCTGGCACTCTTCGCCTCCAAAATGCTGTCGTTTCAGGGGGGAACTTAGCCTATATAAATGGGCAAATTTCCTCCAATCCAGCGTGCTCTACTGGTCCCTTGACAGTGCGAATCTCTGTGTTGCTTTCGATCCCTTTCCCTTTCATCCGCTTTCACTGTGATTTCGATGGAGGGGTCGTCCTCGTCGTTTGGGTCAGGACCTTCTTCCGAAGAGCCTGAGACTGGGACCCACGCTTCTGGGGCCCTTGGTGCGGCCGCGTCGAATGGATATCATTCAAGAGGCTACCGTGTGGGCCCAATGTGATTTTTGAGGGTGCCTCCAAGCTTTGAGAGGGAAAAGAGGTCTATCTCCTCACGGGATTGTGGTCCTGGGAGGGCGGATCCCTTGCTTCACCAAGTGGCCAGGGCCGTCGAAGGCGTTGAAGCTCGAGTGTGTCGCGGTTGGAGAGATAGAGCAATTGAGGGCCCGCGCTGCACACTTTGAGGAGGCATGGGCGGAATCGGAAGTGACGGCGTCCAAGCTTGCTGGTGAAAATGTGCGGGCTTGAGCCCGCGTGTTGGCTCTCCAGGAGGAACTTGAACGGCTGCGACAACAATTTGGAACAGAGGTTGCGCATATGGGGACTGAGCTAAGGTCGAGGTTTCTGTGGGAGGAAGTCGGTCCCACACTAGAATGGAACTTCCGGGACGGCATCCGTCTCAGTTGGAGATTAGCCATGCTGGAGGATCCGAACTTCTGCATCAGCATCCTAGACTCTCGAAACTCTAGCGCCCTGACACGCACGAACCTATTGGAGTGTCTTGTACCAGGTTCCTCTATGCCAGGAGAGGGCCATTAAATGTACTCTGCGGCCGCACGCTGCTGTAAAGAAAGTTACTAATGAACATTATAATGAAATTTCACGCTTAGCTGTGCCGTTTTACATTCTGTGGCTTGTTGTAGTCGAACGGTTTGTTTTCTCCCTTACGCGCTAGTTTCGAAAGTCCCGCCGCATTAAATGCCGGTGTGACAGCGGGGATTTTTCCAGGTGGCTGAGGTGATGTCGGTCTGCGATCTGAAGAGGGGTCATGATTGCCGGCTGCTTTGGGGCCCACGACATTCCTGTGCGGCCAGCTCGCAGCCTGGCCACTCAGCAGAAGTGTCGTTTGGGTTTCCCGCGCGCTGACACCCCACCATCTATTTAAGCTGCGCTTCAGTAAAATTTCTCTCGACTGTTTCCTTGTGCTGAAGGCTTTCAGCTCGTTCCACTAAGAAAGGGAGAAAGATGACAAAGAAGAGAGAGTCTCCTTCTTCACGAACTTCTAAGGCGAGTCGGCATAGGGTCGACAGTACGGGGTCTATCCTGACAACTAGCGCCATTACTGCTCTGTTGGTGGATTATGGGATCCCCAATGACTCGGCTTATCGCAATCCTGGTTCTGTGGGTAGAGCCAATGCCCCACGAGATGGTTTTGTCGCGGTTTACGAGCACCATCTGAGAGAGGGGATTCGTTACCCTATACCGTGCACTCTGTATGCACTAGTTGAGGCGTTGGGCGTTCCTATGGTAATGCTTCACCCCAACGCCCTTCGTTATCTGGTCTCGCTGTGCATCTTATCCCACCTCCATACCGGCACTTTCGACACGAAGGCGGCGAGACTGATCTTCCTCTTTACAGAGTTGGACGATTGGGTCTCTATTTTTCCTAAAACCGGTTTCCATTTTCGAGGGACCAACCCTGATTCGGTGAAGAACTTGAAAACCCACCTTTTCTTCTTACGGAAGCCTTCCAACTCTGAACTTTCGCGTGAATGGGGCCCGATCTCGGAGTACTTCCAAGGGAAGGTGGCCTTGAGGATGCCAAGGATACGCGCGGAATTGGTTGCCGCCATCAACTCCCAGATGGCAAAATTCTCCATTCAGGGCTACTTCCTAACGTCAATTACTTTTGAGGCCGCCAGGTTGGGGTTTCGTCGGGCTGGCGCGTCGCCAGTCCTGCGAAGAAGGAGCCTGGGGACGCCGTGATTTCTCCGCCATTTGGAGAGGACGCAGAGGAAAGATGCTCGTTGTTGGAGTCGTCTTCGAACGAAGAGGAGATAGCGTCTCTAGCCAACCGGTCAGTTTTCCAATTGTTGGCCTTAGGGACATATTCAATGAAGAAGCGATTGAATCCTTGGATCTGGGTCTTCACTTTTGGCAGGTATCTCGCGAGCTAAGGGTTCGACGCCTCGAAGGTTCCATGGATTTGGTTGACTATGAGCTCCGAGTCACTGTGCGCGACCAGCAACTTGGCGGAATATTCCTTTGCTAGGTGAAGTCCTGCGAGAAGGGCCTCATATTCCGCCACGTTATTGGTAGCGGGGAAGGTCAATGTGACGGAGTACTTAATCTCCGCACCGCCTGGAGCCTTCAGCATGACTCCAACTTCACTGTCTGCTTGAGTGGACGATCCGTCCACATTTAAGATCAATGTTGGGATGTCAAAATCGCCTACTCTTCCAGGGCTGCGAGGGTCGTCTAGAGCCGGGGTTGTCGTTTTGACGATGAAGTCCGCTTGGGCTTGACCCTTGAGGGTCGGCCGAGGTCGAATTCTACATCAAACTCTCTCAACTCTATGGCCCACTTGACCAATCACCCAAAGGTCTCTGGTTTCTATAGGATCGACTTTAGAGGTTGATCCGTTAGAACAATGATTCGGTGGGCTTGGAAGTAGGGCCGCAGCTTTTGCGCTGAATAGATGAGTGTTAGTACGATCCTTTCGGCTTGCGGATAACAGGTTTTCACGTCTGTCAGTATCTTGCTTATGTAGTACACTGGCTGCTGTGCTCCCTTGTGTTCTCTGACTAACACGGAGCTAAGTGCAGTGCCTGACGTAGGTAAGTAATGGTAAAGGCCCTCGCCCGTGCATAGCAAGCTCAGGAGTGGCGGGTTGATGAGGTATGCTTTCAGTCCACCGAAATATAGACGATTTCGTCCCCCTATGGGCCCTAAAGAAGGGCAAGTACTTCTCCATGGATTTGGAAAGTAATCGTGAGAAGGCCGCCAGTCGTCCCGTGAATTTTTATACTTCCTTCACCGTTCGCGGAGGATTCATATTGAGGATGGCATTGATTTTCTTCGAGTTTGCTTCTATGTCGCTATGACACAATGAAGCCCAAGAACTTCCCAGAGGTCACCCCAAATGTGCATTTGGTAGGGTTGAATTTCATCCTATGCGCCCGTAGGACCTGGAACGCCTCCTCTAAGTCACGGATGTGGTTGCCAGCCACCTTGTTTTTTACAAGAATGCCATCGACATATACATCCACGTTTTTTTCGATATGAGCTTCAAACATCTTATTCACCGGGCGTTGATGGGTTGCCCCAACGTTCTTGAGGCCGAAGGGTATCACATTGTAGCAGTACGTCCCTTGGTCGGTCATCAAGGAGGTATGTTCCTCGTCGTCCAGGTACATCCTGATCTAGTTGTAACCAGAGTAGGTGTCCATGAAGTTCAGGAGTTTGTACCCGGACGTGGAGTCTACCAGCTGATCGATCCAAGTGAGAGGGAAGCTGTCCTTTGGGCAAGCCTTATTCACGTTGGTGAAATCTACGCACATTTGCCGTTTGCCGTTGGTCTTCTTCACCAGCGCGACATTGGATAGTCTTGGTATTGGACCTCCCGAATGAATCTAACGTCTATGAGTCTTTTTACCTCCTCCCTTATGGCGATCGACTTATAAACGTAATGGTTTCTGCACTTCTGCTGTATGGGCTTGTGGCCGGGATCGAGGCCAAGCCTGTGGACCATCATTCTGGCTGGTATCCCGGGATGTCGGTAGGAATCCAGGCGAACATGTCGGAGTTCATTCACAGGAAGGTGATTAATCGATCACGATCAGCAGGCGGGAGAGAGCTACCTATATGTATGCACTTTTTGGACTTGGGAGGATCCAGAGGGATCGCTTCGATTGCTTCCCCTGACTGGACTTGCTGCAGTATGGCTTCGTCGCGAAGATCTAGATCTTTGCCCAAGTTATCCGGCACCACGGGGGCGACCTGGAACAAGTAGTACGTCCATCCCATCGCCTGGTCCCCTAGTGCTTCTCCCACGCCGCACGGGGTTGGGAACTTCATCTTCAGATGGAAAATCAAAGTATGTATCCTCTCCCAAATCCAATTTAGCTATATTGGCTAAAATTAGGTAAAGAAAGGCAAATCTTATTATTGGTGAGAATGTTTTCTTTTAATCTGTACCTTCCTATTGGATATAACCTTTTTTCACAAGGTGAGTTTTATACGTTTTAATTGTATGACTTGCCTTGTGTCTGAAAAGAAAAGCACAATGGTCTTTCCCTAGGCAGTAAGTTTACCAGATTGTAGACTCAATTTAACCTCATTAATTTCATCTCATCACTAATTACTTTAATCAATTTAACTTCTACAAAAGATAAGAAAGCCTCCTACACTATCTTGGACTCATCAACATCATACTGAGCAACTATAAAAGCTTCATTTTTAATCTTAAAACAATGATAGGAAATGCTATCACATTCTATGTAGTTGAAATTATTGTAAATCATGAATAATATTGTACTCACAGTAGATTGCAATTCACTCCCCCCTTTCCTTATGAGTAAGAAAATTTTCTTTCTCACTCTCAACTAGATCTTTTGAAACACTTTCATCTTAATCTGCTAACTCAAAAAGCTCTATGTTTCTTTCAACTTCATTTCTATATGAAAATTCATCCTCAATGAAACACACATCTCGTGATTCAATTTTTATTATACTTTGATTAGTATGTTCATATAAAGATACATAGCTACTGAAATATTCTAAATATCTTATGGAGACACTTTTTTTCCTCGAGGGCCTACTTTCTTATATTAATGGAAATTATCATGAATAAAAATTGTTGAACCCTCTAGCTATAAGATACTTGAATCAGATTTCTCATCAGTCCATAGTTCGTATAGAGTAGAAGGCAGTGACTTGAAAAGCACTCAAGTTTGAATATAGGTAGTGGTTAATAACACCCCACTAAGACATTAGAAGGTTTGCTTGTGACATCATTAACCTAGCCATCTTAAATATTGTATGATGTTGTTTTTCCGCTACTCTATTTTGTTACGTTATATTTGTTATTGTTAACTATCTTTTGATAATTTTTTTGTTATCTTCACAACCAATCATATGAGATTTTGTTCTTCATTAAATTGATTCTCAACTAAAATTATATAATTTCTACAGTAATTTAATGATTCAGATTTATGAGCGATCAAATAGATATGATTAAATCGTATCAAATCATTTATAAATATGATGAATTATAAACCGACATATCTTGTCCTCACATTCTTTTTATTTTTGGTAAGTAAGATTGTCCTATCCTTGTCCTCACATTCATTGGATCAAAAATATCAGAATTGACTAATTGTAATACAAAAGATGTTCTTACAGCTTTTTCAAATGATTTTTTTAGACTTTCCTACTATACAATGTTCAAGTGGAAATAAAGAGATTTTAGTGAGATTATGTATAAGACCTTCTAAGTATTTTAGTCATTCTATTTTGTACTTTATGACTAAATTTAATAAGCCGTGTGCATGTTCTTACATTTAGTGGAAGTCAAGTAAATAGATGAAACATTATTTTCATGATAATTAAATCAACACCATAAAAAAATCCTTAAATTAAAACCACATCCATAAAAACTTGTCCCTAAATATAGTAAAATGCCATTATGCTCAAAAGAAAATCAGAAACTACATCTCATCAAAACAATTACGAAATTAAATTTCATGGTATTTTTGGAGTATGTAACACATTATGGAGTAATAGAGTGTGCATGTATCACATAAATTTAGATTGTAAGTGCCAATTCCAAGTACATCCATGCTATTTACCATTTTTATATCTTTGATCTGGGTAGGACTCTGATAGCATCCTACAAATCTAATTCTATTTCTTACTATATACTTGCTTACTATTGAGTTTACAGTCAACGTATAAATAGAGCTAACAACCATGTCATAGATAAAATATACAAACTAAGCGAGAAGAATCAAAGAATACTTTATTCTACTCAGTTCATCCACGAGCAAAGTGTTATTCTTTTAGCAATCCAAGTAGGCCGACTTGGATTTGTCTTTTTTTCCAATGCTTTCCTCTTTTGTGTTGATAGTTCATTGCTTTTTGGGCATCGACCTAAAAGCTCCACCTCACTTAGGACAATACTCATCGTTTTTGAGCTTGGGCCTAAATGTCCTATGCGAACCTAATTCACCCACATTTACATAATTATTAGGCTTGATTGTTTCCAAGCATTCGACCTCAAAATTTAAGTGATACTCTATATCATCAAAAGTTTTGATATTTATGTTATACATCAGGTTTTAACTCATAATCTCCCAAGAGCTTGGTAATGAGCAAATCATTGCCTTATGGAGACTATTTTCTACAGTATTGGAGCTCATGGATTATAGAAGACATCAATCTTAAATATTGTTTTACCATATTTTTACAACACATCTTATAAGAGTTAAATTTCATAATCAATTCATGAAGTCTAGTGGCAAGTGTCCCACAAAACATAATTTTTAAAACTTTTTGTTTATATAAGAAGTGTTGGATCTTATAATATTAAATGTCATGTTTTTTTGTTCAGTGTTTCTCTTTTGTTAAAATCAATAATAATATTTCTGAAGTCACATCACTATAAATAATAACACAGATGTGATATTATTTTACACATATCTAAAATTTTACCGCATCAATCCAATTCAAAGACCAAAATGATTGAGACTTGTTATAATGTTTAAATCCACTAGGTTTTTAAATTATTTTTGTGTCATAATTTACTGTCATTAATTCTTTAATCTAGTTTTTATACAAAATCTTGTATATAGAAAAATAATGAAACTCTTTTTAAAATTAGGACTTGAATTAGTAAACCAACTTTTTATATATGTTTGATCTTATTTTATCGGTTTCTAGGTTGTTTTCAAATAAGCTGGGGGCTCTTTCGTATAATCACACTCCTTAATTAAATAGCAAACTTTAATTGATAGATTTTCCATGGAATACTAAAAATAATTCATTGCATTCTTCGTAAAATTGGCTAGGTGAAATCCACAATGAAAATTTAGTTAATACTTCAAAAAACGTTTATATTACAAACCAACCATATTTTTGCCAATTAAAATAATGGATGAGACTATTTAAATTATTTTAAAGTATTATGATCCATCTATAGAGTAGACTAATTTTCAAATCCATTATTTTCCAATAATTAAGCAATTTAAAAAAATTTCAACTTTGATAATTTGTAAAAATTACGCTTAAAATGATAGCATATATCATGTCATAAATAAATAATTTATCAAATGTTTATACTATAATATATAACATCTATAACGGGCCTTTTGTCAAAACTTATATTTTGTCACATTTTAAATGCAATAGTAGCGAAATTAACTTCCCTACTAAATTAATTGGGACTTTTTAAATAATAAAGATGTTTATATGAAAATCAAATGAAATTGTAACTTAACTTTAAGGAGTTGGGGGTGGCTCAATCTCTTAAAGAAATAAAGATTATTTTTCTCTATATCTTAACGATCTATTTTAAAGTAAATAATTATAATTTAATAATTAATTTTAACTAATTTTTTATATTTTAAAAAATAATTAATTTATAATTATTCATATAAATATCAACGATTTAGATTAGAAAAAAATAAGCTCCACATTTTTAAGAGATGGAGCCTATCTGATCTCCAACTTTAAATCCTTTCAGCTCCAAATCATAGGTGTCATGTCCGATGCTTAATGCTCGGATTTTGTTTCAAAGTGAAGACACCAAAGTAATCATATTAAATACAATTTGAACGCCTAAGCAAATTTGGTATACTTAGTCTGCTGTCTGAAGTTCAATCATGGGTGAGGTGCATATCTATATTAGAAATATAAACTCATAGATGGTGGAAATAGATATTGACTTATCTCGATATAGTTGAAATTAGAGTCTTGCTGATCTGTTTTACATATCATTAAAGATCTTATTTTCGGTGGTAAAATATTGTACACGAAGATATCCACAATATTTACAACATAAATATACAAATTTGAGATACAGAAAAAATATTTATTAAAAAATATTGGTGTGATATATATTTACAAATAAAATGTGAAAGATCTATATATAACCCTTTAATATGGAATATTTGGTAAGTTAGAGCTTAATTATCATAGGTCATAAAAGAGGATAATAAATTTAATTTATTGCCAAGGGCTAACTACCCACCTTTTATAATTACAAAAATTATATACTCAAAAAAATTTTCTATAAACTTATAATCACATTTAAAGTTATTTTTTAAAATTGAAAAACAAGCAATATGCACAAGTCAATAATCTCAACCCCACCACATAACCCAACTCACCTAGGAAATTTCCAAAAGTTCTGAAATTTTCCATTTCGTCCTTTTGGAAAAGGCTAGAAGCCAAGCAAATTGGAATATTTTTGGGTTTTTTTTTTTACTTTCATATTATAAACATAATATTTTATAATTTAAATCTATAATCTTTAAATTATTTTAAAAAAATATTTTAAAAATATTTAATAAATATTATCAAATGGCGTTATATCTCTTCTATCAATATACTTTTATATGGACATATTACTCTAGATGAGTAGATGTTATTTTCACCTGACAACATTTAACAATCATTATATACTGGGAGTCGTTAATTGATCAATGATTAAGCTATCAATTCTTCTCGAAGAGAAAAAGTCTGCAAATTGGAGATGTTAGGTAATACATTATTGGGGTTACCATTCAATAATGCACAACAAATCAGTGAATTTTATATGGTGTTGCTGTTAAGAATAGCATGTGATATTACTTTATAGAATAAAGTTCTATACTTATTTTGGAATATTTTTTAAATATCATTTAATAATTTATATTATTGGGCACACATATAAATTGATAAATTAATAATTAATTAAATATTATATTAATACGGATTATTAAAGAACATCACAGTAATAATCACTTATCATTTTCTCACAATTTAACTATGATAATTGATGAGAATTGTATCCAACAACTCAAAAAAATCGACCCAAAATGACTCCAAGCTAAGGGACAAACTCCAACATCCCAAATCATCTACGAGGTCCATTTTAGCAAATATGTCTGATGGTCCTAAACAGTTCAATCTTATGATCAAAATTGGAGCCAATTTAACGGTTGAAATGACTTTCTATTCTCATCTCGTAATGACTTCGGACGTTAGTTAAAACTATCGTATGATAAAACTTATCCATTCGACGGTTTCCTAAACGGTTGATAAAAAGAATCAATCATCGCCAAACTTTTATAAAAACCTGTTATCTTCAATATAAAAGTGGATAAATCATCCAATACTTTCTCAGACAGAGAAAAAAATATCCTTAAGACATTAAGAGCGCACACTCTTTTTTTCAAATTAAGACACCTTTATAAGAGCGTATATCCTTGAACAAAAACATACTTATTTCACATCCTCTATCTTTTCTCTCATTTAAAAATGATACTAACTTAAGCGTTAGAGGATATATCGGGAAGTGAGTTCCGCCAATCCTTTAACTTTATTTTGTGATTGCATAGAATTCAGATTAGAAACGTACAGAAATTGAGTACGTTTGATGCCCGACAGACAAAATTAAAATCTCCTTATTTATACAATAATCAGGATTCTCGGATGCATTAGTAATCAATTTCACTATGTGCAAAATGTTATCTCAATAATTTTATAAAAAGATTGTATGGTTAAGGACTATAAATTTAGTAACAAAATAATAGTTAAAAATAAATAATAAAATTGAAAATATTTTTAATTTTTTATATAAAGAGAGTGCAATGTAATATTACTATTTTTTTAAAAAAATTAACCAAACAATTTTCGCCGGATTAATGGACCCACAAAACTGATCAACATTTTTCAACAATTTCTGGCAGAATTGGGTAAGCATGTTCGACGAAATTGGGTGTAGGTAATCGCCTCCATGCCTCATTTATTCAAATCCATAACTAAGAGACAAATGCCCTGAGGGATAATCACGTGTTATTATCAGTAAAACTGATCAAAATTAAGCTCGAATAAGGCTTAAAAGAAAAAAAATATATTGATTTATTTGGTAAAAATTGCTCATTTTTCTTCTCCTTAGTCAAAATAGTGTTGGCTCAGGTATTTAATAAGGCTTATTTCTTTTGTTTTAAAAAACATATCTCTATAAAAATATAACATATGTATAATTTAATTAAAATTATATCTGATATGGATCTAAGAAGTTGCTAATTATAAAAATTTTAAAATGTTGGAATCATTCTTCATATCTTAGATAAATTGGTAAAAATATAGATACATATTATCCAATATTATCTTCACCTATTTTACTATCTCTTTCATGTTGTCTGTCCCATCTATTGTGCCTTCTTTTTTTAAAATTTCTTGGGTGCTCTTATTGTTTACTTTTATCATAAAAAAAAACAGCATTAAAATTTTTAGATTTACCATGGACATCTGTAAAAGTAGAAGGAATATCTGATCCCAAATTTGATACTTCCACTTGTTCGTCCTTCTTTTGTGGCTAATAGACATTCAAAAAAGAAAATTTATCCACTATTGCATCCAATGATCTTTTCTTTTCACTTGAATTATACAAAATAGGCTCTAACTGTTATAAAAATTAATCAACAATACTCTTAGAATATGAGTCGGAAACATCATCTTTAAATAGATCAAGAATATCCAATGGCCTCTTCTTTTTACCTATTTTTTTCTCTTATATACTTCACAGTCAATACTACTATCACCAATAGCATAAGATAATGGGAATATTTATATTGTTAACACAATGTATAAAGAGAGTAGAAAGAATTTAAATGATATAATATCAAAATTAGCCTCACAAATAACCCAAAACCCTAAAGCTTAATTATTTAAGAATAATTATAATAGATTAAAAGATGAGGGAACACCCTATTTAAGAAATTCACAATGTCTTCAAGTAAGGACCATTGATTTCACAAGATGGGGGAAATCCTAGTTTATTACACTTCTAGTTTATTGGAAAAGTTTTATAATATATGATATAGAAACCTACTCCGGTTATATTTTTATAAAAACTATTATAAAAATTTAACAAAACTAATATATTCAGACCTCTTAATATATCAGATAGATTTAAAAATTGTGCCTATTATCTATAAATGACAAAAGATATTGGTGTTCGATCCCATCTATAGGAGATAATATTTAATTGGTCCACCTATGTGTCTAAATAGTTGTAATCTGGCTTTAATTTATCAAGAGTACGTGCAATCTTTTTTCAAGTTAGTCATTTGGCTTTTGATTCTTCAATTTGTATATATTTTAGATTTTTGATATATTTTACTTGTATTGATTTGTGTTTGAGATTTTTTATAGAGATTCACAGGTTTCGTCTACAGTTAGCATTCGGTTAATCTCGTATAATTGAAACTTATGACTTTCATTTTTGAATATATTTTTAAATACAAGGCCACATTTAGCCTTTTGTTGATGGATTTTTGGATTATGGTTTTATGCATTTTGTATATATTTTATCGACTTTCATCATGATTTTGGATGTATTTATTTATTATATTGTATACTGATACTTGTTAAACTTTTAGCTCATATTTTTATTATTCTTATCTTTTTAAATTAGTAGATTTTAGATTCATTGTAAGAAATTTGGAAGCAAATTTGATAGAAATTTCATTTAATTTTTTGTGAGTATTAACTTGTTCGGATTTAAATCGTATCAATTGTATTTTTGGTATTAAGAGACGGTCGAATGTTTGTTTATGGCTTTGTTATGGGATTAGTTGGGTTATTTTTGTTATTTGATAATATATATTGTTGGTTTGTCATTTTGTATATATATTGTTATGATTAATATTATTATTATTGTCCTTTTGGATTATATTCATATTATGTCAGGTTATGTTCAGATTTTTGGGTTTATTTCTGTCATTTTTTTTAAATTTAATTTTTATGAATTATAATTATTTTAAATTATTTTAAAGACATATTTTGATACGAAATCGTGACAAAATCAGCTCAATTTGACTTATGAATGTGTACGGCTGAGATTTTTTTACCAGGTGACTAAACCTTAATCAGTTTCACCTAATCCGATTTACTAGTAATAAATATTTATTTAAAATTATCCTATATTTTATTTAAAAGCTAATTTTAATCTGATCTAATTATATTATTATTTAAAAAAATAAAGTGTTTATGTATCAGTGTAGTGTCATTTTCATGTCACGTATAATTATCCATACTTTTTGAAAGGGGCGGGGGGTGGGTAAATAATGCTGGAATGATAGGGGAAATAAAAAAGGTAACTGCTGTTTTAAGTTTACACAAAAGAATAAATAATTATTATAATGTGAGCAGATCATTCTAATTAACCTGAGCCGGGCAGCAACCAGTCAACCACCACAGAGCCAGTGA
This sequence comes from Nepenthes gracilis, assembly GCA_033239525.1. Taxonomy (NCBI): domain Eukaryota; kingdom Viridiplantae; phylum Streptophyta; class Magnoliopsida; order Caryophyllales; family Nepenthaceae; genus Nepenthes; species Nepenthes gracilis. Next base: position 20,365,767 of record BSYO01000011.1, read on the forward strand.
GCTGGGTGAGGTTTGGGGATCCAGCTTGAGAAGCAGGATCTTTTACTTTTTTAAATAATAGCTATTAAATTAAAAAAAAATTAATTCAACTGTCAAGATTTAAAAAAATAAAAAAATATTAATATAGTTATTTTTTTAAAAAAAATTATAATATTAATATCTATTAAATATTAAATTAAAATTTTAAATTATTTTTTAAAAAAATAATTATATAAATATTATTATATAATATTTAAATTTTAGCTATTAAATAATTGACATGGAAGAAGCAGGACCTCCTATTTTTCTAAGAGAAGTAGGATCCCTTGTTGCGAGGTGGGTGACCGTGATGGGATTAATTGGATGGAGGTGCAAGCCTGTTGGAAAATTAGATGAGCAACCCAAAATTAAGGTTGGCTTTGACGTGCAAAACTGTAACATGATTTTTTAATTATTGAATGATTTATAATTTTATAAGTTATTATTTAATTTATTTGATAAATTCTAAAATCTTGAATTGATATACGAATCGAAGAGTCATCATGTTACATTTAAACGTTTGAATAATAATGGATTTAGTTTGAATAACTTTTAATTTGGATCTGTACATCATAAGAAAATAAATTAGAGGTAAGATGTATACGGGACTCACTTCTCGGTATATCCCTCGATATTAAAGCAAGTGATCATTCTATTTGAATGTAAAAAATATAAAGAAACATATGCAAAAATTTAGAGAAGATGGGAATAAATGTTTGTATAAAAAGGTAATACTCATTTTTGTACGCTTGTTTGACTGAGTTTTTTTTTTTTTAATTTGTGTACTTGTCTAATTGAGTATAGTTTTTTTCTCTCATTTTGTTATCGTCATTGTCCATTTTTATCTAGGAAAGAGGGTTTATTTATAATATGAGGAGTCGTTTAGTTAGTTAGCATCTGGAATCAATACGAGTACATGATATCGCTTTTAATCAATGGCAAGTGAGGTTACTTACATATGTAACGACCGTTTCAATTCAATGATAAGGTTGTTTGATTACTAACTATTTGATCGACTCAACCACCTTTTACATATGGCCAATCAAGCGTTTTTTATGATCATTTAATATTTGACTGTTTAGATCGTAACTCTTGGTTTATGCGTTCACGTGCTATTATCTGATTGTATTTTTGTGTTTTCTATGGACTGTTGGTATTTTGTCCTCTCATCAAATTGAGCATTGGATCATTTATTCAACTAAATATTATGTCGACCCGTTGCTCATGTTATAATAAAAAGATAATATAAAAATATATAATTTTTATATTTTTAAAATATTTTTTAATATTAAAATTTATCGTTTGGTTGAGTTCCAAATGACGTTTTAATTATTACTTAATTTTTTAAAACATTTTGACTTAACTAGCAATATATTACCAACAAAAACAGTTAAATAACAATTAGCCCCATATACGTATTATTTCATCTTGTGTTTATATTACAATATCTTGTATTGTCAAATAGTAATTTCATTGAAAAAAGTAATATATAATATATATATATATATATATATAAGGAAAACACAGCTCATAAAAGCTGTGATACAAAGAGAGTTTAAAATTTTATACTTATATATGTGGTAATGTGAAAAAAATTCTTTGTTAATTAACGTTTGTTTTATTTGGTAAAAAATAATTCCCTGAAAAATATTTTTCTAATTTTTTTAATGTTTAGGGTGCATGAAAAAAAAATACTTGACACATACGAAAATTAATTTAATAAAAAAAATACATTTATATAGTTTTAATTTTCCTAGACAATTTCCATACCATTTCTATTTCATAAAATAATACTTACATCCAATTAAAATTTCATATCATGCATCCAAATAAGGCATATTTAATGAGTCTGTATAGTTAACCCCCACGACAATTTGCACACCTTCTCCATTTTATAAAATAATACTTATATCCGGCCAAAATTTCGTGGCATACAACCAAATAAAGTGCATTTGATACGTTTGCATAGTCTTCATCCCCACGTCAACTTTTACGCATTTTCCATTTCATAGACTTACTCATTAAAATATCGAAACTAAGCACAGTGTATGTGCAGTGGTTTCACTATAAAAAAAGCCTGCCATGACAGATTTTTGTGTGGAAGAGTATCAGTTGTAGCCATGCATAAGAACATACTCCAGAGTGATGCCCTGTATCAGGTAAGGGAAGCCCTTGTTTCTTACCTTTCTGTATAATATATGACTGATTAATGACCGTCAGATGTTTAATATTTTGTCTGTGACAAATTTTCTCCGTCTATCTTCTATATTTTTTATTGTTTTTTTAAGACTTTCAGTAAGCGTCTTGTCTCTCATTTTCTCAATCTCCATTTTAATTGGCCCAATTGTGAAGGTAGGAAAGAGGGTTATTCTCTTATGAATAAATAATAAATTACTATTTAAATTAGCCTAACTTATTGTGAATGTCATTTAGCCTCTTTGAAAATTTATTCATAGCAAATATACACCTTTTAGTTATTTTTATGAAACATTATGCTAAATAAGTCAGTAGTACTCGGCAATTTGTTCAATTTTCTCATTCAGTAGAAAGTGAATAAATCAATTTGTTTTAGTTTTTGCCATTAAATAAGTTCATCTTTGCTTCCCAGTACATCTTAAAGACGAATGCATATCCAAGGGAACACCAACAGTTAAAGGAGCTCCGAGAGGCCACTGCAAAGATATACGACAATTCGTACCTCTGCATACACTTCTCTCTCTTTCTTTGCCTTATATAAATATATAATAAAATTAAGTTATTATATTATTTATTGTATGGCTGAATTATTACAAAAAATATATATTATTTTAATTATATATTAGATATACTCAGTCAACATAATAGGCAAAGAAGTAATTTTTATAATATTTACAATTTTGTTACCTACTTTTATTTATTCTTAAATTTTTACAAGGTGAAATTTTGGGTCACAATTCTAATATTTTAGGCCACGAGATATCCAAAAAAATATTGAAGTGTTCAAAGTTAAATAAATATTATTTTGAAGCTTTACATCTTGTACGTATCATGTGGATTTAATATATGATAAATTTTGTAGTTGTTATATTATGTGAAATTACTAAAATAAAATTCAGATATAAAATATAAATAAATTGAGAATATTTTGGTCTTTTATTGATAATAAGATTCATCCAACATGAGGTTTTGTTATAACCCTTCTTACTAATTTAAAATAGTACATGTCACAATATGTATACGATATAAATGACACTATAGAAAGGATTATCTAATAACATAAAGCAACTATATTTTATATTTGCAAAACAGCACAACCTTTGTAATTAAATAATTCATATACTATGTTAATATTTGTTCTTGAGATTGCAAGTGTCTTCACAGCAGGATGAATTTGCCGGTGGATGAAGCACTGCTCGTGGCTTTGCTTCTAAAGATAATGAATGCCAAGAAGACGATCGAAGTAGGAGTTTTTACCGGATATTCTCTTCTTACTACTGCTCTAGCTTTGCCAGATGATGGCAAGGTAAGTCTTTTAAAGATCTAAGTGTTAAATATTTTATAAATTATTTAGCTAAAAGGGATAAATTGGATTTTTTATATGATATATGCATGATAAAATGATCCATACTTTAAATTTTTCTTTTTTTTTTGAGCCATAAAAATATTGCGAGAATAAAGAATTTTATGAGACATTTGGCATGCATGATATCTGCAGGTGATAGCAATTGATATGAATAAAGAATACTACGAGACTGGAATACCCTTCATAAAGAAGGCTGGTGTGGAACATAAGATCGAGTTCTTTCATGGAAACGCCATGCATGCTCTAAATGACTTAATTGTTAATGTAAGCTTTTTTATAGTTATTTTTTAATATATATATTTAAAAATATTATATATTTTTAATATTTTTGGTGAAGTTATTTTGTCTGAAATAAATAGTTAATATTAATATACCAAAAAAAAAAATATTGCCGATACCCTCCTTAAGGTTTTAATTTATTTTATGTGATGAAATAATAAAAAATAATTACTCAGGGAAAAGAAGCAGGGAGCTTTGATTTTGCGTTTGTGGATGCTGACAAGGTTAACTATATCAATTATCATGAGATCCTACTGAAATTGGTTAAAGTCGGAGGAATTATCGCCTACGACAATACTCTCTGGTACGGCTCCGTCGTTGCACCGGAGATCCTTCCGACACAAGATTATCGAGACTCCAGGGAAGCTTTGATTGTCTTCAATAGCTTCCTAGCAACTGATCCCAGGATCGAATCGTCCCTCCTGTCCGTAGGAGATGGCCTCACCCTCTGCCGGCGTCTCTACTAGGCCCCCATGCAAATTAAGCGGTGGTTTTGTTCATCTGTGTGTGTTTGTTTTTGGATAATAATCTGTGGTTTAATAATAATTATTTTGTGTTGTATTAAGTATTATGCGTGTGGAGATTATTCTAATCATGGTTTAATTTATGATTATTTTTAATTCTTAATGTTGAAAGTTTTAATGTTGTTAAATATTTGTGTTTATTATTAAACATAATCCTAGTATTGTTTAAGCTTAATTTTTTGCATTTTTTTTCTGTTTAAATCTCATTTTATTTTTATTTATTGGTTATTAACTTTACAAATTAAAAAAATGGGTGATTTGTTTGGCTGAAATTTTGGGAGAATGTGTTATTTTAATGGAAGAGGTGCTAATAAAACGCCTAAGTTTTTATCTTTATTTATGAATATTTATGCAAAATAAAACAGAGCATATGGTGCTAACAAAAGTTTTTATAATTATTTTATAGAAAATATTTTAACACTCAGCTTAGTTTGGGGTTTTTAGAACAAACTATATAAAAGAAAATTTATTGTTAAATTTATTATTCAAAAAAGCCAGGTGCAGTGGTGCGGGTAAACTACACTTCAAGTATCTTATTGACTTTTTTTTTCAATAAATGTTGTATAAAGTCAGTATGTTATGGTGCTCGACATTGTCCGTATTTGAAAGATTATTTTGTTATAATAATTATTTACATCTAGCTAGTTGAATGAAGATGCATTTTTTTTACTCTAGACTATATGACAATAATAAAATAATTTAATAATATATTGATAGTAGGTATTGATAAACCCTTATCATCTATTTGGGATGAGCTTTTTACCAACTCACTAACCTCCCTCATAAAGCAAGAGAATTATTAGGTTTTTGATCAATTATTTATGAATTACACATTCAACAGTTTTGTTATCTGGTGGTTCACTTAATTTTTGTGTAAAAGTTCATCCGATAAAAATAATTAGAGTGACAAGGAATATCAATGCTTAATGGGCTTGGAAGTATGTCAAAGTGCCCAAGGGATACTCATGCACCGTTTCTAATGGGTGTACAAATGACGTTTTTGTTTTTGGTGAGCAAATGTCAAAACTAGCATTCTAATGTCATTGGCATTTGACCCTTAGTTTTAGCGGGCATTGGAATGCCAACCAAAAGTACAAAAATTTAATACTATTTTTTGATCAAAGTACTATGTATTAAACATAAGAGACATTGTACAAAAGGAAAAAATAGAAACAAAAGAGTGGGAAGAATTTTGATATCCTTGAAATCCAATTCATGGTCATTATTTACGGAACTCAAGCATGTTTTTCAAGCATTGACCATAGAATGTGTTATTATTAGTGACTCATTCTCTCGTTATATTTTACTCTTGATAATTAGTAGGTACAATAGGGTTGCATTCAACAGATTACTTACACGGGATGTAATAAAGGACTCTTAGATGGGTTTTTTTAACATAATTTTCATAGTGGATATTATTTGAAAGCTATCCAGTAATTTTTATTTAGTTAATAAAATTTTTCACGTTAAATATTATTATATAATTTGTATAAATGGTTACATATTGTTATTTTTTGTATTCACATGGGAGATTGGTAATTAATGATTGATAAGTAATTCAAATTTTATTCTACTGCATCGGTGGTATGCATATTTTGAACCCCAATAAGAGATATTAGTGAATAGACTTTTTAATATGAAAATTATATTTGATGGCATAACTTTAAAGGGCTTGCTATTTTCTACTTAACAATTTTTTAAACAAAATAATTTTAATTTTTAATAATAAAAAATGAATAAAATTTTGCTTTAGGTTACAAACGGTAAAAGCATTGAGACAAAAGAATAATAGAATTGAGAAATTAAAGGATGATGAGTGACAAAATATAAAAAATTTGACTAATTATACAATCAAATTATATCTTGTAAATAAGTTTAGATTATTGACAATAAGATTACATGTGAAAAGGAAATTATATAACTTTCTATTATTTGGTGGAGGACGTTTCAAGAATTATTTAGACAAGTTTGTGCGGATAATAATGTAAATATCTGTACTTAATAAGAAGATTAATAAAGAGGATAAGGTGTTGGTGTTATTAGCTTTATTGCTAGTATCGTATAATCATACAATGATAACACTATTGTTTAAAAATAATATGTTTAACTTTAATAAGGTTATGACTTTTTTTAGCTTATGAATCAATTCAGGCAAATAGAAAATGACAAGGTTTTTTGGGAGTTGAATTTTTGGGTGTATGTTACTGGTCATAGGTATGGAAGATCTATGGAAATTGGCGGAAAGTAGGAAAGGAGCAACAACAAGTCCATGTTTAAGAATATTAAGTACTATTATTGTCGTAGGAAAAGCTACATGAAATAGGTTTACTTCAAGTGAACATGGGAGGTTATGAGTGGCGAGGAGAGATCACGACGATTATAATTAGGTCTTTATCATTATTTATAGCAACCTTTTTGTCATTAACGGAATGAATATGTAGAGTTTGACGGGTTTGGAGACGAGTTGGGTAATTGATAGCGAATTTTCACTCCATGCAAGATTGAGGAAGTCGTTATTCATCTCATATACAACCTGGGACTACAAGAGTGTTGAAGGTAGAGAATAATTGCTCATTAAAGGTGGTTAGTATTAGGGGACGTTAATTTGTGAACAAAAATGGGATAAAGCTTGTGATACAAGAGGTGTAACACGCACCGGATTTTCGATTGAATTTAATTTAAATTGACAAGCTCAACGATGAAAACTTTGAATGATGTTTGGCAATGTCCAATAGAAGTTCACTAAAAACATCTAGGCTGTGATAAGAGGAAGCAAACATTCAAATCAATGTTTGATCAAAACTTCAGTTGCCAATGATAATACTAATGAGACTAGCGAGAGGACAAGGTAGCAAAAAGAGAGTTAAGAAGACCGATTCTACTAATATGAAGGCACTGAAGGAGGGTGGTTATACTCCATGTGTATCGATGGAGCGGAATAAGGTGACATTCAAGCTTGTGGAAGCCTATGATGAAGTCCTCATGGAGGAAAAGTTGAAAAATAATAAGGGATTACATTTAGTAGAAAAGCAAGAGGTTTCTGACTAGATTGTGAGATGGAGTTTATTATATTTTATATAATTCACTTATATGAATCCCTTACCTAATAATTCTGTCTTCTAATGGTTTGTTTGATTTTGACATGGGGATTTACCCATATAAAGGATTGAGTGGTACAACAGGTTGACACCTAAAAGGTGTTCATGTGCATATGGGACAATGTTGGTGCGCTTGAGGGGCATCAAAGGGGAGCTTGTATGTTGTTTTACAATAGGTGCACAAAAGACAGTATTTACCTTTGGCATTTGAACATCAACTGATATATAAAAATTCTAATGCAATTTTTAATGTATAATCGGAAGCATTAAACACAAGGGATGTTGTATGAAGAGAGAGAAAAGTGAAGAAGGAAAAAATTTTTGATATCTTGTTGAGGTTTAATTTGAGTTTTATTTTCACCAAATTTGAGTATGATGTTCTAATACTCATCGTATAACATTTTACTGATTAGTAACTTGTTTTCTCATTGTATTATAAATTATGGACTATTAGGTATGTTGGGATTATATTTAATGAGTTTCTAACACAATTGTTGTTGCATCCGCGGATTCCGGCCACTTGTGGATGATGATCTAAGTGACCGTTCGGGTCCTTTAGATCCACTCGGATGGAACCCGTGTAACACTCAAGTGATCTGGTTGTCATTTTAGACTTGGTGGTGCGACCTGTGAGGCAAGATAGAATAGGGGAAAGAGATGATAAACGAGAATTTTATGTGGAAAACCTTCCTGTAAATGAGAAAGAAAAACCGTGGGATTTAAGTTCGAAAATGAGCTTTGCTATGTCGTTAGAAATTACAAGGTGATTACAAAACGTGCTCGTAGCTTTTTCTTTCTTTCTTTTCCTCTTTCTAGGGTAGTTGAGGTGGAGTAATTTCAAGAATCAAAAAGAGAATTATTTTGCTGAGTGCACAGTTAATATATTTATAGTGGGTAGAAATGTCTGTTGAGGGTTGTCCACGTGGCGCTGGCGTGTGCAGGAAACCGTTTGTCAATTTCACTAATCTGGTCCTCTACGCTAGGAACGTAGTGTGCATGTTGGGCGATCTCATGCGACGTCCCATCTGGAGTAACTGGGCGTGTGTTGCAGGACATCATTCCTCTGACAGTCTGACGGGCTTAACTACCAAATCCCCTGGCGTGTTGTCTTTGCAGGCAAAGTGACATATGCAGCCTTCCTCTGGCGAATGGGCCCAAGTGGTCTCTGCCTCCATTACGCTATTTGGGCTGACCCTAGCGTCTAGGTCTCTTCTGCCTCTTGGGTCCACCGAACCTCTGTGGTGGCAGGGTCCGACCGTTGGGTAATGGGCTTTGTCAATGGGCCTTGGGTACCGATACCCATCACTAGCCCCCCAAGCCTGGGCGGACTGGCAGTGGAGACCTGACATCTTCATTTTGGGCCCAGTTGTTCACTGTGTTGCCTTCCTCGGGGCGCGCTGTGTTTTGTCTCCTTCCGGGTGTCGCGTCTTTTCCATGCAGTCAGACGTCGCATCTTTTCCATGCAGTCAGACGTCGCGTTTTCCCCAGGTAGTCTAACGTCGCACCTTCCCCATACCACTACGTGGGCTTTCTAGGTGCCTTGTGGGCCTTTCTTCTCCGCAAATTATGGTTAACCGGGAAGCGCGGTTAGTTAAGCGCGGGTAGAGTGCGGCTCGTCCATAAATAGGAGAGTTTTTTGACGGTGTGGTTCATCCCTTAGCTTATCCTGGAGGGACAATGCGAGGGTCTTGGCTCGCTCCGCTTCTAATGGGCATCCGCAAAGGAATTGGGTGGACTAGCTCGAGACTTGAAACTTCCGATGAAGACTATCCTTATGTCGCTACCATGGGTGATCCCTCATACTAGTGAGAATGGCTTGGCCATTCTGCCATCGTTGTGTGCCTCTCTCTAGGTTGTGGTGATCTCTTGCGCAGTGGAGAACCATGGGGGAGTTGTCTCAACGAATTTTGTCTCTGGAGTGGTACTCCACCCATGGTCTCCACTTTACTTGGACACTGCACGTATCACCTAGAAAGGAGGAAAATAAAGGAGTTCCTGCCGAGGGAGCACATGTTTCCCACTTCCCTGCCAGAGCTCCTGCCACGGGTGTTGGTCCTCGTTTCGTGAGGCTAGCTCGCAAGAGCTGACCAACATCGACGGCTCTTGGGCTTGTTAGGTTACCGGCAGTGGGGCCATGCGGTTTGTGCCCCCTTGCCATGCCCCAACTATCCGGGCCGTCGCTCTGCGCTTTGTACCCCGGGTCATTTCTTCCTCTTTCTTGTACTTTTGTTGTCACAAGCCGTGTACTCTGTAAAGAAAGTACGATTAATAAAAGAAGTAGCTGTTGCCTTTATCCTCTTTATTAGTTTCATGAATCTTTCCTCCTCCCCCTCCTTTTTTATGTCCCACAGGCATTAGCTTGGGTCACATTGGTTGGATTGTTCATGGATGCGCATGGGTCGACCATTGCATCAAAATGTCTGAGGGAATCCGTGGCTATGGGCATGGTTGCGCACTGGGTGATAGTGTCCTCGGACGTATTGAAATATCCTCGATTTTTTTTATGCCTAAAGCTTTCAGCAAGAAGGCGTCCGAGGGCTTCCTTCATGTCGAGGCGCATTAAATGCCCATCAATTTGATTGACGTCATCTTAGGAAGCCAAGGATCACTATCTTTGGCAGCATATAGGGAATCGCCACATGGTCAGGGTAACGATGGGGCGTGCCCTTTGCCTTTCTGCCAATTTCAAATATTATTGCTTGCCTTTATTTCCATTTTCCTTCACGTAACCTAAGGGATTTCTTTCCAAGCCTTTGGCTGTTCTTCTGCCAAACGTTTTTATGTCATTCCTTTTGTGCTTTCCTTTGGTGATTTAATGGCACCCGAAGTTAATGATATCGCTTCCACCATTTCTCTAGGTAGACTCGAAGCCCTTCATTCTGAATACGGGATACCTGAGTCGATGGCCATGGTGATTCCTAATCCCATTAGAGGGCTTGTAGTCCACCGAATGACTTCATCACTGCCTATGAAGTCCACCTCAATGGTGGGCTTTACTTTCCTATCCCGCCAGAGCTCTACCTTATTATGGAGGCCGTGAAGGTTCTGTTCGCTAGGTTACAACCTAATGCCGTAAGGTGCCTTATTTCGCTTTGTGTTTTCGCCCGTTACCACAATAGGATCCTTGAGGCTGCAATGGTGATGGTAATAGTTTGCTTCACCCATAATTTGGAGTGGATTGCCGCCACCCCTCGTTCTGAATAGACTGTCATGAGTGGCAGGAATCCAGATTCCTCCAAGAAGTGGAATGACAAGTTCTTCTTCTTGGGGTCCTGGAGACTTGGGACCTTTCCACCGCTTGGGGCAACGTAGATGCAGACCCGTCCGCAAGGGAAAGGAAAGCTGTCTAGGAGGTTGTGGATTTAGAGCAAGCCAATCTTGGCACCTTTAATGAGAACAAACAGAGCATCTGGCTGCGACCAGAGAATTTGGAGAGGGCCAGATGGGGGACTCAAAGAGAGAGTTCTGGCCCCCTACCACTGTAGTAGTAATAGAGAGGAGAAAGAAGACGTTGAGGAGGAAGGACGGACCTTTGAGGATTGAGGGGCCATCCGATCGACCAAGGAAGAGTCGTCGGATTAAGGCTTCGAAGAGTCTGGTCGCTATTGTTGAGTCCTAATCGTCTGATGATGACGACGCCGTGGTCGCACCTCTTGTGAGAAGGTGGAGGACGTCAGTCGCGCAGCCAGTCTGAGAGGCTGAAGGTCTCGGACCTCCGTTATAACATCCCCGGCGCATCCGCATGTAGATATTGTCCGCTTTAGCCCGGGAGAACTTCATGGCGTCTCCAAGCCTACAGGCCGCAGCCTGGGAGAGTTTCACGGCATCTCCAAATCTACAGGCCTCACGGTTTTGTTCCTGGTAGACGGCATCAGCCGCCTCCAAAACGCGTCTACAAGGGGGGAGGTGTCCATACTCTTATAAGGACACTTTGTTTCCCTCCCCCATTCCAGTGTGGGACCTTACAAGCCTTCTTAATGAAGGGTATTCCAGTCTCATAGTATTCTTTATTCACATCAATTGCTATCACCTGCAGATATCAGCATGTCAAATGGCTTATAATATTCTTCATTCTTCAAGTATTTTTTTATTGCTCAAAAAAAAAAAGAAGGTATAAAGAATTTATAAAATATTTAACATTTAATATTCAAAAGACTTACCTTGCTATCATCTGACAATGCTAGAGCAGTATTAAGAACAGAATAGCCAGTAAAAACTCCTATTTCCATCGTCTTTTTGGCATTCATTATCTTTAGAAGCATAGACATGAACAGTCCTTCATCCACAGGCAAAATCATCCACCTGTGAAGACACATTGTATTATCAAGAATAAATTTTCATATGGTACATAAATTATTTAATTACAAGGGTTGTGTTTTTTTGTAAATATAAAATATACTTGTTTAATTTGCTAGATAATCATTTTTATAGTGTAATTTATATCATAAACATATTGTTATCTATACTCTTTTAAATTAGTAAGAAGACGGGTTATGACTAAATCTCATTTCGAAGAATCTTATAATCAATAAAAGACCAAAATATTCTTTTTTTTTTTTATATTTTATCTCTTAATTTTGTTTTAGTAACTTTATAGCAACTACAAAATTTACCATATCTTAAATCCACATGATATGTACAAGACATAAAACATCAGAATAATATTTACTTTAATTTTTAAAGATTCGATAGTTTTTGGATATCTCGTGGCCTAAAATATTAAAATTGTTACCTAAAATTTCACCTTATAAAAATTTAAGAATAAATAAAAGTAGGTAACAAAAACATAAATATTATAAAAATTACTTCTTTACCTATTATGTTGATCGAGTATATCTAATATATAATTTAAAATAATATATATTTTTGTAATAATTAAGTCATACAATAAATAATATAACAGTATAATTATATTATATATTTATATATAGTAAAGAAAGAGCGAGAAATGTATGTAGAGGTACAAATTGTCGTATGTCTTTGCAGTGGCCTCTCGGAGCTCCTTCAGCTGTTGGTGTTCTCTGGGATATGCATTTGTCTTCAAGATGTACTGTGAAATAAAGATGAACTTTTTCAATGGCAGAAACTAAAACAAATTGATTTACTCACTTTAAAATGAATGAGAAAATTGAACAAATTGTCGAGTACTACTGACTTAATTAGCATAATGTTTCATAAAAATAATTAAGAAGTGTATATTTGCTATGAATAAATTTTTAAGGAGGCTAAATGACATTCTCAATAAGTTAGGCTAATTTAAATAGTAATTTAATATTTATTATTTATTCGTAAGAGAATAACCCTCTTTCCTACCTTCACACTCAAGCCAGTTAAAATGGAAACTGGGAGGTTGAGAAAGAAGGGGCTTCCTGAAGGTTTTAAGATAAAAAAATACAGAAGATAGATGGAGAAGCAATATCTTAGACAAAATATCAAACATCTGACGGTCATTAACCAGGTCATATATTATACAAAAAGGTGAGGAACTAGGGTTTCGCTGACCTGATACAGAGCATCGCTCTGGAGTATGTTTTTATCCTTGGCTTTAGCTGATACTCTTCCACACAAAAATCTGCCATGGCAGGCATTTTTATAGTGAAACCGTTGTACTTACACTGTGCTTGGTTTCAATATTTTAATGAGCAAATCTATGGAATGGAAAATGTGAAAAAGTTGACGCGGGGATGAAGACTATGCAAAAGTAGTATTTTAAAAAATGGAGGTGTGTAAATTGTCGTGGGGGTTCAAACTATACAAACTTATTAAATATGCTTTATTTGGATGCATGATATGAAATTTTAATTGGGTATAAGTATTATTTTATGAAATAGAAAATGTATGGAAATTGTCTTGGAAAATTAAAACTATATAAATGTAATTTTTTATTAAATTGTTTTTCGTATTTATCAAGTATTTTTTTATGCACCCTAAACACTAAAAAAATTTTAAAAATATTTTTCAGGAAATTATTTTTTACCAAATAAAACCAACGATAATAAATAAAAAATTTTTCCACATTATATGATCTGTGTTTTCCTAATACATATATATATATTACTTTTTCTAATGAAATTACCATTTGACAATACAAGATATTGTAATACAAACATAAGATGAAATAATACGTTTATGGGGCTAATTGTTATTTAACTGTTTTTCTTGGTAATATATTGCTAGTTAAGTCAAAATATTTTGAAAAATTAAGTAATAGTTAAAAAGTCAACCAACCGAAATTTTTTAATATTAAAAAATATTTTAAAAATATAAAAATTATATATTTTTATATTATCTTTTTATTATAACATGAGCAATGTACCAGCTTAATATTTAGTTAGATAAGTGACCAAATGCTCAATTTGACAATAGGACAAAATGTCAATGGTTCAACAGAAAAAGCCAAATGCAATCTGACAATAGTATGCGAACGTATGAACTAATAGATACAACCTGAACAGTCAGATATTAAATGATCATAATAAACTGTTTGACGGTCATATATAGAAAGTGGCTGAGCCGATTAAATAGTTAACAGTTAGATGACCTTACCATTGAATCGAAATGGTCGTTATATATGCAAATAACATCACTCACCATTGATTCAAAGCGATATCATGTACCCGCATTGATTTCAGGTGCCAACTAACTAAACGGCACCTTTTACTATAAATAAACCTCTCACCTAGATAATAAGTTACAATGACAATAACAAAATGAGAGACGAAAGAGACATTCAATCAGACAAGTGTACAAAAATAAAAATACTTAGTCAGACAAGTATACAAAAAAAGGAGTATTACCTTTTTATATAAACATTCATTACCATCTTTTTAAATGTTTACATATGTTTCTTTATATCTTTTACATTCAAATAAAAAAATCACTTATTTGAATATTGAGAGATATACCAAAAAGTGAGTCTCGTATATATCTTACTTCTAATTTATTTTTTTGTAATATACAGATCCAAATTAAGAGTTATGCAAACCAAACCCATTATTATTTAAATATTTATATGTGATAGGATAATTTCTTAATTCGTATATTAAATTAAAATTTTAAAATATATCAAATAAATTAAATAATAACTTATAAAATTATAGATCATTCAATAATTAAAAGATCATGTTGCTGTTCTACACATTATTTGAATATAACTCTTTAATTTATATATTAATTTAAAATTTTAAAACATATTAAATAAATTAAATAATAATTTACAAAATTATAGATCATTCAATAATTAAAAAATCATGTTGCTGCTCTGCACGTCAAAGCCAACGTGATTTTGGGTTGCTCATCTACTGCTCCAACAGGCTCGCACCTCCATTCAATCAATCCCATCACGGTCACCCACCTCACCGGCTCTGTGGTGGTTGACTTGTTGCTTCCTGGCTCAGGTTAATTAGAATAATCTGCTCACATTATAATAATAATTTATTCTTTTGTGTAAGCTTTATACAGCAGTTACCCTTTTTTCCCCCTATCATTCCAGCTTTATTTACCCAGCCCCCGCCCCATCCAAAAAGTAAGGATAATTATATGTGACAGGAAAATAACACTACACTGATACATAAACACTTTATTTTTTAAAATATTAACATAATTAAACCTGATTAAAAAAAATTTTAAATAAAATATAGGATAATTTTAAATAAAAATTTATTACTAGTAAATTAGATTAGATAAAACTGATTAAGACTTAATTACCTAGTCTAAATATCTCAGTCGTACTCATTCATAAGTCAAATTGAGCTGTTTTTGTCGCAATATAGGATCAAAATATGTCCTAAAAATAATTTAAAATAATTATAACTCATAAAAATTAAATTTTAAAAAATAAAAAATAACCAAAACAAGCCCAAAAGTTCGAGCATAACCTGACATAATATCAATATAATCCAAAATGACAATAATAATAATATTAACCGTCACAGAGTCGGCTGAACCACTCATTCGGACAATTACATTAGTCATGACATACTCTATAATATCGTAAAAAAAAAAAATGACAAACCAACAATATATATTATCAAATAACAAAAATAACCCAACTAATCCCATAACAAAGCCATAAACCAACATTCGACTTTCTCTCAATATCAAAAATACAACTGGTACGATTTTAATCCGAACAACAAATTAATACTCACAAAAAAATAAACGAAACTTCTATCAAATTCACGTCCAAACTCCCTACAATGAATCCAAAAGTCATAAATTTGAAGAGATAAGAATAATAAAAATGTTAGTAAAAAATTTAACAAATATCAGTATATAATATAACAAATAAATGTATCCAAAATCAAAATGAAAGTTAATAAAATATATACAAAACACATAAAATCATAATCCGAAAGCCATCAATGAAAGGCTAAATGTGGCCTCGTATTGAAAAATATAATTCAAAACAAGAGTCACCGGTTTCAATTGTACGAGACTAATCAAATCTCAACTGTGGACGAAACCTCCGAATCTCTATCAAAATCTCAAACACAAATCAATACAGATAAAACATATCAAAAATCTAAAACATATACAAATCAAAAAATCAACGGTCAAAAGACTAACTTGAAAAAAAAATTACATGTACTCTCGATAAATTGAAGCAATATTATAGCAATCTAGGCCCATAGGCAGGCCGACTATATATTATCTCCTATATATTGAATCGAATACCAATTTCTTTTGCTATTTATGGATGATAGATACAATTCTAAAATCTGTCTAATATATTAGAACGTTTGAATATATTAAGTTTTATTTAATTTTTTCCGATGATTTTCATAAAAATATAACCGGAGTGGATCTCTACATCATATATCGTAAAACTTTTCCAATAAACTAGAAGTGCAATAAACTAGGATTTTCCCCATCTTGTGAAATCAATGGTCCTTACTTAAAGACATTTTAGGGGATACATGATGGACTTCTATCGTGAATTTCTTAAATAGGATGTTCCATCATCTTTTAATCTGTTATAATTATTATTAAATAATTAAGCTTTAGGGTTTTAGGTTATTTGTGAGGCTAATCTTGATATTATATCACTCGAATTCTTTCTACCCTCTTTATACATTGTGTTAACTATATAAATATGCCCATTATCCTATGCGATTGTTGATAGTAGTATTGATTGCAAATTATATAAGAGAAAAAAACGGGTAAAAAGAAGAGGCCACCAGATATTTTTGATTCATTTAATGATGATGTTTTCGACCCATTTTTTAAGAGAATTGTTGATAAATTTATATACCAGTTAGAGTATATTTTGAATAATTCAAGTAAAAAGAAAAGGTCATTGGATGCAATAATAGATAAATCTACTTTTTTTGAATGTCCATTAGCCATGAAAGAAGAGTAAATAAGAGAAAGTATTAAATTTGGGATTAGATATTCATTCTACTTTTACAGATATCTATGGTAAACTTGAAGATTCTAATAATTTTTTTTTTAAAGGATAGAAGTGAACAGTAAGAGCACCCAAGAAGTTTTAAAAATGAAAGCACAGTAGATAGATGGTAAAATAAGTGAAGATAATATCGAATAATATGTATCTATATTTTTATCAATTCCTATAAAATTAAAAAAATTGATTCCAATATTTTAAAATTTTTATTAGCAGCTTCTTAAATTTATATCGGATATAATTTCAATTAAACTATACATATGTTATAATTTTTATAGAGATACATTTTTCAAAACAAAAGAAATAAGCCTTATTAAGTATCTCAGCCGACACTATTTTGACTAGGACGAAGAAAAATGAGCAATTTTTACACATAAATGAATATTTTCTTCTTTTGAGCATTATTCGTGCTCAATTTTGATCAATTTTACTGATAATAACACGAGATGATCCCTCTTGGTATTGTCAATTAGTTATGGAATTGAATAAATGACAAATGGAGGTGATTTCCTACACTCAATTTCATCAAACATGCTTACCCAATTCCACCAGAAATTGTTGAAAAATGTTGATGAGTTTTGTGGATCCATCAATCCAGCGAAAATTATTTGGTTAATTTTTTTAATAAAAAAAATAGTAATATTACATTGCACTCTCTTTATATAAAAAATTAAAAATATTTTCAATTTTATTATTTATTTATAGCTTTTATTTTCTTACTAAATTTATAGTCTTTAACCATGCATTCTTTTTTATAAAATTACTAGGATAACACTTTGCACATAGTTAAATTGATTATCATAGTTAAATTGCGAGAAAATGATAAGTGATTATTACTGGGATATCCTTTAATAATTTGTATTAATATGATATTTAATTAATCATTAATTTATCAATTTATATGTGTGTTCAATAATATAAATTATTAAATGATATTTGAAAAAATATTCCAAAATAACTATAGAACTTTATTTTATAAAGTAATATCACATGCTACAATTTATAAAATTCACTGATTTGTTGTGCATTATTGAATGGTAACCCCAATAATATGTTACCTAACATCTCCGATTTGCAGACTTTTTCTCATCGAGAAGAATTGATAGCTTAATTATTGATCAATTAACGGCTTCTAGTATATAACGATTGTTAAATATTGTCAGATGATAATATCATCTATTCTTCTACAATAATATGTTTATATAAAAATATATTAATAGATAAGATATAACGTCATTTGATAATATTTTAATAATACCTATCAAATATTTTTAAAATGTTTTTTTAATAATTTAAAGACTATAAATTTAAATTATAAAATATTATGTTTATAATATGAAAGTAAAAAAAAAACGCAAAAATATTCCAATTTGCTTGGCTTCTAGTCCTTTTCAAAAGGACGAAATGGAAAATTTCAGAACTTTTGAAAATTTCCGAGGTGAGTTGGGTGATGTGGTGGGGTTGAGATTATTGACTTGTGCATATTGCTTGTTTTTCAATTTTGAAAAATAACTTTAAATGTGATTATAAGTTTATAGAAAATTTTTTTGAGTGTAAAATTTTTGGAATAGCGCTTTGCAATAAATTAAATTTATTATCCTCTTTTATGACCTATGATAATTAAACTCTAACTTATCAAATATTACATGATGATGGGTTATACATAGATCTTTCATATTTTATTTGTAAATATATGTCACACTAATATGTTTTAATAAATATTTTATTCGCATCTCCGATTTTGTATATTTATGTTGTAAATATTGTGGATATCTTTGTGTAGAATGTTTTACCACCGAAAATAATATCTTCAATTATATATAAAATCGATATGTAAGATTCTAATTTTAATTAAATCGAGATAAGTCGATATTTATTTTTATCATCTATGAGTTTATATTTCTAATATTGACATCAAAATTAATACATTTTATTTTTATATTCTATCATTAAAATTATTTTAATAATATAACAATTATATTATCTATGTACACAATAAAATTTATTGGGATTACTTTGTTCTTTATGTCAAAAAGGAAAAATTAAAAAAAAAAAACGATTTGGGATTCTCAGGTCTAAATGCTTCGATCTCCTGCATGAAGGGCTCGCACGATCCACTTGAAGGGAACATCAAGGAGTGGCTCACTAATGGGAGGCTGGAAGGCGGAGATATCTGCAGATGGGCCTGCAGATTGATAAGGCTAATCAGAGGACTCGGAAAGGGACGAATGTAATATTTCGGATCTCATTTAGATTATTTTAATATTAATTGTGATTTTTGGATGGGTATTTCAGACATGGTAAAAATAAAATAAAATATTGTAAAATTTTTGGGAATGATCGGAGTTGCGGAGTGGGGCCCGATGTGTAATTTGTAATATTGTCCGGAGAATTTCGGGGAAGAATTTGGATTTAAAATGGAGGAAAAAAGAAAGTTATATATATATATATATATATATATATAATAAAAGTAATAATAATAATAATAATAATAATAATAATAATAATAATAATAATAATAATGACAAAAGTAAAAAGAAGTAATATATATATAAATATATATATATATATATTTATATAAAAAAAAAAGAATGGGAAAAGAAAAGCAGGATGTATATATTAATATATTAATTTATTAATATATAGTCGGGAGAAAGAAAGTGAAGGGTAAAAAAAAGGGGATTTAGGGTTTCGAAAAATAAAATGAACTAAATTTGAAGGAGGAGGAAGAGGAGAAGGGAGGGGAAGGCTGGGATTGAAGATGAAGGTGAAGGCGGTGGTCGATGGTGGTTGTCTACCTGGCCGGTGTGGCCTCGCTTCTGTTCTGAAGACGAGGTTGAAACAGAAGAGGGAGAGGGAGATGAGCCGCAGCCGTTTTTCATCCGATGGGTGATGGAATCAGACGTGCCGGACAACGACGTCACAGCGGAGGCCATTCGCGGTGGACAATGTGAATCCCAAATGGTCGGAGGACAACGACGATCCTCAATCACGACCGTGGTGTGCGGTGGACGACAGAGACGGCTGCGCAAAAAGACGGCGGTGGCGTGGTGCGAAGGAGAGAAGGCGTTCGAGGGAAGAGAAATCGACGACGGTTCGAAGAGGGAGAGAAGTCGCGTCGGAGAGAGGCGCGGGGCAATAAAATTTATTGGGATTACTTTGGAGGGGATTAATGATAATGGGAAGGGTTTTTAATCCAACGGATATCTTTTTTAAAAGGCGTTTTTTTTTATTAATGGGGACGTTGATTTCATCCAACGGCCTGGCCGCCTTGGAGAGGGGGAATAGCGAATAAATTAAATTTATTATCCTCTTTTATGACCTATGATAATTAAACTCTAACTTATCAAATATTACATGATGATGGGTTATACATAGATCTTTCATATTTTATTTGTAAATATATGTCACACTAATATGTTTTAATAAATATTTTATTCGCATCTCCGATTTTGGAGGAGAGAGGAAAGGCGCGGAGGAGAGAGAGAGGACGCTAATTTTAATTAAGGAGAGAGAAATGCTCGATTATAGTTCTTGACATAGGACATCCATTAAAATTATTTTTTTCAAATGCACAGTATAATATTACTTTGGTCAAAAGGAAAAAAATTAAAAAAAAAGTATCCTCTAAATGCCCTGCATGAATTCTTATGATCCACTTGAAGGGATTTAACTTTGGAAGGCGGGAGATATCTGCAGATTTTGATAACTAATCTGAGAGAGTTTTTATTAATATGATCTCATGTATTTTTATATACCTTGATTTATCAATTGTGTAAAACATGCAGAAATGTATATTTTACATATTATCGGGAGTTGTGCGGTGGTTTTGTACTTAATATTTATGATTTGGAGAGATTTTGGACACCGGATGATATATATGTATGTTGTGTATCCGTATATTGTGGAACCATGTGGAGAAGTGCACTAACCATGCATCTTCTTGGGGAGTGGGATCACTACGGGACCATGGTAGTCCGAGACCCTAGGGGTCGATTTGTGATCGAAGGCATTGGCTATTGTCGAGGGAAGCGTTCGACGACGGTTCGCGAGGAGAGAAGTCGCGCGGAGAGAGGGCGCGCGGACGGGGACAAATGATAGGCAGGACGGGATAAAACGTATATAGCTACTTCCTGGAGAGAGAGGAAGAAAGATATTTTATGAGGAGAGAGACTTGACATCCCCTAATTGTGTATTTAATTGAGAACTATCGTGTATTTTTATATACCTTCAATTTATCAATGTGAAAAACTAATATATTCGGATTCGAGAGTCCAAATATATAACTAAAACTTGAGGTTGCACTAACCAAAAAGGGGGTGGGTGGTAAAACATAGTGAGCAAGTTCCTAATCTATTGGAGACCACGATGGGTGAAAGATTACATGGTGGCATTGAATATATCTTGGCCTAACTTCGAGGTCGATATAGCCGTAGTTCTTGGACGAGGGTAACCCTTCCTCAAGTTGGTATCATTGATCTTTGGTTCTCCGATTTCGTGCATGCTTTGTATTTCTGCACGTATTTGGGTGTACTATAATTTGAGATACGTGGTTTGGCCCACGGATGGGCGATAGGAATGTCTCATACGTGCTGATGTGATAAACCCGGAATGTGTTTTGATTTATGTTTTAGTTCCGGCGGTTTTCTCTTGATTTCTGCATTATGAGTTTTAGATTCGGACGACGGTATGTGTCCCATGCGGATGTGGTGACGGTCGCGATTATGTAATGTGACCTCGGATCATATGATATGATATCGTCTACGAGATTTTACGGGATCGTGATTTATATGATTTTGTCCTGAATGGACGAGTTAATGCGGACGACGATTTAGTACGAGACATCTCTTCGATTTTCAGGGATTTCACGGACATGGTGTTTTGTTTTACGTGATTGTTATGCGATATCCATGTTCCTGATTTATGAGCACTGTTTTTATACGATGATGCTTGCTGAGCTCTAGGCTCACGTTTTCATATTCTATCCCTTCAGACCAGTGGCTTGGATACGCTTGCAGGAGCTCGGACATGATCGGGCTCGAATATTCCTTCTGGCGAGTGGAAATGTTATATTTGGTATATTTCTGATCTCGAGGATGTGTTATGGTTATTATTTATGGCCGGATGGTGGCCTTGATCATTGTTTGTAGAATATTAAAGTTATAATATTATGTGGACGAGTTGTTGTAAATTTGGATACCTCCCTTGCGATCATGGTTAGCAGGTCGTGTATTATGTTTATCCGGATTCTTATCCGATGAGATATTGTGCGGATTTTATTTATATTGGGTCTTGCATGTGTATGATTGTCACACCCGGGTTGGGTTATTATGGTTGATGAAAATATTATTATTGATTTTATTTTGACCTGCGTACGTTGTGTTCCTTGGTCGTGACAGTGGTGGTATCAGAGAAAAGGTCACAAGGAGAGGTGATTTTGGGTCATCTTGGATAAGAAATTGATTGAATATCTAGCGTGATAAGTGTAGCCAATGGTAAAGAATGGAAGTTTGGGTCGTTAATATTTGAATTCGACTCAGAAAGTCGATTAATAGGCGATGTTGAGTCACGCGAGCGATGTTTTGAGTGTTTATGTTCAGCAGCTAGATAAGAGTTTGGTTGCTTTGTTAAGGGTGGCTTGTTGTAGGCAAAATGGAGAGTCCTTTGAATGATTAAATGTGAGTCGATTTGAAAAATTTTGGGATGTTTAATCTCAATTGATAGTTGAATTGAACTTCAGAAAGTGGAGGAGGTGTTCGATGTTTCTGACAATTCAAATGAAGTTTTGTCTATTCCCCATAAGTTGGAGAGTGAGGCAAGTCAGTAGTAGGCTTCTCAGTGCCGTATTTTACTTGTTGAGATATTTTTATGGAGGCAATTTTGAGAGTCATTCTCTGTTTGGCATTTGGGATAGTAAAGAATGTGAATTTAGTTGGTGAAGGCACGGAATTGAGTATGTGGCCTTTGAGATTGTATGTAAATGTTATATGTTTTCTCAATTTTTAGAGCGAGCTTTGATAAAGTTTATCATTGATGGGTAAACCTTTGATCTGTTAAGTTGTAGACTCCGATGTCCGGTTTGGATTTGTAAATATCAATGATTGGTTGATCTAATTTTATTTGATGAACCAAACTTTAATGTGATATTGATGGTGATTTGGTTGGCAAGTCACCATATTAGTGTAAACGATTTCGGTAAGAATATTCTGATTTACAATTTGGGCTGTGAATTTTGAATATGAGAAAAAATTGATCGAGAGGTGATGAAATTGATATCATTGTGCCTGTAAGTTAATTGATGAAAATGTGTGCCGAGTTTATTTGGCATATGTGGCCACATATTGGAGTCGTTATGTGGTCATAAGAAGTTTTCTGGTTGTATGGTAATTTGAGGCTGTTTCTTAGATGAGAAGATTAGCCTGAATTGTCTTTTAGTCGGTAGTTGAGGTTGTTGCTGAGGTTGTGTCAGGAGTGACATCGATTTCGAGGACCTTTTATAGAGTCAATGAGACATTGGTCGAGTGCCTTGTGGGGTGTTAAATGCTTTTGGGATAAGCGTGATGAATCTATAAGGTTATCTATGAATTATTGAAATTTAATTCGGTTGGGAAATGAAGCGAATGTTAGGAATTGGTAGTTGATTTGTTTGATCAATGGTTGGTACTCGATGTTTTCTAAATCGATCTGTACGTAGAGTATTGTCAATTAGGGCTATCGGGAGAATATACCTGAGGTTGTCTTCAAGATAAAGGTGCGGCCGTTGTAAGCTTCGGTGATGTTTTGGGTAAGTGATTTTGTTGGTATCTTTGGTAAGTCTTATAAATCTTATGATTTTTTGGCCGTATTTTGATCTATTTATGATGGCTTCATTAATGAGATTTTGATTTGTTCGAGAAATTTATGTGGGGCATGAGTTTCGTCTGAGGACTGTATCATAGCTGCGAAGGGTAGTTTGTGGTTTGCCCAATTGAGGAAATGCGAGTTTGGTTGGAAGTACTGTTATTGTGGGCATATTGTTTCTTCGATGGCATGTTTGTATATTTGCAGAAGATCGAAGCGGTGGCCGGTTGGGGAAGGACCATCGTTTGTTGCAAAGATGTGCGATTTCTTAGATCTAGTAGAATTTATTAAGCGACTTGATGATGATTCCTTGAGAATTGTAGCGTCCGTGGGACGTTTGACTTTGAAAACGATCAATGTTTATTGGAATAGTAATTGTAATGAGAGCTTTCTAGAAATGAAGGGCAGATTACCGACAATGTCAAGTTGGTCGTTCCCGGATGGATCAAGTTGATCTGTGGTAGGTTGTGATGCTCTCGAGGAAGATTTGAAGTTGTGTTCTGATGCGGCGTTTTTGAGTGATTGCCTATGGGTTACGGCGGTAGAATGTTTTTGATCAAAATTACTTCACTTATGGCTTGGAGTTAGCACTTGAGGTA
Organism: Nepenthes gracilis; assembly: GCA_033239525.1. NCBI lineage: Eukaryota > Viridiplantae > Streptophyta > Magnoliopsida > Caryophyllales > Nepenthaceae > Nepenthes > Nepenthes gracilis. The sequence continues at coordinate 20,390,093 of BSYO01000011.1, forward strand.
TTTGTTTTGAGGATTTAGAAATGTTATTTGTTTGAAGATAATTTTGTTTAATTTGACTATAAAGGCTTGAGAAAATCATTTTAGAAAAGGAGAATATTATTGACAATGTTTTGTGTCGAAAGTCTTTGGATTTGTTATGTATATTTTCATAAGAAAAAGTGGAAGCATGTGGGCCTGTAGCCCTCAGTGGTAAGATTTGATTTGGATTCTTAGGTAGAGGATTTGATTTGAAATCCGGTTTTAGGACGTTGATTATGTGGAGGTTTTGTGAGTCCTATGATTTTGGAAAAGTGGCGGCTTCCATTGGATCGGTTTGAAATCTCACGGAGTAGGAGATTTTGTCGACGAAGGAGTAAGCAGGTGGATCTATTCTCTGCCTATGCGTATGTTGTTCAGGATCAGAGTTGCGTTAAGAGTTTGTGCTGCAATGTCTTCTGTCTTTGTTTTGAGCGGAGAAGTTGTAGAGTTATTGGTGAGTAATTCCTGTCAGGATTGGGCTCCGAAGTAAGCTCCTATCTGCGGAAGATGCTTTTGTGAAGTTCCTTTTGTTCGAGCGGTCATGAAGTTGGACGTGAGCAGGCTGAGTCTCGGTGGATGGATGAAAGCTCGCGGAGCAGTCAAGGTTGTCAGCAGCTGTAGTGGAGTTGCAGTGGTCTAAGTTTATAAGGAACGTTGAAGACTCTTCACTGGTGAAGTGGCGAGTTGATCATGCGTCTTGTGCCTAAAGGTAGAAGCCAAGAGGAAGAAACTTTCGAGATTTTGTTTTGGTTTGCGTTAGACAGCGAGGAATTTGGTGGCATCTTGGATGATGATGGATAAGCTGATAAGTCGGCTATTTGCTTGCTGATCAGAAAGTCATTCTTGAGTTTGGTCGTCGACATATTATCGAGATGAGAAGATTGCACAATATTCTAATTTTGAAGCCCTTGATTGCGATTGGAAGCAGATGATTGATCAGAGTTGCGCAGTGGAAGCGTGTGGATTCATAGCTATCGGTTACAAGAATTGATTCGAGAATTCAAGCATGAGATCAGATTTGTAGCCTGAGTGGATGATGGAGAAGAGCGGTCAGATATTTCTGAAAGCATCATGAAGAGAAGAGTTTCAAGTTTCGAGGGCAAGTGATGGATTGAGGTTGAGGTTCGATAGGCCTTTCGAGGTTTTACAATGAACTGGAGAGGTGGCCAGCAGATTGGCGTTGTCTCGAGTTTGGCAGATCGTGATGATGTGTTCTGTGTATGTGTATTCAGAGAAATATGGGTCGATTATTGGCATGTGATTGAGCGTGAATGGTTGCTGATTTCAAAAAGCTATTTTATGTTGCGAGTTTGATTCTGATATTGAGATAGAAAGATCATGTGCTTGATGATCAAATTTTGGAGAAATCTTTTGATCGAGGTAAAGTTTGAAAGAATTGTTCTTATTTTGTTCAAGAATTGATGTGCGTAAATTTTGAGGACGAAATTTTTAAAAGGAGTGGAGAGTGTAATATTCCGGATCTCATTTGGATTATTTTAATATTAATTGTGATTTTTGTGTATTTCGGACGTGGTAAAAATAAATTAAAATATTGTAAAATTTTTGGGAATGATCAGAGTTGTTGAGTGGGGCCCGGTGTGTGCCCGTAATGTTGTCCGGAGGCCGAGTTGGATTTAAAAATAAAAGAAAGTTATATATATATATAATAAAATAATAATAATAATAATAATAATAATAATAATAATAATAATAATAATAATAATAATAATAATAATAATAATAATAATAATGATACAGGTAAAAAGAAGAAAAAAAAAAGAATGGGAAAAGAAAAGCAGGAGAGAGTTAGGGAGAGAGAAAGTGAAGGGGAAAAAGGGGGATTTAGGATTTCGAGCGTGAAGAAGACGGAGGAGGAAGAGGAGAAGGGAGGGGAAGGCGGCGGCGGCGGCGTCGCAGGTGAACGGTGGTCGATGGTGGTTGTGGGTGTGGCCGCGATTGTTGCGGTAGTTGCGGATTGAGGCGACGGCGGTGATGGGTGAGGAATCGGTGCCGGAAGAGTCGACGGCGGCCATTCGAGGTGGTAGCGGCGACATTGGTGGTCGCAGTGGTGAGCGGTGCTCATGGGCTGAGGCGGCGGTGGCGTGGTGCGAAGGAGAGAAGTCGTTCGAGAGAAGAGAAATCGACGATAGGTTCGCGAGGAGAGAAGTCGCGCGGGAGATAAGGCGGCGGCCGGTCGGGGGACAACGATGGTGACGGGGGTCACTGGGAAGGCCGACGACGGCCGTTCAAGGAGGCAAAGCGACCGGCTGCGGCTGGCAGAGGCTGTGCGCGGAGGAGCGAGGAAGGGCGCGTGGAGGAGAGAGGAACGACCCGCGGAGGAGAGAGAGAGGACGCGGCAGAGGAGAGAGAAAGGCTCGATTGGAGTGCTTCGGGACATCTTTTCTTCAAATCTGCAGATTATAATATTAAGGCAAGTATTCTCTAGCCCTATTCTTGGTCTGATTTAATTTCCGATGCATTTTGACTACTGAGAGAGTTTTTATTAACATGCATGTATTTTTATATACATTCAATTTGTCAATTGTGTACATGCATGTATATTTTATCGGTTGTGCGGTGGTTTTGTACTTGTATTTATGATTTGGAGAGATTTTGGACACCCGGATGATATATATGTATGTTGTGTATCCGTATATTGTGGAACTATGAATCAGGCCTTGCACTAACTAGGATCACTACGGGACCATGGTGGTCCGTGACCCTAGGGGTCGATTTGTGATCCGAGGTATTGGCTATTGTGCCGCCGCTCCCGACGGGGAGGCTTAGTCCCGACGGGGACGTATGTAGGCTACTTCCGCGCGAAGGAAGATATTTGTAACTGACTTGCCCCACTGTGTATTTAATTGAGAACTATCGTAAGGAATTGACGGAAAACTAATATATTCGGACGTCCTAATATATAACTAAAACTTGAGGTTGCACCCAAAGCCGCGGGTGGTAAAACATAGTGAGCAAGTTCCTAATCTATGGGAGACACAGTACATGGATGGCCTTGAGCTGCGACCTAATTCGTAGTCGATATAGCCGTGGTTCTCTGGACGAGGGTAACCCTTCCTCAAGTTGGTATCATTGATCTTTGGTTCTCCGATTTCGTGCATGCTTTGTATTTCGCACGTATTTGGGTGTCTTGTGATTTGAGATACGTGGTTTGGCCCACGGATGGGCGATAGGAATGTCTCAGACGTCTTGATGTGATAAACCGGAACGTGTTTTGATTTATGTTTTAATTTCGGCGGTTTTCTCTTGATTTCTGCATTATGAGTTTTAGATCCGGACGACGGTATGTGTCCCATGCGGATGTGGTGACGGTCTCGATTATGTAATGTGACCTCGGATCATATGATATGATATCGTCTACGAGATTTTACTGGATCGTGATTTATATGATTTTGTCCTGAAGGGACGAGTTAATGCGGACGACGATTTAGTACGAGATATCTCCTCGATTTTCAGAGATTTCACGGATATGGTGTTTTGTTTTACGTGATTGCTATGCGATATCCCTGTTTCTGATTTATGAGCACTGTTTTTATACGATGATACTTGCTGAGCTTTAGGCTCACGTTTTCATACTCTATCCCTTCAGACCAGTGGCTTGGATACGCTTGCAGGAGCTCGGACATGATCGGGCTCGGATATTTCTTCTGGCAAGTGGAAATGTTATATTTGGTATATTTCTGATTTCGAGGATGTGTTATGGTTATTATTTATGGCCGGATGGTGGCCTTGATCATTGTTTGTAGAATATTGAAGTTATAATATTATGTGGATGAGTTGTTGTAAATTTAGATACCTCCATTGCGATCATGGTTAGCAGGTCGTGTATTATGTTTGTCCGGATTCTTATCCGATGAGATCTTGTGCGGATTTTATTTATATTGGGTCTTGCATGTATATAATTGTCACACCCGGGTTGAGTTATTATGGTTAATGAAAATATTATTATTGATTTTATTTTGACCTGCGTACGTTGTGTTCCTGGGTCGTGAGAAGGTTGGCATGGAACATAAGATTGACTTCATTCATGGAAATGCCATGCAAGTTCTGAATGACTTAATTATTAATGTAAGTTTTTCTGATAGTTATATATATATATATATATTGAAAATATTTTTGTGGAAGTTATTTATTTAAAACAAATTGTTAATATTAATATCTTTTTGAATGTTTTAACTTATTTTATATAATGAAATAATAAAAATATTTACTCAGGGAAAAGAAGTGGGGAGCTTTGACTTTATTTTTGTGGATGCCGACAAGGTTAACTACATAAATTATCAGGAGATCTTACTGAAACTGGTCAAAGTCGGAGGAATTATTGCCTACGACAATACTCTCTAGTATGGCTCCGTCGTTGCGCCGGAGATCTTTACGGCACAGGATTATCAAGACTCTAGGGATGCTTTGATCGTCTTCAATAGCTTCCTGGCAACCGATCCCAATATCGAATCGTCTCTCCTGTCCATAGGCGATGGCCTCACCCTCTGCTGGCGTCTCTACTAGGCCCCCATGCAAATTAAGCGATGGTTTTATTCATTTGTGTGTGTTTTTCTTTTGAATAATAATCTATGGTTTAATAATAATTATTTTGTGTTGTATTAAGTATTATGCGTGTGGAGCTTATTCTAATTATGGTTTAATTTATGATTATTTTAAATTCATAATGGTGAAAGTTTTAATGTTGTTAAAGATTAGTGTTTATTATTAAACATAATCCTAGTATTGTTTAAGCTTAATTTTTTACATTTTTTTCTGTTTAAATCTCATTTTATTTTTATTTATTGGTTATTAACTTTGTAAATTAAAAAAATGGGTGGTTTGTTTGGCTGAAATTTTAGGAGATTGTGTTGTTTTAATGGAAGAGGTGCTAATTAAACGCCTAAGTTTTTATATTTATTTATGAATATTTATGCAAAATAAAACATAGGGTATGGTGCTTACAAAAGTTTTTATAATTATTTTACAGAAAATATTTTGACACTTTAGCTTAGCTTGGGATTTCTAGAACAAACTACATAAAAGAAAATTTATTGTTAAATTTATTATTCAAAAATGTCAGGTGCAGTGGTGCGGAAAAACTACACTTCAAGTATCTTATTGACTTTTTTTTTTCAATAGATGTTGTATAAAATCAGTATGTTACGGTGCTCGACATTGTCTGTATTTGAAAGATTATTTTGTTAGAATAATTACTTACATCTAGCTACTTGAATTAAGAGGATTTTCTTTTTACTTTGGACTATTTGACGATAACAAAATGATTTAATAATGTATTGATAATAGATACTAATAAACCCTTATCATTTATCTAGGATGAGCTTTTTACCAACTAGCAGCCACAATAGCAAGTTGCATGCTTCTGTCTCACCAACCTTCCTTATAAAGCAAGAGAATTGTTACGTTTTTGATCAATTATTTGTGGATCACACATTCAATAGTTTTGTTATCTAGTGGTTCACTTGATTTTTGTATAAAAATTCATTCGATAAAAATGATTAGAGTGACAAAGAACAATGCTTGATGGGCTTGGAATTATGTTGGAGTGCCCAAGGGGCACTCATGTACTATTTATTTCTAGTGGGTATGTAAATGATGTTTTTGCTTTTGGTGATCAAATGTCAAAACAAGTGTTCTATTGTCTTTGGCATTTGACCCTTAGTTTTAGCGGCTGTTTAACACCAACCAAAAGCACAAAAATTTAATATTATTTTTTGATCAAAATGTGGAGTATTAAACATAAGAGACATTGTACAAGAAGAGAAAATAGAAAACAGAAGAGTGGGAAGACTTTTGATATCCTTGAAACCCAATTCGAGTTCATTATTTATCGAGCTCAAGTATATTTTTCAAGCATTGACCATAGGACGTGTTATCAATTAGTAACTCATGCTCTTGATATATTCTACTCTTGATGGTTACTAGGTATAATAGGATTGCATTCAACAAATTATTTACACGGGATGTTATAAAGGACACTCGGATGGGTTTTTCTAACATAATTTTTATAGTGGATATTATTTGAAAGTTGTCCCGTAATTTTTATTTAATTAAGAAAATTCTTCACATTAAATATAATTATATAACTTGTATAAATTGTTACATATTATTATTTTTTGTATTTACATGGGAGATTGGTATTTAATGATTGATAAGTAATTCAAATTTTATTTTGCTACATAGGTGGTGTGCATGTTTTGAACCCCAATAAGTGATATTAATGAATAGGCTTTTAAATGTGAAAATTATATTTGATGGCATAACATTAAAGGGCTTGCTATTTTCTACAGAATAATTTATTAAATAAAATAAATTTATTCTTTAATAAGAAAAAATGAATAACATTTTGATTTAGGCTAGAAACAGTAAAAGTATTGAGAAAAAAGAATAACATAATTCAAAAATTAAAGGATAATGAATAATAAAATATAAAAAAAATTTGACTAATTGTATAATCAAATTATATTTTGTAAATAAGTTCAGATTATTAACAATGAGATTACATATGAAGAGGAAATTATATAACTTTCTATTATTTGGTGGAGAAAGTTTCAAGAATTATTTAGACAAATTCATGTGAATAATAATGTGATTATCCACACTTAATGAGAAGATTAATAAAGAGTATAAAGTGTTGGTGTTATTGGTTTTATTGCTAGCATCGTATGATCATACAATGATAATACTATTGCTTAAAAATAACATGTTTATATTTAATAAGGTTGTTATTTTTTTTGGCTTATGAATTAATTCAGGCAAATAGAAAATGATAAGGTTTTTTGAGAGTTGAATGTCTGGGTGTATATTAGTAGTCATAGGCATGGAAGATCTATGAAAATTGGAGGCAAGTAGGAAAGGAGTAACAACAAGTCCATGTTCAAGAATATTAAGTACTATTACTATTGCAAGAAAAGCTACATGAAGTAGGTTTATTTCAAGTGAATGTGGGAGGTTATGAGTGGCAATGAGAGATTACGATGATAATAATCAAGTCTCTATCATTATTTATAGCAACCTTTTTGTTATTAACAGAATAATGATGTAGAGTTTTATGGGTCAAGAAACAAGTTGGGTAATTGATAGCGAATTCTCAATCCATACAAGATTGAGGAAGTTCTTATTCATCTTATATATGACCTAGGACTACAAGAGTGTTGAACGTGGAGAATAAATGCTTGTTAAAGGTGGTTAGTATCAGGGATGTTAGTTTGCGAACAAAAAATGGGATAAAGTTTGTGATACAAGAGGTGTAACACACACCGGATATTCAATTGAATTTAATTTAAATTGACAAGCTCAACAAGGAAAAACTTTGAATGATCTTTGACAATGTCCAATAGTAGCTCACTAAAGACATCTAGGTTGTGATAAGAGGAAGCAAATGTTCAAATCAATGTTTGATTGAAACTTTAGTTGCCAATGACAATACTAATGTGACTAGTGAGAGGACAAGGTGAAAAAAAAGAGAGTTAAGAAGAACAATTCTACTAATATGAAGGTACTCAAGGAGAGTGGTTATACTCCATGTGAATTGATGGAGTGAAATAAGGTGACATTCAAGTTTGTGGAAGCCTATGATAAGATTCTCATGGAGGAAAAGTTGTAAAAGAATAAGGGATTACTTCTATTAGAAAAGCAAGAGGTTCCTACCTAGAATGTGAGAGGGAGTTTGTTATATTTTAGATAATTCACTTACATGAATCTCTTACCTAATAGTTCTGTATTCTAGTGGTTTGTTCGATTTTGATATGAGGATTCACCCATATAAAGGATTAGAGTGGTACAATAGGTTGACACCTAAAAGGTGTTCATGTGCATATGGGACAATGTGGGTGTGCTTAATGGGTGTCAAAAGGGAGCTTGTATGTTGTTTTATAGTAGGTGCACAAAAGACAATATTTACCTTTGCATTCGAATGTCATCTGATATATAAAAACTCTAATGCAATTTTTAAAGTGTAATTTGGAGCGTTAAACACAAGAGATGTTGTATGAAGAGAGAGAAAATAAAGGAAGGAAAAAATTTTTGATATATTGTTGAGATTCAATTTGAGTTTTATTTTTACTAAATTTAAATATGATATTTTAATATTAATCGTATAACGTTCTACTGATTAGTAACTTGTTTTCTCATTGTATTATAAATTATGAATTATTAGATATGTTGGGGTTATATTCAATAAGTTTTTAACACGGTTGTTATAAAAGAACTTCGAATAGAGCTATTTGTAACCTAATATTTATAAAGAATATTTTTAGATATTATTATATCTAATATAATTTATTAGATATTATTATTTTTTATATGGAAGATATTATTATTATTATTTAATATCTAATAGATATTATTTTTTGACGTTAAATATTATTATATAATTTATATGTTTGGTTGTATACCGCTATTGTTTGTATTTACATGAGAGATTAGTGGTTGACGTTTAATGAGAAATTTAAAATTATTTTCACTGTGTTAATGGTATATGTACTTTCAATTCCAATAAAAATAGATTATTACTTGTTTCTTTTGCACTAACTATAAAAGATGACCCACAAAGTGCTAATTTGAGTATTCTATAAGTTGCCTTTAAAAAGAGTGCACAAATATTTTATAACAATTATGTTCTTTCCACTATATAAAAGGAAAATTCTGAAATTTTGTTATTTGTACAAAAAAAAAAAACTTCATCTTGCATATATCAAAAAAGAGTTAACAACATGGCATTATTTTTATTTGTTATCATATCTGTCTAAATATTTAATATGTTTAATTTAGAGAAAAAAACCTGTAAAATGACACAAAGAGAAAGGAAAGTCAAGGCAATAGAACATTGTGGGATTGTAATCTATTGCTACTATAGTTTTATTATATTTTTTTAAAATATTATTTTTTTATTTTTAATTAATAAAAATCCATATTTACAATATAAAATATTATAGTTAAAATAATATATTAAATTATTATCTTAATACTTTCATATTTTTAAGATAATATTTATTATTAAAAAAAAATAAGTATCTAAAATTTATATATTGTATAACAGAATTCTTAATTTTGGGTGGTAACATGAATGAGGGGCAACACAGACATGAGGGGGCACGATCCCGTGATTGTTGTACGATGGTCTTTAGATTTGAAGAACCTAAATATCCACATTTTATATTTGAAAAAAATTAAAAACTATATATATATATATATAATGATTATTATTATTATTATTATTATTTTTATAATATTTAAATATTAAAAATACTTATATTATAAAAAAATAAATATAAAAAATTATAACTATTTATATATATATTTTTTATTTTTTAAATATGTAAGGTTGTGGCTCTTAAAATTTTCAACTAAAGGTTCAGATAAAATTATTAAAAGTATTTAAATGGTGGCTAAAAAATATTTTTATATTATAACTATTCTGAAAATGAGGAAAAAAATTGAAATGGACCTCTTGACGGCCGTACACTTCTTCTTTTGTGGCCCATAATCTCGAAACTGTCAAACGCGTTTTGGGCCTAAAAATTGCGTACGATTGAAGCAGGCCCAAAACGCGTTAAGTACAGCTGTAAAAATTGCGTAAACCTGACGCAGGGCCTTGACTCTATAAATCCCAACTACCGTCCTTATTCTCGTTTCACGTCCACATATGGCGGTGACCGCAGGCAATTCAGAGTCGACGATCAGTGGAAGTTGGCGACTGAACTCGCACGAGTCGGAACACAAGCCCTGGCGAAGATATCGGTGGACGCTATGTAGTGGTTTCGCTTTCTTTGGTCCTAATAATTTCTTCCGGCGCTGGGAATAGCACGAAAAGTCGCTCGGAGGCTTGAATCAGTGGCCGTCCTACTTGACGAAGCTCTAGGCAGAGTGTTGATTGAGGACATTGGAGGTCTCGATTCTCTCCCTCTTTACCATCTTGATCCAAGGTCAAACCCTAATTTAAACTATAAAGTCTTTCACCTTATCCTCCAATTGATTCTCTATTAATCGCTGGCAGTGACATTTTTGTTCGCAACTCAATCATAGTAATATGATTCAATATCCACTGATTTGGGAATCAGTTGAAGGAACAATCCTAACAATTTGGCTCTCTTTTTGGTTAGTTTGGAGTTAATGTTGCCTGATTCTGTCACCTTGCTCGGTCACAAAGGAAGGAAAATAGCAACACTGTTGCTTTGCTTGTATCAGTTTGAGTTGCCAATACGATAATGCTTACCATAAGAGAAATATTTTGGATGTTTTTTGGGATATCCTCGGATGATGATTCGTCTATCTTGGTGTTGGCCCGTTAATAGCGACGCATGGAAGTGATGGGACATCATCCGAGGTGCTTTCTAGCGCTAACTCATTTTATAGTATCTAGTTTCCATCTTTAGATTGTATAATTATCTGACTCGCTTACATGAATTAAGGGCCGGAAAAGATGGTGTTGGTGTGACGGTGACTCCTGGCACCATCGGCCCATGACAGCTGGAGGCAAATTGACCTACATGTTCATATCAGCGCTTGGAGCGTACAAGGTCTTGCTTATGAAGCAGAAGCAAAACCATTAGAAAAAGTTTTTTCATTAGAACGGTAATTTATAGAGATCATATAGCCCCATTAGACTGTAAGGTGTAATATTATCCTTTAAGTAATTCACATTTGGAATTGTTGTTAAAGAATAAGAATAGCAACAAGGAAATGCTTGGAAGGAAGGTTATCATGGACCATATAATAGATAGATTGGAAAATCATGGACTGGATACTCCCTGTACTTGGGACTCACACATCCTACTAATATGCGGCTGAGTATTTCAGATAGATGACAATGATTTCTTGGTCTCTTACTGTTTTTTGGTGTTATTAGGATTCTTTTTAATTTGAACATCTGAATTTATCATTTTTGGTTCACTATTTGTATTCCCGCTCCCCTGCTTGGGTGCTCTGAAAACCGTAGCTCTTGTTGCAGCTTCTGGCTAATGCATTAGCTATTTATAAAAAAGTATGTTCTTCCCTAATCCATGTGTTGCTATTCTCAAATTCCAAGATTGATCTCGGTTTCTCATTTTGATTTCTGATTTTATTTTACTGCCATTAGTGCCATCTCTGTGTTTAATGGGCAGATTTTGTGGATCCTGTTGAAGACACTGAACAAATAAAAGATGGTTCTGCTTAGTGGAAACAATGAGAATTGTGGTGCAAACTAGCCTAGGCATCGACATTTGACCAGCTGTATGAATTGTGTGCAGTTACTCATTTACTCACCATGTGTCTCGGTGTGCACTAAGGGACAGATCCTCTATTGCTGTGATGGTTTTGTAATGTTGCATCAGAACTGTGTCGTACGATATGAGATGCTTCTTTTGTGAAGTTGACTAAGGGTAGATGTTTTCAAGTTAATTTAAAGAAGGCCATAGTTTTGACCATTGTTGAATAGGCCATTGATTGTATAGCGTGTTTTTGGCCCAAATTGCTAATTCCAGTTTTGCATCTGCCTGACATTGAGAAAGTTGTTCTTTGTAACTTATTGGCTCCTCTGAAATTGATCAATTTGCCACTGACAACGTTAAGGTATAGTTACAATGCTGTACTTTTTTACTTTTATTTTGTTTTCATTATGAAGAGGCATCTTTCTTCTTGCAGGTGTACTGTACCCTGACGGTTTGGCTTTAAGTGGAGATTAAGTTGTGGAGACAACAGCCCATAGTCTAGGTCATGGGCAGGTACTAAAGTAATGAAATATTGTAATGGAATCTCAATGTGAGACATAGGAGTAGGATTCTCACCTATGGGGAACCTGCTTACACAGATATACACTTGAGTGTTCATTTACATGGATTGTTGAATACCTGTAACACCTGTAATTATTTTTCTTGAGTGGCAAAATTGTATTAACAAGTAAGATTGCTTTAGTGCCATTTCAAAACTGAAATGTCCTGTATTAAAAACACCTTAATATCATTGTTGATTACTGCATTTGCTTTGGCTTCAATCATTGGTTATTTCTTTTTCTATTCCCTCCTCTATGAAATAGAGCCTTTGAATGACATGCCTTTCTTTCCTTCCAGGACTTACTAGCATGTGGTGTGTGTATGTGGTTCAGGCTTGTGTCACTTAGTGTTAGATTTTCTTTTATGTCCAGCTAAAGACATCAGATACGATTGGCTTGGATTTTCTAGTAAACCAAAAGGAAAAGCAGGAAGCATTTACTTTTTGCGTGTTGTTCGTCAAACAGCATCCAATTGCATAGTGCATATTAGACACAATTGATGTTGTATTTTGATTTTACTCTAACATTCCTATGACTTCTTGCAAATATTGCAAGGCACACTAAAATCTAAGATCTGCAAGTATAATAACCCGTATCCTTCACTTTTGAATAGGCATCCTAATATTCTATTTTGGCAGTTATAGTGCCAGAACACTTCCAATGCAGCTCCACCTTCCAAGAGTGTTAAAACAGGTTACTTTTGGCCAAGCTTTGGCTGTGTTTGTTACGGGGGTTGGTCCTCAGGGTGCTTTCCCATTTAGCTTCAAGATGGATTCAATTGTTTTTGGAGGCAGGACCTACTGCATTTTTTTATTTCCATGTAGCTTACCTGAGTCAGTGTGTTGATTTGTTTGTAATTTAGCAGTCTCCTCTACATCATTTTTGTTACTCAAATCATGATTGAACTGTGATCTCATGGAACAAAATGCATCAATATCAGTTTGGTTTACATGAAACATGGTTTACTGATCTGCCAGTACTGCTGCTGCATCATCTGCCACTTTCCTGTGTCTGTGACATTACTCCCCATGTTCATCATCAGAATCCTTGAATTTTTTTAATCAGAATGTTTGTTTTAATCTGAATCCTTTGGGATTTGGTAACGAAAATTGATATAGCTCAGCTCTTTTGTAGGTAAGGGACTCCAACCGTGCTATGCAACTGACAGCTGACAGTTTGTAGAGAGGAAAAGTGTATTTCGGCATGGTACAAGCACAGGCGCAGTTTGTCCTCTCAGTTTGTTGTAATATTAATATTCATGAGGGAAACAGTGCATGCAATGATTCGGTTGGCCTTTGATGCTTGCAAATACCATTTGAAATCAATTGTAACCTTCTACAAAAGAGAATAAACTGAAATTATACAAAATTGTGCCTTCTTTGTGTGGAGACCCTTGCTGCAATTTTCATATCATTGTGTCATGGTGATACACATTTCAGGTTTTCATGAAACCAGGGAATCCTTTGACATTTGCAGAGATTACTCTAAAACAGCTGACAATGCGAAAGTTTAGCCAACAAAGAATAGATGTTTGGTTTACCTGAAACTGGAAATCTCTGGAACTGCTTAATTTCCTTTTTTTTTCTCTAACACTGTTTAATCTGTTTGCATCTCTTTATGATGCCTTCTATTTGTCATCTTTCTCGATGGAAAAGCCCTAACCTCCTGAGGTTGCTGATAATCTTGCTCTATGTGTCTTACTCTGGCCTTTCTTCTTTGTTTTGCATTTGCCTTCACCCTACTTCTTCACATTCTGTAAATATAAGTTGTGAAACTTTTGATTTGGTTCCTGGATTGAGGTGGAATATTGCAGAAATAGCCACTCTGTTGTCTGGTTTGTGCAACTGGAATGGCTAGTGCTGCCATAATTGATTTTGTTGGAAGCTGCTACCTGCCTATCAATTTGCAGTCACAGTTTGAATTTTATAGCCATAGAATTTTGTGGCATGTCCATTCCCGTTAGGAGTTAGATGCAAAGCTAAATTGACCCATGAGCACATCTAAGGGTTGAGGATGATCCCATAACGTGAACACGAAGATGACACCAGTGTCAAATAAAACGAATATAAGTAAGTCGCTGATTAAAAGTGTAAAATAAAAGCAAGTAGTAACAGGCAACAATCGGATATTGTAAAAAAATATATAATTCATTATCCCTTATAGGAAATTTTGAACCTTTTGACCTTTGATATTAGCATACATTGAAAGTCTTCAATTTTTACAAGGAGATATTTAATTATTTTATAGTACTAGAACTAAAACTAAATTTATAAAAAATATGAGAAAAATTATGTAAAAATTTACATGATTTGATTTAGATTCTAATATTCTTTCTTTACTAAATTATTGACATTTTTGTTGACTAAATTTTCTGAATAGCTTTGACCTCGTATCTTTTCGGCCTCACGTCTTCATTAAGTTCTCAACGTATTTTTTTTATTGGTTTCTTCTTCCACTTCACGATCATGTCTTTCTTCTTATTTTTAGATGATGTAGTCTCCTTCTATCTAACAATAATTTTTTTAGACTTTTGGCATTGGTGGTGGTTTTATTCTAATGTTGGTGTGTTGTGACAGGTTAAATGAACATCTTTTATATTAGGATAGTATAACTTCAAACAGCTCATATAGAAGACGGGGCAGATCTTCATCTATTTTGGAGGATTTACATTGTACAATGTCTCCCCCACACGAGCAATAATCTGGATGGGGCTTTCACATTTTTGTAAGAGATGCTTATCTCTTTCTTTGAGAAATCATATTTACTCTTGGAGAAGTTTTACCAATACAAGATCTTTGCATTAAATTACATAGATTGTCTTTTCTGATCTATTTAATTCTTCATTTGACGAGACACTTTTTTCAGGTGGGTATTGGCAATCTCAGTGTTCTGCTATCGCTCCCGAGCAAAAATTGTAAGCATAAGACACTTATCTTTGTATAACTCAACTACAGTGTGTAAAAGAAGTAACTGTTGATCTGGTATAATTTTAAAATGACTATTATTTGAATAAGAGTATGTTTGAGTAATAAAATAAAATTTAGTAACATTGAGGATCTTTATCCAATTTTTTTGACTGACACTCACAAAATATTGGAAGTACTTTTCAATTAGGCCATTTAAATTCTTCATTTTATCATCAGTTTGAGGATGGTAACTCAATAAGATATTCAATTATGAATCAAACAATTTAAAGAGCTCGGATAAGAAAGTTCCGATGAAGTGATCATCTCTGTCACTCATAATGCTTTGGGGTGTTCGCTAATATTTGATGATGCATTTGAAGAAAAAGAGGGTTGTCTCCCCTAAGTAATCTTTTGATGTCAAAATTAAATTGGTTTACTTTAAATAGCATTCCACGACCACCAACATGTATGAGTATTCACTAATATTGGACAATTCTATGATGAAGTCAAGGGAAACACTTTTTCAATGTCTATTAGGTATAGTGAGGGGTTCTAGTAACCCTGTAATCTTTTGACTTTCAACCTTATGTTATTGATTTGTGACACATGTCTTTGTATAACTTATTATATTATCCATCGTCTTAAGCAAGTAATATAATAGGTTTATGGTACATTGTTACCCTAGGTGACCAGCTCATAGGATGTCATAATACTTTCTGAGAAGTATACCTACTTAGTCCTGTAGCCATAGTTATAAAAACCCAATGTCCCTTTGAGAAGATCGACCCATCGTTAACTTAGAATCTGAGTTTTGCCTTTTTGAATTAGTCAAAATAGAGTCACAACTATTGGATCATTCTAAATGTTTAACTTTATCTGTCATTTAATAGTTATGGCAGACCCATTTGTTGATAGGTGGGATACTCGAGATAAGGCAACGAGGTCTGATTTTCAAACAAGGGCATTTACAGCCTTGTCATAGCGTTTAGATTTGTGTTCTAACTTCAAATTGAATTCTGATAAGAATTCTTGCCACCGATCATGCTTTGACATTAACTTCAATTGGATGAGCATATGTCTAACAACAATGTTGTCATCATTTACCATAAACTTACAGTAGAGCAAATAATGCATCCAGATTGTCAAACAATATATGATTACTAGCAACTCCTCCTGGGTTGCATAACATCGTTCATCCTTATTTAGCTTTTTACTCTCATAGGCTATTAGATGATATTTTTGCAATAAGACCTCTCCAAGAACAAAATCTAACGCATCGGTGTGCACCTAAAAGTGCTTGATAATATCTAGAATGGTTAACACCGGCTTTTCATTGTCACAAACCTAAGCTCCTCGAAGATTTGTTGATATGCCTCCAACTAATATCACCTTCTATCCTTTTTAAATAAATCCATTAAATGTGTAGCTTTCTTTAAAGACCCATCTATGAATAATCAATAGTAGTTAGTAAGGTAAAGGAATGAATGTAGTTTGCTCACACTTGTCAGGACTTGTTAATATGAGATAATTTACACCTTATTTTAATGTATCTTGATTTGATCTTGACCCAGGAAGTTGATTTCCTCTTGTGGAAATAAGTACTTCTCATACTTTACATAGAGATGATTCTTCTTTAACTTTTAGAACACTAATCTTAAATGTTTCAGGTGACATTCTATACTTGTATTATATATCACAATGTCGTCCAAATAAACAACTGCAAATTTATCAAGTATTTATGGAATACTTGATTTATCAATGTGCAAAATGTTATTGGGGCGTTGGTCAATCCGAAGTGTATCACGAGCCATTCGAAAGTTACATATCTTATAACATATGCAGTTTTTAACTCGTCTTTGTCTATGATTTTAACTTGGTGATAGCTTGACCTCAAGTTGAGCTTTTTAAAGTATTTCATATTGCTCAAACAAGTCAACAATCAAAGAAATTTGATAGTTATTCTTCACAGTCATCTTATTTTGGGCCATATAGTCAATACAAAAATATAGACTCTCATCCTACTTTTTTAAAAATAGAACAGGGGCTTCATAAGGCACTTTCGAAGGCAAATGAACACTAAACTAATCAACCCGTTTAACTGTTTTCAAAGCTCCACTAACTCTTAAGGTGACATTTTGTATGCTCCTCAAACATGTGGTCTTGCATTGGGTATCAATTCAATTTGTTGATCTATTGTTCTCTGGGGTTGAAGAATCTTGGACAATTCTATTGCTACCAACTCTTCAAATTCCTTTACGAGTAGGTTTGTAAGTTAGAATGTAGACAATACCTTGTCATTGCCTTTCCTCTCGATTTTTTTCAGCCTTTTGCAGACACTCACCAGACATGAACTCTCACCACAAGGAGTATCAAGTTTAATGAAAGTATAGACATTTCTTTAGTCACCTTAAGGAAGTCAATCTCCAAAATCAGGACGAAGTCATCAATTGGTATTGCTACAAAAGTTCAGCTTATTATTCCTCTTTCCAAGTCGCACTGGTACAAACTTGGCAACACCAACAATGAGCTTTGCCTTTGAATTTACGACTTTTTGCTACAGTCATCTCCTTTCAACCTTATACCTAGTAAATCCGCTCTAGTCCTAACCATAAAATTGTGAGTGACATTCATGTCAACCATAGTGCGAGTACTTTTTTCATTCACTTGAATATTCACATACATTAAATTTGTAGATTTGGTGGATATTTGATCTTGCTTCTTCATAACGTACAAGGAGAGGACCGTGCCCATACAAGCTTGGTCTTCATCGTTATTGTCATTTCCTAACTTTGGTTGATTACTTTTTCTTTGTAGAGCACTTAGAGCTTCTTTGTACAAGTATTGTGTCACTTTATGTGGCTCGTCACACTAGAAACACCTACCAGAAGATGTCTTCTTACTTATTGACATATTGTTGCTTCCTTTGGAGTTTTAGGAGCTCATCGGTGATGAATTTATTTCAAAAACTACTTCCCTTACTCTTAGCTTTGATTTTATATTTATTGACACCAAATGCATTCTATACAAGTTTCTTTGATGGATTATAATCGTTATCTTGATTACGGTTGCCCTTCTTAATGGCATAATTAATAAGTCTTTCAGCTGCATTTTGGACAAAAATCAAAAGAGTGGCTCTTGCAGGTATGATGCGGGCTAGATGTGTTTTAAGCCCATATGAGTAGTTGGCTGTCGCTTAGGCTATCACTATCTCATCATATGAGATTTTCCCAAACTTGAAGCCGTTCTTACCACTCCTTTTATAAGTTAGGCTTTGATACTAGCTATCACAGTCTAAATTTTATAGCTACAAAATCATGTGGTGCGTCCATTTCGTCATGAGCCAAATACAAGTTAAGTTGACCCACAAGCACATTTAAGGTTCGGGGTCAATCCTGATATGCAAACACGAAAGTGACACCAATGTTAAGTATGACGAATGCAAGCCCTAATTAAAAGTGCGAAATACAAATAAACAATTAATTGTACTATACAATAATAAAAAATAGAAGAAAATTTTAAAAATTCACTTTCCCATATGTAGGGTTATGAGCCCTTTTGGCATTTGGCAATAGATACATTAAAAGTCTCCAACTTCATAATGAAGTATCTAATTTTTTTAAAAAAAATATTAAAATTCAAACTAAATTAACCTAAATTATTAGTAAAATTCAAATAAGTGAAAAAAAAATTATATAAAACTTTATATAACTTGGTTTAGATTCTAACACCATGGCCGCTAGTGCGGACATTTGGTGGCAACCTCCAGGGGTGATGCTGCTTCTATTCTCATATTAAAATGACCAAAATAGTACATAGCTAATCCACTCGACTGGTAATGGCATAGCTATTCTCTTGTACTAAACATCATGTAAAATCTCAATTTATGCGTGAGTTGAGCACTCTTGATTCATGCCTGTGATTTATTGAGAGTTGGTGCATGTTTTGTGCAGGCCAAGACAGATCCAGTGAGACCACAATTACATCGTGTGATTGTTTTGTGGAAGCTGAATAATGGACCTGGAATTCTAGGGTAGCAGTTGGCTTCTTCCTTTCATATGTTTATTTTTTTGTCTATGCGGTTTGAATATACTCCCTTTGTCGCAATTTCCAGTTCAAACGTTGACAATTCTGGACTCCCTTTCCCCAAAAACCTTGGGAAATAGTTAATAGATCATAACATCACCTCTAGTTAATTTCAATTTTGTTGCAGAGGGAACTCGTTGACGACTGTGCAGCAGGCGTTTGAGTATGAAGTCTGCAAGTGCCTTGTTGGGTTGGCAGCCACAAGAAGCATTGTTCCTGCTGGAACATGCGTCAGTCGTCACTATCTTGGATACAGTCGATACTTCTGTGAACAAAGATCCATCACTAGATTATATAGCTTTCATACACAAGGAAACAGTTCCATAGAAATCACGGCCGGCGAGTTCCGATATTGTGTTTAGAGTTGCTGTTCTCACTGCCAATTCTACCGTTGTATCAGGAGATGGACCTGACTGGAGGTAAGTACCTTCAAATTTGTTTCACACTCCGTTTATTTGCTACTAAAATTCGTAATTGAAATTCAAATTTCATAATTAATTTTAATTTTATTATTTGGTATCAAATGAAAATAAAATTCTAGTTTCATGTTTCAATTCCTTGAAATTAAAATATATATAGGTTAATTCTTTGTAATTTTTTAGAATAAAGTAAATAATTATAATTTTAAGACTATAATTTTCTACCAATAAGATATAATAAAATTAAACAAAGAGAATTGTTTGGTTCAAACAAGGTAAGCTAACCATATTTTTATTTTTTAATTTATCTTTTTAAAATATTATATAAGAGTATTATTTAAATTTTTAAAATCAATATTATAATAAAGGGTATTGTTAAAAATATATATGTATCTATATTTAAAAATAAGATTTCATAAGACTTGATATGCCTTTGGATTAGAGTTATTGTTGGAGCCAAAAAACCACTTGATCTTCCTCATCCGGTCGAATTGAAGCGAGTTTCGGACGGTAACTCCAAACCTGGATCCTACACACTAAAATTAAAAACGAAAGGTTAGAGGACGGCGAATTGCTATCACCGTATATCTTTTGACGCTTAAGTTAGAAATCTTTTCTAGAGAATAGAGAGATATTAAGAGGATACGAGGAATGCATAGATACATATAGTGGTGGATTGAGCATTTGGATGTGCCAATTGATGGGCGGCTTAAAAGTGTGTCGGCTGAGAGGCAGCTTAAAGGTGCGCCTGTTGAGGACGGTCTGGAGGTGCTCTTGGTTAAGGGGAGTCTTGGAGGTATGTTAGGTTGAGGGGCGTTTTGGAGGTATTCCCGGTTGAGGGACGGTTTGGAAGTGTAACCAATTGAGAGGCGGCTTGGAAGTGTAACCGGTTGAGGGGCATTTTGGAGGTGCGTTCGCTGAGGGGCAGTTTGGATGTGCATCCGGCTGAGGGGTGGTTTGAATGTGCACTCGGCTGAGGGGTGGCTTGGAGGTGTACTCTGCAAAGGAGTGTCTCAGAGGAGCGCCCGACAAAGTGGCGCGTTAGAGGAGTGCTTGCAGAGGGGCGACTTAGAGGTGAGCTCGACTGAAGGGCGTTTTAAAGGTGCACTGGGTTGATGGGCAGTTTGGAGGTGCGCCCTATTGAGGGTTGTCTTAGAGGTGCATTCGTTGCGAAGTGGGTTGGAGGTGCGCCCGGTCGAGGGTCGTCTTGGAGGTGAGCCTGGTCGGGAGGCAACTTGGAGGTGCACTGGTTAAAGAACGGCTTGGAGGTATGCTCAGTTGAGGGTAACTTGGAAGTGCGTCCGGTTGAGGGCAGTTTGGAATTGCGCCCGCAAAGGGGCGTCTTAGAGGAACGTCTCCAAAGGGGCGACTTAGAGGTGAGTCTGACCGAGGGATATTTTGGAGGTGCGCCCGATTGAGATGGGGCTTGAAAGTACGCTCGACTAAGAAGCGGCTTAGAAGTGCACTTGGCTAAGGAGTGTCATGAAGACGCGAGATTGAGCTCTTGGATGGAGGGTGGACTCCCTAGATGGGCCCCTGGAAGGAGGGTTGGCCTCTTGTTGAACAAAATGCTCCTGGCTTCGGGATGGAGGGCTGACTCTTGGATGGTGTGCTTGGTTCCGGGATGGAGGACTCCAGGCTCCCAGATGGAGGGCTCTTGGCTCCCAAACGAAGAGCAACTATTGAATAGAGGGTAGGCCTCCTGCAATGAGGATAACTCCTGGATGAAGGGTAGACACCTTTCCTGGGAATGCTGAGCAATCTGGCGCTTGTACTTTCAAGCTTGAGGGTGCCTGGTTTTATAGTATGATTCGCAGATGCGTTCTTCTTGCTTTGGTAATGCGGGACATTTCACTTTAAAAAAATTTTGTTGGGTTGGAGTTGAGTTATAAGCCTACTGTGGGGCCTGGCCCCTTAAATCCATGGCTGTTTGACCTATTAAAATTGATGGGTGCTGATACCAATGGCCCAATGAAAAGACCAATTTTTAAAAATTTGGCCCATATATCAAAGAGGTTCAAGAGGCTGATTTGGCCCATTCAAAAGACTCATCCGACGATATGGAGTAAACTGGAGATAATGGTCAAGCGATTTTTCTCTCTCTCATTTCAACAATCTCAGACAGTTGAAACGATAATATGGATAAAATTCTATCCATTCAATGATTTTTTGGATGGTTTCTTGGACAGTTGACAGAAAAGTCAATTACTCCATAATAATTATAAAAAGAACTTCTTTTCAACAGGGCAAAAGAGGACTCTATCAAAACAAAAAATCTCTCTTTCTCTCTAAGGCGCTTCGAGAAAAGCGCAAGTTCTCGTACATAAAGTTAATATAATTTTCAATTTACATCATCTATTCTCTTCATTTCAAAAGGCAGATTCTGATTTGAGTGTCGAAAAATATATCGGAGAGTTAATCTCGTCAATTCTTTGACCGTGTTGTTGTGTTGCACAGGATTCAGATTTAAACATATGGAGACCGGACTGGCTTCAAATAACGTTTGGATCATTAATCCGTTTAACAATCAAGATTCGATGACGCAACATTGGCGCCGTCTGTGAAAATCGACTAAAAGTCTGATTCACACACTTTCAGCAATTACAGTATGGTGAACACTCGAATACAAGTTAGTGCCCCAGTTAGATATGCTACTTCATGTGGCAGTTGCCCTTCTGTGGGCAATGGGATGGATGATCATATTGATGCATGTGTACGAATGCTTGTACTGAGGATGGACATCTCAAAAGCTGTTCAGACCATTTGCTCACGATTGGATGAATGGCCAAAGAGGACGCCATCCTCGGTCTCTCAGACTGCCATGTCCATAAGAAGGAAAATAGCGAAAGAAAGCACCCCTCAAAGCAGATTTGTCAGCATGATGAACCCGAGATTCAGGTTGCCTCAAACAACAAAGTCCCATCGCAACTTGAATGTTGCTTAAGTTCTAGAGTTCAAGAGGATAGCCTAGAGAGGCGAAATCCTTGATATTCATGGAAGCCCACCTGTCAGGCAGGGCCTTCTCGTAATGAGTTCCCTCAAAAGGGTCAGAGCCGTCCAACTTCGCAGACGGCATAAAACCCCTATGAGTTGAGAGATTATTTCAACGAAAAGAAAATGACAGCTCCTCCCCAAATGGAGGAGAAAGTTGAAAAGATTTGGCAGCAAGTTTTTGGAGAAGACGCAAGAAGAGGAGCTGCTGACCTATGCAGATCCCCATTTATAATGGAAATCAGGACGAAGCTGTTTCCTCACAAATTTAAAATGCTAAATCTTAATGTTTACGACGGAAGTACTGATCCTATGGATCATTTGGATTACTTTCGGACACACCTAAGCCTTCAAGGCTTAGACGAGGCAACGATGTGTCAGTGTTTTTCTTTGACACTCAAAGTTGATGCTATGATCTGGTTTTATGGATAGCCAATAAATTCAATTCGATTGTTTGGTGAGTTGATAGATAACTTCCTCTCCCAATTTGCTTCCAATCAAAGGGTAGAGAAGCAACCATGACACCTTACTCAGTTGAAGCAAGGATTTAGGGAAAGTTTGAAAGGTTTTTTTGTATCGATTTATTGTAGAGGCTAAGCAGATTCTAAAATTTACGAACGGAGTTAAGCTTACTGCTTTTCTATCTACTCTAGGAGCAGATAGCTTCTTCAAACACCTCGTCCATAAGGAGCCTTAGACTTTTAAAGAGGTTGAGACCATAACTCGGGCATATATAGCGGTCGAAGAGGCCAATGAAGCTAAAAAGCCCGATTATGAAGAGTGTACCACACCTGAGAGCGGTGGAACGAAAGTAAAAATGGGAACCGTCAGGGTCCCCGAGGGTCAAGGGAGCAGCAGAAGTTTGAGCAGGTTGCTCAAAGGAAGTTTAAGCTTTTAAACTTGACTCCCTTAAATGACTCATGCACTAACATCCTAATGCAGATTCGGGATGAAATATTATTCAAGTGACCCAAAGCACTAAAGAACCCTAATGGAGATGACCAATCAAAGTATTGTCACTACCATTGGTGCGGAGGTCGTAGTATTAAAAATTGTTGGACGCTGCAGAAAGAGATTGAAGAACTGATTCGGAAAGGCTATCTCAACCACTTTTTGCAGAAACCCAGACAAACGTTCGGTGGAGTAGATGATGGAGAAGCCGACCAATCAAGATACAAAGTGGCAGCTGGGGTTGCGAAAATGATACCAACAAGATCGGCCAATGGCGACACTGAAAAAGTTCCATGATGGCTGCTGCCCACAAAAAACTATGGATAGAGAATAGGAAAGAAGTTATTAGTTTTAGTACTGAAGATATAGCTCATGTAACTTTTTCACATTCTGATCCATTGATTATAATAGTTCAGAGAGGATGGCTCTAACATTTATATATTCCGCTAGAAAATTGAGGCTTTATTTTCAAGCGCATAAAATCACAATCCTGACATACCAGCCTTTAAGAGCAATATTGTAGAAGCCAGATATGTCAGGACGATTAGTTAAGTGAGCCATTGAGTTAGGTAAATTCGACATAGAATTTTGTTCAAGGCTTGCTTTAAAAGGTCAAGCCGTGGCGTATTTCATTGATGAAACACCAACCTTAGCTCCAGACACATCAAACCTTTGTAAGGATGGCGAACTACTCAACCCTTTAGTATGGACTTTGCCTGTGGACGGCTCCTCACTGAAGGTAGTTGTGGTGCTGGCGTTGTGTTGACAACACCTTAGGGATCAGAAATTAAATACTCGATGATTCTCGAGTTTTCGGCAACAAACAACGTCGCAGAATATGAAACACTACTCGCTGGACTTCAGTTGGCAAAAGAATATTCGGTCAAAAACCTAGTTGTCTACAGCGATTTAGAGTTAGTTGTTAACCAAGTCCAAGAAAATTTTAAAGTCAGCCACCCACAACTTTTCAAATACCTCTTAAAGGTCTAAAGATTGACTTTGGCCTTTGAAAAGGTGAAAATAGTCCACATTCCAAGAGAAAAGAACGGTAAAGCTGACTTGTTAACAAGGGCAGTAGCGTTTGAAGATCTTGAACAGTATATTCGAGAAATGCATGAGGTTCTCAAAAATCCTAGTATAGACGATCCTGAGCTAGAAGTTATGTAGATAGCTAATGCTAACAACTGGATGACTTCCTATTTGAAAAATCTGAGGGGATATTACTTGAAGACTCGAATGAGGCCAAGAAGGTGAAAAAGATGGCAGGCTGGTATATCATCATGGATGACTAGTTATACCGACATGGATTTTCTACTCCATAGCTGCGGTGCCTTACACCAGAAGAAGCTGATTATGCTCTCGGAGAAATATACCTTGGTATTTGCGGATTCCACATTAGGGGTACAAAACCTTGCTTTTAAATTGATGAGGTAAGGGTATTATTGGCCAATCATGAAATACGATGATATAAACTTCGTACGAAAGTATAAAAATTGCCAAGTTTATACAAACCTTACCCACCAGCCTCACGCAGAACTTCAAGTTTTACAATCACCTTGGTTATTTGCACAATGGGGGCTTGACAACTTCGGACCTTTACCAATAGCTTTTGTACAGAGAAAGTTTATAATTATCAGGATCGATTATTTCACCAAATGGATTGAGGCAACATCATTAGCTCGAATAATAGAGCATAATGCCACAGAGTTCGTTTGTCAAAGCATTGTGTGCAGGTTTGGTATTCTAGAATATATTGTAACTGATAATAGGAGCCAATTTACTAGTAAGCAGTTTACCGAGTATTGTGTAAACCGAAGGATAAGGTTGGTTCATATGTCAGTTGTATACCTGTAAAGTAATGGACAAGTGAAAGTTACCAACCGCACGATATTGCATGGATTGAAAACGAAGCTATAACATACTGGGGGCTCATGGGTGGATGAGCTGCCGTTAGTTTTATGGTTATATAGAACAACACCAAGAGAACTGACTAGAGAAACGCCATTTAATTATGTTATGGGGTTGAGGCAGTTATTCCAGTAGAAGTTGGACTGTCTAGTATCCGAGTCGAATGTTTTAACGTAGACAACAATTCACAAAGGTTTCGGGAGAACCTTGATATGCTTGAGGAGGCTCGAGACATAGCAAGATTGCGGACAGTGGCGTATCAGCAAAGAATTGCCAGATACTATAATAAGAAGGTGAAAGTATGTCAATTTAAAGTAGAGGACTTAGTATTGCGAAGCATTGAGGCCACAGGTAAATATACCAATCGGAATAAGTTTTTCCTAAATTAAAAAGGGCCGTTTCTAGTCTCGTCCATCCTTCGAAATGGGACGTACAAATTGTGCATCTAAGAAGACTGACTTGTCCCTCAGACGTGGAATGCTTCTCACCTTAAAAAATATTATCAATAAAATTGTAAATAGTTAGGTAAAGTTAGTTGTATTATTTGATGTTCTTGTATCAAGTTTTATTAATAAAATAAATTTTTTTACTTATTTTTTTATTTTTGCACTCATTTGAATATTTACATGTCATTTCATAAACTCGTATGATCTAGGCTGCCTCTAAGTCAAGTAAAATAATTCATTTTCACTTGTTCCCAGAGCTGTCCTAGAGTACTTAGCAAAACTCGGTAAGGCTGAACGGCTCATTCGAAGTCAGACTTTAAAACTTAGCAAGAATACTAAGCAACTTACAAGAGGTTGAGCCTTAAAACTTATGAAGTTTAAACGGCATGAATGCAAAGACCTTAGAGAGAGCATTATTTTCCAACCATGGTCGACGGGTTCAGACATCTCATTCATAAGGGATAGAACATCCTTATGATATGTCCAAAAAAAGAATCTAACCTATAAGAAATTCAAAGAAAGAGAAAGAGAGACTGAATTAAAGAATGAATTTTATTTATACAATGAATATACAATTAAAAAAATTATTTAAGTCCCGAAAGATCGTAGTTGAGAAGGATTAAGAGTTCTACCTTTTCCTAGCGGCCGATCAGGTCTGCTTTGCATTGAGCACTGGCGTTCCTCAGATGAAATAGAGAAAGATGAAACTTTGAAATTAGTAAGCGAATTATGCGTCGACAGAGTCCAATGCCGTCCCAATACTTTCGCTCCAATGCAGTTCTGATATCCTTGGCCTTTATTGAGGCCCTAAGCTCGTCCTCTAAATAAAGATTTCTGTTCTGAAGAGAGGTATACTAATGCTGCTAGATTTTTAGTGACTCCTCAAGCGAAGAAATCTTATTCTTAGCTTTAGCAAGCTTACACTCTAGACGATTAGCACGCTCTTCTAAAACCCAGAAGGTGTCCAAGTCTACGCAAGATTGGGCGACCTCATCAATAATTGGAGTAAATCAACCAACCAACTCACGCAGTTGCAAGAAAAAAGTCAGTCAGTAGAGCGTTATTCAAAATGGATGATCTAAAAGTACTAAGAAAAAGTACCTTAGAAAATGGAGAGCTCCTCGGTAAGCTTTCCTCTCGTTGGGCTTTGAACTCTAAGCGTCCCCTCATTTGAGCTACGTCCACATCAGCAGCCACCTCCTCGGCCTTCGAAGCTTTGACAATGGCCTCGGATTCATGAGCTTCAACCAAGACCTCGGGCTCAAGAGTTACTTCATGGATGTCTGAAATTGGGGGCTCAGCTGTTTCAAAATACTCATCGACTCCAATCTCCATTTAAGTCTCATATGAAACCTTAGACATCCCTATAATGTTCTCGGCCATAAATTTCTGAAGGGCCTCAGAAAGAATATCCCTCTCTTTAAATACTTATACTGCAAGACAAGGGAGCTCAGAAATGGATACTTCACTTGCCCTTATTACTTCCTTGACCTCAACGTTCTTGGTCGGCACTTTAGCTATTTCCTTAGTTGGATTTTTAGCAACAAAATCCGAGGCTTCTCTAGAAAATGTGGTTGGAAGGTCAGGCATGGGCTCCTCAATAGATGAAGAAATGAGTGGCCCTACATCTACACCCTCGGGCAGAACAGGATAAGCAATAATCTCGCTAAGTGTTGAGGGTCCGACCACCTCAGCGTCTTGAAGTAAGACCATTTCAGTGAATCTCTTCTTCTTCACAAATAGTCTAATGACGGCTTCGTCGTCATCGGAGGAGGAAGTCTCAGCTCTGATCTCTGGCCGTTTAGAAGTCTCCGTCCGACGGCTTTTCTCTACCTGTCAAATAGCTCTCCAATCTTCTGTGGCCTTTGTTTCCTCCTCAGTTTCTTTTTCTTAACCAATGAAGAAGTGGAAACTTCTGAACCTTCAGATTGAGGTTCCCCTTTGCCTTTTCAAAGGCCTCAATTTTTAACCATCGATTCTTTTTATTTTCATTAAATGAACCGACGTTGGCTTGAACTAAGTCAGTGAATTCCATCACTGCTTCTTTCTCTTGCTTCGTAGCATCAGCAATGAAACTTGATGCTACGTTCCCCCATTCATTTAAAATTCCCCATTCAGGAGAAACAGTAAGGAAAAAATACCTATTTTTTCACCGTTTAGTGAAATTAGGGTTCCCTCCACTAATATCAAACTCAAGGCGATGGGAGATCACAATCTAATCTTGCCCGTGCATAAATCTCAAAATCACATTTACAACCACACTATCAAAAACTTGACCATGGCAGCGCGCAAAAACATAGAGAGAAATGAAATACCTCACGACATTAGGTTGCAGCTTGGCAACTGAAACTTCCAAGGCCTTCATAATCTAATAGAGCTCCAGTGCCATGGAATAGTAAAGACCTCCTTTTAGATGGGTTTCATATACAGTGACAAACCCATTCGAAGGAGAACATGCTCTATCATTTGCTCCGGGCAACAGAAAGGCTTTCGAGCTCGAAATTTTATACTTAACACGAATAGCCTCTACTTCTTCGTGAGAAAGAGTTGATGGGATATCCTTAACTCCAGGAATCATTGCAAAGTATTCTGGGAAAGAAGAAGACGAAATCGAAAATGAAAGTTGATGCGTTCGAAGGAGAAGGGAAAAGCAATTGAAATTAATCCCAGCAAATAAGGGATCAATTTTGAATGTCAAACGAATTCAAAAGATGAGCCTCATCATGGCCAGGGCACATGTTGGCCTTTTATTGGTTGTAGAATAATAATGGCTGTTACATTTTCAAGGTAATATGAATCGCATTTAATGCCTCAACTAACGGCACATGCCAGCGTCTCGAATTTGAAAAATGTCCTCGGACAATTTTGCTCAGTCCTTGGACTAGAGTCATGTCTTCGAACATATTTTAGTCATGCTTCTGCATTCAAGAATGTCCTCCGACATTTTTCTCAGTCGTCGGACTAGAGTCATGTCTTCGGACAGATTTTAATCATGCAGCTGGATTCAAGTAATGTCCTCAGACAGTTGAGAGCTTATCTCTGAAAAATAGAACATGCCATCGCACAATTGCTATTATCCTTCGGACTAAAAGGTCACTACTCAGTGTAAGAATGTAGGTCCAAACAAGAGCTTGCATTTGGAATTCATCCAAGAAAGCTAAGTTTCAGATCTTCTGACATGGGGGCTAGTGATGGGTGCTGATACTAATACCCAATGAGAAGGCCCGTTTGAAAAAATTTGGCCCATATATCAAAGAGACCCAAGAGGCTGACTTGACCCATTCAAAGGACCTGTCCGACGATATGGAGTAAACTGGAGATAATGGTCGAGTGATTTTTTTCTTCTCTCATCTCAAGGATCTTGGACAGTTGAAACGATAATATAGATAGAATTCTATCCATTCAATAGTTTCCTGGATGATTTTTTGGACAGTTGATAGAAAAAGTCAATTACTCCATAATAATTATAAAAAGACCCTCTTTTCAGTAGGGTAAAAGAAGACTTTATTAAAAACAGAAAATTTCTCTTTTTCTCTAATACACTTCGAGAAAAGTGCAAGCTCTCATACATAAAGTTAATCTAATTTTCAATTTACATCATTTATTTTCTTCCTTTTAAAAGGCAGATTCTGATTTAAGCGTCTATATATATATATCGGGGAGTTAGTCCCGCCAATCCTTTGACCATGTTGTGTTACATAGGGTTTAGTTTAAGCATACGAAGACCGAACTCGTTTCAAACAGCATTTGGATCCTTAATCCGTTCAACAATCAGGATCTGAAGACACAACAAAAATTATATTATATTAAATTTTATATTTAAAATTTCATAATTTATATTGAATTTCTTAGTTATTATTCTTACATATAAATAAAAAATTTAATCCTAACTTAATTTTATATTTTCTCTCATATTTGTTATTCTTTGTACAATTCAAACAATATAATTTAACTATACCAACTCCAAACAACATATCTTTGTATTGAAATTGGAATTACACATATATTTTTGAATGTTAATTTCACTTTCCGTATCCAAACGGGTCCTTATTTAAATTGGATTTTGGTCATCTACAGAGTTTTGGGTAACTTAATGCTCCAATCATGCGATGCAGCGATGTAAAAGGGTATTTAACCTACTTTTCTACTTGGATTTTTGGCTAATACAGGGATTCATCCTTGTTTCAACGTGTGACATGATTTGAGAAATCATTCTAGTTTGTTTGTAATCAGGTTCTTCAATCCTTACTTTACAAGATTTCTCGTATGGTTAATTACGAAATAGTATCTTCACAGAGCTAATTGTGATTGATTAGGGAAAATGCGATTTTTCAAGGAGTGCGGACCTTTGTTATCTCAAGCTCCCCTTTTTTCACCACATTTTCTTACTCATTTTAATTTGTTAAGGAAATTAGGAGATTAGTGAAAGATATCACTGAAAATAATACGTAATTATTGGGGAAAATAATACAGAGAGAGAAAAAGGAGGGAAAAGAGAAGAAGGTACATGGAGAGAGAGAAGAGGTACAACATTCACTGTTCAGCGAATACGCTTGCTGGTCAAGGTCGATGGTATTCTCCATTAATGTCAGGTTCGCTTGTGTACCTGATTTCGTTGGTGTTTTTGAGATTTCTGAGGCTTTCCCTGCCCTAGACATTAAAGTCGTGCATGATGTGTATGCTCAGCTCTCTGTTGATTTCTTCGAGTGTTTGTCCGTGATTTGTTGAGCTCATGTTCTTCGTCCTGATGTGCCTTTGTTGAAGTTCTTCGTCTTGATGCTCTTTGCAGAAGGAAAACTGATGTGTCTGTGCTTCGTTTGTGTTTGCCCTACCCCTAGCCCACTCGTCCTTCCTCGTATGTATGTTGCGCCACTTGTTGAAGAAGAAGAATGTATATTGCTGTGTTGGGTCTCTTTCCGGTCACTGGGCCTAAGAATGTATATTGCTGTGTTGGGCCTCTTTTCGCTCACTGGCCTTATTCTTTCACACACTAAAAAAAAAAACTATTGGGCTTCAACTGAATTAGTGTTAGCGATTATCCATTTTTTGATTAATCATCACATCCAAATTTAAAATGTTTAATATTAATGGTCCCAACCATCGGAGAAGAAAATTTTACTTATTGAGTGAAATTAGTTGAAATGTTTTTTCATCGTAATTGCCTATTCCATCATTTGATATTAGGAAGACCCACAGTGCTACCCAAGTTCCCTATGGAGAGTGTACTACTTGTCTTAATAATCAATGGGATAAAGAAGATAATGCGTTTCTTGGGTTAATGTTAGCCAGCATAAAACCCCATATTGGATCATCATTACTATTTTTCACAACTACCCAAGCCATGTGAGAACATCATAAATATATGTACTCTGGTGCTGGTAATGTAACATATCTTTATGAAATGTGTAAATAGTATTTTGGCCATGAAATGATATCTTAAAGTATGGTTGAATGCTATAATTAATTCTTAACCATTTACAAAGAACAAATCTTGCATTAACCACTTTGTATGAATCTCAATGCTATGACAAAATAATGACAGGATATTGATATTGTAAAATTTATTCTTTGCCTTCCATCTAACTTTAAAGTTGTCTATGCATAGATATTAAGCAGGTAGAAACATCCATTATTTGCTAAGGTATTCGCTCACATTCAACATGCCACTCTTTCAAATAATTCTCATAGTAGAGATTGCTCTGTATTTATTACTTGTGGCCGTTTTAATTAATTTCAGCGTGGGCATACTAATTGGAGAGAATAAGATTCTCAAAGTAGTTTTTCACAAGATGGATGTAACTCTAGAAGCAGTGGTCGATTGGACAATTATGAATATTGATAATGTACTCATTATGGTCGCATTGGCCTCTTTGTCTTTTATTTTTAGGATTTGCATGGCAAAATGGATGATTATGCACATCAAATCTCTTTTGAGAAAATCCCTTGACATTATGCTTGCTCTAGAGTTGGATATTTGAACTATTAGGTAAGTTTGATGAGCTCTTAACTCATAAAAGGAGTACTTCCAAGGCCATTCTTGTATTGATAGGTGTTATATCTTATTGTCTGTTATTTTACTCAGTCTATGGATCACCAATTCTTAGGTTAAAGAACATAAGACTAGTTCCTTTACCACATGGCACTCAAACCGTTAGTTACAAGTGAGTGTTTGTACCTAAATTTAATTTTTATAATGACGATTTCAAGCGAAAGATTTAGATAAACTTTTTACTTTTTTGGGATAGAAATTGTTAGATTTCAAAAAGTTATAAATCTAACTCAAACAAAGTATAAACTTGATATACTAAACGATACTAGTCTTCTTGTTACTCGTTCGGAGACAGCCCCACGGATCTTAAATTGAAGCTTCTAAAGGCTCAACTAGTTAGAAAATTTAGTTATCTCACTATCACTAGACTTGATATTTCATATGTGATGAATAAATTCTTATAAGATCATCAAATTTTCTATTTGAAAAGTTATTACACACATTATTAAATATCTAAAGAAGGCTCCTGAACTTGAAATTTCACATAGAATAAATCGACAACTTTGGGTAGAAAAATTTTATAATGACTCGAACTCTATTATCAAATTTAGCTCAAATTGCTCACGGGAAAGATTACAAAATATAAATTCATTAAATATCCATCAAATACCCATCATAATATCAACATCTTCTAATATGAAATTAATATCTCATTTATATATAAAGCAAATATCCACTCAAATGAAAGCTGCTCAAAATCTGCATGTCATAATTCAAAGTGAACCACCAAGTATTAAAAAAATATATCCTATCAATTACCAATAGAAATAATAGTAACTA
This sequence comes from Nepenthes gracilis, assembly GCA_033239525.1. Classification (NCBI taxonomy): domain Eukaryota; kingdom Viridiplantae; phylum Streptophyta; class Magnoliopsida; order Caryophyllales; family Nepenthaceae; genus Nepenthes; species Nepenthes gracilis. The sequence continues at coordinate 20,422,414 of BSYO01000011.1, forward strand.
ATCTCAACAATCTTTTTCTACCTAAAAATCTCTCAACAAAAGTAAGATCTCCAATTAGCACCATTAATCAAATCAAATTTAGAACCAATGAAAATACAAAGGAAAGGTAAGTGCCTAACAAATAATAATAATTAAGAATGGGTAATAAATAATGAATACTTTGGATACGTAATGTAGAAAATACAAAAGTCATAGTAGTAGTATAAAATGCAACAATAATTCAATATGAGAATTTATAACCCGTTATAATTATGACACAAAAGTAATAATAATAATAAGTCGTACTAAACTCTTGTATTATAAAGATAAAAAGATTCACCAATAATAAGCATAAATTTCTCAGAGTCCATTATCACAAGAAATAAAAGAATTTTTTAGTTTGAATATCGATATGAACGACTTAAATATCAAATAATAATAAGCGTTATGGATTCTTTCGAATCCAAATATCATAAAATTCAACATATGGATTTTACTGAATACAATTCGTGGATTCTACTGAGTCTCAACTCGAGAGATATCAATAATAATAAAATATCACAAATAATCTCCTAGGTCTTATTTTGTCATAAATTCGAACCAAAACTAACCCGTAATAATAGTTGATAATAATTAAAATTCACACAATAAATTCTCAAAATAAATGACATCCAAACAAAATATCCAAATCTGAGTTGGACCTAACGGAATATCAACACAATATCAATAATAATAATAATAATATTAACCATCACATGATCTTTCTGAATTACCCATCTGAACCTCAAAATTGGACACACCTACTAAAATTTGCCAGGAAAAATGGCAATCTAAATAATATAAAGCTACACTACCAACCCAAGCATAAGCCAAAAATGTCACAACCCATATATCAAAATAAAAAAATATATGCCTTCATTAGAAAACTGTACACTAACATCAATCTATTAATCGTTCAGTTCATTATCAAAGTGAATCCGATACAAGTACAATCATCATAATCACAAAATATAAATAAAATCTTGATCGTCATCCTCATTCGAGCTCTCTACATATACTTAATGTAATAATATAACTAATAATAATATTTATTATCAATAAAATAATTAAAATAATCTTTATTTAACAACTCATTTTTTGATAATGACAAATACTTAATGTAATAATATAAATTCATGTAAGTATTACATCAAGCATATTTTTTTAGAAGATAAACTAATACATCATATAGAAATATTTCTCTTTTTAGACCATTAACTCCCACTTTTAAAAAATTAGACACATAAAATATATTATTTGTTATGAATATTGTTACCGATGGCCCAAGAGAAAGATTTTACCCACGGATTCGGTTTATGAAGTATGGAGATCTAGTCGGCCCACGTGGCCCAAATAGGTGGACACGCCCGATGGCCTTGTTTGAGTGATTCGCTTCTTGAATGAAGTCGTAATTAGTATCAACGGTCAAAGTGGTTTCCTTCTCTTATCTTAAATTAACGGTATTGGGCGCTAGTTGGAATCGCCATCTGAGCAAAAACCTTATCTACTTGATAATTTCCTAGGCGGTTGATCAGAAAAGTTAATCGCCCTCCAACTTCTATAAAAACTCTTCATTTCCAACAGAAAAAAAGGTCGATGATTAGAAAGCTAAACTAAAGACGCTTAGAGCGTACTCACGCACATTCTTTCTAAGACGTTTTCAGAAAAGTACAAACTCCCAAACAAGGAATATTTTACTAATATTTAAACTTGCATCATCTCATTTTCCTTTCTTCAAAAAAAGATTCTGACTTGAGCGTCGGATGATATACTGAGGAGTAAATTCCGTAAAATTTTTTGACCATATTTTGTGTTGCACAGGATTCGAATTAGAGACGTACGGAGATCGAACCTACTACAAACCTGATGAATAAATTTTGACTTTCTAATCCGTACTATAATCTGAATTTGAAGACGCACCAATATATAAAGCGTATCAATTTTTTTCTAATGATAATTATTTCACATAAAATAATTATTAGAATTTTTCAAAATGGATAATCTAATTCCAAAACGCTAATATTTTTCATTATTAGCATCATAATACATTTAGATATTTTCTCAACTTTATATTTATTCTCATAAAGCATAACTCATGGTCTCTAACACAAAGTTAACTTATATTAACCCTGTTATATTATAAGGAATCAACACGAGTAGTAAATCCTTTATAATAATGAATAAATATTATCAATGTTATTTATAAATCCTTTGTACATGACTCTCAAAAATACGTACTGATGGGTATACCAAAATATGGGCTACCTAAGGTCAAATAAGGTCCAAAACGGCCTGTTAGACGGTCAACTTAAAAACAACCCAACAGGAGACGCAAGTCCAAATTCTAAAAGGTTCAAGATGGTCAACACCAGCATTGACCCTTCAGACCTCAGCAGGCGATCAACTCGCATACAGACGATCAACTCGAACGTTGACCGGATATACTGTAGCGGCAGGCCCAAAAAGGCTTTTTACGAACTTGGCCCACTTGAGCCCACGATCCAGCAGACGACCAGTAACGGCTCTTTCAGCACCTTCCACGATCTCAGCCAGCACTCAAAAAAGACATTGACAAAATCAACGCCCTTCCCATAAGGAATGCGCCAGATTTTTTCAATATCTTGCCAATTGGGGCTCTCAAACGGTAAAATACACAGAATGAAGGTGAGCAACTTGGAAAGCCGCTGACCGTCGTGAAGGAAGCAATCTCAGCCAGTTTGGCAACTGGTGCTTCCTTGTAAAAGGAAGGCTAACCAGAATAACGTAGGGGATCACGCCTTTCAACCAAGGAAAGTCACTCTACCATCCTTTAAGTAAACCCTAAACTTCTCACTCATGGTATGCATACTCTGATTTACACAAGACAATCTCTTACGTACACACGAGTTCTTACATACACAAACTTACTTACACAAACTCTGACTGAGGCAAGCTCTGAAACATAAAAGACGAACTCTTTCTCAGACAACGAAAACGCTAACTTAGACAACACAAAGCCCTTACTGAAAAGACGCCCCACGAACGCTACAGAATACTGGACAGAGGCTCATCATCTCTTCTTCTCTACCTAGGCATTCATCCTCTAATCCCACCAAAAGGGCCTCCAGATTCCTGGAGACCCATTTGGCTTTCCGAGAATCGTTCCCTAAAGCTTTCATGCTTTTGGGACTCCGCTTCCTCACGCTTTCTGTGAACAGAAAGCAAGAGCTCACGTTCTCGACAAGCCAACACTCCCGACCGAACTTCTCACTCTCACTTTCCCTCGCTCTCCAGTTTACCTTTCCTGCTTAGAAGGCTTTACTGACTTGAACGTCGGAATGTTTTCGGTAGGACAACCTTCTGCCGACACGCTGACCTCTTGTTCACTTTAGTGGTGTGTAGGATTCAAACTCAGTGAACGGAGTCAGGTCAAGTAATTCAGACGAATCCGAATCTGTTCAAAGTAGGATCCAGGTACGCATCACCTACCAAAAAAATCAAATAATTGATTTTGGTTCCAAATTTGTGGATCCTTGAATGTCACGTTTGAATTTTTGTGGAACCCAAATGTTATTATAGCTTTGACGTTCTTCTTTTCTTAAACTAGAATCATATGAATAGTACTTATTTTTATAATAATCAAAATCAGGCACTAATTTCAAAAGGGCATCTTTAAATTTTGAGACTATCAAAATTTTTAGATAGACACATTATGACATTTAATAGTGATAACACAAGTAAATTAGGTTTGACATCCGTCTCGAATCAAATAACACGTATACAATGTAAAAATCAAACATATCAAGTGCTTTGTGACACTTCCTTAAAACTCAGGAGTTCTGTAACCCAAAATATAAAATTAAACTTTCTTATGGAAACAAACACACTCATATGGTACCACACTAATCATATGAAACTCCTATATCTCTATTAAAAACCAACCTTACGGACAATTGAAACTCACTAACCCAGATAGGATATTGGAGATGTATAATATCTACCACCAAAGACTTATTCATTAGAGTGAATATTGTTAACACACTGTCTAAAATTTTAGAAGATGAACATAATTTATAAAGAAATTGAGGGACGATAAAAGAAAACATAGACCATGAATCAACCAATACATGAGCCAAATATTTAAAGATTAGCATATTACGTTTAACCACCTATAAATTTGCTCAGGCATTTCTATCTACAATTGCAAAAGTTCTCCATAGATCGATAGGTTTTCAATCTGCATGGCTTTGACGAAAAATGGTACTCCTTCACCATGTGACCAACATGGCCACTGGAAACAAGCTTTGAGTTGCTTGTAGTGCGGTTTCCTTTGGTGGTACTGCCCACAATGGTCGCATACTGACTTTGAATGATGTTGCTTTGTTGACCATGATCGAAATCCAATAGACTTCCGTGTATCCCGTGACTTCAAACTTGTAATGGGACCCTTCTAATCTCCAGCTTTAGCCTCCACAACTCACATTCCTCTTCTTGAAAAACATGGCACTATCTTGTTTTTATTTAATGAGTAAGACTCGATTGAACACTTTTTCATACATTATGAAATGTAAGGACCAGCTCAAAAATAATTTAAATTTTGTTGAAAAATGCGTTTTTATAGTAATCTAGCGCATCATACCCAGGTCAAGCGCAAATCAAATTCGACAGCGCATGTGTACCAACCAGGCGCGCATTAAGCGCCAAGACTGTGGCCAAACAGCACAGAAGCATCCCTTAGATGCACATCAAGTGCTAGCAATCCACTAAAGCTGCGTACGAGTATTTTTCGAGCTTGAATCAAGCGTAAATAATTTACCTGAAGTATGCCCAAATACCGATCAGACATCATTCATGTGCGACCCTTCTGTCCAAAATATGCATGTGATATTACTAACAATAGTGTCCAAAATTGTGAATTTTATGTAGTGCCTGTGCGAACAATAGCATATGATATTATTTATGAAATAAAGTTATATAGTTAATTTTGAAATATTTTTTAAATACTATTTTACAATTTATATTATCGGATACACATATAAATTAATAAATAAATAAATAATTGTATATCATATTAACACTGATTGTTAAAAGACATCTAAGTGATAATTACTTATCATTTTTCTCCCAATTTAACTATTATAATCAATTTCACTATGTGCAAAATTTTATCCCCATAATTTTAATAAAGAGATTGTATAGTTAAAGACTATAAATCTAGTAATAAAACAATAGTTGCAAATAAATAATAAATTAAAAATGCCACGTATTTTTTATATGTAAAGAAAGTGCAGTGTTATATTTCTATTTTTTTAATAAATTAACCAAATAATTTGTGCGGGATTTCATGGAGCCCCCAAAGTCATCAATATTTTTCAATAATTTCTCATACAATGGGTAAGCATGAAATTGAGTGTAGGAAATGAACTCCACGTCTCATCTATTGGACTCGATAATTTCCGAAGGGTCCATCACACGTTGTTGTCTGTATAGCTGATTAAAATTGAGCTCGACTAGGCCGAAAAGAAAAAAAATTATTTATTTGTTAAAGATTGCTCATTTTTACTTGTCCGTGATTAAAATAGTGTCGGTCCAATGATTTAATAAGGCTTATTTCTTTTATTTTGAAAAATACGTCTATGTAAAAATATAGCACGTGTAATTTAATTAAAATTATATCTGATATAGATCCAAGAGGCTACTAATAAAAATTTTAAAATATTGGGATTATTTTTTTTTAATTATTTTATAAGAGTTGATAAAATACAGATACAAATTATTTAATTTTATCTTTTTTTTTCTCCTGGGTATTTTATTGTCAATAATCATCAATCACATAAAATAACGGGCATATTTATATAGTTAATATAGCGCATAAAAAGGGAGAAATAATTCCAGTGAGATAATATTAAAACTAGCATCATGAATAACATAAAACCCAAAAGCTTAATTATTTAAAAATAATTATAACAGTTAAAAAAGGAGGGAACATGACTATAGAATCCCATCATGGGGGCCCTAAAATGTCTTCAATTATGGGCCATTAATTTCACGTGATGGGGGAAACCTAGTTCATTGGATCTGTTGCTGACTTACAACTTTGTAGTTTTAGAAATATATATATATATATATATATATATATATAGAAAAAAATAGATATTTTTTAAGAGGATGCATGTGAAAACGAAAAACTTTAAGAGTATAAATAAATCAAATGTGATATGTGTGATCACGGAACAGCTAGGATGAATTTAATTTTTTTATCAATTATAAAATTAGTATTCAATATATAATTAAAATTAAATATTGTGAACAAAAAAATAAAAAATTAAATATTTTATCAAGTAATTTGGATATATGATTAATGTATCCCTAGATTTAGATTATCGAACCAATTAGGAAATTACTTAATCTTTCTGATAGATCGAGTTAAAGTGGTTTTGATTTTTGTTACTTTAAATCTAAATTTTACACATCACAACTGGTAAATAAGAGATTAAAGGTTAATAAAACTTACTCCCCAATATATCTTTCGACGCTCAAATCAGAAGATTTTTTCAGGTAGGGAGAAAGATAAGCGGATGAATGAATAATGCACGGATGCATGTGTCGGAGGATAGAATGTTTACGGAGGATTGAGTTCCGATGAGTGCACTTGGTTGGAGAGCAGTTTTGAAATGGAGGATTGAGTTACGATGAATGCGCTCAATTAGGAAGCGATTTTGAGATTGAGGATGGAGCTCCGATTAGTGCGCTCGGTTAGGGAGTGATTTAAATATAGATGATTGAGCTCCGATAAGTACGTTCGATTGGAATGCGGTTTAGAGATGGAGGATTGAATTCCGATGGATACGTTCGGCTGGGAAGCGACTTAGAGATGGAGGTTTGAACATTAGTTAGTACGCTCGATCGGAGAGCATCTTAGAGATGGATGATTGAATTCTGACAGGTGTATTCAACTAGGGAGTGACTTAGAAATGAATGTCTGAACTCCGATAAATGAGCTCAATTGGGGTGTGGCTTAAGGATGGATGATTGAATTCCGGCAAGTGCGCTGGTTAAGGAGTGGTTTTAAGATGGATGTCTGAGCTCCGATGGGTGCCCTCGGTTAAGGAACGGCTTAGAAATAGAAGTTTGAGTTCTGATGAATACGTTTAGTTTGGGAGTAACTTAGAGATGGATGATTGAGTTTTGACCGGTGTGCTCGATTACGGAACGGCTTAGAAATGAAAGTTTGAACTTTGAACTCTGATAAGTACGTTTGGTTAGTGAGCAACTTAGAGATGTACTTTGGTGAGAGGGTGGCTCAGAGGAAGGGGTGCCTTATTGAGAAAACGATTTTAGAATCAAGAGTTGCATTCGTTGGTCATCTCTTCCTCTTTGAATTTTTTGGCCCCTCGAAACCCCCTTTCCTACGGAAGAAGTGAGATATTTGAAGGAAGAGAGCTAGATCACGGTTGTTAGAATGTTGCGGGAATCGTGCTGAGTGCCCGATTGTACTGCTCTACAGTCCTGGCCTACTGAAGGCACTGGGGCTCATCGTCCCCTAATGGGCTATATTGAGTTAGACAATCAAGGATATGGCTACATGAAATTATTTGCTGAATTGAAACTATTGAGGGGCGCTCTACTGGGCGGCGATTAGCAGTTGACTCCAAGGACCCACATCTTATTGGGTGGATTTGGGTCGCGTAGTTTGGGCATTGGGTCCCGAGGAATTTCTTTTTGGACTGTGACTCTCGCGTTGCTATTCTATTACAGGTCCGATTTCAAGTCAACCTATCGGTTATCAGACCTGTCAATAATAAATTTTATTAATCTTCTCATATGCAATAAAGTTTGCAGCGAAATATAAGGAAAGCATTAAAATTCAAGGGAATTATTTAAAAGAAAAAAAAGAGTAATTTTCTAGTATTTTTTCCAATTATATGAATATTATGGGTTTGAAAGTAACATCTCATAACATGGTACGGTAATTTCTTTACATTTTTCTACCTTCAATAGATATAACACATTCTCGTTAGAAATTTTTTCTAATATTTTCTACATTTTAAAAATTATAAAATATAAAGTGATACATTTAAAAATTACGTCTTGATTGACATATAAAAATTATTATATATCAATCAAGTATAATTCATCTACTATTTACTAAAAAAAATAATACATATTATGTTAATTTATATTATTTACTATTACTATTCTACTATTACATGTTATAATATAATTTAATTACTTACTAACCTATAAAAAGTATTTAGGAAAAAATATATTTTTACCTAAAAGTGAAAATAACCAGTCGACTGCCACAGTGCTTGTGCGGTGGACGGTGGTGATGACAATAGCGACGGTGATTGATGGCAACGACGACAGTAAACAATGGTAATAGCGATGGCGACCATGATGGCGATAATGATAGCATTGATTAGCTGAAACGAGGTGCACGCCCATTGGAGTGGTAGATGAGTAAGCCAAAATCAAGTTGGCTTTGACGTGCAGAATTGCAACATGATTTTTTAATTATTAAAAGATTTATATTTTAATAAGTTGTTATTTAATGTGTTAAAATAATATAATATATAAATATTTTTATTAATTTTTTAAAAATATTAAAATAGTATAATAAAAAAATAATATCAAGAAATATCTTATTTTTATATTTTTTTAATATTAAAATTTACTTATTGGTTGAGATGTAAATGCTAGTAATGTTTTTTTATTGAACAAAATTCTTTATTTATCAACGTTTTCTTTATTTGGTAAAAATTAATTTCCTAAAAAATATTTTTCTCATTTTTTTAGTGTTTAGTGTGCATGAAAAAAAAAAATTGACCATACAAAAAATAATATAATAAAAAATATTTTCATGGTAAAAAAACTTAAGTTTAAAATTTCTAAAAATGATTTTCTCTTTTATTTTTTTAAAACTGATTACTATTTATTTTTTACCATAAATACTCATAAATAAAAGTCTTTTTGTCTAAATATGATATCATTGATTATCCATAATACCTTTATGTTAGAAATATTTGTCTTATTGGCATATTCCGTGACCATATGTATCATTGTTTTGATGTCGGGTTGTGGGTTATCGTTTTAAAATTCATTAAAATTCATTGGTCCGCCCTCCACGCGCTCGAGCACCGTCCAGGGACCGCCCGCTCGCCTGGTGCCCGCTTGCGCTCGAGCACATAATCCAGAATGGGGCGCTCGATGCTCGCTCACTAGGCGCTCGAGCCGATAAAACTGTAACATAGGCCGCTCATTTGCTCGCCCCATAGCCGCTCGAAGCGCGCGCGCCTAACGCAGATTTTTCAAACGAAATTTTGGCTCCACTATAAATATGGACTTATATTCTCAACCCTAAGGATTCCCGACAGAGCAATTTCGTGCCCCCTTGAGAAGAAAAGGCTCTTATGCTCCATTGTGATTGTTCCTTTTGAGAAAACCAAAAAGCCACAACTTCAGCTCCATGTTCCTGTTTTTTCTCATTACTTTTTCTATTTCTTTCACCATTAAAGCTTTCATCCTTCTACCTTTGTTTGAGACGTTGGTGCGTTGAAGAAGGAGACTCGTTCGTGATTGGCAATTCAACTGCACGAGAGGGAAGAGTGGCTTGAAGACCGGAAGGTGTCAGGTTCGTTGCAGCGGGCAAACCCAAGGAGTTCATTGGTAGGGATCACGTGTCGGGAGTAAGTCGGTTAAGTTAGTTAGCGTGCACCACTCCGGCCGTAAGTTGATTTTCATACCGCATTGCTTCCGGCCGCTGTTGAGCGCAAGTATTTTTCGATACGGTGGGTACGAGTTTCACTTCGTCACCAAAAATCGGGTCTTTATTATTATTGTTCATTATTATATACATATTGTAAACGCTTATTAGTTCTTATACATCTCAGAGTTAAATATCCCTTACTTCAGACGGATATTTAATTTAATTGATTTATTTTATCGCTTCCGCATTATACTCAGAATCTTGAAAACACTAGAAAGACCGAAACGCTTTTTCACTTTATATATTATTGGTAATGGTATCATGGTCCATTATCTAGTAACAAGTTGCTAATGATAATTACTAAACGATATGTCACATCTTAATTGTCAATCCCTAGCAATCGATCCACATAGCAATGCCATGGCCACTTTTCAACCGTGATGCTTTTGGCCATTGTTCTTATTTGCCCCTGGCTTGTCTTGACCCAAGCTTGCCAGCCACCCTTATTTCTCAATTATTGTGGCTTGGTTGCTAGCAACCGAATAATCTCCATGGCAAATTAAGCGCATTTTCCATTTCATAGATTTACTCATAAAAAAATTGAAACCAAGTGTAGTGTATCCGGAGTGGCTTCACTATAAAGATAGCTGCCATTGTCAATATTGAAGTGGAAAAGTATCAGCTGCAATCATGAATAAAAATATACTTCGGAGCGACGCTCTATATCAGGTTAATAAAATCTCTATTCATTACATTTTTGTACATAATGTAACTTAGTTAATGTTCAATATTTTGTTTACGAGAAGTATTTTTCATTTATCTTTTATATTTTTCATTATTCTTTTTCAAAATCTTAGTGTTGATCTTGAGAAGCGCCTTCTTTCTTCCCTCTTAATTCTTCATTTGATTTGGATATTCGAATTGGTTAATGACCATGAGATGTTCTATATTTTGTCTGAGAAAAGTCTTTTCTATTTATTTTTTGTATTATTCGTTGTTCTTTCCTAAAATCTTTAGTAAATGTTTTCTCTCTCCCTTTCTCGTTCTCCATTTGGACTAGGTCGAGTGTGGAGATAGGAAAGAGAGTTATCCTCTTATAAATAAATAATAAAAGATTCAATAACTATTTAAATTAGTTTCAACTATTAACAATCTTAATTAGCCTCTTAAAAATTTTATTCATAGCAAATACCCACTTTTAAATTATTTTTATAAACTATTGTGCTACATAAGTCAGTAGTACTTGACAATTTGTTCAACCTCTTCCTTCATTTCAAAGTGAATAATTTAATTTCTGCCATCAAAGAAGTTCATATTTGTTTTACAATACATCTTGAAGATGAGTGCATATCCCAGAGAGCACCAACAGCTAAAGGAGCTCCAAGAGGCCACTGAGAAGAAATACTATAACTCGTACCTCTACATATATTTCTCGCTCTTTCTTTACTTATATAAATATATGATATAATTATACTGTTATATTATTTATTGTATGGAAAAAATAATAATAAAAAATATTTTTATGGTAAAAAAACTTAAGTTTAAAATTTTTAAAATTGATTTTCTCTTTTATTTTTTAAAACTATTACTATCTATTTTTTACCATAAATACCCATAAATAAAAGGTTTTTTGTCTAAATATGATATCATCGATTACCCATAAAACCTTTATATATTATTGGTAAGGATATCATGGTCCATTATCGAGTAACAAGTTGCTAATGATAATTACTAAACAATGTGTCACATCTTAATTGTCAATCCCTAGCAATCGATCGACGTAGCTATGCTGTGGCCACTTTTCAATAGTGAATGCTTTTGGCCATTGTTCTTATTAGCCCCTGGCTTGTCTTGACCCAAGCTTGCCAGCCACCCATATTTCTCAATTATTGTGGCTTGGTTGCTAGCACCCAAATAATCTCCGCGTCAACTTAAGCACAATTTTCATTTCATAGATTTATTCATAAAACAATTGAAACCAAGAGTAGTGTACCTAGAGTGGCTTCACTATAAAGATAGCTGCCATTGTCAATATTAGAGTGAAAAAGTATCAGCTGCAATCATGAATAAAAATATACTTCAGAGCGACGCTCTATATCAGGTTAATAAAATCTTTATTCATTACCTTTTTGTACGTTGTTTAACTTAGTTAATGTTCAATGTTTTGTTTAAGAGAAGTATTCTCCGTTTATCTTTTGTATTTTTCGTTATTCTTTTTCAAAATCTTAGTGTTGATCTTGAGAAGCGTTTTCTTTCTTCTCTCTTAATTCTTCATTTGATTTGGATATTCGAAATGGTTAATGACCATGAGATGTTCTATATTTTGTCTGAGAAAAATCTTTTCTATCTATTTTCTGTATTATTCGTTGTTCTTTCCTAAAATCTTTGATAAATGTTTTCTCTCTCTGTTTCTCGTTCTCTATTTGGACTGGGTCGAGTGTGAAGATAGGAAAGAGAGCTATCCTCTTATAAATAAATAATAAAAGATTCAATAACTATTTAAATTAATTTCAATTATTAACAATCTTAATTAGCCTCTTAAAAATTTTATTCATTGCAAATACCCACTTTTGAATTATTTTTATAAAACATTGTGCTACATAAGTCAGTACCACTTGACAAGCCGTTCAACCTCTTCATTCATTTCAAAGTGAATAATTCAATTTCTGCCACTAAAGAAGTTCATATTTGTTTTACAGTACATCTTGAAGACAAGTGCATATCCTAGAGAGCACCAACAGCTAAAGGAGCTCCGAGAGGCGACTGAAGAGAAATACAACAACTCGTACCTCTACATATATTTCTCGCTCTTTCTTTACCTTATATAAATACATAATATAATTATGCTATTATATTAATTATTGTATAGCTAAATTATTACAAAAAATATATTATTTTTAATTATATATTAGATATACTTAGTCAAAATAATAGTTATAAAAGTAATTTTTATAATATTCACCAACTTTTATTTATTCTTAAATTATTACGAGGTAAAATTTTAGTTCACAACTATAATATTTTAGGCCAGATTATACACATGATACCCAAAAACTATTAAATTGTTAAAAATTGAAGTAAATATTATTTTGAAGTTTTATATCTTGTACATGTCATGTGGATTTAATATATGGTAAATTTCTTAGTTGTAATATTATATAAAGTTACCAAAGCAAAATTAAGAGATAAAATATAAAAAAAATTGAGAATATTTTGGTCTTTTATTGATTATAAGATTCTTTGAACATGAGATTTAGTCATAACCCTTCTTCTTACTAATTTAAAAGAGTATAGATAACAATATGTTTATGATATAAATTACACTATAAAAATGATTATCTAGCAAATTAAGCAACTATATTTCATATTTATAAAAAAATACAACCTTTGTAATTAAATAATTTATGTACCGTATTAAAATTTATTCTTGATAATACAATGTGTCTTCACAGGTGGATGATTTTGCCTGTGGATGAAGGCCTCTTTATGTCTATGCTTCTGAAGATAATGAACGCCAAGAAGACAATAGAAATAGGAGTTTTTACTGGCTATTCCGTTCTTAATACTGCTCTATCCTTGCCAGATAATGGCAAGGTAACTCTTTTGAAAATTAAGTGTTAAATATTTTATAAATTCTTTATATCTTTTTTTTTTAGCCATAAAAAAATATTTCAAGAATAAAGAATACTATAAGCCATTTGACATGCTAATATCTGCAGGTGATAGCAATTGATATGAATAAAGAATATTATGAGACTGGGATACCCTTTATCAAGAAGGCTGGCATGGAACATAAGATCAACTTCATTCATGGAAATGCCATGCAAGCTCTAAATGACTTAATTGCTAATGTGAGCTTTTCTGATAGTTATTATATATATATTTATATTTGTGAAAGTTATTTTATCTAAAACAAATAGTTAATATTAATACATTTCTTAAGGTTTTAATTTATTCTATATGATGAAATAATAAAAATATTTACTCAGGGAAAAGAAATGGGGAGCTTTGACTTTGCATTTGTGGATGCCGACAAGGTTAACTACATCAATTATCATGAGATCCTACTGAAACTGGTGAAAGTCGGAGGAATTATTGCCTATGACAATACTCTTTGGTATGGCTCCGTTGTTGCGCCAGAGATCTTTACGGCACAGTATTATCGAGACTCCAGGGAAGCTTTGGTCGTCTTGAATAGCTTCCTGGCCACTGATTCCAGGATCGAATCGTCTCTTCTGTCTATAGGCGATGGCCTCACCCTCTGCAGGCGTCTCTACTAGGACTCCATTCAAATTAAGCGATATTTTTATTTATCTCAAAGTATTTTTCTCTTAAATAATAATCAGTAGTTTAATAATAAATATATTGTGTTGTATTTAGTATTATGCCGTATGAAGATTATTCTAATCATGGTTTAATTCATGATTATTTTTAATTCATAATGATGAAAGTTTTGATATTGTTAAAGATTCATGTTTATAATTAAACATGATGCGTCCACAAGATCCGGGTTACTGGTAAATTTAGAAGTCCGATTGATCTTTCTCTTTGGGTTGAACTGAAATGGGTTTGAATTGGTAGCTTTGAACCCGGAATCTTCTCAGAGTTGCTTGGGCAACAAGGCTGGCTGCCAACTGTCTGGAGAAGATTTTTTTGTCACTGACGTGAAGGTTGTTGATGCTATTTATGGCAACAATAATCGGTCGGAGGGATTCCTTCCTTCCTTGTGGAGAAACTATACACGGTAAATATTGAAATTTTCATCATGGGAGATACGTTGAGTTGGAGACTTCCTTCCTTAGGGAGATCGTGATCCGAAAAAACATCTGAGATTTTGATAGGTTAAGATAGGTAATCTCTCATACGCGAAAACTTGTGCCAGAGTAGGCCTGAGCTGCATTAGGCTAACTAAGGATCACTTCCGATCAATAAAAACGTTGACCGTCCTCTAGGCCAATAAACCGTATTCCTTCTAGACTAACCGTCCTTTTAGGCCGGCTAATTTCTATCGTCCCATTAAAACAAAATTGTAGCATGGTTGAAGCTTTAATTTTTTTTTATTTTTTAAAATCTCATTTTATTTTTATTGATTGGTTACGAACCTTGTAAATAAAAAAAAAGAAATTGATGACTTGTTTGGCTGAAATTTTAGGAGATTGTGTTGTTTTAATGGAGAGGTTCTAATTAAATGCCCAAGTTTTTAAATTTATTCATGAATATTTAAGCAAAATAAAACAGAGCGTATGGTGCTAATAAAAGATTTTATATTAATTTTTTAGAAAATATTTTAGCACTTAGCTTAGTTTGGGATTTCTAGAACAGACCCCATAAAAGAAATTTTATTATTTAATTTATTATATTAAAAAAGCCAAATGCAGTGGTGCGGGAAAACGACTCTTTTAAAGTATTTTACTGACCTTTTTTCAATAAATGTTGCATAAAGTCAGTAAGCTATGGTGCTTGATACTATCCGTATTTGAAAGATTATTTTGTTAGAATGACCCATTATATTTAGCTATTTTACTTGAAAGGAATTTTTTTCACTCTAGATTATACGACGATAACA
This sequence comes from Nepenthes gracilis, assembly GCA_033239525.1. Classification (NCBI taxonomy): domain Eukaryota; kingdom Viridiplantae; phylum Streptophyta; class Magnoliopsida; order Caryophyllales; family Nepenthaceae; genus Nepenthes; species Nepenthes gracilis. The sequence goes on from BSYO01000011.1 coordinate 20,437,686, forward strand.
AAATTATCTGATAATGTATTGATAGTAGATACTGATAAATCTTTATCATTTATCTAGGATTAACTCTTTATTGATTAGCAACCACAATAACTAATTGCATGCTTCTGTCTCATCAACCTACCCAATAACAAAGAGAATTATTAGGTTTTTGGTTACTGAATTATGAATTATACATCTAATAATTCAATTATTTAATAGTTCACTCAATTTTTGTGCAAAAAATTGCCCAATAAAACAATTAGGGCGACATGAAAGATGGAAGCTTGATGGGCTTGGAAATATGTTGGTGTGCCCAAGGGATACTCATGCACTATTTCAAATGTGTGTGTAAATGATGTTTTTGCTTTCGGTGATCAAATATCAAAATGAGCGTTCAAATGTTGTTGGCATTTGAATCTTCGTTCTAGCTGACATTTGAACGCTAATCAAAGGTGTAAAAATTCCAATGCTATTTTTTGGTATGAATTTGGAGTATTAAACTAATGCGTGCCCGGCTACGGTGTCTTACACTTGGCAAGCAACAGATGAGAATAAAGAAAGTTGGGAAGAGAAATCAGAAGAAGTAGAAGGGATAGGGGAGTTCGGCAAAGAAAAGAGGGAAAATGGGAAAGAGGGAGTCCGGAGGGGAAGCTTCCAGAGAAGCAGAGAGAAGCATGGAAAGGACAGAGAGAAAGGAAAGAAAAACAGAGAGGAAGTAGAAGGTGTGATAATTGAGAAAATTTTCTTTTTACAGTCCACAATTACAATAATGGCTAAATATACAATAACGGAAGACGTCCATAGTCTACGTAAGAAAACAGAAGCACCTGACAAGGACAATAGGAAGCAGGTAAAGGGAAAGAGACATAACCGAATAATCAAAAAAATATAAAGCATCAGGAAAAAATGTAAAGCATAAGCGACTCATTATCTGTGTAGAATTTGAGAGGTCAATAGGCTGGACATGTGCTTCTTCTCGTAATCGTCGGTTGACTCGATGATGCTTCATAAACCCAACGAGTATCATATAAAGAAAGAAAAGAGAAAACAAAAGAGTGAGAAAACTTTCAATACTCGGTTGAAGCCTAATTCTAGTTCATCCTTTACTATGCTCAAGTATGTTTTCAAGCGTTGACTATAGGACGTGTTACTGTTTAATAACATATTCACTCGTAGTCTACTTTGATGGTTACTAGATGTGTTGAGATTGCATTAAATCGATAATTTATATAGGATGTTATAAAGGGCTCTCGGATAGTTTTTTTAACTTAATTTTCATAGTAGATATTGTTTAGAGACTATCACATGATTTTTATTTAATTGAGAATGATTTTTCACATTAAATATTATTACGTAACTTATATAAATAATTACATATTGTTTTTTTTTAATATTACATGGGAGATTGGTAATTGACAGTGGATGAGTAATTCGAATTTTGTTTTGCTACATTAATGGTGCACATGTTTTGAATCCCAATAAATGGTATTAGAAAATAGATTTTTTATTATGAAAACTACATTTGGTAACAACAACCCTGAAGGGCTTGCCATTTTCTACATAACAATTTATTAAAGAAAATAATTTTATTCTTTGATAAGAAATAATGAAGAATAATTTAATTTAGGAAAGAAATGGTAATAGTATTGAAAAGAAGAATGAGAAAATGGATAGATTAAAGGATTATGAGTGACAAAATATGATAGATTTGACTAATTATATAATTAAGGTATATCTTGTGGATAAGTCTAAATTCTTGTCAATGTGGTTACATATGAAGAAGATAAGATGGAAATTCTTGTGGCTAAGTCTAAATTCTTGTTGATAAGGTATTAGTGTTATTAGCTTTATTAATGACCTTGTACGATTATACAATGGTAGCACTATTGTTTAAAAATGACAAGTTTAATCTTAATAAGGTTATGACTTTTTGGCTCAATAATAAACAAAGAGAAAATGATGAAATTTTTTGAAAACTGAGTGTCTTAGTGTACATTAGTGTCAAAGGTACAGAAAATCTATAGAAAGGGGCGGCAAGTAGAAAAGGAGTAACAACAAGTTCATGTTGAAGAATATTAAGTGCTATTATCGTTACAGGAAAGGCTTGATGAAGCGGGCTTACTTTAAGTGGAAGTGGGAGGTGGGAGGTTGTGAGTGGCGAGGAGAGATCATAACGATAATAATCGGAACTCTATCACTATTTACAGTAACCTTTTTGTGGCTAACGGAATGAAGATACAAAGTTTCATGTGTCAAAAGACAAATTGGATAATGAATAGCGAATTCTCACTCTATGCAAGAATGAGGAAATCCTTACTCATCTCACGTATGCCTTGAGACTACAAAAGCGTTAAAGATGGAGAATGATTACTCTTTGAAGGTGATCGGTATTAGGAATGTTAATTTGCAGACAAATAATGGGATAAAACTTGTGATTCAAGAGGTGTGGCACCCACTGCATATTCAATTGAATTTAATTCAAACTTACAAGTTCAATGAAAAAACAATTTGAACAATGTTTTGTAAAGTCCAATAGAAGCTTACCACAGGCTCCTAGGTTGTGATAAGAGAAAACAGGTATTTAATTCAACGCTTGATCAAACTTCAGTTGCTAATAAGAATACTAATGTGACTAGCAAGAGGACAAGGTGGCATGATGAGACTTAAGAATTATTGCCTACGACAACACCCTCTAGTACGGCTCTGTTGTTGCGCCGAAGATCTTCACGGCGCAGTATTATCGAGACTCCAAGGAAGCTTTGGTCGTCTTGAATAACTTTCTAGCAGCTGATTCTAGGATCGAATCATCCCTCCTGTCTGTAGGCGATGGCTTCACCCTCTGCAGGCATCTCTATTAGGACTCCATGCAAATTAAGGGATAGTTTTATTTATCTCTGTGTGTTTTTCTCTTAGATAATAATCAGTGATTTAATAATAAATATGTTGTGTTGTATTAAGTATTATGCTGTACGGAGATTATTGTAATCATAGTTTAATTCATAATGATGAAACTTTTAATATTGGTAAAGATTCGTGTTTATTATTAAACATGATGCGTCCACAGGATCCGAGTTACTGCTAAATTCGAAAGTTCGCTTGATCTTCCTCTTCGGGTTAAACTGAAATGAGTCTGGATTGGTAACTCTGAACCTGGAACCCCCTTAGCCTCGCTTGGGCGACATGGCTGGCTGCCAATTGCCTAGAAAAGATTTTTTGCAAACCGACGAAGAGGTTGTTGATGCTATTTATGGCAACCATGATCGGTCAGAGGAATTCCTTCACTCATCGTGGAGATACTGTACGTTGTAAATGTTAGGGTTTTCATCGTGGGAGATGCGCTGAATTGGGAGCTTCCTTTCTTGGAAAGATCGTGATTCGGGAAAATATTCGGGAAATTGATCGGTTAAGGCAGGTAATCTCTCATGCACGGAAACGAAGTAGTGGGCCGTCCGGCTTAAACCATAGCCGGTATGGGCCGCATCTGGCCGACTGAGGATCACTTCCGATTAACAGAGACGTTGACTGTCCTCTGGTCCAGTGGGTTGTATTCCTTCTAGGTTGATCACCTTTTTGCATGGCCCATTTCTGTCGTCCCCATCAAAACATAATTACAGCATGGTTGAAGCTTTAATTTTTTTTTTTTTTTGGTTTTTTTGAATCTTATTTTATTTTTATTTATTGGTTATTAACCTTGTAAATAAAAAAATTTTTTTGATGACTTATTTGGCTGAAATTTTAGGAGATTGTGTTGTTTTAACGGAGAGGTTCTAATTAAATGCCTAAGTTTTTAAATTTACTTATGAATGTTTAAGCAAAATAAAATAGAGCGTATGGTGCTAATAAAAGATTTTATATTAATTTTGTTAGAAATCTCTCTCATGAAGAAGTTTCGGTCAACGTCCCGTTGACGGATGGGCGGTCAACGGAATGTTGACCGGTCTTGTGGAGAATGCGGACGGCCAACTGTTGGCCACCCGCCAGGAAATCCAGAACGACGCCAGCTCAGCAGATTTGTTTGGAGATACGTAATCTCAAACGGTTATGCAGGAGCATGTATTTTTGGACAGAGCATATTCTGTCATTGGCTGTACAGAATATTGCCTAGTTTTGATGAGCGGTTACTGATATTAAAAAGGCAAGTTTTGTAACTTGCTATAATATATAGAGAGATATGCACAGAGAGTGAAGTGTGAGAGAAAAAGAGAATTGTAAAGGTAGGAGAAACTGTAAGCAATCGTGTAAGTGTATTGCTGTTGCTCTGTTCTTTAAGTTTTTTTTTTGTTCTCTACTGTGTAATAAGGAAAATTGTTCCCAAATCTCTCTTATAGTGAAACATATTCAGTAGACAGATTGTCCCGTGATTTTTTCCTTAGTTGAAAAGGATTTTTCACGTAAAATACTTGTGTTCACTGTTCTTCTTCATTCACTTTTCTAATTGCCTTGTTTAATCGGGAAAGTAGTCCGCCCTCTTTTCCCAACAAATTTTATAGAAAATATTTTAGTACAAAGCTTAATTTGGGATTTCTAGAACAAACCCCATAAAAGAAAATTTATTGTTTAATTTATTATTCAAAAAAGGCCAAATGCAGTGGTGCGGGAAAACTACTCTTTAAAGTATTTTTATGACTTTTTTCAATAAAAGTTGCATAAAGTCTGTAAGCTATGGTGCTCGATATCATCCATGTTTGAAAGATTATTTTGTTAGAATGACCCCTTACATTTAGCTATTTAACTTAAAAAGAATTTTTTTTTACTCTAGACTATATGGCGATAACAAAATGATCTGATAATATATTGATAGTAGATATTAATAAACCTTTATCATCTATTTGGGATGAGCTTTTTACCGACTAACCACCACAGTGGTTGCTTGCATGCTTCTCTCTCAACAACCTCCCCTATAACATGAGAATTATTAGGTTTTTAGTTACTCAATTGTGCATTATACATCAAATAGTTTTGTCATCTAATCATTCTGTAATATTAAAAAAAAGATGAAGAAAAAGAAATGGTGAATACCAAAACCATGGGCGATAAACCAATAGCTGATTTGGGAGAAAGGGGAAATAAAGAGAGAGAGAGAGCATCGAGTGAGCAAGAGAGGGAGGAGAGCAAGAGAGGGAGGAAAAAAAAGAAAAGAAAGGAAAGCAGGGGGAGAAAGGGGAAGACAGATAGAGAAAGGGGGGAAGCAGTGGCGGCAAAGCAGAGTGGGAGAAGAGGAGAAAAGGAAGAGAGAAGGCATAGAGAGAGAGGGAAGGCAGTGGCGGCAAAGCAATGCGGGAGCAGAGAAGAGGAAGGGAAGCGGAGAAGGCGGTGGCAGCGGTGCGCGAGGAGAGAAGAGACAACGGTGGCGCACGACGAATTAAGACAGTGTGTCGAGAAGGTCAGCAGCGGCAGAGAGAGAAGAGAGCGGTAGTGGCGACGCACGAGCGAGGTGGCAACGCGCAGGAAGAAGGCTCGCGCAGAGAAGAGAAAAACCGCGTAAGTTGAGGGAAAAAGGGTGCCTGTAGAGGAGAGAAAAACACGCGTTCGGGTATCTCGAAAGATCATTTTTTCCGATCCACTGGTATAAAATTAAGGCAAATATTCTCTTACCTTATCTTTAATTTATTTCAGTATCTGATATGTTTTCTATATATATGTTATACCATTATGTTTGTTTGGAATGGGCGGGGTCAAAGACTTAGTAGGTCGATATTGAAAATCTAATGGCCGAAAGTTACATGTGTAAAATATGGTCGGGCTAATAAAGTCAATAAAATCTGATATTCGAGAGCTATGGGTCTAAAACGTAGCCGAGCTAATGGAGCCAATAGAATCTGATGGTCGAAAGTTACGGGTATAAAACATAGTCGGGCTAATGGAGCCGATGAAATCTGATGGTCGAGAGCTGTAGACTTAAAATACAGATGTACTGATGGAGCTAATGAAATTTAATGGCCAAGAATTATAAGCCTAAAATGCAATTGAGCTAATGAAGCCGATAAAATCTGATCGTCGAGAATTGTAAGTATAAAATGCAGTCAGGCTAATGGAGCTGATAAAATATGTAATGGCCTAGAACTGTTGGCCAAAAAGGTAGTCGTTATGATGTGTAGATTGGATTTTGGCTTGCTATTAGCGTGGGTGTATGGTGGTTTTCAGTATAAGTAGCAGAGTTTCTTAAAACTATCTATTGTTTGCTTTGATATTGATTCTTCATCTCATTTATATGCATAGTTTTTTGTCATATTATAATAATACTTAATTTTTAACTCACATTTTCTTTTCTTTTTTTTTCCTTCAGAATAGAAGATTTGGATTTACTGTAAAAGTTGGGCAAGGTTTGGTGCGTCACCGTATCATTTTGGTGAGTATTATATCCGTACAACTTAGATGGATTTGGTCGTATCTGATTTCCTGGTTCGAGGTTTGTTTGGTCGTTTCCTGTTACGGCTGTTCGTAGGGCAGTCTGCTTGTATTTTTTTCGGACGATTATCGGATGAAATTCTATGTGGTTGAGATTGTCAGGTCTTGTATTTTGGATTGGTCATACCTAAATTTTTAAAATTCAGTATTTATTATTGTAATTATTTGAGGTTTTATGATTTTATGAGTAATAATTATTGAGACCTACATAACTTCGGATCATTACACAGGTTCATTAGATATTTGTGCAAAAATTCGTCCTACAAAACAATTAGAGTGACTTGAAAGATCGAAGCTTGATGAGCTTGGAAATATGTTAGCTTGCCCAAGGGACACTTATGCATTGTTTCTAATGGGTGTGTAAATGATGTTTCTGCTTTTGGGTGATATGTTTGAATGCTAATCATAGGTGTAAAAATTCTAATGCTCTTTTTTTGTCTAAATTTGGAGTATTAAACACAATGCATCATACAAAGAGAGCAAAGAGAAAACAAAAGAGTAGAAAAACTTTCGATGTTCGGTTAAAATTCAATTTGAGTTCTTCCTTTACTATACTCAAGTATGTTTTCAAGCACTGACTATAGGACATGTTACTTACTAATAATTTATTCTCTCGTTAGATTCTACTTTGATGGTTACTAGGTTTGTTGAGAATGCATTAAATCGATTATTTGTACGGGATGTTATAAAGGATTATCGGATAGGTTTTTTAATCTAATTTTCATAGTTGATATTGTTCGGTGGCTATCCCATGATTTTTATTTGATTGAGAATGATTTTTCACGTTAAGTATTATTACATAACGTATATAAATAATTACAAATTGTTGTTTTTTATATTACATGGGAGATTGACAGTTGACGGTTGATGAGTAATTCGAATTTTGTTCTACTACATCGGTGGTATACATATTTTGAATCTCAATAACGGGTGTAATATTTCGGATCCCGTTTGAATTCTGTGATTTTGGGTATTTCGAACATGATAAGAAAAAAAATTAAAAATTGTAAAATTTTTAAAAATGATCGAAAGTACGGAGTGGCGCCTGAGATGCACCCGTGTTATCATTTGAGTACCGATCGGATTATAAAATAAATGAAAAGGAGAAAAGAATGGGAAAAAGAAGGGAAAAGGGGATTGGGGAGAGAGGGAGAAAGAGGAGAGAGAGGGGGGTTTAGGGTTTGCAGTGGAGGAGGAAGGAGGGAGAGGTGGTGCCGGCGGAAGAGATTGCGGTCGCGGGTTGAGACGGCGGCGGCGTGGCACGAGGTGGATGCAGCGGCACGGCAGCGCGAGCTGTGCGAGGAGAGTGGCTCCCAATTTAACTATAATAATCAATTTTAGTCTGTGCAAAATTTTATCCCCATAATTTTTATAAAGAGATTGTATGGTTAAAGACTATAAATTTAGTAATAAAATAATTGTTGCAAATAAATAACAAAATTAAAAATGCTATGTGTTTTTTATATATAAAGAAAGTGCAGTGTTATATTATTATTTTTCTAATAAATCAACCAAATAATTTATGCGGAATTTTATGGACCCACCAAAGTCATCAATATTTTTCAATAATTTCTCAGACAATGGGGTAAGCATGAAATTGAGTGTAGGAAATTACCCCCACGTCTCATCTTTTGGACTCCATAATTTTCGAAGGGTCCATCGCTTGTTGTTGTCTGTATAGCTGATTAAAATTGAGCTCGACTAGGCTGAAAAGAAAAAAAAAAATCATTTATTTGTTAAAAATTGCTCATTTTTACTTGTCCGTGATTAAAATAGCGTCGGCCCAATGATTTAATAAGGTTTATTTCTTTTGTTTTAAAAAATATGTCTATGTAAAAATATAACACATGCAATTTAATTAAAATTATATCTGATATAGATCCAAGAAGTTACTAATAAAAGTTTTAAAATGATGGGATTATTTTTTGAAAAAATTTATAAGAGTTGATAAAATACAGATACAAATTATTTAATTTTGTCTTATTTTTATCTTTTTTTTTCTCTTGGGTATTTTCTAGTCAATAATCATCAATCACATAAAATAACGGGCATATTTATATAGTTAATATAGCGCATAAAAAGGGAGAAATAATTCCAGTGAGATAATATTAAAACTAGCATCATGAATAACATAAAACCGAAAAGCTTAATTATTTAAAAATAATTATAACAGTTAAAGGAGGAGGGAACATGACTATATAATCCCATCATGGGGCCCCTAAAATGTCTTCAATTATGGGCCATTAATTTCACGTGATGGGGGAAACCTAGTTCATTGGATCTGTTGCTGACTTACAACTTTGTACTTTTAGAAATATATATATATATTGAGAAAAAAATAGATCACACTTTTCAAGAGGATGCATGTGAAAACGAAAAACTTTAAAAGTGTAAATAAATCAAATGTGATATGTGTGATCACGGAACAGCTAGGATGAATTTAATTTTTTTATCAATTATAAAATTAGTATTCAATATATAATTAAAATTAAATATTGTGAACAAAAAAATAAAAAATTAAACATTTTATCAAGTAATTTGAAAATATGATTGATACATCCTTAGGTTCAGATCATCGAACCAATTAGGAAATTACTTAATCTTTTTGATAGATCTAGTTAAAATTATTTTAGCATTCGTTTCTTTGATTCTAAATTTTGCACACAACAACTGACAAATAAGAAGTTAAAGGTTAATAAAACTTACTTCCCAATATATATTCTGATACCCCAATCAGAAGATTTTCTCAAGTGGGCAGAAAGATAAGAAAATAAATGAATAATGCACAGATGCATGTGTCGGAGAATTAAATGTTTACAGAGGATTGAGTTCCGATTATTATGCTTGGTTGGGGAGCAATTTTGAGATGAAAAATTGAGTTACGATGAATGCGCTCAATTGGGAAGCGGTTTTGAGATTGAGGATGGAGTCCGATTAGCGCGCTCGGTTGGGGTGTGGTTTTGATATAGATGATTGAGCTCGATAAGTACATTCGGTTGGGGTGCGATTTAGATATGGAGAATTGAATTCAGATGGATACGTTCGGGAAGCGACTTAGAGATGGAGGTTTGAACATTAGTTAGTACGCTCGATCGGAGAGCATCTTAGGGATGGAGGATTGAATTCTGACGGGTGTATTCAACTAGAGAGTGACTTAGAAATGAATGTCTGAACTCCGATAAGTGAGCTCAATTGGGGTGTGGCTTAAGGATGGATGATTGAATTCCGGCAAGTGCGTTGGTTAAGGAGTGGTTTTAAGATGGATGTCCGACGGAGATGGGTGTCCCGGTTAAGGGCGGCTTAGAAATAGAAGTTTGAGTTCTGATGAATACGTTTAGTTTGGGAGTAACTTAGAGATGAATGATTGAACTTTCAACTCTTAGAAATGAAAGTTTGAACTTTGAACTCTGATAAGTATGTTTGGTTGATGAGCAACTTAGAGATGTACCTTGGTGAGAGGGTGGCTCAAAGGAAAGGGTGCCTTATTGAGAGAATGGTTTTAAGATCAAGAGTTGCATTCATTGGTCATCTCTTCCTCTTCGAATTTTTTGGCCTCTCGAAACCCCCTTTTCTACGGAGAAAGGGAGGTATTTGTAGGAAGAGAGCTAAATCACGGTTGTTAGAATGTTGCGGGAATCGTGCTGAATGTCCGACTGTACTGCTCTACAGTCCTGGCCTACTGAAGGCACTGAGGCTCATCATCCCCTAATGGGCTATATTGAGTTAGACAATCAGGGATATGGCTACATGAAATTATTTGCTGAATTGAAACTATTGAGGGGCGCTCTACTGGGCGACGATTAGCAGTTGACTCCAAGGACCCACATCTTATTGGGTGGATTTGGGTCGCGTAGTTTGGGCATTGGGTCCCAAAGAATTTCTTTTGGACTGCGACTTTCGCGTTGCTATTCTACTACAAGTCCAATTCCAGGTCGACCCATATATTATCGGATCCATCAATAATGAATTTTATTAATCTTCTCGTATGCAATAAAGTTTGCAGTGAAATATAAGAGAACCATAAATTTAAGCATTAAAATTCAAGGGAATTATTTTTTTTTTTTTAAAGAGTAATTTTCTAGTATTTCTAATTATATGAATATTATGGGTTTAAAAGTAACATCTCATAACATGGTACAGTAATTTCTTTACATTCTTCTACCTTCAATAGGTATAACGCATTCTCGTTAGAATTTTTTTCTAATATTTTTTACATTTTAAAAATTATAAAATATAAAGTGACACATTTAAAAATTACGTCTTGATTGATATATAAAATTTATTATATATCGTTCAAGTATAAGTCGTCTACTATGTACTAAGAAAAAATAATACATATTATGTTAATTTATAGTATTTACTATTAATATTCTACTATTACATGTTATAATATAATTTAATTACTTACTAACCTATAAAAAGTATTTAGGAAAAAATATATTTTTACCTAAAAGTGAAAATAACCAGTCAACTGCCACAGTGCTTGTGCGGTGGACGGTGGTGATGACAATAGCGACGGTGATTGATGGCAACGACGACAGTAAACAATGGTAATAGCGATGGCGACCGTGATGGCGATAATGATAGCATTGATTAGCTGAAACGAGGTGCACGCCCATTGGAGTGGTAGATGAGTAAGCCAAAATCAAGTTGGCTTTGACGTGCAGAATTGCAACATGATTTTTTAATTATTAAAAGATTTATAATTTAATAAGTTGTTATTTAATGTGTTAAAATAATATAATATATAAATATTTTTATTAATTTTTTTAAAATATTAAAATAGTATAATAAAAAAATAATATTAAAAAATATCTTATTTTTATATTTTTTTTAATATTAAAATTTACCTATTGGTTGAGATCTAAATGCTAGTAATGTCTTTTTATTGAACAAAATTATTTATTTATCAACGTTTTCTTTATTTAGTAAAAAATAATTTCCTAAAAAATATTTTTCTCATTTTTTTAGTGTTTAGTGTGCATGAAAAAAAAAAATTGACCATACAAAAAATAATATAATAAAAAATATTTTCATGGTAAAAAAACTTAAGTTTAAAATTTCTAAAAATGATTTTCTCTTCTATTTTTTTAAAACTGATTACTATTTATTTTTTACCATAAATACTCATAAATAAAAGTCTTTTTGTCTAAATATGATATCATTGATTATCCATAATACCTTTATATATTATTGGTAATGGTATCATGGTCCATTATCTAGTAACAAGTTGCTAATGATAATTACTAAACGATATGTCACATCTTAATTGTCAATCCCTAGCAATCGATCCACATAGCAATGCCATGGCCACTTTTCAACCGTGATGCTTTTGGCCATTGTTCTTATTTGCCCCTGGCTTGTCTTGACCCAAGCTTGCCAGCCACCCTTATTTCTCAAATTAAGCGCATTTTCCATTTCATAGATTTACTCATAAAAAAATTGAAACCAAGTGTAGTGTATTCGGAGTGGCTTCGCTATAAAGATAGCTGTCATTGCCAATATTGAAGTGGAAAAGTATCGGCTACAATTATGAATAAAAATATACTTCAGAGTGACGCTCTATATCAGGTTAATAAAATCTCTATTCATTACCTTTTTGTACATTGTTTAACTTAGTTGATGTTCAATGTTTTGTTTAAGAGAAATAATTTCCATTTATCTTTTGTATTTTTTGTTATTCTTTTTCAAAATCTTAGTGTTGATCTTGAGAAGCGTCTTCTTTCTTCCCTCTTAATTCTTCATTTGATTTGGATATTAGAATTGGTTAATGACCATGAGATGTTCTATATTTTGTCTGAGAAAAATCTTTTCCATCTATTTTCTGTATTATTTATTGTTCTTTCCTAAAATCTTTAGTAAATGTATTCTCTATCCCCTTCTCGTTCTTTATTTGGACTGGGTTGAGTGTGAAGATAGGAAAGAGAACTATCCTCTTTCAAATAAATAATAAAAGATTCAATAACTATTTAAATTAGTTTCAATTATTAACAATCTTAATCAGCCTCTTAAAAATTTTATTCAAAGCAAATACCCACTTTTAAATTATTTTTATAAACTATTGTGCTACATAAGTCAGTAGTACTTGACAATTTGTTCAACCTCTTCCTTCATTTCAAAGTGAATAATTTAATTTCTGCCATCAAAGAAGTTCATATTTGTTTTACAATACATCTTGAAGATGAGTGCATATCCCAGAGAGCACCAACAGCTAAAGGAGCTCCAAGAGGCCACTGAGAAGAAATACTATAACTCGTACCTCTACATATATTTCACGCTCTTTCTTTACTTATATAAATATATGATATAATTACACTGTTATATTATTTATTGTATGGAAAAAATAATAATAATAAATATTTTTATGGTAAAAAAACTTAAGTTTAAAATTTTTAAAATTGATTTTCTCTTTTATTTTTTAAAACTATTACTATCTATTTTTTACCATAAATACCCATAAATAAAAGGTTTTTTGTCTAAATATGATATCATCGATTACCCATAAAACCTTTATATATTATTGGTAATGATATCATGGTCCATTATCGAGTAACAAGTTGCTAATGATAATTACTAAACAATGTGTCACATCTTAATTGTCAATCCCTAGCAATCGATCGACGTAGCTATGCCGTGGCCACTTTTCAATAGTGAATGCTTTTGGCCATTGTTCTTATTAGCCCCTGGCTTGTCTTGACCCAAGCTTGCCAGCTACCCATATTTCTCAATTATTGTGGCTTGGTTGCTAGCACCCAAATAATCTCCGCGTCAACTTAAGCACGTTTTTCATTTCTTAGATTTACTCATAAAAAAATTGAAACCAAGTGTAGTGTACCTGGAGTGGCTTCACTATAAAGATAGCCGCCGTTGCCAATATTAGAGTGAAAAAGTATCAGCTGCAATCATGAATAAAAATATACTTCAGAGCGACGCTCTCTATCAGGTTAATAAAATCTTTATTCATTACCTTTTTGTACATTATTTAACCTAGTTAATGTTCAATGTTTTGATTAAGGGAAGTATTCTCCATTTAACTTTTGCATTTTTCGTTATTATTTTTCAAAATCTTAGTATTGATCTTGAGAAGCGTCTTCTTTCTTCCCTCTTAATTCTTCATTTGATTTGGATATTCGAAATGGTTAATGACCAAGAGATGTTCTATATTTTGTCTGAGAAAAGTCTTTTCCATCTATTTTCTGTATTATTCGTTATTCTTTCCTAAAATCTTTGGTAAATGCTTTCTCTCTCCGTTTCTCGTTCTCTATTTGGACTAGGTCGAGTGTGAAGATAGGAAAGAGAGCTATCCTCTTATAAATAAATAATAAAAGATTCAATAACTATTTAAATTAGTTTTAATTATTAACAATCTTAATTAGCCTCTTAAAAATTTTATTCATAGCAAATACCCACTTTTGAATTATTTTTATAAAACATTATGCTACATAAGTCGGTACTACTTGACAAGCCATTCAACCTCTTCATTCATTTCAAAGTGAATAATTCAATTTCTGCCACTAAAGAAGTTCATATTTGTTTTACAGTACATCTTGAAGACGAGTGCATATCCCAGAGAGCACCAACAGCTAAAGGGGCTCCGAGAGGCGACTGAAGAGAAATACAACAACTCGTACCTCTACATATATTTCTCGCTCTTTCTTTACCTTATATAAATACATAATATAATTATGCTGTTATATTAATTATTGTATGGCTAAATTATTACAAAAAATATATTATTTTTAATTATATATTAGATATGCTTAGTCAAAATAATAGTTATAAAAGTAATTTTTATAATATTCACCAACTTTTATTTATTCTTAAATTATTACAAGGTAAAATTTTAGTTCACAACTATAATATTTTAGGTCAGATTATATATGTGACACCCAAAAACTATTAAATTGTTAAAAATTGAAGTAAATATTATTTTGAAGTTTTATATCTTGTACATGTCATGTGGATTTAATATATGGCAAATTTCTTAGTTGTCATATTATATAAAGTTACCAAAGCAAAATTTAGAGATAAAATATTAAAAAAATTGAGAATATTTTGGTCCTTTATTAATTATAAGATTCTTAGAACATGAGATTTAGTCATAACCCTTCTTCTTACTAATTTAAAAGAGTATAGATAACAATATGTTTATGATATAAATTACACTATAAAAATGATTATCTAGCAAATTAAGCAACTATATTTTATATTTATAAAAAAAATACAACCTTTGTAATTAAATAATTTATGTGCCGTATTAAAATTTATTCTTGATAATACAATGTGTCTTCACAGGTGGATGATTTTGCCTGTGGATGAAGGCCTCTTTATGTCTATGCTTCTGAAGATAATGAACGCCAAGAAGACAATAGAAATAGGAGTTTTTACTGGCTATTCCGTTCTTAATACTGCTCTATCCTTGCCAGATAATGGCAAGGTAAATCTTTTGAAAATTAAGTGTTAAATATTTTATAGATTTTTTATATCTTTTTTTTTTAGCCATAAAAAAATATTTCAAGAATAAAGAATACTATAAGCCATTTGACATGCTAATATCTGCAGGTGATAGCAATTGATATGAATAAAGAATACTATGAGACTGGGATACCCTTTATCAAGAAGGCTGGCATGGAACATAAGATCGACTTCATTCATGGAAATGCCATGCAAGCTCTAAATGACTTAATTGCTAATGTGAGCTTTTCTGATAGTTATTATATATATATTTATATTTGTGAAAGTTATTTTATCTAAAACAAATAGTTAATATTAATACATTTCTTAAGGTTTTAATTTATTCTATATGATGAAATAATAAAAATATTTACTCAGGGAAAAGAAATGGGGAGCTTTGACTTTGCATTTGTGGATGCCGACAAGGTTAACTACATCAATTATCATGAGATCCTACTGAAACTGGTGAAAGTCGGAGGAATTATTGCCTATGACAATACTCTTTGGTATGGCTCCGTTGTTGCGCCAGAGATCTTTACGGCACAGTATTATCGAGACTCCAGGGAAGCTTTGGTCGTCTTGAATAGCTTCCTGGCCACTGATTCCAGGATCGAATCGTCCCTTCTGTCTATAGGCGATGGCCTCACCCTCTGCAGGCGTCTCTACTAGGACTCCATTCAAATTAAGCGATATTTTTAATTATCTCCAAGTATTTTCCTCTTAGATAATAATCAGTAAATTAATAATAAATATATTGTGTTGTATTTAGTATTATGCCGTATAGAGATTATTCTAATCATGGTTTAATTCATGATTATTTTTAATTCATAATGATGAAAGTTTTGATATTGTTAAAGATTCATGTTTATAATTAAACATGATGCGTCCACAAGATCCGGGTTACTGGTAAATTTAGAAGTCCGATTGATCTTTCTCTTTGGGTTGAACTGAAATGGGTTTGAATTGGTAGCTTTGAACCCGGAATCTTCTCAGAGTTGCTTGGGCAACAAGGCTGGCTGCCAACTATCTGGGGAAGATTTTTTGTCAGTTGACGTGAAGGTTGTTGATGCTATTTATGGCAACAATAATCGGTCGGAGGGATTCCTTTCATTCCTTGTGGAGAAACTGTACACGGTAAATATTGAAATTTTCATCATGGGAGATATGCTAAGTTGAAGATTTCCTTCCTTAGGGAGATCGTGATCCGAAAAAATATCTGGGATTTTGATAGGTTAAGATAGGTAATCTCTCATACCCGAAAACTTGGGCCAAAGTAGGTCTGAACTGCATTAGGCTAACTAAGGATCACTTCCGATCAATAAAAACGTTGACTGTCCTCTAGGCCAATAAACCGTATTCCTTCTAGACTAACCGTCCTTTTAGGCCGGCTAATTTCTATCGTCCCATTAAAACAAAATTGTAGCATGGTTGAAGCTTTAATTTTTTTTATTTTTTCAAATCTCATTTTATTTTTATTGTTTGGTTACTAACCTTGTAAATAAAAAAAAAAAAATTGATGACTTGTTAGGCTGAAATTTTAGTAGATTGTGTTGTTTTAATGGAGAGGTTCTAATTAAATGGCCAAGTTTTTAAATTTATTCATGAATATTTAAGCAAAATAAAACAAAGCGTATGGTGCTAATAAAAGATTTATATTATTTTTTTAGAAAATATTTTAGCAGTTAGCTTAGTTTGGGATTTCTAAAATAGACCCCATAAAAGAAATTTTATTGTTTAATTTATTATTTTAAAAGAGCCAAATGCAATGGTGCGGGAAAACTACTCTTTGAAAGTATTTTACTGACCTTTTTTCAATAAATGTTGCATAAAGTCAGTAAGGTATGGTGCTTGATATTATCCGTATTTGAAAGATTATTTTAGAATGACCCCTTACATTTAGCTATTTTACTTGAAAGGAATTTTTTTCACTCTAGATTATATGACGATAACAAAATTATCCGATAATATATTGATAGTAGATACTATTAAATCTTTATCATTTATCTGGGATTAACTCTTTATTGATTAGCAACCACAATAACTGATTGCATGCTTCTGTCTCATCAACCTTCCCAATAACAAAGAAAATTATTAGGTTTTTGGTTACTCAATTATGAATTATACATCTAATAATTCAATTATTTAATAGTTCACTCAATTTTTGTGCAAAAATTTGCCCAATAAAACAATTAGGGTGACATGAAAGATCGAAGCTTGATGGGCTTGGAAATATGTTGGTGTGCCCAGGGGACACTCATGCACTATTTCAAATGTGTGTGTAAATGATGTTTTTGCTTTCGGTGATCAAATATCAAAACGAGCGTTCAAATGTTGTTGGCATTTGAATCTTCGTTCTAACTGACATTTGAACGCTAATCAAAGGTGTAAAAATTCCAATGCTATTTTTTGGTATGAATTTGGAGTATTAAACTAATGCGTACCCGGCTGCGGTGTCTTACACTTGGCAAGCAACAAACGAGAATAAAGAAAGATGGGAAGAAAAATCAGAAGAAGTAGAAGGGATAGGAGAGTTTGGCAAAGAAAAGAGGGGAAAGGGGAAAGAGGGAGTCCGGAGGGGAAGCTTCTAGAAAAGCAGAGAGAAGCACGGAAAGGACAAAAAGAAAGGAAAGAAAAACAGAGAGGAAGCAGAAAGTGTGAGAATTAAGAAAATTTTCTTTTTACCGTCCACAATTACAATAATGGCTAAATATACAATGACGGAAAACGTCCATGGTCCACGTAAGAAAACTGAAAACAGAAGCACATGACAAAGACAATAGGAAGCAGGTAAAGGGAAAGGGACATAACCGCATAATCGAAAAAATATAAAGCACTAGGAAAAAATATAAAGCATAAACAACTCATTATCCGTGTAGAATTTGAGAGGTCATTAGATTGGACATGGACTTCTTCTCATAATCGTCAGTTGACTTGAGGATGCTTCATCGAGTGAGCAAGAGAGGGAGGAAAAGAAGAAAAGAAAGGAAAGAATGGGAAGAAAGGGGAAAAGAGGTAGAGAGAGAGAGGAAAAGCGGTGGCGACAAAGCTAGAGCGGGAGAAGGGAAGAGGAAGGGAAGAGGAGAAGGAGGCAGCGGCGGTGGCAACGCACGAGGAGAGAAATGCATGGCCGCACGAGGAGGGAAGAGGCAGTGGTGGTGCACGACGAATAAAGAAAGTGCGTCGGGAAGGTCAGCGACCGCCAAAAAAGGAAGGAGCGACAGTGGCGACGTACAAGCGAGGCGGCGACGCGCAGGAAGAAGGCTCACACAGAGGAGAGAGAATCCGCACAAGTAGAGAGGCAAAGGGTGTATGCAAAGGAGAGAAAAACATGCGTTTGGGTATCTTAGAGCATCATTTCTTCCAATCCCCTTGGTATAAAGTCGAGGCAAGTATCTTCTTATCATATCTCTAATTTATTTCAGTATCTGATATGTTTTGTATATATATTTTATATCAGTATGTTTGTTTGAAAATGGGCGGGGTCCGAGACCTGACGGGTCAATATTGAAAATTTAATGGCCGAGAGTTGCAGACCTAAAATATGGTCGAGCAAATGGAGCCAATGAAATTTGATGGTTGAGAGCTACAGGCCTAAAATATAGTTGGGCTAATGGAGCCAATAAAATTTAATGGCCAAAAGTTGCAGGCATAAAATATAGTTTAGCTAATAGAGCCGATAAAATCTAATGGTCAAGAGTTGTAGACTTAAAATGCAGATGTGCTAATGGAGCCAATGAAATCTAATGGGCGAGAGCTATAGACCTAAAATGCATTCAAGCTAATAAAGCAGATTAAATCCGATCGTCGAGAGCTATAGGTAGAAAATGCAGCCAGGCTAATAGAGCCGATAAAATATGTAATGGCCTAGAGTTGTCGGCCGAAAACATAGTCGTTATGATGTATAGATTAGATTTTGGTTGCTATTACTGTGGGTGTGTGGTGGTTTTCAGTATAAGTGGCAGAGTCTCAAAACACTATTTATTGTCTACTTTGATATTGATTCTTCCTCTGATTTATATGCATAGTTTTACATCATATTATGATAACACTTGCTTAATTTTTGACTCATATTTTCTATTTTTTCCATCAGAGTAGAAAATTCGGATTTACTGCAATAGTTGGGCAAGGTTTGGTGCAGCACCGCATTGTTTTGGTGAGTATTCTAATCCGTACGATTCAGATGGATTCGATTGGGTCTGGTTTCCCAATTCGAGGTTTGTTTGGTCGTTTCCCGTCAAGGTTGTTTGTAGGACAGTTTGCTTGTATTTTTTTCAAACGATTATCTAATGAAATTCTATGCAGATAAGATTGTCAGGTCCTGTATCTTGAATTGTCACATCTGAATTTTTGAAATTCAGTGTTTATTATTGTAATTATTTGAGATTTTATGATTTTATGAGTAATAATTATTGAGACCTACGTAGCTTCAAGTCATGACAAGTTCATTCGATATTTGTGCAAAAATTCATCGAATAAAACAATTAGAGTGATTTGAAAGTTCGAAGCTTGATGGGCTTGGAAATATGTTAGCGTGCCCGAGGAACACTTATGCATTGTTTCTAATGGGTGTAAATGATGTTTTTGCTTTTGGTGATCAAACATCAAAACTAACATTCGAATATTGTTGGCGTTTGAGTCTTTGTTCTATTTGACATTTGGATGCTAATCATAGGTGTAAAAATTCTAATGCTATTTTTTTTGTCTAAATTTGGAGTATTAAACGGAGGCATCGTACAAAGAGAGCAAAGAGAAAATAGAAGAGTGCAAAAACTTTCGATGTTCGGTTGAAACCAAATTCGAGTTTATCCTTTACTATGCTCAAGTATGTTTTCAAGCACTGACCATAGGATATGTTACTTACTAATAATTTATTCTATCGTTAGATTCTACTGTGATGGTTACTAGGTTTGTCGAGAATACATTAAATCGATTATTTGTACGGGATGTTATAAAGGTCATCGGATTGGTTTTTTAACCTAATTTTCATAGTTGATATTGTTCGGTGGCTATCCCACGATTTTTATTTGATTGAGAATAATTTTTCACGTTAAATATTGTTACACAACTTATATAAATAATTACAAATTGTTGTTTTTATATTACATGGGAGATTAACAGTTGATGGTTGATGAGTAATTCGAATTTTGTTCTACTGTATCGGTAGTGTACATATTTTGAATTTCAATAGGTAATATTAGAGAATAGATTTTTAAGTGTGAAAACTATATTTAATAACATCAACATTGAAGGGCTTGCCATTTTCTACTGAATAATTTATTGAAGATAATAATTTTATTCTTTAACAAGAAATATTGAAGAATATTTTGATTTAGTGAAAAAACAGTAAAAATATTGGGAAAAAAATGACAAAATTGAGAAATTAAAGGATGATGAGTGACAAAATATAATAGATTTGACTAATTATACGATTAAGGTACATCTTGTGGATAAGTTTAAATTCTTGACGATGAGGTTACATGTTTAGAAGATAAGATATAAATTCTTGTGGCTAAGTCTAAATTCTTGTGGATAAGGTGTTAGTGTTATTAGTTTCATTGCTAACCTCGTACGATCATACAATGGCAACACTATTGTTTAAAAATGACAAGTTTAATCTTGATAATGTTATGACTTTTTTTGCTTATTAATCAGTTTCGGTAACGAGAAAACGATAAGGTTTTTTGGGAGCTGAGTGTTTTAGTGTCATCAGTGATCAAAGGCATATAAAATCTATGGAGAGGGGCCGCAAGTAGAAAAGGAGTAACAACAAGTCAATGTTCAAGAATATTAAGTACTATTATCAGGGAAGGGTAGAAGAAGCAGGTTTGCTTCAAGTGGAAGTGGGAGGTGGGAGATTGTGGGTGACGAGGAGAGATCATGGCAATAATGATCGAATCTCTATCACTATTTATTGTAGCCTTTTAGTCGCTAATGGAATGAAGATGCTAAACTTCATGGGTCAAGAGACAAGTTAGGTAATAAATAACAGATTCTCACTCCATACAAAATTGAGGAAATCATTCTTCTTCTCACATATGGTCAAAAACTACGAAAGTGTTAAAGATGGAGAATAATTACTCGTTAAAGCTGGTTGATATCAGGAACGTTAATTTGTAGACAAATAATGGGACACATCTTGATGTTCAAGAGGTGTGAGACCCACTGCATATTTGATCGAATTTCATTTAAATTTACAAGTTCAATGAAAAAAATTTATATTATTAGGAGGCTGTCATTTGTTTGCTCGTGCTAGTAAGTTTATATCTTTATGTGATAATCTTTATTATTAAAAAAAATAAGAATCTAAAATTTAGAGAATTCTTAGTTTTGGGTGGTAACATGAATGAGGGGCAACACAGACATGGGGGCACGATCGCGTGATTGGTGTATGATGGTATTTAGATTTAGAGAATTCAAATATTCTCATTTTATATTTGAAAAATTAAAAATATATATATATATGTTAATAGTTTATTATTATTTTTTTATAATATTTAAATATTAAAATACTTATTTTATAAAAAAATATAACTATTTATATATATATTTTTTTATTTTTAAAATATGTAAGGTTGTGGCTCTTAAAAACTTCATCTAATGGTTCAGATAAAATTATTAAAAGTATTTAAATGGTAGATACAAAATATTTTATATTATTACTCTTCTGAAAATGGCGAAACAATTGGACTGGACATCTCCGCGGATGTACATTTCTTTTTTTGTGGCCCATAATCTTGAAACGAACAGACGAGTTTTGGGCCTAAAAATTGGGTTAGATTGATGCAGGCCCAAAACACGTTAAGTACAGCTGTAAAAAATGCGTAAACGTGACGCAGGGCCTTAACTCTATAAAATCCAACTATCGCTCTCAATCTCGTTTCATGTCCACATATGGCGGTGACGGCAGGCAATTCAGAGTCGACGATCAGTTGAAGTCGGTGACTGAGCTCGCACGAGTCGGAACACGAGCCCGACGGAGGTATCGGTGGACGCTATGTAGTGGTTTCGCTTGCTTTGGTCCTAATAATTTCTTCCGGCGATGGATGGTCGCTCGGAGGCTTGAACCAGTGGCCGTCCCACTTGACGAAGCTCTAGGCAGAGTGTTGATTGAGGACATTGGAGCTCTCGATTCTCTCCCTCTTTATCATCTTGATCCAAGGTCAAACCCTAATTTAATCTATAAAGTCTTTCACATTATCCTCCAATTGATTCTCTATTAATCGCTGGCAGCGACATTTTTGTTCGCAAAGCAATCATAGTAATATGATTCAATATCGAATGATGTGGGAGTCAGTTGAAGGAACAATCCTATCAATTTGGCTCTCTTTTTGGTTAGTTTGGAGTTAATGTTGCCTGATTCTGTTACCTTGCTCGCTCACAAAGGAAGGAAAACAGCAACACTGTTGCTTTGCTTGTATCAGTTTGAGTTGCCAATACGATAACGCTTACCATAAGAGAAATATTTTGGGATGTTTTTTGGGATATCCTCGGATGATGATTCGTCTATCTTGGTGCTGGCCTGTTAATATCAACGCATGGAAGTGATGGGACATAATCGGAGGTGCTTTCTAGCGCTGACTCATTTTATATTATCTAGTTTCCATCTCTAGATTCTATAATTATTTGACTCGCTTGCAGGAATTAAGGGTCGGAAAAGATGGTGTTGGTGTGATGGTGACTCATGGCATCATCGGCCCATGACAACCGGAGGCAAATTGACCTACATGTTCATATCAACGCTTCCTAGTTGGCTACACCCTTCGGAGTTTCACCCTCCATCTCAACTGGAGGCATTCTGCGGAGCTAAGGCCTCAATCTCTTAAAGCTACCCCTTGGTCAGGCGCATTCACTAGAGCTTAGCCCTCTGCTAATAAATTAACTCCCCTCTTACATGCATATATACATACGCATATTGTATTCCTACATCTAGAAAGATTTCTAAATTGAGCGTCGAATGATATATCGAGGAGTGAGTTTCCGCAATCCATTGGCCTCTTATTTGTTAGTTGTGTTGCCTAGAATTCAGGTTCGAAACGACAAGGACTGGATCGACTCTGGTTCGACCCGCCAAAAGATATCAAGTAACTCTCTTACCCGTTCAACAATTCGAATCCAATGACGCATTATGTCTATATTTAAAAATAAAATTTTATAAAATTAGATTATATTAAATTTTATATTTATATTTATTATCCTTACGTATGAATTAAAAAATTAATCATACATTAATTTTATATTTTCTCTCATATTTGTTATTCTTTATTCAATTCAAACAAAATAATTAACTTATACCCAGACTCCAAACAACATATCTTTATATTGAAATTGGAATTACACAATTTTTTTAAAAATTTTAATTTCACTTTCCATATCCAAACGGATCTTTATTGAACTTAGATTTTGGTCATCTACAAGCTTTTGTGTAACTCAATGCTCCAATCATGCGATGCGGCAATATAAAATGGAGTATTTAACCTACTTTTTTACTTGGATTTTTGGCCAATGCAGGGATTCAACCTTGTTTCAACGTGTGACATGATTTGAGAATTCATTCTACTTTGTTTGTAATCATATTTTTCAATCCCTACTTCATAAGATTTCTTCTATGGTTAATTACGAAATAGTATCTTCACAGAGCTAATTGTGATTTATTAGGAAAAATCCGATTTTTCAAGGAGTGCGGACGTTTGTTATCTCAAGCTTCCCCCTATTCACCATATTTTCTAAGTCATTTTAATTTGTTAAGGAAATTAGGAGATTAGTGACAAATGTCACTGAAAATAATACGTTATTATTAGGGAAAATAAGACAGAGAGAGAAAAAAGAGGGAAAAGAGAAGTAGGTACAGGGACAGAGAGAAGAGGTACAATACTCACTGTTCAGCGAATACGCTTGCTGGTCAAGGTCGATGGTGTTCTCTATTAATGTCGGGTTCGCTTGTGTACCTGATTTCGTTGGTGTTTTTGAGATTTCTGATACTTTCCCTGCCCTAGACATTAAAGTCGTGCATGATGTGTATGCTCAGCTCTCTGTTGATTTCTTCGAGTGTTTGTCCGTGATTTGTTGAGCTCATGTTCTTCGTCCTGATGTGCCTTTGTTGAAGTTCTTCGTCTTGATGCTCTTTGCAGAAGGAAAACCGGTATGTTTGTGCTTTGTCATGTGTTTGCCCTAGCCCTAGTCCTAGCCCTAGCCCACTCTTGTACTTCCTCGTATGTATGTTGGGCCACTTGTTGAAGAAGAAGAATGTATGTTGCTGTGTTGGGCCTCTTTTCGGTTACTGGGCCTTATTTTTTCACACACTAAAAAAAATTTATTGGGCTAGTTGGGCTTCAACTAAATTAGTGTTAGCGATTGTCCCTTTTATAATTGATCATCTCATCCAAATTTAAATATTTAATATTATTGGTCCCATCCTTCGGAGAAGGAAAGTTTACTTATTGAGTGAGATTAGTTGACATGTGTCTTCATTGTAAATGCCTATTCTATCAGTTGATATTAGGAAGACCCACAATACTACCCAAGTTTCCTGGTAATGGTGAGTGTATTACTTGTCTCAATGATCAATGGGATCAAGAAGATAATACATTTCTTAGGTTAATGTTAACCAGCATCACTATTTCTCATATTGGATCATCATCACTATTTCTCACAACTACCCAAGGCATGCGAGAATATCGTAAATATATATTCTCTGATGCTGATAATGCAACCTATCTTTATGAAATGTGCAAACAGTATTTTGGCCTCAAAAAAACATCTTAAAGTATGGTTAAATGTTATAATCAATTTTTAACTATTTGCAAAGAATAAATTTTAGATCAATCACGTTGTATGAATCTCAATGCTATGAGAAAACAACAAGAGGATATTGATATTGTAAAATTCATTATTTGCCTTCCATCTAACTTTAAGGTTGTTCATGCCCAAATATTAGGCAAGCAGGAACATCAATCATTTGCCAAGGTGTTCGCTCACATTCAATGCTCCACTCGTTCAAATAATTTTATAGCAAAGATTGCTCTGTATTTATTACTTTTGGCCATTTAGTTCATTTCAGCGTGGATATACTAACCATGGTGGATGAGTTGCTCAAAGTAGTTTTTCATAACGTGAATGTAACTCTAGAAGCAGTGGTCGATTAGACAATTATGAATATCAAAAATGTACTCATTGTAGTTGCATTGGTCACTCTGTCGATCATTATTAGGATTTGCATGGCAAAATGGATGATTTTGCACATAAGTCTCTTATGAGAAAATCTTTTTTGACATTATACTTGCTCTAGAGCCGGATATTTGTACTATGAGATAAGTTTGTTGAGCTCTTAACTCACAAAAGGAGTATTTCCAAGGCCACTCTTGCACATATAGGTATTTTATCTAATTGTCTATTATTCCACTCATAATCTATGGATCATCAATTCTTAGGCCAATGAACATACGATTGGTTCCTTTATCACGTAGCACGCAAAGCGTTGGTTGCAAGTGAGTATTTGTACCTAAATTTAATTCCTATAATGGTAATTTCAAGCGAAAGATTTAGGCAAGCTTTTCATTTCTTAGGGATCGAAGTTGTTAATTTCGAAAAGCTATAAATCTAACTCAAACAAAGTATATACTTGATTTACTAAATAAGACTAATCTTTGGTACTCGTTCGAAGACAACCCCATGGATCCTAAATTGAAGCTCCTAAAGGATCAACTAATTAGAAAATTTAGTTATCTCACTATCACTAAATTTGATATTTCATATGTGATGAATAAATTCTTATAAGATCATCAAATTTTTTATTTGTAAAGCTGTTACACATATTATTAAATATCTAAAGAAGGCTCATGGACTTGAAATTTCACATAGAACAAATCGACAACTTCGGGTAGAATAATTCTATGATGACTCGACCCATAATTATTAAATTCGGCTTAAACTACTCACGTAAAAAATCACAAAATATAAATTTATTAAATATTTATCAGATTCCCATCATAATATCAACATCTTTTAATATGAAATCAATATCTCATTTATACAGCAAACAAATATCCACTCAAATGAAAGCTACTCAAATGTATCCTATCAGTCATCAACAGAAATGCTCATAACTATTCACCACCAAAAACTTATACATTAGAGTAAATACCTTTAACACACAGTCCAAAATTTTAGGAGATGAACATAATTTAAAAATAAATTGGGGGACTACAAAAGAATACCTAGACCGAAAATCAATTAACACATGAGCCAAAGATTCAAAGATTAGCATATTATGTTCAACCAACCAAAGCTTTGGACACCATGGCTCGGATTTCTCTTCTTGAAAAACATGGCACTCTCTTGTTTTCACTTAGTCAGTAAGACTCGATGGAGCATTTTTCTTTTAATTATTTGAGTGATATTCACGTATCATGTTTCTCCCAATTTAGCTATAATAATCAATTTCACTATGTGCAAAATTTTATCCCCCGTAATTTTCATAAAGAGATTGTATAGTTAAAGACTATAAATTTAGTAATAAAATAATAGTTACAAATAAATAATAAAATTAAAAATATTATGTATTTTTTATATATAAAGAAAGTGCACTGTTATATTACTATTTTTCTAATAAATCAACTAAATAATTTGTGCGGGATTTTATGGACCTACCAAAGTTATCAATATTTTTCAATAATTTCTCATACAATGGGGTAAGCATGAAATTGAGCGTAGGGAATCACCCCCACGTCTCATTTATTGGGCTCTATAATTTTTGAAGGGTCCATCATGTGTTGTTATCTGTATAGCTGATTAAAATTACGAGCTCAAACCAGGCCGAAAAGAAGAAGAAAAAAAAAATCATTTATTGGTTAAAAATTGCTCATTTTTACTTGTCCGTGATTAAAACAGTGTCGGCCTAATGATTTAATAAGGCTTATTTCTTTTGTTTTAAAAAATATGTCTATGTAAAAATATAGCACGTGCAATTTAATTAAAGCTATATCTGATATAGATCCAAGAGGCTACTAATAAAAATTTTAAAATATTGAGATTATTATTTTTTAATTATTTTATAAGAGTTGATAAAATACAGATACAAATTATTTAATTTTATCTTTTTTTTTTCTCTTGGGTATTTTATAGTCAATAATCATCAATCACACAAAATAACGGGCGTATTTATATAGTTAATACAGCGCATAAAAAGGGAGAAATAATTCCAGTGAGATAATATTAAAATTAGCATCACGAATAACATAAAACCCAAAAGCTTAATTATTCAAAAATAATTATAACAGTTAAAGGAGGAGGGAACATGACTACAGAGTCCCATCATGGGGCCCCTAAAATGTCTTCAATTATGGGCCATTAATTTCACGTGATGGGGGAAACCGTTCATTAACGTTGTACTTTTAGAAATATATATATATATATATATTGAGAAAAAAATAGATCATATTTTCTAAGAGGATGCATGTGAAAATGAAAAACTTTAAAAGCGTAAATAAATCAAATGTGATGTGTGATCACGGAACAGCTAGGATGAATTTAATTTTTTTATCAATTATAAAATTAGTATTCAATATATAATTAAAATTAAATATTGTGAACAAGAAAATAAAAAATTAAATATTTTATCAAGTAATTTGAAAATATGATTGATGCATCGCTAGATTTAGATTACCGAATCAATTAGGAAATCACTTAATCTTTCTGATAGATTGAGTTGAAGTAGTTTTAATTTTCGTTACTTTAAATCTAAATTTTACACGCCACAATTGGCAAATAAGATGTTAAAGGTTAATAAGATTTAATCTCCAATATATATTCCGACACTCAAATCAAGAGATTTTCTCATGTAGGTAGAAAGATAAGAGGATAAATAAATAATGCATTGATGCATGTGTCGGTGAATTGAATGTTTACGGAGGGTTGAGTTCCGATGAGTGCATTTGGTTGGAGAACAGTTTTAAAATGAAGGATTGAGTTACGATGAATGCGCTTAATTAGGAAGCGGTTTTGAAATTGAGGATGGAGTTCCAATTAGTGCGCTGGGTTAGAGAGTGATTTTAATATAAATGATTGAGCTCCAATAAGTACGTTCGGTTGGGGTGCGATTTAGAGATAGATGATTGAATTCCGACGGATACCCTCGGCTGGGAAGCGACTTAGAGATAGAGGTTTGAAATTTGGTTAGTGCGCTCGATCGGGGAGTATTTTAGATATGGATGATTGAATTCTGACAAGTGTATTCAACTAGGGAGCGATTTAAAGATAAAGGTCTGAACTCCGATAAGTGAGCTCAGTTGAGGTGTGCTTTAAGGATAGATGATTGAATTCGAAAGGTAATGCTGGTTAAGGAGCGGTTTTAAGATTGATGCCTGAACTCCGATGGGTGCCCTCGGCTGGGAATTGGCTTAGAAATAAAAGTTTGAGTTCTGATGAATACGTTTAGTTTCGGAGTAACTTGGAGATGGAGGATTGAGTTTTTACAAGTGTGCTCAATTATGGAACGGTTTAGAAATGAAAGTTTAAACTTTGAACTCTGATAAGTACGTTTGGTTGAGGAGCAACTTAGAGATGTACCTTGGTGAGAGGGTGGCTCAGAGAAAATAGTGCCTTATTGAGAGAATGGTTTTAGGATCAAGGGTTGCATTCGTTGGTTATCTCTTCCTCTTCGAATTTTTTGGCCTTTTGAAACCCCTTTTCCTATGGAAAAAGGGAGATATTTGAAGGAAGAGAGCTAGATCACAGTTGTTAGAATGTTGCGGGAATCGTGCTGAGTGCCCGACTGTACTGCACTGCAGTCCTGGCCTACTGAAGGCACCAGGGCTTATCGTCCCCTAATGGGCTATATTGAGTTAGACGATCAGGGGCATGGCTACATGGAATTATTTGCTGAATTGAAACTGTTGAGGGGCGCTCTACTGGGTGGCGATTGGCGGGTGACTCCAACGACTCACATCATATTTGGTGGATTTGGATTGCATAGTTTGGGCCTTGGGTCCCGATGAATTTTTTCTGGACTGCGGCTTCCAGGATGCTATTCTACTATAGGTCCAATTTTAGATCGACCCATGTATTATCGAATCCATCAATAATGAATTTCATTAATCTTCTCATATGCAATAAAGTTTGCAACGAAATATAAGGGAATCATAAATTTAAGCATTAAAATTCAAGGGAATTATTTTTTTTAAAAAAATAAGAGTAAATTTCTAGTATTTCTAATTATATGAATAGTATGGGTTTAAAAGTAACATCTCATAACATGGTACAGTAATTTCTTTACATTCTTCTACCTTCCATAAGTATAACACATTCTCGTTAGAATCTTTTTCTAATATTTTCTATATTTTAAAAATTATAAAATATAAAGTGACACATTTAAAAATTACGTTTTGATTGGTATATAAAATTTATTATATATCATTCAAGTATAAGTCATCTACTATGTACTAAGAAAAAATAATACATATTATGTTAATTTATAGTATTTACTATTAATATTCTACTATTATATATTATTATATAATTTAATTATTTATTAACCTATAAAAAATATTTAGGTGAATATATATTTTTACCTAAAATTGGGAATAACTAGTCAGTCGTCGTAGTGTATGTGAGATGGCCGATGGTGATGCTGGTAGCAATAGTGATCATACTGGTAATGGCAATAGTAAGAAATGGTGATGGCGACGGTGATGGTGATGGGGACGGTAATGGCAATAATGATAACACTGACTAGCTGAAACGAGGTGCATGGCCGTTGGAGCAGTAGATGAGCAAGCCAAAATTAAGTTGACTTTGACGTGTAGAACTACAACATGATTTTCCAATTATTAAAAGATCTATAATTTATTAAGTTATTATTTAATATATTAAAATAATACAATATATAAAAATTTTTATTAATTTATTTTAAAATATTAAAATGGTATAATAAAAAATTAATATCAAAAAATATACTATTTTTATATTTTTTTAATATTAAAATTTACCTATTGGTTGAGATCTAAATGCCAGTAATGTCTTTTTATTGAACAAAATTCTTTATTTATCAACGTTTTCTTTATTTGGTAAAAAATAATTTCCTAAAAAATATTTTTCTCATTTTTTTAGTGTTTAGTGTGCATGAAAAAAAAATATTTAACGTATATAAAAAATAATATAATAAAAAATATTTTCATGGTAAACAAACTTAAGTTAATAAAAATTTTATTAATTACCCATAATACCTTTATATATCATTGTCAACAATATCATGGTTCATTTCAAGTAATAAGTTGCTAATGATAATTACTAAACGATATATCATATCTTAATTGTTAATTGCTAGCCAACAGCGTCTTAATACCGTGGCCACTTTTCAACTGTGAATGCTTTTGGCCATTGTTCTCATTTGCCCTTGGCTTGTCTTGACTCAAGCTTGCCGACCGCCCCTATTAAAACCTCAGTTATTGTGGCCTGGTTGTTAGCAACCAAATAATCTCCACCTCAAATTAAACACATTTTCCATTTCATAGATTTACTCATTAAAAAATTAAAACCAAGCGTAGTGTATGTGGAGTGATTTTACTATAAAGATAGATGCAATTGTCAATATTGGAGTAAAAAGGTATCAGTTGCAACCATGAATAAAAATATACTTCAGAGTGACGCTTTATATCAGGTTAATAAAATCTTTCTTCATTATCTTTTTGTACATTATTTAACTCAGTTAATGACCGTAAGATATTTAACATTTTGCTTAAGAGAAGTATTCGCCATCTATCTTTTGTATTTTTCGTTATTCTTTCTCAAAATCTTAGTCTTGACCTTGAGAAGCGTCTTCTCTCTCCTGTTTTGATTCTTCATTTGATTTGGATATTTGAATTGGTTAAAGTCTATATTTTGCTTGAGAAAAGTCTTTTGCATAAATGTTCTGTATTATTCGTTATTCTTTCCTAAAATCTTTAGTAAAGCTCTTCTCCCTCCCCTTCTCATTCACCATTTGAGCTAGGTCGAGTGTGAACGCAAGAAGAAGAGTTATCCTCTTATGTGTACTATTTTATGCGATATTGATATTTGTTGAGCTTTAGGCTCACATTTTCATATTTTATCCCTTCAGACCGACGGCTTTGATATGCCTGTAGGAGTTTGGACGTTAGCTGATGTGGCAGATCTCTATCGGAGAATAGAGATGTTCGTATTTAGTATGTTTCTGATTTTAAGAATGTAATATGATTGTGTTTTCGGTCGGATGAGGGCCTTGATCCATGAATGAGATATATTGGAGTTATTGTATTATGTTGATGAGTTGTTATTATATTCAATACCTCCCTTACGACTGTGGATACCAGGTCGTGTATTATATTTGTCCGAATTTATATCCGATGAGATCTTGTATAAATTTTATTATATCTGGTCCTATATGTGTATGACTGTCACGCCCGAATTAGGTTTTTATGGTTTATATAATATATTATTGATTTTATTTTTGACCTGCGTATATTATGTTTTTGGATCGTGACAGAAGCGATATTAGAGAAAAGGTCATAAGGAGAGATGTATGGGTCATTTTGGATAAGAAATTGATTCCCTTATGATTGTGGACAGCAAGTCGTATATTATATTTGTCCGGATTTATATCCGATGAGATCTTGTGTAAATTTTATTATATCTGGTCCTATATGTGTATAACTGTCACGCCCGGATTAGGTTTTTATGGTTTATATAATATATTATTGATTTTATTTTTAACCTACGTATATTATGTTTTTGGATCGTGACAGAAGTGATATTAAAGAAAAGGTCATAAGGAGAGATGTATGGGTCACTTTGGATAAAAAATTGATTAAATATTTGGCGCGATAAGTGCAGCCTATGGTGAAGAATAGAAGTTTGGGTCGTAAAGGGTTGGAATTCGAATCAGGAAGTATATTAATTGGCTGTGATGAGTCATGCGAGCGACGTAATGGGTGATTCGATCCAGCAGTCAGAAAAGAGTTTGGTTGCTATGTGAAGGATGATTTGTTGGGGGTATGATGGAGCGTCCTTCAAATGATTAAGAGTGAGCCAATTTGAAAAAAATTTTTAGGATTTTTGATCCAATTAAGGTTTAAATTGAGTTTTAGAAAGTGAATGACATGTTTAAAGTTTACTACCCATAAGTTGGAGAGTGAGGCAAGCCAATTGTGGGTTTTTCAGTGTCACATTCCACTTATGATGTTTTTATGGAGGCAATTTTTGAAAGTTACTCACCGTCTAGAATTTGGGATAGTAAGGAATGTGAATTTAGTTGGTGAATGCACGAAAATAAGTCTGTGGCCTTTGAGATTGTACGTAAATATTCTATACTTTTTAAATTTCTAAAATGAGCTTTGAGGATATCTACCCCTGATGAGTAAACTTTTGATCTATTAAGATTGTGGATTCCGATGTCTAGTCTGGGTTATAGATATCAATGGTTGACTAATCTGATTTTATTTAATTAGTTAGACTTTGATGTGATATTAGGAGTGATTTGGTTGGCAACTCACCACATTAGTGTAAATGATTTCAGTAATAATATTCTGATTTATAATATGGGTTGTGAATTTTGAGTTTGAGAAAGAGTCGATCGAGAGGCGATGAAATTGTTATCATGTGCCTACAAGTTAATTGATGAGATATGTGCCGAGTTTAGTTGACATATGTTGCCACATTTGGGAGTCATTCTATAGTCATTAAGAATTTTCTAGTTGTGTAGTAATTTAAGGTTGTTTATTAGAGGAGAGGATTAGTCTGGATTATCTTTTGATCGGTAATTGAGGTTGTGTCGGGAGTGTCAGCGATTTCGGTGACCTTGCAAAGAATCGATGAGGCATTAGTCGAGTGTTTGCCGTGGGGTGTTTAATGCCTTTGGGATAAGCTAGATGAATCGATGAGGTTATCTATGAATTATTAAAAGTTCAATTCGTTTGGAAAATGAATAATTTGATAAGCGAATGTTGGGAATTAGCAGATGATTCGTTTGATCAATGGTTAGGGCTCAATATTTTCTAAACTCGATCTGCATCCGGAGTATTGTCAATTAGGATGATCGGGATATTGTGCCTGATGTAGCCTTCAAGATAGAAGTGTGACCACTGTGAGCTTCGGTGATATTTTTGGGTTAGTGATTTCATTGACATCTTTTGTAAATCTTATGAATCAGATCTTTTGGCCATATTTGGGTCTATTTATAATGGCTTCATTAATGATATTTTGATTTGTTTGAGAAATTTATGTGAGGCATGAGGTTCGTCTGAGGACTGTGTTATAGCTGCGAATGGTAGTTTGTTGTTTACCCAATTGAGGAAAAGCAAGTTTGGTTGGAAGTAGTATCATTTTGGGCGTGTTGTTTCTTCAATGGCATGTTTATAGGTTTGTAGAAGATTGAAACGGTGGCCGATTAGGAAAGGCCATCGTTTGTCATGAAGGTACACAATTTCTTGGGTCTGCTTGAATCTATTAAGTGATTTATTAAGGATTCTTCGAGAATTGTAACTTCGTGGGCCATTTGGCCTCAGAAGCGGTAGGTGTTCGTTGAAATTGTGATGGGAGCTTTCAAAAAATGAAGGGCAGATTATCCACAAGACCGATTTTGTCGATCCCTAATGGATTAAATTAATCTGTGGTAAGTTGTAATGCTTCCGAGGATGATTTGAGATTGTGTTCTAATGCAACGTATTCGGGTTGTTGTCTATGGGTTCAACGATTGAATGTTTATAATCAAGGTTACTCCACTTTTGGCTTGGAGTTAACAGTTGAGGTCTTTCCTTTGAGGATTTAGAAATGTTATTTGTTTGGAGATAGTTGTTGTTCAACTTGATTATAAAGGTTTGAATAAATCAATTTGTAAAAGGAATTAATCATGTGGCAATGTAAGTGGGTGGATTGCTTAAGGGCTGTGGTGGCGAGTTTTAGTGTCATCCAAGAAGAAGAATATTATTGGCGATGTTTTGAGTCGAAAGTTTTTGGATTGAATGTGCCATATGTTCATAAGAGAAAGCGGAGTATGAGCAACGTCCATGATTTTTGCTTCGAGATTGCCAAGGACGGTTAGAAATATGGACGTAGTTTGGGTATTTGTGGATTAGCTATCGAAGTTAGCCCATTTATTGTCAATTTGGGGGATGTATTTGGATGAAAAGTTGACTCGTCGGTATGCCAACGAGATAATTAGGTTGCAGGATATTCCAGTTTTGAGGTTTTGATTGTGATCTGATATTTGTACTGAATTTCAGCGCAAGTTCGTATAAGAAATTTGAGCACCTGGTTGAAATTTAATATGGTGATTATTCGCAGTTAGGTAATTAATCAAAGTAGTGCAGCGGTAGTATGTGGGTCTGTAGCCTTCGATTGTAAGATTCGATTTGAATTTTTAGATGGAGAATCGATTGGAAATTACAGTTTGAGGACAATGATTATGTGGAGTTTTTGCTGTGTCCTGTAATTTTAGAGAAGTAGCGGCTTTGATTGGATCGGTTTGAAATCTCACGAAGTAGAATGAGATTTTTGCCGACAAAGTGATAGGTAGGTAGATCTATTCTCAGCCTATTCGTATGCTATTCAGGATCAAAGTTGCATTAGGAATTTGCGCTGTAATGTCTTCGTTTTGAATAGAGAAGCTGTAGAGTCGGTGATAATCCCTGCCAGGATTGGGCTCTGAACGAATCTCTTTTTTGCAGAAAAAGCTTTTGTGAAGATCAGAAGTGAAGTTCTTTTTGTTCAAGCGGTCATGACGCTGGATGCGATCAAGCAGAGCCTCGATTGATGGATGAAAGCTCGGGGGAGCAATTGAGGTTATTGGTAGCTATAGTGGAGTTGAAGTGGTCTAAATTCGTAAGAAACGTTGAAGATTCTCCACCTAACAGAGTGACGAGTTGATCGTGCGTCTCGTGCCTAAAAGGAAGAAGCCAAGAAGAAGAAGCCTTCAAGAATTTATTTCTGACCTGTGTTGGACAGTGAGGAAGTTGGTGGCGACTTGGATGACGATGGATAAGCTGATAAAGTCAGCTCCTTGCTTGCTGATCAGAATGTCATTCTCGAGTTTGGTCGTCAATATATTATCGAGATAAGGAGATGGCATGGTATCCTAATTTTGAGGCCCTTGATTGAGGTTGGAAGCAGATGATCGATCAGAGTTGCGCAGTGGAATCGTGTGGATTCTTTTCTATCAGTCACAAGATTTGATTTGAGGATTGAAGTATGATATCAGATTTGCAGCCTGATTTGATGTTTAATAAGAATGATTAGATGTTTCTGAAAGCATCATGAGGAAAGGAATCTCAAGTTTTGGAGGCAAAATAATAGATTGAGATTGAGGTTCGATTGGCCTTTTAAGGTTTTGCAAGTGAATCGAAGAAGTGGCCAACAGATTGGCGTTGGCCCGAGTTTGGCAGATCGTGATAATGTGTTTTGTGTATGTATGTTGAGAGAAATATGGGTTGATCATTGGTATGTGATCGAGTGTGAATGATTGCTGATTTCGATGAGCTATTTTATGTTGGGATTTCGGCTCAAATTTTGAGGTAGAAGGGATCAAGTGTTGAGAAATAAAATGTCCATTCTGGTTATAATATTTTTAGAAAATTTTTCAGTTGAGAAAATTTTTATGATCCGTCCCACGTGGTTTGGTTTGAGTCATTGCAAATTGGAGAGAATTTATCGTATGTTGAGATTTTAGTTCCGATATTGGGAAAGAATGATCAGATATTGAGAATTAGATTTTTGGGAGGAATCTTTTGATTAATGTTAAGTTCAGAAGAATTGTCATTATCTGTTCAAGGATTGATATGCGTAAATTTCGATGATAAAATTTTTGTAAGGAGGGGATAGCAATATTTCATATCCCATTTAGATTATTTTAGTATTTATTGTGATTTTGGGTATTTCGAATATGGTAAGAAAGTAAATTAAAATATTGTAAAATTTTTAAAAATGATCGAAAGTTTGGAGTGACACCCGAGGTGGGCCCGTGTTATCGTTTGAGTACCGATTGGATTATAGAATAAAAGAAAATAATAATAATAATAATATTATTATTATTATTATTATTATTATATATAAGAAGAAAAAAAAAGAGAAGAATGAGAAAAGGAAAGGGAAATGGGAATTAGGGTGAGAGGGAGAAAGAGGAGAGAAAGAGGGGGGGTTTAGGGTTCGCGCTGGAGGAGGAAGGAGGGAGAGGCGGCGGCAGCGCAAGAGATCGGCGGCGATGGTGGTTGCAACTATCGCGAGTTGAGGGGGCGGTGGCACGGCGCGAGGAGGGAGCAGCGGTGCGGCAGCGCGAGCCGTTCAAGGAGAGGGGCTCGCCGGGGATGGACGGTGGCCGGATGGGAGGCAACGACTGCGACGGTGGTTGCGAGTGAGGCAACAGCAGCGATGGTGGTCGCAGGTGAGGCAGCGGTGGCCGCGAGGGAGGAAACGTGGCGGTGGTGCATGCGGCCAAGACCGTGCGCAGAGAGGAGATAGGGCAGCCGCGGGCTTCGCATGAGGCAGGAGAGAGAAAGGCCCAAATTGGGTACTTCGAGACATCCTTTTTTTAGATCTGCGGAGTATAAAGTCGAGGTAAGTATCCTGTAACCCTATTCTTAGTTTGATTTAATTTCTATTATGTTTTGACTACTATTAGAGATTTTACTTGTATGCATGTATTTTCATATATACCTAATTTATTAATTATATACATGCATGTATGTTTTACTGGTTGTGCGGTGGTTTTATATAGGTATTTATGATTTGGAGGGTTTTCATACACCCGAACGATCTATATGTATATTTGTATATCCGTATGTTGTGGAACTATGAACCAGACTGTGCATCGGTCCACGTGCATGATTCCGGGGGTGGGGTCACTACGGGACCATGGCGGTCCGAGACTCGATGGGTCGTTATATGTAATTCGAGGTATGAGATATTGGTACCGCTCCCGACGGGAAGGCTTAATCCCAACAGGGACATATATGATATTGCCACTTTTGCTGAAAGGAAGGTTGAAATGTTTTGTAGCTGACCTGTCTCACTGTATATTTAAATGAGAACTATCGTAAGGAATTGACAGAATAATATATTTGATCGTCCTAATATATAACTAAAACTTGATGTTGCTTCCAAAGTCATGGATGGTAAAATATAGTGAGCAAGTTACTAATTTATTAGAGATAGAGTACATCGATAGCCTTGAACTACTGGCTAAAATCGTAGTCGATAGAGCCATGGTTACTGAATGAGAATAACCCTTCCTTAAGTTGGTATTATTTATTTTTGGTTCTCCGATTCCGTGTATGCTTTGTATTTCTACATATATTACGTGGATTATGATTTGAGATACGTGATTTGGCCTACGGATGTGTGATAGGAATGTCTCATACGTATTAATGTGTTAAGTCCCGGAACATGTTTTATATTTATATGTTTTTGTTCTAGTATTTTCTTGATTTCAACAAATGATATATGTGATTTAAATTCAGACGATGGTATGTGTTCCACACGGATGTGTTGACGGTTGTAGCTTATGTGATCTCGGATTATATGATATGATATAGTTTACGAGATTTTACCAGATCGCGATTTATATGATTGTTCGGAGGGACTCTTTGATACGGGTGATGATTAAGTACGAGAAATCTCCTTGGTTTTCAGGGATTTCACGTATATTATGTTTTATTTTATGTGATTGTTATGCGATATCCCTACTTCTGATTTATGTATATTGTTTTATACGATGTTGATATTTGATAGGCTCTAAGCTCACGTTTTCATATTTTATTCCTTCAGACTAGTGACTTGGATACGCCTGTAGGAGTTTAGACGTTAGCTGATGTAGCAGATCTCTATCGAAGAGTAGAGATGTTTATATTGGGTATGTTTCAGATCTCGAGAAGGTGATATGATTGTGTCTTCGGCCGGATGAAGGCCTTGATCCATATATGGGATATATTGGAGTTATTGCATTATGTTGATGAATTATTATTATATTCAATACCTCCCTTACGATTGTGGATAGCAGGTCGTGTATTACATTTGTCTAAATTTATATACGATGAAATCTTATGCGGGTTTTATTATATTGGGTCATGTATATGTATGACTGTCACACCCGAGTTGGATTTTTATGGTTTATAGAATGTATTATTAATTTTATTTTTGACTTGCGTATATTGTGTTCCTGGATCGTGACAGCTGGTATTAGAAAATAAATTTTTAAATGTGAAAACTATATTTGATAACATCA
Organism: Nepenthes gracilis; assembly: GCA_033239525.1. NCBI lineage: Eukaryota > Viridiplantae > Streptophyta > Magnoliopsida > Caryophyllales > Nepenthaceae > Nepenthes > Nepenthes gracilis. Next base: position 20,475,748 of record BSYO01000011.1, read on the forward strand.
ACATTGAAGGGCTTGCCATTTTCTATTGAACAATTTATTGAAGAAAATAATTTTGTTCTTTAACGAGAAATAATGAAGAATATTTTGATTTAGGAAAAAATAGTAAAAATATTAAAAAAAAAGAATGACAAAATGGAGAAATTAAAGAATAATGAGTGATGAAATATAATAGATTTGACTAATTATATAATTTAGGTATATCTTGTGGATAAGTTTAGATTCTTGACGATGAGGTTACATGTGAAGAAGATAAGATATAAATTCTTGTGGCTATGTCTAAATTCTTGTGGATAAGGTGTTAGTATTATTAGTTTCGTTGCTAATCTTGTACAATTATACAATGGTAACACTATTGTTGAAAAATGACAAGTTTAAAATTGATAATGTTATGAATTTTTTGTTCATTAATCAATTTCGGCAAAGAGAAAATGATGAGGTTTTTTGGGAGCTAAGTGTCTTAGTGTACATTAGTGATCAAAGGAACAGAAAATCTATGTAGAGGAGCCGCAAGTAAAAAAGGAGCAACAACAAGTCAATGTTCAATAATATTAAGTACTATTATTGTCACAAGGAAGGGTAGATGAAATAGGATCGAGTTTTGACAGGCGCGCTCGATTGGGGAATGGCTTAGAGATTGAGGTTTGAACTTTGAACTCTAATAAGTGCATTTGGTTGAAGAGTAGCTTAGAGATGTACCTTAGTGAGAGGGTGGCTAAGAGAAAGGGGTGCCTTCTTGGGAGAATGACTTTGGAATCAAGAGTTGTATTTGTTGGTCACATCTTCCTCTTTGAATTTTTTGGCATCCCGAAACCCCCTTTCTTATCGAGGAAGGGAGGTATTTGAAGGAAGAGAGCTAGATCACGGTTGTTAGAGTGTTGCTGGAATCGCGGTGAGTGACCGACTGTATGACTCTATGATCCTAGCCTACTGAAGGCACTAGGGCTCATTGTCCCCTAATGGGCTATGTTCAGTTAGACGATCAAGAACATGAAATTATTTGCTAAATTAGAACTGTTGAGGGGCACGCTACTGGGCGGCGTTTGGCGAGTAACTCCAAGGGCCCACATCTTGTTGGGTGGATTTGGAACGCGCAGTTTGGGCCTCACGCGTCAAGGAACCTTTTCTAGATTGCGGCTTCTGGGGCGCGATTCTGCTCTACATCTGATTCCAGGTCGACCCATTGGTTACTGAACCCATCAATGATGAATTTTATTAATCTTCTTGTATGTTATAAAGTCTGCAACGAAATATAAGGGAACCATAAATTTAAGCATTAAAATTTAAGGGAATTATTATTGTTATCGTTTAAGTAAGAGTAATTTTCCAGTATTTTTTCTAATTATATAAATATTATGTGTTTAAAAATAACATCTCATAACATAGTACAATAATTTCTTTACATTTTTCCACCTTCAATTGGTATGAAACATTTTCGTTAGAATTTTTTTCTAATATTTTCTACATTTTGAAAATTATAAAATATAAAGTGACACAATTAATTTACTTCTTGATTGATATATAAAAATTACTATATATCAATCAAGTATAAGTCATCTACTATTTATTAAGAAAAAATAATATATATTATGTTAATTTATATTATTTACTATTACTATTCTACTATTATATGTAATAATATAAGTCATTTATGTTAATTTAATTACTTACTAACCTATAAAAAATATTTAGGTAAATGAACATAAAACATGCATATTTATTATAATTTACTATATGATAGCATTGCTACTAAGAAAAATAATAAATCATAAATTTAATTAGCGTGTCCAAAGTGGATTGTGTCTAGACATGATCAAAATTGAGCCGTTCGATCAACTCAATATTTCATAGGATTCAGTTAATAAATAAAAATATTATAAATAGATATAGTTATAAAATTAGGCCCAATTAATTTTTTATATTAAATATAATTATAGGTAAAAGTGTTTAGTTTGATCTGAATAATGACTTTTTATAAATATATATTTTTATTTAGAATAAATAGCAAACTTAAAAATTATTTCATTATATTATATTTTTACTAAATTAATAATCATTATATAAAACTTCTTCATTAAATTATATACTTACATAATAAATTATCGTAAATATTATAATTTTTGAAATATTATATATTTCTGGATATTTTTATACAAAATATAAATTTAAAAATAAACACACTAAATGAAAAATAACCATACCAAATCAAATTAATCCAATTTGACTAAAAAACGAGCAGGATTAAGACTTTTAGTCTAGGTGATTAAGCCACAATTGATCCTACCCAGTCTAATTTATAAGTAATATATTTTAATTTAAAGTTGGCTCAAATTTTATTTAAATTTAATTTTAATTAGATTTAATTATATCATTATTTAAGAAAATAATGTGTTAATATATCAATGTAATGTCACGTATAATTATCCATACTTTTTGAATGGGGTAGGGGTTTGGTAAGTAAAGTTGGAATGATAGAAAAAAACAAAAAAAACCCAAACAAAAATGCTATCTTACATTTTCACAAAAGAAAAAACAACCAGTCAACCACCACAGCGCCGGTGAGGTGGGTGATGGTAATGGTGATAGTGATGGCGATGACGACAGCGATGGCATTGATTAGCAGAAACGAGGTGCCAGCTCGTTGGAGCAGTAGCTGAGCAACCCAAAATCAGGCTGGCCTTGACGTGCAGAACTGTAACATGCTTTTTCAATTATTAAAAGATTTATAATTTAATAGGTTGTTATTTAATGTATTAAAATAATATAATATATAAATTTTTTTATTAATTTTTTTTTTGAAAATATTAAAATAGTATAATAAAAAAATAATATCAAAAAATATCTTATTTTTATATTTTTTTAATATTAAAATTTACCTATTGGTTGAGATCTAAATGCTAGTAATGTCTTTTTATTGAACAAAATTCTTTCTTTATCAAGGTTTTGTTTATTTGGTAAAAAATAATTTCCAAAAAAATATTTTCCTCATTTTTTAGTGTTTAGTGTGTATAAAAAAAAATATTTGACACATATAAAAAATAATATAATAAAAAATATTTTTATGGTAAACAAACTTAAGTTTAAAATTTTAAAAAATAATTTTCTCTTTTATTTTTCAAAACTTATTACTATTTATTTTTGACCGTAAATTTTCATAAATAAAAATTTTATTTATTACCCATAATACCATTATATATTATTGGCAATGATATCACGGTTCATTTCGTGTAACAAGTTACTAATGATAATTACTAAATGATATGTCACATATTAATTGTAAATCGTTAGCTGTTAGGGTCTTAATACTGTGGCCACTTTTCAACTACAAATGCTTTTGGCCATTGTTCTCATTTGCCCTTGACTAGTCTTGACCCAAGCTTGCCGGCCACCCCTATTAAAACCTCAATTTTTGCGGCTTAGTTGTTAGCCACCTAATAATCTCCACCTCAAATTAAACACATTTTCCATTCTATAGATTTACTCATTAAAAAATTGAAACCAAGCATAGTGTATGTGGAGTGGTTTCATTATAAAGAGAGTTGCCATTGCCAATATTGGAGTGGAAAAGTATCAGTTGCAGCCATGAATAAGAATATACTTCAGAGCGACGCTCTATATCAGGTTAATAAAATCTTTCTTCATTACCTTTTTGTACATTATTTAACTTAGTTAATGATCGTAAGATATTTAATATTTTGTTTAAGAAAAGTATTCTCCATCTATCTTTTGTATTTTTCGTTATTCTTTCTCAAAATCTTAGTCTTGACCTTGAGAAGTGTCTTCTCTCTCCCGTTTTGATTCTTCATTTGATTTGGATATTTGAATTGGTTAATGTCTATATTTTGGCTGAGAAAAGTCTTTTCCATTAATCTTCTGTATTATTCGTTATTCTTTCCTAAAATCTTTAGTAAAGCTCTTCTCCCTCCCCTTCTCATTCTCCATTTGAGCTAGGCCGAGTGTGAAGGTAGGAAGGAGAGCTATCCTCTTATAAATAAATAAGAAAAGACTCAATAACTTTTTAAATTAGATTCAATTATTAACAATCTCAATTAGCCTCTTAGAAATTTTGTTCATAGCGAAGACCCACTTTTGAATTATTTTTATAAAACATTATGCTACATAACTCAGTACTACTCGACAATTTGTTCAATCTCTTCATTTAGTTCAAAGTGAATAATTCAACTTGATTTAATTTCTGCCACCAAAGAAGTTTATATTTGTTTTTACAGTATATCTTGAAGATGAGTGTATATCCCAGAGAGCACCAACAACTAAAGGAGCTCCGGGAGGCTACTGAAAAGAAATACAACAATTCGTACATCTACATATATTTCTTGCTCTTTCTTTACCTTATATAAATATATGATATAATTACATTATTATATTATTTATTGTATGGCTGAACTATTACAAAAAATATATTATTTTTAATTATATACTATATATACATAGTCAAAATAATAGTTAAATAAGTAATTTTTATGATTTTCATGTTTTTGTTCCCTACTTTTATTTATTCTTAAATTATTACAAGGTAAAATTTTAGGTCACAGCTAGAATATTTTAGGTCAGCTTATGTATTTGATATCCAAAAACTACTGAATTGTTAAAAATTAAAGTAAATATTATTTTGAAGTTTTATATCTTGTAATATTATGTGGATTTAATGTATGGTGAATTTTATAGTTGTTATATTATATAAAGTTACTATAACAAAATTAAAATATAAAAAAAATATGAGAATATTTTAGTCATGACCCTTCTTCTTCCTAATTTAAAAGAGTATAGATAACAATATGTTTATGATATAAATTACACTATAAAAATGATTATCTATCAAATTAAGCAACTATATTTTATATTTACAAAAAAAAGCAACCTTTGTAATTAAATAATTTATGTACTATATTAAAATTTATTCTTGATAACACAATGTGTCTTCACAGGTGGATGGTTTTGCCTGCGGATGAAGGATTGTTTCTATCTATGCTTCTAAAGATAATGAATGCCAAGAAGACAATAGAAATAGAAGTTTTTACTGGTTATTCTGTTCTTAATACTGCTCTAGCCGTGCCAGATAATGGCAAGGTAAGTATTTTGAAGATTAAGTGTTAAATATTTTATAAATTCTTTATACTTTTTTTGGAGCTATAAAAAAAATACTTCGAGAATAAAGAATACTATAAGCCATTTGACATGCTAATATCTGCAGGTGATAGCAATTGATCTGAATAAAGAATACTATGAGACTGGAATACCCTTCATCAAGAAGGCTGGCATGGAACATAAGATCGACTTCATTCATGGAAATGCCATGCAAGCTCTGAATGAGTTAATTGCTAATGTGAGTTTTTCTAATAGTTATTATATATATATATATATTTATTTATTTATTTAAATATTTTTGTATAGTTATTTTATCTAAAATAAATAGTTAATATTAATACCTTTCTTAAGGTTTTAATTTATTTTATATGATGAAATAATAAAAATATTTACGCAGGGAAAAGAAGTGGGGAGCTTTGACTTTGCATTTGTGGATGCTGACAAGATTAACTACATAAATTATCATAAGATCCTACTGAAACTGGTCAAAGTCGGAGGAATTATTGCCTACGACAATACTCTCTGGTACGGCTCCGTTGTTGCGCCGGAGATCTTTACGACATAGTATTATCGAGACTCCAGGGAAGCTTTGGTCGTCTTGAATAGCTTCCTAGCAGCTGATTCCAGGATCGAATCGTCCCTCCTATCAGTAGGCGATGGCCTCACCCTCTGCAGGCGTCTCTACTAGGATTCCATGCAAATTAACCAATAGTTTTATTCATCTGTGTGTTTTTTTTTTTTTTTGGATAATAATCTATGGTTTAATAATAATTATTTTGTATTGTATTAAGTATTATGTGTGTGGAGATTATTCTAATTATGGTTTAATTTATGATTATTTTTAATTCATAATGTTGAAAGTTTTAATGTTGTTAAAGATTAATGTTTATTATTAAACACGATGCGTCCACGAAATCCCGATTACTCGATTACTGATGAATTTAGAAGTCCGATTGATATTTCTCTTTGGATCGAACCGAAATGGGTCTGAATTGGTAGCTTTGAACCTGGAACCCTCTCAGCCTCGCTTAGGTGGTCAGATTGGCTGTCAACTGCCTGGAGAAGATTGTTGCAGCTAGCGAGGAGGTTGTTGATGCTACTTATGGCAAGCATAATCAGTCGGAGGGATTCATTCATTTCCTATTGAGATACTGTACGCAATAAATATTAAAATTTTCATCGTGGAAGATACGTTGAGTTGGGGGCTTCCTTCCCTAAGGAGATCGTGATCCGAAAGAATATTCGGGATTTTAATTAGTTAAGATAGGTAATATCTCAATGCGCAGAAAAGAATTGTGGGCCGTCCGACTTCGGCTATAACCGGTCTGAGCTGCATCCGGCTGACTAAGGATTATTTTCGGTCAATAAAGACATTAACTGTCCTTTGTATTAGTGGGCCGTATTTATTCTAGGTTGACCGCCCTTTTAGGCTGGCCCATTTTTGTCGTCCTATTAAAACATAATTGTAACATGGTTGAAGCTTTTTTTTTTTTTTTTTGGTTTTTTTTTCTCATTTTATTTTTATTTATTGGTTACTAACCTTGTAAATAAAAAAAAAAATTGATGACTTGTTTGGCTGAAATTTTAAGAGATTGTGTTGTTTTAATGGAGAGGTTCTAATTAAATGCCTAAATTTTTAAATTTATTCATGAATATTTAAGCAAAATAAAATTGAGCAGATGGTGCTAATAAAATATTTTATATTAATTTTGCAGAAAATATTTTAGCACTTAGCTTAGTTTGGGATTTCTAGAACAAACCCCATAAAAGGAAATTTATTGTTTAATTTATTATTTGAAAAAATCCAAATGCAGTGGTGCGGGAAGACTACTCTTTTAAGTATTTTACTGACCTTTTTCAATAAACGTCGCATAAAGTCTGTAAGCTTTGGTGCTTGATATTATCCGAAGATTATTTTATTAGAATGACCCCTTACATCTGGCTATTTGACTTAAAAGAAATTTTTTTCACTCTAGATAATATGATGATAATAAAATTATCTGATAATGCATTGATAGTCGATACTGATAAACTTTTATCATTTATCTGGGATGAGCTTTTTACTGACTAGCAACCACAATGACTAATTGCATGCTTCTGTCTCATTAACCTTCCCTATAACACAATAGATTTATTAGGTTTTTGGTTATTCAACTGTGAATTACACATCTAGTGAAGACCAAGGATACTAGGCGATGGTCGAGGACAGCTTGTATGGAAAGCTGGCAGCTAACTTTACAGAATAGTTGACCTTTCAGAGTTGATAAGTTTTGTAGAGTAGGTAGCTGACTTATAGGCATGCGCCGTTTGTACAGAGCAGGTTGACCTGTAGGGCATGCGTCTGTGCAGAGCAAGCTGACCCGTAGAGTATGTGTGGTATGAAAAAGCGTGGGAATTGGTAAAATCATAGAAAAAAGACAAAATTAGTGCAAAAAATCATCTGTAAGAACATCCAGGTGAGCAGACAAGATTTGGAGTTAGAGTCTTTATAAAAGCACACCAATCGCTTCAAAAAAGAGTGAGAGCAGCAGGATAGCAGCAGTGGAACGGAGCAAAGTATGGAAGAGAACTCTTATCGTTTGCTACTTACCGCTATACTTGTAAAATCAGTGAGTAGAGTGCACCACCAATAAAAGGAATGAGAGAAAAATTAGAGAGATAAGAGAGTAGGAAGGTTTTCTAACTATGGAGATTATTTTTCTTATTCTATTTCAGGTATGTTACGAGTATTTTATCTTAAGATTTTTTATAACCGATTTTATATAATGGAAGTTTTTCAGAGTTTATCCCATGATTTTTTTCTTGGTTGAGAAGGATTTCTACGTTAAAAACGTTGTGCATTCTTTTATTCCTCATATCTGTTAAATTGGTGGTTGACGATTGATGGGAGTTCGAGTTTTTTGCTGAGTTTGTGCGTGCCATTTTGTTTGACTTGGACTTGTCCGACTCGAATTTGTCTGACCGGCATTGCCTAACCCCAACAAATGGTATCTGAGCGGTTGTAGACCTTCGGCTTAATAGCATCATCATTCAGGAGTTTGCCATTTAGTATAAAGTAATTCAATTGGCAAAATAATTTCATCCTTTGGTAGAAAATGGTGATTAATATTTTGACCCGAAAAGAGATGGTAAAAGCACTTCAGAGGACGGAAGACATGCCAGAGAACATGATGGAGGAGGAGTGACAAGACAATAGGGATCTTTCTAATTATATAATTAAGTTGTGTCTTGTGGATAATACTTTTCAAGAGGTCATTGGTTTATCGAACCTAACAAAGGTATGAAAAAAGTTTGAGAGCCGATACAAGTTGAAGTCCTTGACAACGAGGCTGCATATAAAGAAGTAGTTCTATGGCTTGTGTTTGTTAGAAAAGGGAAGCTTTGAAAAGTATTTGGATGAGTTCAACCGGATTGTGACGCAGATATCGGTCATTAATGAGAAGATCAAGGAGGAAGACAAAGCGTTAGTGTTGCTGGCATCCTTGCCAGCCTCGTACAATCATATCGTCATGATGCTACTATTCGGGAAAGACACACTTAGCTTAGATAAGGTCATTGCTTTCCTACTTATGAATGAGTTAAGGCGGAGGGAGAGCGGTGAAGCCTCAGGAGAGCCAAGTCTGCTTGTGGCGACCAGCGGTCGGGGATGAGAAAAATTGAGGGAATGAGGCGACAAATCGAAGAGGAGCAACAGCTAGTTCAAGATTCAAGAGAAGACGTGCTTCCATTGTGGTAAGAAGGGGAACATGAAGTGGGACTTCCCACAGCGGAATCAGGAAAAGGAAGGCGGACGCGATCGTTAGGAGAGACGTGATCATGACGATGATGATCGGAATACTATTGCTTTCTGCGGAAACCTTCTGATTGTCCATGCAGGGGAAGCACAGTGCCTACAATGTCAGGAGACGAGTTAGGTGATGGATAGTGGTGCATCATACCATATGACATCAAGGAAGTCCCACTTTATCAGCTATAGCCCGCAAACCACGGGGTATTGAAGATGCAAGGGTTGTTAGTATCGAAAATGTTTTCTTAAGGATAAGTAACGGGAACAAGCTCGTACTAAAAGGCATGCATCATTTCTCAAATTTAAGTTTGAATGTGATTTCAATCGGAAAGTTTGATGAAGAAGGCTTCAAGACGGCATTTGGAGACGGACAATGGAAACTCATCAAAGGCACCTCAATTATGGTAAGGAAAAGTAAGAGATCAAGTCAGCACTTAATAAAGACTTGGGTTGCCAATAAAGATGCCAAAATTACTAACAGGGGTATTGGTTAAGGTGGCTAAGGTGGAGTGTAAAGGAAAATAATTTGACCGCGGAGAAAAAGTTGAAGGGGAGTGGGACTACTTCAAATTCAGTGGAGCGAAAGAATGTATCATTCAGACTTACGAAGGCTAACGCCAAGATCCCAATTGAGGGAAAGTTGCCAAAAGGTAGGCGATGACAGTTGTCGGGTAAATGCAAAAGTTCCCACAAGGTTGTGAGGGCTCAACAAATAGATTTGGTCACTCCTTTGTAGATAGCTCAACAAACAAATTTGTCATTGAATGATTGCACAGGGTTTGTGCGATGTTCGGAGTGCTACGAACTGGTTGCAATAATGACCAGAATAACCGTTTGTTGGAGAAGGCAAATTTCAGAGAAAACAATTTGCTGAAATGGACAAATCTTAGAATGGCAAATATCGGTATGGATTTATCGGTATGGAATTTATTGGTATGGATTTATCGGTATGAAATAACTGGTATGAAATTGGCCGGTGTGAAAAAGGCCGGAATGAAAAATCCCGGTATGCATTTGCAAGAATGAAAAATACCGGTATGCATTTTTTGGAATGGAATGGCAGGAATAGCCGATATGAAATTGATCGGTATGGAATTACTGATATGAAATGGCAGGTATGAAATTACCGATATGAAATTTCGGAATGAAATTTCGCAATGGATTTCTAGAATGGGCATTTTGAAATTTCGGGGCATTCTGAAATGAATTAGCTAGAATGGAATTAACCGTAATAAAATTCTAGGAGAGGAATTCCGGAGTGAAATTTCCGAATGGACAAAGGTCGGATGGTCAGAAAGCTGTGTTGACCAAAGAGACTAATGAAGAATGAGAACTTGTGAAGACTGAGGACACTAGGTGATGGTCGAGGACAACTTGCATGAAACGCCAGCAACTGGCTTTGTAAAGTAGTCAACTTTTCAGAGTAAGTAAGTTTTGCAAAGTAGGTAGCTAACCTGTAGGGCATACACCGTCTGTGTAGAGTAGGTTGACCTACAAGGCATGCTATTGTTGGGGGTCACTCCCGTGTGAAAATCTCGAAGGCCACAGGACTTGGACGGAGTATGAAGACTTTGTGTACTACTAAGGTCAACGTGACATTGACTGGTTGGAGACATGCGGATTTACTCAATATTGCCAAAGATCCCATAAGGACGACCTATTGGTTATTGAATGTTAACCGGCTAAAAAAAGAAGACGGTCGACATGGCGTTGACCGGCCAAGTGAAAAGATAGTCAACAGGTATTGACCAGCAAAAAATAGAATTGCTGTACAGCTGTCTTCTTCTCTTGGCGTGCAGTTGACCTTCCTAATTTGGCAATTAGGATACGTCATTCTTGAAAATACAATAAGTCAATTTGTAGGGACATGCTTGCGCCGCCTATTGCATGATAGAGTGTGCACCACCATTGCAGACTTTGGGAGCTGTGCATGCAACTACCATATTGAGTTGGTGGTTGTTCATTCTGCCAGAGGAGTATATATATATATATATAGTATACCTAAAAGTATGGTATGAGATGTATGTTGTACATAAGAATTAGAGATAGTGAAAAACGGAGAAGAGAAAGAGAGTGGTGAGTAAAAACACAGTGTTAGGTCTTTGTGTTTTATGTACTTTGTTCTTCAATTTTTCTTTTCTCTTGGGCTTGTGTAGCCGTGTGGTTTATGTAACCAATCTCATATGGTGGATCTCATTTATGGATTATATCCAATAATTTTTCTTTATTTGAAAAGGATTTTCCACATAAAATTCGGTATTCTATTTTTATTCCTCTTCTTTCACTCATCTATGTATGTGTGTGTGATTCTGTGCATTATTGTCCGGCCGTCCTCTTTCTGCACCAACACGTCTATGCAGAGCAGCCTGACCCACAGAGCTTGCGTGCTATGGGGAAGCACAGAACTGGTGAAGTCACAAAAAAAGATAAAGTTGATGTGACAAATCATTTACAAGATCAGCCAGGTGAGCAGACAATATTTGGAGTCGGAGTATTTATAAGAACACACCAGGCGCTTCAAAAAAGAGTGAGAGCGGGGGAGGATAACAGCAGTGGAACAGAGCAAAGTACGGAAGGAAACTCTTACCGTTCGCTATTTACCGCCACACTTGTAAAATCAGCGAGTAGAATGGACCACTAGTGAGAGGAATGAGAGAAGAGAAATAGAGAGATAAGAGGGTAAGAGAGTTTCCTAATTCTGGAGATTATTTTTCTTGCTCTATCTCGAGTTTATTACGGGTATTTTGTTTCAGAGATTTTTGTAACCGATTTTACATAGTAGAAGCTTGTTCGGAGTTTATCCTGTAGTTTTTCCTTGGTTTAGAAGGATTTTCAAGTTAAATTGGTGGATGACGATCGACGGGGGCTTGGGTTTTCCACTATATTTGTGCGTGCCATTTTGTCCAACTCGAATTTGCTCAACCCGGATTGCACAACCCCAACATAAACAATGTTTTTGCTTTTGGTGATCTGATATCAAAACTAGCATTCGAATGTTGTTGGCATTTGAATCTTCGTTCTAGTTGATGTTTGAATGCTAATCAAAGGTGTAAAAATTCTAATGCTATTTTTTAGTCTGAATTTGGAGTATTAAACCCAACAAGTATTATACAAATAGAGAAAAAAAATAGAAAAGTGGGAAAACTTTCAATATTCGATTAAAACCCAATTCGAATTCATCCTTTACTATGCTCAGGTATGTTTCCAAGCATTGACCATAGAACGTATAACTTATTCTCTCATTGTAGTCTACTTTGATGGTTATTAGATGTGTTGAGATTGCATTAAATCGATAATTTATACAGGATGTTATAAAGGGCTCCCGAATAGTTTTTTAACCTAATTTTCATAGTGGATATTATTCAGAGGCTATCACATGATTTTTATTTGATTGAGAATAATTTTTTACATTAAATACTATTACGTAACTTATATAAAAAATTACATATTGTTGTTTTTTATGTTACATGGGAGATTGGTGATTGACGGTTAAAGAGTAATTCAAACTTTGTTTTGCTATATCGGTAGTGTACGTGTTTTGAATCCGAATAAGTGGTATTAGAAAATAGATTTTTGAGTATAAAAACTATATTTGATAATATCAACATTGAAGGGCTTGCCATTTTCTATTGAACAATTTATTAAAGAAAATAATTTTATTCTTTAACAAGATATAATGAAGAATATTTTAATTTAGGGAAGAAACCATAACAGTATAAAAAAAAAAGATTGACAAAATGGATAAATTAAAGGATTATGAGTGACAAAATATGATAGATTTGACTAATTATACAATTAAGGTATATCTTATCGATAAGTCTAAATTCTTGACTATGAGGTCACAAGTAAAGAAAATAAGATGTAAATTCTTGTGGTTAAGTCTAAATTCTTGTGAACAAGGTATTAGTGTTATTAGCTTTGTTGCTGACATTGTACGATTATACAATTGCAGCACTATTGTTTAAAAATGACAAGTTTAATCTTAATAAGGTTATGACTTTTTTGCTCATTAATCAATTTAGGCAAAGAGAAAATAGTGAAAATTTTTGGAGGCTAGGTGTTTTGGTATACATTAATGATCAAAGGCACAAAAAATCTATAGAGAGGGGCGGCAAGTAGAAAAGGAGCAACAACAAGTCCGTGCTAAAAAATATTAAGTACTATTACCATTGCAAGAAAGGCTTGATGAAGCGGGTTTACTTTAAGTGGAAGTGGGAGGTGGGAGGTTGTGAGTGGCGAGGAGATACCATAATGATAATGATCAAATCTCCATCACTATGTACAGTAACCTTTTAGTGGATTACAAAACGAAGATACAAAGGTTCATGGGTCAAAAGACAAATTGGGTAATGAATAGCGAATTCTTACTCCATGTAAGATTGATGAAATCCTTATTCATCTCACATATGGCCTGAGACTACGAAAGTGTTAACGATAAAGAATGATTACTCGTTGAAGGTGGTTGGCATCAGGAACATTAATTTGCAGACAAATAATGGATCAAAACTTGTGATTCAAGAGGTGTGGCAGCTACATCATATTCGATTGAATTTAATTTAAATTTACAAGTTCAATGAGGAAAAGTTTTGGACGATGTTTTATAAAGTCCAATAAAAACTTACCACAGGCTCCTAGGCTGTAACAAGAGAAAACAAGCCTTTAATTCAGTAGTTGATCAAACTTCAATTGCTAACAACAATACTAATGTGACGAGCAAGAGAACAAGGTGGCAAGATGAGAGTTTAGAAGAGCGATTCTACTAATGTAGAGGAATAGATGGGGAGTGTTTATACTCCATATGTTTTAGTGGAGCGAAATAAGATGATATTCAAGCTTGTAGAAACCTACGATAGGATCCTCATATATAAAAAATTGTAAAAGAATAAGATATTACACTTATCGGAAAAGTGAGAGGTTCTTAACAAGTTTGTGAGAGGGAGTTTGTTAGATTTTAGATAATTAATTTGTGAATCCCCTTACCAAAGAGTTTTGTCACCTGGTGATTTGCACGATTTTGGTACAAAAATTTGCCCATATAAAGGATTAAAATGGTGTGGGAGATTGATAGCAGAAAGATGTTCATCTGCATGTGGGATAATGTTGGTGTACCTGAGAGGTGTCTAAGGGAAACTTGTGCTATTGTTTACAGTAGGCACACAAAAGATAGTTTTTACTTTTGGTGTTTTAACACCATTCTAATGTGATTTTTAGGTCATGATCTAGAGCACTAAACACAAGAAGTACTATATAAAAAAAGAGAATAGAGAAAAATGAATAAGGGAAAGATTTTTGGCATCTTTTTCAAATTTAATTCAAATTTATTTTTTTTACCAAATTTGATTATAATATTCTAATATTAACCGTATAATATATTAACGATTGGTAACTTATTTTCTCATTATATTTTACTCTTATGAGCTACTAGGTATGGCGGGGTTATATTCAATAAATTCTTAACACGATTGCTATGGAAGAGCTCTCGGATAGAACTATTCATAACCTAATATTCATAAAAAATATTTTTTAGAGGTTGTCTTGTTATTTTTTCATTAGTTGAGAATGATTTTTATGTTATATATTATTGCATAATTTACGTATTTAGTTGCATATTATTATTTGTACTTACATAAGAGATTGGGGGTTGACATTTAACCAGAAATTCGGGATTATTTTTATTGCACCAGTGATATACATGTTTTGAATCCCAATAAAAAGAGATTACATGGTTCATATGCCTCTATTAAAATCTGTTCAATTTACTATTCACACTTCTTATTGCATTATTTCGATCGCTGCCTTGTGTGCATCCTCTTCGTCATTTTTTGGCTAACAGGAGGCGGTCATTTGTTCGCTCATACTAGAAAGAAAGGAAAGTCAAGACAATAGAACATTGTGGGATTGTAATCTATTGCTACTATAGTTTTATTATATTTTTTTAAATATTATTTTTTTTATTTTTAATTAATAAAAATCCATATTTACAATATAAAATATTATAGTTAAAATAATATATTAAATTATTATTGATGGTACGTCAGTAATGAACTGATCCGAAAAGGAGGAACGGCCCAGATCCGTAGCGGCCCAATAACGCCTGGACGGTCAACGCTTTCTGTTGACTGATCAAAAGGCCAACAAACCAGGAGAAGCCCAATAACGAGACGGCCCACTTGGGTCCAAGATGGTCAACGCTTCCATTGACCAGATCTATACGAGACGGTCAATGTTTCCATTGACCGGATGCATGACCACTTGGCCGTCTACAGACATGGACTGAAGTGGGCCAAGCCCAACTTGGTTCACACGACAGTCCTCGACCGCTAACGGTCTTTTCCCCCGATTTTGCGTTCTTCACAGAAAAGGCAATCTACATGTCTACGGTTACCAGTAGAATCAATGTGTATCCCTAAAGAAAGGTACCAGAATTCCTTCCCTGTCTATTGAAAATCCTAACAATTACAAAACGCGGAAGGAAGGCAATCAACCTAGCGACCGTTACTACCATAAAAGTTCCACACCAAAAAAGACAGTAATCCCAACAAGGTACGGGAATCAAACCCTTCCACACAAGGAAGGCAGCCCGAAGCAGCGCCTATAAAAGGCCCTGGAGTCCTCACTCCAGAGCAAGCCTTCTTTCGCTGACAAAAAAGCTCGCACGTTTTGATTCCACGCTCTCACCCACAATAAGCTCACACGCTTCAGGCTGCAAATCTCTCTTTGCCACTACATTCCCTATGAGCACAGTACTTAGAACCAGCACTCCTCACAAGCCAACAAAGCCTCTCTCCGCGAGAGCACTCTCTCATCTCTAACACTCTCAGCATTCCTTCGCATTCTTTACCTTTCGTCTTCTTGTTTCGAAAGCTCTTTACTTACTTGAGCGTCGGAGTGTTTACGGTGGGATAATATCCCGCCGTCACCTAACCTCTCGTTTACAATTGCGGTGTGCAGGATTCAGACTCAATAAACGGAACCGGATTTAGACAACCACCTTGACCGGAATCTATTCAGTGTTTGGATCCATAACGCATCATTGACGCCGTCTGTGGGAAGTTTACAAAAAACCAACCACTTTTTCTATACAACTTCGCTCAATTTCACATCACTTTGCATCAGAATAAAATGGTGAATACGGGAGCACAAGCTAGTGAGCCCATTAGAGACGTGACCTTACTCGACCAGGGCCAAGCTGCTGGTGCCCAGGTCAACGGGGTGGTCAACGGTGTACTTGCACCATTTTTCCAGAACCTGGCGAAAAACATGAGCAACATGAACAAAATACTCTAAATACTCTACGACCGCCAAAAAATGCTCAGCAAGGGGCTCCACCTACAACAATCCCTACTTCGACCTCTAGGAGAGGAGGCCAGAAGAAAAAGAAACTGAATAAGAAGACCAAGAGGCCGGCCAATGCTCATGCTCCAGAAACCTCACACGCCTAGGGCCGATCAAGGCTTGAAGAATGCTTGGGCAATAGGACTCCGGAGGAGAACCCAGACAGAGGAATCCCCAATACTCTCAGCCAAATGTCTCCCCTCAGGCTCTGGAGGGAGCCTCCAGGGCTGCTAGATCCGCTGGTGGTAATAGCCAACCGACTACTCGCCACGTTAAAGAAAGAACGAAGTTGAGGAGCTTTCTCAACTCCAAAAGAGCTAGTGACGACGTACCCACAGATTCGATGGTGGAAAAGATCCTGAAACGGCGTGTTCAAGGACGACGAACACACCTTGGATCTGGACAGGTCTCCTTTCGCGGCGCACATCTTGAGCTGTCCTATGTTGACCAAGTTCAAGATGCCAACTCTCGACTCTTACGATAGAAAAGCTGATCCTATGGATCACCTCAATTATTTTCACACTCATCTAAGTCTACAAGGGTCGGAGGGCGCTGCCATATGTCACTACTTCCCTCTTACACTAAAGGAAGATTCCCGCATCTGGTTTCATCGTCTCCCCTCAGAGTCGATCAGGAGCTTTCGAGAGCTCTCAGACCTTTTCTTGGCACAATACACCTCAAATTATCGAGAAGAAAAGCAGCCTTGGCATCTCTCCCACATCAAGCAGAAGTAGGGAGAAAATTCGCGGAAGTTTCTAAATCGTTTTGTGGCAGGGCAAGAAGAATTTCCAGTCTCACAAAAGAGATGAAGCTTGACAGTTTCATCTTCACCTTGACGCATGGGGACTTTTTCTAGCGCTTAGCACATAAGAATCCGCAAACCTTCCGGGAAGTGGAATCTATTACTAGGGTCTCTGCCGCAGCAAAGGACGCCAACGAGGCTAAGCGTCCCTAACGAATAGAACAACCTCTCTCTTTTCCAACAGTAGAAAAGAGGAAGCATCACGGCAGCAGCGATCACTTCCATCGGAAGCAGCATAGGAATGGAACATCAGAACGGAAGAATTACGGGCCGATCAACCTGACGTCCCTGACTGACACTTACTCCAACATGCTCATGTAGATTCGTGGAGAAACATTCTTTAAGTGGCCAAAACCACTTAAGAAAGGGGAAGGAGGAAATCCAGCCAAATACTGCGATTTTCATCAATCTCCCGAAAATTCCACGAAAGATTGCAAGACGCTTTAGCGAGAGATCAAGGAGCACATCCAGATGGGCCACCTTACCAGGTTCATCAGGAACCTTGGACAAAACTCTGGAACTTTAGGCATGGAAAGACCGGAGCCTTCTCCGCCACTGAATTGGATTGCGGTTGAAGTGGTCAGTATGATCACAGCCCAACCAGCCAAGACCCCAATGGATCACAAGGAGCAACAGGCTGGACGAAAAAAACAGCGCACGGAAGATAACATCATTAGCTTTAGCAACTATGACTTAAGCGTACGGAAAGTTCCTTCATTTTGACTAAATGATTGTTGAAGTCTTGCTTTTGAATAAATGAAATAAAACGGATTTCTATTGGTACGATCTGATCCATTATCATAAATCAATCCCGAATCGGATGGATCATTCCTTTTTTTTTTAGTATAAGAAATAGTGGATTTCATGAAATGGATTCTTAGGAAATCTCGAATTATACGATTTGTATTTACTTCAACAAAGTACGCACGGGCCTCTTCAACCGAAGAACTTTTTTTGTCTTGGTCCCAATTCAATACTAAACAAGTCCGAACTAATTGAATACTTGTGTCATGTAATCTTCCCCCATGCAGATCCTCTTGTTGTATCCGCGCTCGTTTCAAATGGTAACGTTAACTACCTAGTGAAATAAGTTTTCGTTGATAATGGAAGTTTCCGTTATTTGCTTTACCTTGATATATTTTTTAAACTTGGTTTAAAAAAGAGTCAATTAAAACCTGCCGAAAAACCACTCTATGGCCTTGATAACGAGCTAGTAACCGTCTAAGGAACGATACAGCTGGAGGTCACCCTGGGTACGTATCCAAGAACGACGAGTCGCACACTCACCTTCTTGGTCGTCGACTTGCCATCCGTATATAACGCAATTCTAGGCCGCCATACCTAACAGCTTCTGGAGCCGTCACTTTAATACCGCACATCAAAATAAAATTTCCAACAAGATGTGGAATTGGTGAAGTGTTGGGTGACCAAGTCACTAGGAGGACATGCTACATATCCCAGATTGCCCCAAGTAGTAGCATAAAGGCGGCAGAAGAGCTTGACCATCGAGACAAAACAATCCTACAACAAGCGCAGTCTGGTGAAACTACCGATCTAATCCCGCTAAATCCGGAGGACCTGGAGAGGTGCATACAGATCGGGAGCTCACTCACAGGGGCAGTACATGACGAGCTAATCACGTTCTTACAACAGAAGACTGACGTCTTCGCATGGACACCCACTGATATGCCTAAAATTCCGGCCAGAATAATGATCCACAAGTTGGACCTTGACCTCGGTCGAAAACTCATCAAGCAAAAACGGAGAAACTACTCCATAGAAAAGTCGATCGCCATTCGAAAGGAGGTAAAAAAGTTGCTGCATGCTGACTTCATTAGAGAAGTCCAATATCCGGATTGGCTTTCCAACGTCGTTCTGCTAAAAAAGAGTAACGAAAAATGGTAAATGTGTGTCGACTTTACCGACATTAACAAAACCTATGCAAAAGACAACTTTCATTTGCCCAGTATCAACCTGTTGGTGGACTTAACATCCGAATATGAGCTGTCGAGCTTCATAGACGCGTACTTGGGCTATAAGCAGATCCGAATGAGTCCCAAGGAAGGGGAGCACACCTTGTTCATGACGGACCAGGGCACCTATTGCTATAAAGTGATGCCTCTCGGTCTAAAAAACGCATGTGCAATTTACCAGTGGCTCGTAAACAAGATGTGTGAAAAGCAGATCGGCCGCAATATGAATGTATACGTCAATGACATGCTCGTCAAGAGTAAGGCCACCAATGACCATATTCGCGATCTGGCTGAGTCCTTCGAGGTGCTCCGTGCATATCAAATAAAGATAAATCCTTCAAAGTGAGTCTTTGGGGTATCCTTAGGGACGTTTTTGAGTTTCATCTTCTCTCAACGAGGGATCGAGGCAAACCCAGAGAAGATCAAGGCCCTCACGGATATGACTCCATCATAGAGTGTCAAAAATGTCCAAAGATTAATCGTACAACTGACAGTCTTGTCCCGTTTCTTGACCAAATCAAGGGACAAGTACCGGCCTTTATTCAAGGCTTTGAGGGGAACCAAAGCAAACAGGTTCTAGTGGACTGCAGATTACCAGGCAACCTTCGACGAGTTGAAGTAATACCTGGCCAGTCCGCCATTGCTGACGTCACCCAATGACGAAGAGAAGTTATATCTCTATCTGGCAGTATCGGAGGTAGCTCTCAGCTCCGTCCTCATAAGCCAAGCCAAGACTCTGACTCTCAGCGACTAATTTACTATGTAAGCAAGACATTAACCGGCGCGGAGACGTGCTACCCGCGCACGGAGAAGTTAACTTTGGCACTTGTCTTCTCCACTTGAAAGCTAAGACATCACTTCCAGGTTCATCACATAGTAGTTCTAACCGACCAGCCTTTGAACAACATTCTGCAGAAACCTGACGTTTCGAGGTGGCTGGTGAAGTGAGTTATCGAATTGGGAGAGTTTGATATTGAATTTCAGCCCCAGCTAGCCATCAAGAGGCAAGCTCTGACCGATTTTATTATGACCCCAATTCCTGATGAACAGCCCACTGAGGACACAGCACTGCACGGGAAAGAGTCGGAATGAGTTCTCAACGTAGACAGATCATCTACAGACTCAGGCAGCGGAGTCGAAGTGGTCTTAAGGACCCCCGATGGGTTTGAGATAAGATACTCCCTAAGACTCGACTTTTCGGCGACCAATAACGTTACCGAATACGAAACTCTGTTGACTGGTTTAAAACTAGCTAAAGAGTACTCAACTAAACGATTGACCATCTATAGTGACTCTGAGCTGGTCGTTAACCTGGTTAACAGAAGTTTCGAGGCATGCAACTCTCACTTGACTAAATACTTAGCCAAGGTGAAGAAAACCAGTCAGAGATTTGACAATGTGACCCTTGTTCACTTTCCCAAAACTGAGAACTGGAAGGCCGACCAACTTGCCATGGCAGCGACGGTCGAAAACCTAGAACAATACTCGAAGGACATGTAGGAGATCCTAAGCACTCCCAACACGGAAGAGCAGGAAGCAATACAAATTTTTGACACCGAAAATTGGATGGCGCCTTACCAGAGTTACTTGGCAAACGGAGCACTACTAGATGATACTGTTGAAGCTAAACGGGTCAAGAAGATGGCCGGCTGGTATACCATGGTCGACGGACAATTATATCGTCGTGGCTACTTGATTCCATACCTCAGGTGCTTAACCCCTTAGGAGGCAGACTACGCCTTGAGCGAAATCCACCTTGGGATCTGCAGATCGCACATCGACGGTAAAAACCTAGCCTTCAAAATTATGCGCCAGAGATATTTCTGGCCAACAATGAAAAGGGAAGCCCTCGACTTTGTAAAAAGATATGAGAATAGTCAATTCCACGGTAATCTTCACCATCAACCGCCCGCTGAGTTGAAATCACTCCAAGCTCATTGGCCTTTCGCGCAATGGAGGCTCGATATTCGTAGCCCATTTTTCATCACAACAGGGTAAAGAAAATTTATCATCGCAGGCATCGACTACTTCACCAAGTGAGTGGAAGTTGCACCGCTGGTCGAGATCACAGAGCACAACACCTTAGAATTCATCCACCAAAATATAGTCAACAGATTTGGCATTTCGGAGGTCATCGTGACTGACAACGGAATCCAATTCTTCGAAAAATGCTTCACCAAGTATTGTTCCAATTTAGGTATCAAATTGGTCCATACTTCGATGACATATTTGCAGGCTAACAGACAGATGGAGGTTACCAACTGCACGCTACTCAATGGTCTGAAGACCAAGTTGAAGGACGTTGGGGACTCCTAGGTTAACGAGCTACCCTCCATCCTGTGGTCTTACAGGACGACTCTAAAGGAACCATCATGTGAGATGCCATTTAGTCTTAGCTACGGGACTAAAGTGGTAATTCCGGTTAAGATCGAGATTTCAAGCCTTAGGGTTGAGTCTTTCGACCCACAAGGCAACTCCTAGAAAATCCGAGAATACCTAGATTTACAGAAGAAAGTCCGCGACGCTACCAGGCTGAGAACAACGGCCTACCAACAACGAATTGCACGCTATTACAATAAGAATGTGAAAGCGCGGCAATTCAAAGTTGAGGACATGGTCTTGTGGAGTATTGAGGCTACGGGCAAGACCACCGACCAGAATAAGCTTTTCCCAAATTGGAAGGGCTCCTTTCTAGTCTCGGCCATTCTGCAGAAAGGAGCATGCAAACTCCAGACCCAGAGCGGCAAGTTGGTTCCACGGACGTAGAACGCAATCCACCTCAAGCGCTACTTCCAATAAAGGCACAAGTAAGTTGTCCATATGCATGCTTGACGTTTACTGTATTTGTCCATTGCATTGTGCATTTTTTCCTTTCCCATCCATATGCATATACCTATCTGTTTGCAGGTTTACATAACCTAAACTATCCCTAGGTCGAGATGATTTTTACCTGTTCATAACTAAATCCTGGTCATCCAGGCGGCCCAAAAGAAGTCGTAACTAAACCCTAGTCATCCAGGCAGCTCGTAAGCGGTCAAAACTAAACCCTAGTCATCCAAACGGCCTAAAAGCGGTCGTAACTAAACCCTAGTCATCCGGGCAACCGTTGAGCAATCGTACTAAACATTGGTCATCCATGCAGCCTACTAACGGTCAAATTAAACTTTGATCATCCAAGTGGCCCGTTCGTGGTCAAAATCTTAAAGAGCTTAAACAGCACGCGCAACGACCTCTTAAACTAGGAGAAAGCGTGGTCAGTCTACGACAGTTGACAAACAAGAGCAAAAGCATGAAAAGAAAACGCACGCTGGCATAAAAGAACGGTGCACTAGAACAAGTGACCTGGGCACCACCCACCTATATACTAGCATTGAATAGCAAAGAGCGTATACAACGTTTTTCATAACTCCTCACAAAAAAGAAAGAGGAACAAAGAAGAGTCCTAACAGCGTCGCCGGGGTCTAGAGATATCATGACTCAACTTGGTGGCTTACCGAGGCTAAAGAACCTCTTCAAGAGTGGCGTCAAGATCTCCGGCCGCGGCTGCCGGAGTACCCCACCAAATCCGACCTTTGAGAAGCGTCAACGTTTCGCGAGTTCAGAAACACAACAGGAAAGCGAGGATCCACTAAGGAAGCAATCCTACGGCTGAAGCGAATCCTCTCCTGGAACCACTCCTCCAGAGCAGGCGCCAGCTCTTTAAGGCAAAGCCTCGTCCTTAACTCGCCCTCAAGTGCCACAATCCGCTCAAGCCTCCGGATCCCCTCGCCCGTCAACATTGAAGGCCGCACCCAGACGAACAGAGCATTCCCCCTCACGAGGCGCGTTGTCCTCCTTTGAGGACGAAATCTCAACCAAGTCGTCGTGCATCTCGTAAGGCTGGCGAATCCAAGAAAAGTCAGCAAAGGGAATCCAAGCCGTCACTACAAAACCCTAAAGTAAAATAATAAGGGCATACCCTGCGAGAAGGCCCAGGGCGATCGCAACAAACTGGGCAAGGAGGTTCCGGAGAGCTCTCAGAAAGCGACCACTCAAAAGAGAAAGACCCTATGACGCCCCGAGCTCGAGTCACCCGATCCGAAACCGTTACGCGAAAACCAAAAAATAATAAATAACCTCATAAATGCATCACTGAATAATACATATTGATTTTTTTATTCCCATAATAAATATTCTAAACACAATAAATGCTTATAAAAGTCATAACCTTGGGAATGCAATCCCGATAATATAACTAAATAAAACCTTGGTGAATCGAACTAACTCTAGAGCTTCCAGTCACAAGCTTCTAATCTCAAGATTGTTTCTATTTCAAAATTCTTCAGCAACAGCTTGATTTCTTCTAACCTATCATAACCTTTACTCTGGAGCCAATAAAACGCAAAGGTGAGCATAAGACTCAGTAAGTAAATAAACAATAAAATAATAGAATGTAATAAAGCGTTTCGGATATTAATAACATAATAATTACATAAGATAAATAGATAATTATCCGAAATTTAACAACATGTCGTATCTACGACTCAAAGCCATATGACAACAAGACTCAATGATGCAAATTGGATTCCACCGAATCCGAGTAACAATCACGGCATAGGTTCCATCGAACCCTTCACAAAGGAAGTCCCAAATATAAAGATATCACGAAAGTCTCCTTAGACTTTATACATCACCGTGAACATTCTATCCACACACCCGACCCACGGCGAGTAATCCTCAAGGTTCCGGTGCTTGCAAGTTTGACAAGCGACCCTATAGTCTCATGATACTTGCCAGCCGTAGTATACAAATATCGAATCAATACTCTCATTATCCCATCGAATAACCTTCACATATCTGTGTACCTCTTATCCACAGAATATTCATATCATTATCAAGTCAAACCCAGCACCACCTCGGCTCGATATCCACTGATATCTCACAATTCGGTTCGCAAGATTATAACTATCCATCCAAACGACCTCAACCTCCAGAATATGGATTCAGTATCAGAAAAGTGCATACTACATTAAGGTTTCGTAGTCTCCCATTCAACCCGATACCTTAGTGTCTTCATACGATCTCCTCAACTTAGCCATAGAGTACCAATAAATATACGCATGCCGACAAAGTTAACGCAAAGGATAATTTATCAGAATTTCATCAATAGAATACAGAAATAATCACTTACCGACAATCATTATTATAAACGTGCGAGACTTACCTAGCATACAATATGAACGAATACTGGCAGCTCATTTATAAATATAAGATACATACATACATACATATATATATATATATATATATATATACATACATACATATATATATATATATATAACTTCCCATATTGACACATGCATATACATAATTAAATATACACATATTACACACATTCCACTCACTGTGCACACATGCACTTGACCACATACACGCCCAGATTACACACACACCAGCTTCTGCTGCTATTTTTCCACACCAACACACAACCAGAGCACACTCACGCCTGCACACGGCCACACCCCCTGTCCACACACACACCACCACTCACAGCAGCAGCAGAGCTATCGCCTCACAACCTCACACCCACTCACACGCACACACGCTTGGCAGCACTCTGCCGACACTCACTGCACACACTACTGACACACACTCACCCACACACCTGCACGCAGAATACACATTTACAAATACACACACATGCACATCCTTACACCCATAACCACTGCCAGCATACACATATAAATACATGCACCCATTATACTGTCATTATACACACACTGCCACGCACAGCAGTACACACACCTTTACATATAATTCGTATAATACATTCCATCTACATACGCCCGATTCCACAACGCTGAGAGCCGGTCGGCTAACAGAGCATAAAACTCTGTTTAGCCCAATTTCTCTTTTACCACATTTTTCACCATATTCATCACAGATCAATGACACTAATTAGAAATGAAGGATTCAGTTACAGAGAAGGGAAATTTACTTTGCAAGAGGGAGTTTTACTTGCAGAACGAAGATTGTTACTTGCAAGAATGAGAGAGGATCTTTACTTGCCTGATTGGAACAGAAACGGCTAGGGTCTGCGACAGCAAGGGTTTTTTAACGACGACGGCGGCGGCTCCGACGGCAGCAATCGGCAAGGGTTTGCGATGGTGGCTCCGGCACCGATTGACGACAGCGACACTTACTCCTGCTCAAGCTTACAACGGTGACTACGGCGACATACGACGGCGACTCTGGAAGCTTCAACTGCAGAGGCTCGGACGACCCACACCACTACCGCACGTCTCAAATTATACGCCACTACCAAGGTCGACTCAGTAAATGGCCAAGAAGCCGAATCGCCGGAAAACGCCTTCAGATTTGGTAACGGGTGTGAAACGGCGGAGTGCGACGTCGGTTGGAGGAAGAGGGAGATGAAACGGAAGAGGGGCGAGGGAAGGAGAGAGAGACTGAAAATGGCAAAAGGAATTCAATCAGGGAAAGAAGGGTCGAGAAGAAGGGGTATTATTGGTGGGCATCATATTAATTTTAATATTATAATTATTTAAACGTTTTATTAAATTTCTTATTTATCATTTATTATTTAATATAATTATATTTATTATTTACCATTAAATCGTTTTAATATTATTATTATATATTTGTTTTATAATTAATATAATTAATAATTTATTATTAATATTTATTAAAATATAATATTATTTATTATTAAATTAATTTGATAATTCGAGTCGAAATATCGAAATATTACAGACCCATGGGAGGGGTTAAGCGTGTTGTCTAGCCCCCAGTTGAGAAGAGTGGGAACATTGATCATGTTCTCATCAGCTATGGCGAGGGCAAAGGGAAAACTACTATGAAACAAATCGCAAAGATCACTGCCGTTTTATAAGCTAGTTTTCCTGCCTGAAAAGACAATACGCGAATCAAAGGGTTGCATCGTTTCAAGTCACGTCGTTTCAATACCCAACGATGTGTGCGCTGTGCAAACGTCATATTTATGAGAGGTCAATCTGCGACGATCAAGCGTTTGCAGTAGAAACTCTCAGTCGGTCAACAACAAAACGAAAGAAAAGGCGTGACAAAGGTACAAGCGATGACGATCAGCATCCTAAGGGCAAGGCGCTCCACCCAAAACGCTAGCCACCAAGCGTCTCAGTCGTGGCAGACGACCAACTTGCGTATAATGCGCCAAGTCAGTCGGCTGACACAGCGACAAGTACTTAAAAAACGACAACAAAGGCGAGAACGCAGAATGTTAATAAAACGCTCATTTTATTGATTAAATTTGCATAATTACAACAGCTTTAAGAAGTAAAGGCTACAGAATCTACGGAGGAGTGGAGCTCCCAGGAGGAGGAGGAGACGGCCCCTGGACACTCTGGGACTGTCCCACGAAGCTCTGGCGACGCTATGCAGAACGGTTAGATGGGTCAAGATATTCCACCGAAAAGCTAAGGTCAACCAACCGAGCAATGCGTCGGCAAAGGTTTACACCCTCCCACAGCTGAGCCATCAGCATATCGGAGACCTCATGGGAGCGTATACGAATAGTCAACTTGTTCTCTAATGACGCCATCTCTCCCGTGAGCTGGTCAATGCGCCTCATCGCCCAATCATTCTCTTCTTTTAGTCTGGCATTCTCCTCTTCCAGACTAGGGAATATAGCCTCTCTTAATAGGATGTTCTCCTCCTTCAATTGCGCATTCTCTGCCTCCAAACTCGATAGCACGGATCGAAGAACGACGGTGTCCCCCTGGCGCTCTGCTCTCAGTAGTTCTATCTCCTCATTAAGTCAGGCGATCTTCTTATCCTGGTCGGAGTTCATCAAGTTCCTTTGGCGCAGCACCTTGCTAACTACGCCA
Source organism: Nepenthes gracilis (assembly GCA_033239525.1). NCBI lineage: Eukaryota > Viridiplantae > Streptophyta > Magnoliopsida > Caryophyllales > Nepenthaceae > Nepenthes > Nepenthes gracilis. Next base: position 20,502,613 of record BSYO01000011.1, read on the forward strand.
ATGACTTTCTCCTCATGCGAAGACTAAACACGTCAAGTAACAACAACAGAAAAAGAAAAGAGAAGGAGAGTTGTAAAGATTACCTGCCAGTCTCGACGCTCTGGCCTTACAAGCCTTTTATGAGACCTAGGCTTTGGCAACGAAGGATTGGATGTAGCAGCTTCCTGAACAGGCACAGCAGCAGCCTCCGTCGCACACTCCTCCAATAGCTCCGTCATCAAGTTCTCCGACTCATCAAGCTCTCTGCCAGCTAGCTCCTCTGGCGCAGTAAGCGGCTCCAAAATTGACTCTGGCAGCCCAGTGGGCGGCTCAACAATTGGCGGATCAATAACTGGCTCCAAAATCAGCTCAACTGGTGGCTCAATTGTTGGCTCATGCAACTCAGTTGGTGGCTCAGCAGCTAGCTCCAGCGGCTCAGATCGCGGCTCGTCGGCTAACTCCATCAACTCAGCCGACGGCTCGAAAGCCAGCTCAGGGTGCAACTTCGGTGACGGCTCCACAAGCACAGGTTGCACCAAAACTACTGCGCTGCTTGCCTCAACACGCAACATGGCGTTATAAGCCTCTAGAGCCAACTTAGCTCCAATCCCTGAGCCGCCACCCATTCTTGCAAGGCGTCCAACAGCCACATAATCTAGTCGAGAGGTTGACGAAGAAGGCTCTAACGTTGTAGCCCTCTTTTGCCTTGGACCGGTGGGAGTAGTGATAGGGGAACATTCACCAGCGTCTCCAGCGATCATGGCTCCGGCCTTCCTCTTCCTCCGTGAGACCTCCAGCAGAAGAGTCTTGAACTTCTAGATTGGAGAGGGAGGTCCCCAATGTGCTCTCTGGGTCTCCTCTCTAGAAACCAAGTAGTCTCTCCTAAAGTTGTCGTGATTCTTCCTCACAAGCTCCAACATCTTTTCCATGATGGCAATCTCCGCCTTCTCCGACGTTCTAGTGAAGGCCTTTGGAACCTTGCCCCAGTCTTGAGACAAGGGCCACAACTCAGCAACATGAACAAAGAAGAAACAATCCTTCTAGTTCTTCAGTGAATTGTAAATAGTGTTGTTGATCAGAAAGTCTCTTGGGGTCAGAGAAATCAAGTCCACACTCTGTGTAAAGCAAAACAACACCTTCATAGCATCGACTGTCATCATTCGAGAGTGATCATGTATAAAAATGCACATGGAGTAGAGATATCGCATGGTATTAGCATGGAGCCGTGCAATGGGTACCTGGAGAGCAATGAGGATGTCGAGTAGCTCCTGAAGAACCGAAAGACGAAGCTCACTCCTCAAGTGGGCCTCATATACGGTGATGCAGTCCTCAGGAGGAGAGCACGCTCGATCTTTCTTGTTGGGGACTCTAATGACGATTTCTTTAGGAATGTTGTACTCAACGTACAACTCCTTCACATCACTAGCACTAAGAACTGAGGCAATTTGGGAAGCCATGGAAACGAAGGAAAATGGCGGAACACTTAGAATTTTTCAAGAAGAAAAAACGAAGGAAAGCGTGGGAAGTTTAAAATGTAACGGACGGAATACCTAAAGATGTGTGATGCTAGAGAAGGAAAAACTGTCCCGTAAACGTGCGCTCGTCATAGTTGCCACATGTTGCTCCTTGAAAGGGTGCAGACGATTCGGATCCCCTGGCGCATTAATTGTCAAGATCGCAAATCCACTGCATGCAGACACAGAGCCAAATTTTTAACTATCAATACAGTAGCATGATGGTGCGTCGTTTCAACTATTGCAAGTTCCTCGGCCAACTTGAATGAGGCGCAACACGGACTGAGGACGTGATCGCGTGATTGATGTATGATGGTCTTTAGATTTAAAGAATTCAAATATTCATATTTTATATTTGAAAAAAATTAAAAAATATATATTAATAGTTTATTATTTTTTATAATGTTTAAATATTTAAATATTTGTATTATAAAAAATAATATAAAAAATTATAGCTATTTATATATATATATATTTATTTATTTTTTAAATATGTAAGGTTGTGGCTCTTAAAATTTTCAACTAAAGGTTCAGATAAAATTATTAAAAGTATTTAAATGGTGGCCAAAAAATATTTTTATATTATTACTCTTTTGAAAGTGATGAAAAAATTGGACTGGACCTCTCAATGACCGTACATTTCTTTTTTGTGGCCCATAATCTTGAAATGATCAAACGAGTTTTGGCCCTAAAAATTGGGTTAGATTGATGCAGGCCCAAAACCGTTAAGTACAGCTGTAAAAAATGCGTAAACGTGACGCAGGGCCTTGACTCTATAAAATCCAACTATCGCTCTCAATCTCGTTTCATGTCCACATATGGCGGTGACCGCAGGCAATTTAGAGTCGACGATCAGTTGAAGTCGGTGACTGAACTCGCACAAGTCGGAACACGGGCCCGACGAAGGTATCGGTGGACGCTATGTAGTGGTTTCGCTTTCTTTGGTCCTAATAATTTCTTCCGGCGCTGGAAGGTCGCTCGGAGGCTTGAACCAGTGGCCGTCCCACTTGACGAAGCTCTAGGCAGAGTGTTGATTGAGGACATTGGAGCTCTCGATTCTCTCCCTCTTTATCATCTTGATCCAAGGTAAAACCCTAATTTAATCTATAAAGTCTTTCACATTATCCTCCAATTGATTCTCTATTAATCGCTGGCAGCGACATTTTTGTTCGCAAAGCAATCATAGTAATATGATTCAATATCGAATGATGTGGGAGTCAGTTGAAGGAACAATCCTATCAATTTGGCTCTCTTTTTGGTTAGTTTAGAGTTAATGTTGCCTGATTCTGTTACCTTGCTCGCTCACAAAGGAAGGAAAATAGCAACACCGTTGCTTTGCTTGTATCAGTTTGAGTTGCCAACACGATAATGCTTACCATAAGAGAAATATTTTGGGATGTTTTTTGGAATAACCTCGGATGATGATTCGTCTATTTTGGTGTTGGCCCGTTAATATCGACGCATGGAAGTGATGGGACATCATCCGAGGTGCTCCCTAGCGCTAACTCATATTGTAGTATCTAGTTTCCATCTCTAGATTGTATAATTATTTGACTCGCATACATGAATGAAGGGCCGGAAAAGATGGTGTTGGTGTGACGGTGACTCCTGGCACCATCGGTCCATGACAACTGGAGGCAAATTGACCTACATGTTCATATCAGCGCTTGGAGCATACAAGGTCTTGCTTATGAAGCAGAACCAAAACCATTAGAGAAAAAAATTATTCATAAGAACGATAATAGATGGAGATCATATAGCACCATTGGCCTGTAAGGTGTAATATCATCCTTGAGTAATGCACATTCGGAATTTTTTTTAAAGAATAAGACTAGCAACAAGGAAATGCTCGGAAGGAAGGTTATCATGGACCATATAATGGGTAGATTGGAAAATCTTGGACTGGCTACTCCCTGTACTTGGGACTCACATCCTACTAATATGTGTCTTAGTATTTCAGATAGATGACAATGATTTTTTGGTCTCTTATTGTTTTTTGGTGTTATTAGGATTCTTTTTAATTTGAGCATCTGAAATTATCATTTTTGGTTCACTATTTGAATTCCTGCTCTCCTGCTTGGGTACTCTGAAAACCGTAGCTCTTGTTGCAGCTTGATATAGGTCAATCTGACTAATGCATTAGCTATGTATAAAAAAAGTACGTTTCCCTCCTAATCCATGTGTTGCAATTCTCAAATTCCAAGAGATTCTGCATCAGCCGGCAAAGATTGATCTCAGTTTCACATTTTGATTTCTGATTTTATTTTGCTGCCATTAGTGCCATCTCTGTGTATAATGGGCAGGTTTCGTGGATCCTGTTGAAGGCACTGAACAAATAAAAGATGGTTCTGCTTAGTGGAAACAATGAGAATTGTGGTGCAAACTAGCCTAGGCATCGACATTTGACCAGCTGTATGAATTGTGTGCAGTTACTCATTTACTAACCGTGTGTATCGGTGTGCACTAAGGGACAGATCCTCTATTGCTGTGATGGTTTTGTAATGTTGCATCAGAGCTGTGTCGTACGATATGAGATGCTTCAAAGTTAATTCAGAGCTGTGTCGTACCATCTGATGAGTGCACATCAGAGCTGTGCACTAAGGGAAGATGTTTTCAAGTTAATTCAAAGAGGTCCATAGTTTTGATCATTATGCAATGAGCTTGTTGAATAGGCCATTGATTATATTGCATGTTTTTGGCAGAAATTGCTAATTCCAATTATGCATCTGCCTGACATTGAGAAAGTTGTTCTTTGTAACTTACTGGCTCCTCTGAAATTGATCAATTTGCCACTGACAACGTTAAGGTGTAGTTACAATGCTGTACCTTTTTACTTCTATTTTGTTTTTATTATGAAGAGGCATCTTTCTTGCAGGTGTAGTTACAACAGCCTGTAGTCTAGGTCATGGGCAGGTACTAAAGTAATGAAATATTCTAACGGAATCTCAATGTGAGACATAGGAGTAGGATTCTCACCTATGGGGAACCTGCTTACACAGATATACACTTGAGTGTTCATTTACATGGATTGTTGAATGCCTGTAACCCCTGTAATTATTTTTCTTGAGTGGGAAAATTGCATTAACAGGTAAGATTTCTTAAGTGCCATTTCAGAACTGAAATGTCCTGTGTTAAAAATACCTTAGTATCATTGTTGATTACTGCATTGACTTTGGCTTCAATCATTGGTTATTTCTTTTTCTATTCCCTCCTCTATTAAATAGAACCTTCGAATGACATGCCTTTCTCTCCTCCCAGGACTTACTAGCACATGTGTGTGTATGTGGTTCGGGCTTGTGTCACATTGTGTTAGATTTTATTTTATGTCGAGCTAAAGACATCAGATACAATTGGCTTGGATTTTCTAGTAAACCAAATGGAAAAGCAGGAAACATTTACTTTTGCGTGTCATTTGTCAGACAACATCTAATTGCATAGTGCATAGTTGACACAATTGATGTTGTATTTTGATTTTACTCTAACATTCCTATGATTTCTTGGAAATATTGCAAGGCACACTAAAATCTAAGATCTGCAAGTATAATAACCACGTATCCTTCATTTTTGAGGAGGCATCCCAATATTCTATTTTGGCAATTACAAGTGAACACTTCCATTGCAGCTCCACCTTCCAGGAGTGTCAGAACAGGTTACTTTTGGCCAAGCGTTGACTGTGTTTGTTAGATGAGTTGCCCCTCAGGGTGCTTTTACATTTAGCTTCAAGATGGATATAATTGTTTTTGGAGGCAGGCCCTACTGCATTTTTTTAATTCCATGTCGCTTACCTGAGTCAGTGTGGTGATTGGTTTTTTAATTTAGCAGTCTCCTCTACGTCATTTTTTGTTACTCAAATCATGATTTGAACTGTGCTCTCATGAAACAAAATGCATCAACATCAGTTTGGTTTACATGAAACATGGTTTATTGATCTGCTGGTTCTGCTGCTGCATCATCTGCCACTTTCCTCTATCTGTGATATTCCTCTCCATGTTCATCAGAATCCTTGAATTTTTTTTTTTTTTAAATCAGAATGCTTGCTTTAATCTCAATCCTTCAGGATTTGGTAGTGAAAATTGATATAGCTCAGATCTTTTGTAGATAAGGGACTCCAACCGTGCTATGCAACTAGCAGCTGACAATTTGTAGAGAGGAAAAGTGTATTGCAGCATGGTACAAGCACTGGCACAGTTTGTCCTCTCACTTTATTAATATTCATGAGGCAAACAGTGCATGCAATGATTCGGTTGGCCTTTGATGGTTGCATATACCGTTTGAAATAAATTGTAACCTTCTACAAAAGAGAATCAACTGAAATTATACAAATTTGTGCCTTCTTTGAGTGGAGATCCTTGCTGCAATTTTCATATCATTGTGTTACGGTGATACGCTTTTTAGGTTTGCAAGAAACCAGGGAATCCTTTGACATTTGCAGAGATTACTCTAAAACAGCTGTCAATGTGAAAGTTTAGCCAACAAAGAATTGACATTTGGTTCACCTGAAACTGGAAATCTCTGGAGCTGGTTAATCCCCCCCCCCCCTTTTAACACTGTTTAATCTGTTTGCATCTCTTTATGATGTCTTCTATTTGTCATCTTTCTTGATGGAAAGACCCTAACCTGATGAGGTTGTTGATATTCTTGCTCTATCTGTCTTTCTCTGGCCTTTCTTCTTTGTTTTCTTTTTCCCTTCACCCTACCGCTTCACATTCTGTAAATATACATTGTGAAACTTTAGATTTGGTTTCTGAATTAAGGTGGGAATATTGGAGAAATAGGCACTCTGTTGTTTGGTTTGTGCAAATGGGATGGCTAGTGATGCATTATTGATTTTGGTGGAAGCTGCTGCCAGCCTATTATTTGCTGTCATGGTCTGAATTTTATGGTCACAGAATTGTGTGACATGTCCATCCCCGTTGGGGCCGAACATAAGCCAAGTTGACTCTCAAGCACATTTAAGGGTCGGGGTCAATTTTGGATGCAAATGCTAAAATGACACCAGTATCGAGTATGACAAACGCAAGTAAGTCCTTAATTAAAAGTACAAAAATACAAGCAAATAATTATAACAGACAACAATCGGATATGGAAGAAGATTTTAAGAATTTATTTTTCCATATAAACAGTTTTGGTTTTGGACTTTTTGACCTTTGGCACTAGTATACATTGAAAGTCTTTTACTTTCATAATAGGATATCTATTTTTTTTTTTACAATACTAATATTCAACTAAATTTACCTAGATTCCTAGAAAGATTCAAAAATGCGAGAAAAAATATGTAAAAATTTATATGATTTGATTTAGATTCTAATATTCTCCTCTTGTTAAGCCGTTGGCATTCTCATTTACTTGATTTTCAAGATAGTTTTAACCTCTTACTTTTTCAGCCTCACATCTTCTGTATGTTCCTAACTTGTTTTTTTAGTTGGTTTCCCTTTCCGCTTCACGAGCACTTCTTTCTTCTTCTTTCCAGATAATGTAGTCACAACCCGTTCAATAATGATTTCTTTAACTTCTGGCGCTGGTGGTGGCTTTAATCTAATGCTGATGTACTATGGCAGGTTGTGTGAAGGGTCTTCCATTTTGGGATAGTATGGCTTCAAACTTCTCACATAGAAGACAGTGTGAACGCTCATCCATTTCGGAGGATTTATTATGTATGATGCCTTCCCCACAGGAGTAATGATCAAGATGAGGCTTTCATATTTCTATAGGAGATGCTTATCTTTTCCTTTGAGGAACCACACCTACTCTTGGAAAAGTTTTGCCTTTATAAGATCTCCACATTGAATTGCACTGATTGTCTTTTTTAATCTGTCCACTTCTTCATTCAACGAGATGCTTTCTCCTAGGGGTTTTGGCAATCTCCATGTCCTGCTATCACTCTCGAGTAAAGTTGTAGGCACAACACACTTAACTTTATATGGCCCCACCACAATGTGTGAAAGAAGCAACTGTTGACATGTAATAGTCCCAAAGGGACTTTTATTTGAAGAAGATCACTTTTGAATATTAAAACAAAATTGAGTGATATTGAGGATCTTCTCCCAATCCTTCTAACTAATACTCAGAAATGTTGCAGATACTCCTTGAATAGGCTCTTAAATCTCTCCGTTTGACCGTCAGTTTGAGGATAGTAGCTTAATGAGATATTCAATTTTGAATCGAGCAGTCTGAAGAGTTCTGACTAGAAGGCTCTGATGAAACAATTGTCTTTGTCATAATGCTCTAAGACACTTACCAATATTTGACGATGTGTTTGAAGAAAAGAGACGCCATCTCATTCGCTGAACAATATCTTAATGTCGGAACAAAAGTGGTGTACTTTGAATAGCGCTCCACGACCACCAAGATGTGCGAGTACTCACTAACCTTGTGTAATTTTGTGATGAAGTCAAGGACAATACTTTCCCAGGGTATACTAGGTACAATAAGGGATTCTGACAATCCTGCAGTCATTTAACGTTCAATTTTATCTTGTTGATTGCTGAGACATGTCTTCATATAGTTCATTATATCATCGTTCATCTTGGGCTAGTAATAGCCCTTCTATAGTTTGTTCATAGAATGCCACCATCTCGGGTGATCAGACCATAAAGTGTCATGACACTATTTGAGGAGCATTCTCCTCAGTCCTTTAACCTTAGGTATAAAAATCTAGTGTCTCTTTGTGGAGATCAATCCATTATCAATTTGAAATTTCCGAATCTTGCCTATCTGAGCAAGTCGTAGTAGAGTTACTCAGAAATTATCCTTTGAGGAGCATATTGGTTCCTTCTAAATATTTAGCTTTACCTGTTCTCTAATGGTTGTGGCAATCCCACTTGTCGATAGGTGGGCTACTTAAGACAAGGCAACGAGGTCCGGTCTTTTAATAAGGGCATTTACGGCCTTGTTGCAGCATTTGAATTTGTGTTCTAGTTCAAAGTCAAATTCTATTTAGAACTCTTGCCATCGAGCTTGCATTGATGTTAATTTTGGTTGGGTGAGGATATGGCTGGTTGTAGTGTTCTTAGTTTTCATCATAAACTTGGAGTTGAGCAAATAATGTCTTCAGGTTCGTAGACAGTGTACGATCGCTAGCAACTCCTGCTGGGCTGCATAACGTCGTTCGGTCTTATTTAGCTTCCTACTCTCATAGGCTATTAGATTACCTTCTTGTAATAAGACCTCTCCAAGGATAAAATCTAACACATCAGTCTGCACCTAAAAGTGCTTGGTAGTATCTGGAAAGGTTAACATCGGCTCCTTCATTGCCACAAACTTGAGCTCCTCGAAGGCTTATTGATATGCCTTAGACCAATCTCACTTCTTAATCTTCTTGAATAAATCCAGCAAATGTGCAGCTTTCTTTAAATACCTATCTACAAATCATCGACAATAATTAGTAAGGCTAATGAATGAGAGCAGTTCGCTCACACTTATCCAAACTTGTCAATCTAAGATAGCTTGCATTTTCTTTGGATCTGTCTTGATTTTATCTCACCCTAAGAAGCTGATCTACTCTTGAATAAATAAGCACTTTTCATATTTCACATAGAGATGATTCTCCTTTAACTTTTAGAATACTAATCTTAGATGTTTTAGGTGGTCTTATATACTTGAATTATATATTACAATGTTGTCTAAGTAGACTAACACAAATTTGTCCAAGTATTCATGGAATACTTGGTTCATTAACGTGTACATTGTTATTGGAGAATTGATTAATCCGAAGGGCATTACGAGCCACTCAAAAACTTTATATCTCGTAACACATGCAGTTTTTTACTCGTCTTTCTCCGCAATTCTAACTTGGTGATAGCCAGACGTCAAGTCGAGCTTCGTGAAGTATTTTGCGTTGCTCAACTGATTAAACAAGTAAAAAATAGAGAAATCAAATAGTGATTCTTTACGGTCACCTTATTTAGGGCTCTATAGTTAATGCAAAGATATAGACCCCCATCTTATTTCTAAAATAGAACAGGGGCTCCGTATGGCGCTCTTGAAGGGTGGATGAACCCTAAGCTAATCAATCCATCTAATTATTATCCAAGCTCCGCTAGCTCTTAAGGTGTCATCTTGTATGCTCTTTGAGAGGGTGGTCTTGCCTCCCATGTTAGTTTGATCTAGTGATCAATTGCTTTCCAAGGAGAAAGAATCTTGGGCAACTGTATTGCTATCAACTCTACAAATTCCTCTAGGAGTAGACTGACTTTTAGTTATGGGACCCAACCTGAACGTCTTTGTCTTTATTCACAGACAATGTCACAAGGAGCCTTTTTTCAACCCCTTTTTAAGCTGAAGTGTAAACAATATCTTGTTATTGCCCTTCTCGAATTCTTTTGACTTTCTGGAGGCACTTGACAAACATGGACTCTTACCTATGAGGAGTACAAAGTTTAAGGCATGAGCTCTCCCTTAGTCATTTTAAGGAACTCCATCCCTAAAATTAGGTCAAAGTCATCAATCTGTGTTGCCGTAAAAGTTCAACTCCCCACTTCGCTCTCCAAGTTGCACGGGCATAGATTTGGCATTACCAACGGCGAGCATTACCATTGAGTTCATGGCCTTAATACTACAATCATCTCGTTCTAATCAAACACCCAGCTGATCCGCTTCAGTCCTAGCTACAAAATTGTGAGCGGTGCCCATGTCAACCATGGTACGGGCACTCTTTTTATTCACTTGAATATTCACATACATTGGGCTTATAGACTTAGTGGATGTCTAAGCATACTTCTCCATGATATATAAGAGGTGGACCGCACCTATGCGAGCTTAGTCTCCATCGTTTTTGTTATATCTTGATTTTGTCTGATTATTTTTCCTTTGTAGAGCACTTAGAGTTCTTTTGTGTGGGCATTATGCCACTTTATGCGGCTTGTCACACAAGAAACACCCATTAGAAGACATCTTACTCATCAACGTGTTGGTGCTTCCCTTTTTGCTCTGGGAGCTCACTGGCGATGAATTTTTTCGAAAGCTACTTTCCCCACTCTTAACTTTGATTTTGTTCTTATTGACGCAGGATGTACCTTGTGCTGACTTTTTTAATGGATTACAACCATTCCCTTGATTATAGTTGCCCTTTTCAATATCATAGTTAACAAGTCTTTCAGCAGAATTTTGGTGAAAGACAAATCTTGCACCCGTTATCTAAATAACTCCATACGAGCCCATGGTTGCAGGTTGTTTATGAAATGAAAAAGACGATCATTTTCAGGCATTTCTTTGATGTCTAACATGTATGTTGAGAAAGTTTTAACGTAATCCCCGATTGTCCCCATGTGCGTTATCTATTTTAGCTTCTTTCATGTCACGAATTCAGTATTTTCACGATATAACTGTGCTATCTATTCTTCGGTGAGGTCTTCCTATGTGTCAATGCTCAATCTTCCCTGGGCAATTTCCTTATATTTAGTGTGTCACCATAGTTTGACATATCCGGTCTGGTACATTGTCGTATGAAAGCCTTGGCCTAATCCAAATCCATCTTCGCAACCCTAAAGTATTGTTCCAGATCAAAGATGAAGTTGTCAAGGTCCGTCGAATTTCATACGCCAATATATGAGCGAGGTTTCGAAGACTTGATTTTGCCACTGCCATTAGTCCCAGCAGCATGCACTAGAAGGCTCATCTTATTGGTGAAATTGATATTCTCTTCTTGCAACACTCTTATTGAGTCGCAAGCATCATCAGTTAAATGCTTGACGACCTTTTCAAGGGGCCTCAACTAGACAATAAAGTTATTCATCCACCTTTTTAGCCTATTGAAAGATTAGTCTTGGGCTTCAAGCTCAATCACTCTTCTATCAAGAGATTCAAGGCAAGTCACTAAGGTCGGATGAAGCGCAATAGTCATCTAAGTAGCCGACGGAACCATAGGAGTCATATGAGTAGTTGGTTGTGATGTCGCTGGGGCTATTACTATGCCACCATATGAGATTTTCCCAAACACGAGGACATTTTTACCACTCCTCTCGTAAGTCAGGCTTTGATATTAACTGTCATGTCCGAATTTTATAGCTACAAAATTGTTCTGCGCATCCATTTTTGTTGGGAGTTGGATGCAAGCTAAGTTCTCTCGTGAACGAAAAAATGGCACCAATGTTGAGTATGATGAATGAAAGAAAGTTATCAACCGAAAATGTAGAAATACAAACAAGTAATTAATAACAACCGGTAACAATCAGATATGGGAGAAGATTTCCAAATTTATTCTCCATATGAAGGGTTTTGGGCCTTTTGGTATTTGGTACTAGTATACATTGAAAGTCTCCAATTTCACAATGACATATCTAATTTTTTTATGATACTAAAATTGAAACTAAATTCACCTAAAATTTTAGAAAAATTCGAAGATGTGAAAAAAATTATATAAAAATTTATATAGTTTGGTTTAGATTCTAACACCATGGTGACTAGTGCTGACATTTGGTGGCAACCACCAGGGGTGCTGACATTTGATGTTCTTGAGATTTTTGATGCTTTCGCTGCCCTAGACATTAAAGTCATGCATGATGTGTATGTTCAGCTCTCTGTTGATTTCTTAGAGTGTTTTTGTGTGATTTGTTGTGCTCATGTTCTGCGTCTTGATGTGTCCTCGTTGATGTTGTTTGTCTTGATGCTCTTTGCAGAAGAACTGATGTGTTTGTGCTTCATTTTTGTTTGCCCTAGCCCGCCATTGTCCTTCCTGTTATGTATGTTGGGCCAGTTGTTGCTGAAGAAGAATTTATATTGTTGTGTTGGGCCGCTTTTCTGTCACTGGGCCTTATTCTTTCCCACGTTAAAAAAAACCTATTGGGCTATTTGGGCTTTAACTAAATTGGCGTTGGGTATTATCCATATTTTGGTTGATCATGTCATCCAAATTCAAAATGTTTAATTTTGTTGGTCCTATCCCTCGGAGAAGAAAATTATTCTTACTGAGTAAGATCAGTTGAAGTGTTTTTTCATTGTAAATGCCTATTCCATCATTTGATATTAGGAAGACCCATACTACCACCTATGTTTCCTGATAATGTTGAGTGTACTACTTGTCTTAATGATCAATGGGATCAAGAAGACAATGCAATTCTTGAGCTGATGTTAGTTAGCATAGAGCCCCATATTAGATCATCATCACTTTTTCTCAAAAATGCCCAAGCCATGTGAGCACATCACAAATATATATACTCTAGCATTGGTAATGTAACTCATATCTATGAGATGTGCAAACAGTATTTTGGCCTCGAAAAGGCATCTCAAAGTGTGATTGAATGCTATAATCAATTCTTAACCATTTGCAAAGAACAAATTTTGTATCAGCCACTTTTTATGAATCTCAAAGTTATGACAAAACAACGAGAGAATATTAATATTGTAAAATTCCTTCTTGGTCTTCCATCCAGCTTCAATGCTGTTCATGCACAAATATTAGGCGGGGAGGAATTTCCATCATTTGCGAAGGCATTCTCTCGCATTCAATGCTCCGCTCTTTCAGAGAATTCCCATAGTGGAGATTGCTCTATATTTATTACTTTTGGTGGTATTAATTCATTTTAGTGTAGACATACTAATTGATGATGATGAGATTCTCAAAGAAGTTTTTCACGGGATGGATGTAACTCTAGAGGCAATGGTCAATTAAACTCAATTATCTCACCATCACCAAACCTAATATTTCATATGTAGTGAATCAGTTCCTATAATATCCTCAAGTTTTTCATTGGAAAGCTGTTACATGCATTATTGAATATCTAAAGAAGGCTCAAGGACTTGGATGTTTACACAAATCAAATGGACAACTTCGGATAGAATGATTCATTGATGTAGATTGGGCAGGATCTCTTTCCGATAAACAATCCACTATAGGATATTGTATATTCCTTGGTGGTAATCTTATTTCATGAAAAAATAAAAAAGTAAATAGTGGTAGTAAGGTCAAGTGCAATAGTAGTATTCAACGCAATGGCCCACACTACTAGTGAGCACAACATTTCCTTCAATAAATCAGTTTTTATCCTCCTCCTATCTTATTATTTTGCGATAATCAAGCCGCAATACGTATTGCATCCAATTTAGTGTTTCATAAGAGAACAGAGCATATAGAAGTTTGTTGTCATTTTATTCGGGAAAAAATTGTAAATGATGATATGTGCACATCATTCATAAAGTTTGGAGATTAATTCGTTGATATGTTTATAAAGTTTCTCAATGGTATCTGATTGAAGATTATATGTTCCAAGTTGGGTTTAAATGGCATTTATACACCAAGGGGAGTGTTAAGGAAATTAGGAGAATAGTGAAAGATATGATTACCAAAAACAAGAGGCAAATTGATATATTATTATTTTGTTCCTTATTGTACTTATCTCATTCTTTATTGTACTGATGTATTATTCTATAAAATGAATAGAAATGGGAAGGACGGAGTAATTGTTCTCTTCCCACGTTCACAAAAACACTAACATAATTCATCAAAGATCTTTCCTATTGCTTCCTTATTTTAGTGTATTTAAGTTACATGAAGGTAATAAGAGTGACTATCTTCTCTGTTTATATTCAGGGTGCATCAATGTGCTATCTTGAGTGATTGGTTTGATTATTATTGAAGCCTCCAGATATCACTTTGCATCTATTATGGATTTTTGGTGCTTCAAAATCACCTCAGCAATGAGACTTCATTCTTCTTTGTCCTGACTTGAGTTCTTGTTGGTGCATCCAAGTCTAGTATTTCTAACATGAAAAACCAAATCACTGGTCTTCTTCCAGAACCGCCAGAATATAAAGGATACAAATATGTAGGCCATAGGATGCAAGCTGCAGAAATCTTTCTAGTAATCCTATTTTAACTTGTTGGATAATTTGCTATTTTAATTGTGAAATGTGATTTTACTTCTGCAATATAGCTGCGTTACTGCTCATCCAATTAATAGAAGTTTACCCTCAGTTTTTCTTGCTTCGAACATCAAAATGTGGGGATGGTTAATAGGGTGTGTTAGTAGCAGAATTAGAGGGAAAATGTGGTAGAAGTAGAACCTATGACTTTGTCCTTTTTTCTCTTCCTATCCAGCAGTCTTATGGATGCTATATATGGTACTATTATGAGAGTTTGAGGCATTCAAACTAGATGTATAGTGACACTGGCAAATTGCATTCTGTATTTGCTGAGATTATGTATCTCTTTCTCTTATCAAGATCATTATTTTCACAATTATACTGGACTTTTAACTGATAAGAAAATAAGAAATGTTATTTCCATTTAGAATTTATCTGTTGCCATAATAACAGCATCTAGATACCTGTTTGAATCATAGTTTTAGAAAGGACACTTAATTGATGTTAAAGCAAACAAGCAAAATTGATGATGCTCGATGTTAAAGAGGAACAGGGTAGTACTGGATGCTTTGCTAAATGGATTATATCTTTTCTTGTAGCCCCCTTCCCCTAGAATTTTTAAATTCTCCATCTATTTCTATTCTCAAATTAGAGTTCCTCTTTTGTGGAATAAATGTAGTTGTTAGTCTTTTTGCACTATTCCTTAGTCAAGATCATTTCTACAGTATCTGTGAGATTTGTTATATCTTATTCTTATAGACAGTTATTGTACCTCATTTGTATGGCAGGTTGTGAAGCGATTTGTTGTTTTTTGTAGTGAGCCAAGGGTGGTTTCCCTAGTTAATTCTCGTCATGCCTGTTATTCCGGATGATACAGGCAAAATTAAGGATATTTAAGGAGATGGAGTGTTGACAGAACTGATCATCATCCCTGGTGTGATTGCTATTTCTCCTTATTTCTATTTTATTTCGAATAGTACAATGTTCATCAACAAAACTATACGTTTTGAGGTGAGATGATTACATTAGGTAATTGATTTTAGAAACTTGTTTCCCATAAAAATGGTGTCATTCTTATTCTCTAGGAATGTGGGTTATCGTGAAAAGGCCAATTTCAAGAGAACTTTCCATTTTGGGGCTGAGAGATGAATGCAACATTATCAAGACTGCATGCACGAAGCATACGTTTGGTCCCTGTTAAAATATGGGATGAGATTTTGCCCTCAAAATTAGTTCAGGTTAATGATTGGAACGGGAAAATTTTTCTCATCCAAGATGTTTTAATGTCCCGGTTCTGTGGATGAATCTTTCCCTTAATACTTTCCTATGGCATCCACCTCAAGCCACTATTGTCACTGCACTACCACCAGAAGCTTTTGATTTCTCTTTCCTCAGCCACACTTTCTTTCTATATATGTCTCTTCATTTCGGGTGCATCTATCTTCTCCCCCTCCACACTCACCCCTCCAACACCCCAAAATAGGAGGATTTAAAAACCCTCTGTAACTCGAGAAGGAAACTTGTAACTGACCCATATGTTCCCTCAGATGAGACCCCTTCTTCCTACTTAGTTAGTGCAACTGTGATTTGTACTCTCATTTTTTTTTGGAGTTAAATGTTGTCTTGATATGATGTGATAAGGGGATAATAAGTTAGTCAATCAAAGCATTCCCCAAAGGGTATAGTGGATAAGTCGGAACCATGGTAAATTTGTGTTTTCCTATCATGACTTCTCATTAATAATGAAAAGTTTGCATTTCTATTGTTTGCTATTTTTTTTATTTCGGTACATATAACGACTGGAATTTCCAATTAAGGTGGCACTGACTTTATTCCAAGAGATGTTATCTGGGAGGTAACAGAAGAGTTAATAGAGAAATAAACTCTTGGGCTTGATCATGTGATGATCCAAGTCTCTCTAAATGTACTAGTGATGGTCAGTATAAATTTGGAATTTTGACCATTTATACATGCTGTGTGTGTTGTATCTTATGGTTAGTTTAGTTTCTACTGCTGCTCATGGTTATCTGGACACGCCATGTTCAATGAATTCGAACTTCTTTCCTTCTTAAAAAGGAAGAGAGTCAACTATGGGCTCACTTCATTGTTCCTGGATAATTAGTAGGTTGACTTGTGGCATCAAACAGGGCTTTGAATAATATAACAAAAATCTTTTTATGTTCTGCAACCTCCATGTTGTATTATTGTCGTTCAAGTTGAGTCAATAGAGATGGGCAAATTTTAGAATATTAGTGTGGTCAGTTGGGACTATCTATAATTTAGACACAATCAAACAAAAAAGGGGCATAGATGGATTCCAGTTTTCAAATGTATTACTATGTTTCTGCAAAGACTTGCTGAACCACTGGGGCCATTTGTTCCTGCAGAACTCGAGCAGGCATATGAGCATGTAGATGTTGTATTTGTTAGTGTTGCAAGCTTTCTGTATGTCTTGGTCATTCACTTTCTGATATTCTGTAGGAAAACTATCACCAGTGAAATTTCAATGTTGAATTACTTGACCATGCATTTCATCTAATTTAAGTTTTTGGTCTGTACAGATAAGGAGCACAAGAAGATGGCGTGGAAGTATGCCTTGAGGTTAGATCTCATCCTCATATCATTATTGCATGCATATGGTTTTGTAAGTTGCCATTTACAAGGTATTTGAATCTCAAATTATTCAGTTCAGAATTTTTCCAGCAAATACCCTTGGAAAATAACACAAAAACAGTGGCTTCAGGATTCCATAGCGGCTCCTCATGGGATGCAATTTGTAATGACTTCCAAAGCCCATTTGCTCTAGTCTGCCGGTATCAAACAAGAACAGTATCCAACTTAAACTCTCCCACATCGTAGGAGAGCACTGCTTTGCATCCACAGTGCATAAAATTGTGTGTCCCTGTGCTGGACACGTGGGCAGAGCAGGAATCATGGCGGCGGTGATGGCGACTAGGGGCAACTTAGGCAACTAGAGTGGTGGAGGTGGCAAAACATTGTGGCGACAAGTGGTTTGTGGGAGGTATGGGCGACAGTACAGCACCATGGGCAGTGGTGGTCAGCTTGGCCAACAGTTGCAATCGACACGGGCGACAATTGCGGGTGCTCCAAAATTATTTAACCCTAATTTTGTTCCTTTTTTATTTTTAATTTTTTTAAAAAAGAACCGAATTAAATTTGGCACTTAGCTATGTGATGTATTCCTAGATCCAAATACGGATTAGGAAGCTACTTGATCTCTCCTAGCGGGCTAGGCTTTGGGCTAGCCTTGCTTTGCCGAACTCATTACTAACCTCCTATGTCAGGAGGCCTGATTTGTCGACTCCCGGCATGTTTATTGATGGGACATCAGCTACCAATCTACACGCGAGCTTCTTCTCTAGATGTTCTTCCGGTTCGCTGCACAGTGGGTAGGATTTGATTCTTTATACTTAGCGATTCTCTATCGTAACGCTGGTGTGTGCTAGCTTCTACATTGATGGTCCATCAACCCCTTCTCCGACTATAAATGGAGGGGCTCTCTACGCCCCACTTCATGAATCATCTTTACTAGCCGAGAGGTATGAGAGTTTGGAATTGGCATGAAGCCTACGCTACCACAAGCCGGAGTTGGTAGGAGCTCTTCCCTAATGTTCAAAGCTGATGATGCTCGCAAAGTCTGCCTTATTTGCCTTTTTTTATAGGAGAAGTTCCATTGGTTTCCCTCTTTTGCTTCGTTCCCGTGCGTAAACTTGTGTTTGACCAGGTAAAGGTTTGGGTTCGAGTTGCTATCTCCTCTTTCCCTGTTGATGTCGAGCAGTCTCTCTAGTACCAGTATTCTTGTCCACCAAAGGGGGGGAGGATGCATGTTCTCCTTCTCTTCCGCTGCTAATCTCGGGAGCTGCTTGATGGTAGGCTGCTGGAGAGGAGGGTCTTCTCCCATCCGTCGGGGATGGCTCTGTGGTGCTCGCATCTGGGGTCTTCCCATGTAATGGCTAGTCAGATTATCGTTTTTAGGTCACTGCTCCATGTATTTTTTATTCTTTCTATGATGTACATTAGCTGTTATAGGCTTGCACTTTGTAAAAAAAATTAATGAAATGGAACTATCCGAGTATTATTTATTTGCATGTTGTGTGTCTCCAATATTCTTGTCCGATGTAAATAGCTAAAGTGTTTGAATGTTATCTCTTGTTGTGCGATACCTGACAATTCGGTGATCTGCACACTAGCTTCCTAATCCATAATGATTTGTCCCGAGCGCTTGGCTAGGACCCGCGTCATCCGAATCGATCTTGGGCCCATCGAGGCTGTCAATTTGCCGCTATCTTGAAAAATGACATGTTAGGGCATCAATACTTGTATAGCGCCGCCAGCTGCCCACGGGCTACACAAGGAAGCGTTGCATCAGCCATCATAACTAACCTGGTGGATTGGTGTGCCACGACATTCGGAGGTGCAGGTACGTGTCGCGGTCATTATGGGGACATGCCTCTTTGATTCCTCATGCAACGCTATTTCAAGGCCAGGGCTTTGGCTATTTAAACTATTAGCCTTCGTCACTTCCCACATTTCTCCATTCTCCGAATCGCTCGGCCCTACTTCGACTTCTTTTTGTCTCTTGCTTTCATGGCTTTTCGGGGTGTTGCTGCGATTTCATCTATCCTGACTAGCAAGGATGTGATATCTCTATACAAGAGGTATAATATCCCTAGCGACATCCCACACGTCGCTCTCGAGGTCGATGATACGGCTTGCGACCCCCTTGACGTTTATCACCATTTATGAGGAGCACCTGGAAGTTGGTCTTCGCATTCCGTTTGCGAAGGATTTGAATGAGATCCTAAGGGCTCTTGAGATCCTTCGATGCCTTGTTTCCCTATGCGTCTTTTGTAGCACAAGGGACTTTCTCTGGACACTCTAGGCGTGAAAGCGATTTTTCACTTCAATCAGGAGTGTGACTAGATCTTCTTCACCCCTTGCCCTAAGTTCAAGATAAGCGAGGGAAACCCTAACTCAATAAAAATTTGGAAGGACCGCTTCTTTTACTTAGCGGTTGATCCCGAGTGAAGTATTTCGAACAAGTGGCGCAAAGTTAACAGCGCCTACTCTGGCACGCAGTCTGACAAACCTTGTCCTGGATAACATTGCCGACTTGTGCCGCACCGGCTGCTGGTTCACCAAAGAGGCGTTTGCCAGAGCCGAGTGGAAGGTGACGGAAGAGGGAGACGAAGAAAAAGTCCTTGAAATGCCTCTTCACCACAACAAGAGAAGGCAAAAAGGGCCAGTCATCCGTAACTCTTTTGAAGGGTCAGCCGGCGATGCCGAGCCGTCCTCTCCTCCTTTGTCTATCTCCAAGGAGGTTGGAAGGTTGAGGCAATCTATGCGAAGGCATCACCCCCGCCTGTTGGAGAATCTTCACATCTGGTGATTGACGATTAGCTGGACTTGTCTGCTGTGGAGGCCGCTAGCCCTGTGGAGGAGGATTGGTAGAACTGATCAATGTCCCGGCGGAGACTGAGTAGGGTGTCACGAACTCTGTTCCCTTGTCGCCCGAGGAATACGTCTTTGTGCCTCCTGCTGAAGGTGGTAGATGCTGGGTATGCCATGCGGGGGGCTGGAGACTGTCCCATTTCCATTGGAGGCCTGGATCTAGCGGAGCTCCCTGTTGCTCCTATTGCAAGAGCGAGCAGTGCCGAGACCGGCGTCAAGGGTGAGCCCGTCAGGGTTCCAACACTGGCCGAGTACGGCGTCCCTTTTGCTGACGAGGAGCCAAGAGAGGACCTGATTGCCATGGCAGATGTGGAGAGCAACCCTAAGACCGGTGCGGCTCGAGAGGTGCTTCGCCTATGGGTGGTGGCGCCTATGGCCCCAGAGGACTTGGATACTTTGTCTCTTGATCCGAGCCTCGGCACTGTGTGGCCACTATGTGGGAGGGCATCGTCGGCTCCTTTACCCGACGCTTCACAGAGTCCATCTCCCGTAGAGGAGCAGCCTTTCATAGAGGTAAGGGCTTTGCAACTTCTCACTTTAGTATCGACTATCCTCCTTGTCCAACCACTTGATTGATTTTCTCTTTTTCTCTATTTTTTTAGCCACAAGAGCCGCTCTGCTTGATGGAGACCTATTTGCGCCAACAGGTGGCTATGGAATGCCAACGGGACGCTGAGATCTCTCGGTTAACTCAAACAAGCATTGACCTGGGTATACTCGGAAAGATGGAGTGCTAGGTGAACACTGCCACTGCTGAGGTCATACAGAGTTGAGAGCGGGTATCTAGCCTCAACCACGAGCTGTCCGAGATCAATGCGAGATTCCAAGAGCTCACAGATGAGAGATCCCGGACTCTAGATCTGGTCGCCTCTCTTGAGGATACGCTTTAGGGGGCTGAATAGCGCTTTACCGATCTCCGAGATGAGTGTACTCGACTTGAGGGTGAGCTGATGGCCCAGCTGAATCCGGCGGAGGTTGGCGAAGCCTTGACCGGTAGATTTTGGGACAGTCATGACCCTTATGGTTCCAGATTTTTTTGTTAGCTTCCACTCAAGGAACAGCGGCGCCCGACTTCTATTGGAGTTAGTTGATCCTTTGGGGGACAGTGGGGAACCTTCATCTCGTTCACAGAGGGGCTCCTAACCTTAGGATCTTTGGCCATTTGGGTCATAGGTATAAGCGTCCTCTTGTATTTTCGACACTCGATGTATATTTTGTTCCTTAATGAATCAGCTTGACCGTTTTGATCATTGTCGTTAGCGTTTTTGTGTTCATGCTAAGCTCTTTTCTTCAATGTTTCTTCATTTGTCGGCTAAGCATTGTCGCTATTGTTGTCGGGCTTAATGTGGATGTAGGGGTCCAGCTCTACTCGTTCCTGTGATAGAAAGTCGTGAGAATTTGGCTTTATGGGATGGTGCTCTTTCCTAGGAGAGGATGTTGTCGCACGTTCATTGGTGAGCCTCACTGGGACCTGCTAGGCTTTATGGCCTCAACTGTTAGGCTCTGGCGAAGTCAAAGTCATTGTCCGTGCTATCATTGGTGCTCGGTCCTACTTGGGGGACATCTTCACTCTTATGTGTCTAATCCTAGTTTGTCAACCATTTTTAATTGATGGTGCTCGTCCCTTTTGGAGGGAGTCGTCGCGCGTATGCTGAGGAAGCCTTCCAAGGTTTTTATAAGCACTTGATGGGGAGGTTTAACTCTTGGTCCACAAGCCCCTCAAACCGTGACATTCGACCTCATCTAGGCTGTTCGATGATCGGGACCAAGGTTTAGTTTTGACCTTCTTTGGGTCGCTCGATTATTAGGACCGAGGTTTCGTGATCGAGTCACAGCTAGTCGATGCGTAGGTGAAAGAGCTCATCTAACTTGGGGGCAGTCTAGGCTTTGAATTAATGCGATGTCATGCAAGCATACAAGCATACGTATGAATAATCAAAAACAAATAAACAATTATTTTATTAATTGAAACGTGATACATTATATAAACATTCCTTATGATGTATCTGCACTTACCTAGATTCGGCGAGGGTCATTGGTAATATTTTTTGAGGTGGATGGCGTTCTATATCTCAAGACCATTTTGTCGTTCTAGGACGTAGCGAGTATGCACTGCTTTGTATTATCGTTGAGACTAAGAACGGTTCGTCATAATTTGGGGAGAGTTTATTTCTGTTGGCATTCTTACCAATGGCCTCTATGCTCCGTAGACTTAGGTTCCCTGCCTCGAATTGGTGTGTTTTCACCCTTTTATTGTAGTACCGAGTGATCCGCTATTGATAGGCCGTCGTGCGCATCCAAAGGCTGAGCAAGATGCTCTCTAAGTTATTGGAAGTTGTTGAGAGGATTATAGCTCTCAACCTTGAGGCTGAGCAGTTCGATTGCTACTGAGATAACCACTTTAGTCCCATACTGTAGGCTAAAAGGTATCCCGCTAGTAGATTCCTTCGATGTCATCTAGTATGACGACAATACGAAAGGCCGTTCATTTGCCTAAGAGCCCTCGGCATCTTCTAACTTCATCTTCATTTCGTGCAATAGGGTCCAATTTGTGACTTTCACTTGTTCGTTCGCTTGCGGATAGGCAATGGAAGTGTGAACCAATCTTATCGTCAAACTCGAACAGTACTTGGTGAAGCGCTTATCTGTGAATTGGGCTCCATTATTGGTCACAATGACCTTGAGAATCCCGAATCTGCATATGTTGCTCTGCCAAACAAACTCTATGGCATTCTACTTGGTTATCCGAGCTAGTGGGAAGGCTTTGACCCATTTCATGAAGTAGTCAATGTTGACTATGACGAATTTTTTTTCCTCGGACACAATGGGCAGCGGGCCAAGTTTGTTGAGCCCCCACTATGCAAATGATCACGGCGCTTGCGAGGCTTGCAGTTCCGTGTGCAAATAATGAGGAACATTGCTGTGGACTTGGCAATTCTTGCATTTTTTCAAAAACTCCACGGCATCTCGTTTCATCGTCGGTCAATAATAGTCCTAATGCATTATTTTGAAGGTAAGGTTCTTGCCACCAATGTGTGACCCACAAATGCCGATGTGCACCTCACTCAGTGCGTAATCGGCTTCTTCTGACATGAGACACCACATGTATGGTAGAGATTCCCATCCATGATGGTGTACCGGCCTACCGTCTTCTTTACACGCTTGGCTTCCTTTGGGTTTTCCAACGAAGTGCCATCGGTGATGTATCCTCTACATGCGGTCATCCAATTTTCATCATTTGATACCTACAACACTTCCCACTCTTGCTCATCTATGCTCAAGGAGGCCAGAACCTCTCACATGTCCCGAGAGTATTGCTATGGATTTTCGGTCGCCACTTGCCTTGACCGCTGGTCTGCCTTCCGATTATCCTCTCCTAGGACATGCGCTATCTCGACCTTGTTGAACATCCAGGCCATGCCTCTTGCTTTAGTGAGATATTTCACGAGTAAAGGGTTAGACATCTCAAAGTTCCCAATAACTTGATTGTTGACCAGCTTTGAGTCGTAAACGGTTAGATTCTTTGCCGAGCATTCCCTTGCCAATCGGAGCCCATCGAGTAACGCTTTGTGTTCGGTGACATTGTTGGTGGCTAGGAATCTAAAAGCTATCAAATATTTTATCTCTGACCTATCTAGAATTCTCACGACCATGCCTGCCCCACTGTTTGATTGTGTTGTTGATCCGTCTATGTGCAACGTCCAAATCTAAGCTTCCTTTTGCTGGCGGGCATCCTCGCTAAGATCGTGGGCGTCTGGAATCGAGATTATCATTTCAACTATGAAGTTCGCGAGGCCTAGCCTCTTATGGCCGGTCTCGGTCAAAAATTTCATGTCAAACTCGTCCAATTCGATGACCCACTTGACTAATCGCTCAGATGCATCAGGTTTTTGCAGGATCAAAGGTTGATCTATTAGGATGACAATGTTGTGCGTTTGGAAATATAGCCATAACTTTCTGGTAGAATAGATGAGCGCTAGGGCAATCAATTTTGCGCATGAGTAATGGGTCTTGGTGTCGATTAAAATTTTGCTGACGTAATAGGCTAGTTGTTGCACATCGCACTACTATCGGATCAAAATCGAGCTTAGTGTTGTATCTTCTTCTGGTGACATTAAGAGAGGGGGACTGGCGAGATGTTACTTAAGCTCTTGGAAGGGTGCTTGGCAGTTAATCGTCCACTGGAAGCAGTTCACATTTATTCCTCTCAGGGCCTTGAAGAATGGGAGATATTTTTCTGCCAACTTTGCTAGGAAGTGAGGGAGCACTGCGAGCGATTCGGTAAGCCTTTGGACTTCCTTCACAGAACGAGGTGGGCGCATATCCATTATGGCTTTTATCTTCTCGGGGTTTATCTTGATCCCCCGCCGAGAGACAATAAAGCCCAAGAATTTTCCAAAGGATACTTCAAAAATGCACTTGATAGGACTTAGCTTCATCTAGTGCACCCGGAGTACTTCGAAGGTTTCGCTGAGGTCACAGATATGGTCATCGGTGGTTTTACTTTTGACGAGCATATTATCTACGTACACCTCCATATTTTCACCTATTTGGGCCTCGAACATTTTGTTCACGAACTGCTGGTACATGGCGCCTATGTTCTTTAGGCCAAAGGTTTTGACCTTGTAGCAGTACGTCCTCTGGTCCATCGTTAAAGAAGTATGCTCTTTATTTTCGGGGTTTATCCGGATCTAATTGTAATCCGAACAGGCGTCCATGAAGTTCAATAGCTCGTGCCCGGATGTAGAGTCCATCAATAGATCGATCCTCGATAATGGCAAGCTGTCTTTTGGACACACCTTATTCATATTAGTAAAATCGATACATATCAGCCATTTTTCATTACTTTTTTTGACAAGGGCTACATTTAATAGTCAGTCCGTGATAAAACTTGCTTCAAACAGCTTCTTCACCTCTTCCCGTATGGCAACCAATTTTTCTATAGAATGGTTTCTTCATTTTTGCGTACTATGATCCGGAGATCGATGGTAAATGCAATACTTTGACTGGTTTCCTCCCTTTGGGTATCTAAACAGCTTGGGCCATTTCAAGAACTTTTCGTCCCAAATCTGTATAAAGATAATTGGTCCGAGAGTCATTCAATGAGGTCAAGTTCAGGGGTCTGAACTCCCTCAGAGCACTCGTCTCCATCCTAGGTTGCTTCCTAGGTCTCAGGAGTTGACGTTATCTCCATTCCTCTTCTTCCCGTTTGTCGACCCTCGGCGGAAGTAGTCTGTACACTCTTGCTGCTTCGCTTCGTTGGCCTCCTCGGCTATTATGTAAGCACGAGTGATGGTCTCAATCTCCTAGAAGGTCTGAGAGTCCTGATGGACCCGATGCTTGAAGAAATCGCCCAACTCCAAAATTGCTATAAAGGCATTCAGCTTCGCTTCATTGACGAGCTTGGACATTTGTTGGGCCTCAGTGGTGAACCAAATCCAGGCATTTCCCTTCTGGGTCAGAGGGAAGTACAAATACATGGCGGCGCCATCAAGGCCCTGGAAGTCTAGTAGGATGTGGAAGTGATCTAGATGGTCCATCGGATTGGAACTCCCGTCGCAGGGCTCCAGGGTCGTCATCTTAAATTTGCAAGGAAGTAGATGCAACCGGATTTCCCTTGTGAATAGCAACCTCAGATCAGTGAAGTATCTGTCAGTGCTCCCTCTGAACAAGTGCTGCTCAATTTTTTTCACCCTCTTATCTATCAAAGGGGAGGACACAATCGTATTTGCATAGAAGAAGGTTCTCAGCTCCGAGTGATCCAGGGAAAGTGAGTTGGATTGGGCGACTATTGGCTTTCACCGGCTTAGTGCTGCAGGAGGCTGCTTCTTGAGTTGGGAGCCTCCGGTCGTCATGGTAGCAGCAGGGATTCCACCGCTTTGAGCTTTCATTCCGCGTCCCGCCACTCAGTCTACCCTCCAACCGAGTTTGGCCCCTATTGCTGAAGACTGCTTGGACCTCGAGGTCATCAGGCCGCTAGGTCTTCTCTACTGGGTGCCTCTTTCCCTCCAGTTTCTCCGTTTTAAAGCTGAAGTCTGAGAGGAGGGATCCGTCCAAACATGTGCTACATGCAAATGGACCTATACCCTTTATTTTTCAAGATTCATTCAGGGTTTATAGGATTCACCTAGAGCCAAGTTGTGGGTTCATTTAACGTATATGTGCTACATGCAAATGGACCTGCAGTTATAGGTGCTAACCACCTGAACTCGTATTAGTGACTTGTTTTATATTTATTTAAAGCTAAATGAATATGCTATTGGGCCATTTTACGAACTGAGCCTTCTGTTTCATGGGCCAAGCCCTCCAGTGCTTGGGACAGCATTCTGGGTGTGCCTGTGGGCTGTTTTAGACCCAATTTATGTTTGGGGTGTTTTTATGTGGTTTTTGGCCTATTTTTAAAACTGCAGTTGTCAACTATTTTTTGCATAATCTAATATATGTGTTTTGTGAAATTTAAAGTGCGGGTCTGTTAATTTTAATTTTATGATTTTGATATATTATTTATTTAAATTTTTGCAGCTATTTTATGATGTTTTTGTAAAGTTGTTTCTAAATGAATATCTATATAATTATATAGTTTGGTAATTGTCAAATTAACTTGACTGTATTTTTCTAAAAATATTAAATTGTAGTATAAAAAATTAATATAGTTATCTCATGTATTAGTTTAAATTACTTGATAAATTTTAAATGTTACAGTTTTAAACTAATGGATGTTATGGTAGGCCTAAATATGTATCAACTTTTATATAATTGATTTACTAAATAAGATAATACATATCCTGAATTTTAAATAGGTTTTAGATATTTAAAGGTAATAGAGTTATTTAAATTTTAAAACATTCCTAATTATTCCTGAAAAATAAATGAAATTTACTATAATAATTAATTAGTGTATTATAATTACACCCAAATATAGATTGTACCCATAAAATTGTATTTTATGTTTTTCATATATTTATTAATTCAAAGCATCAATTTAAGAATTTTAAATTATTGTAGTATTTATTGTAATTTCACTATATTTTTATTTTTCTTCTGTTTTGATATTTAATGAAACTAAATTCTCTAGTTGGTTGGTTAGAATAATTTCATTATATTTCGGTATTCTAGATCTTGATTCAGGACTATAATTAGAGAACTTACTACTGTTATTAGTACGAGTAGTGAGGGAAAAAGTCCTATTTTAAATCTTGGAAAAATTTGAACAAAATAAACATGGTGTTTATAGGAATGACTATGATGAATTGTATTGAATCAATAGTTCCTAAAATCGAAAACACTAGTGATTTATTGAAAATTATTGTAAATCATTTCTAATATGCGGATAAATCCCTTGTGGGGATGATATTGGCAAAACTTATCACCATGATGTTTGATGGTGCTTGAAGGATGCGTAAACATATTCTCAAAATGCTCAATTTGACTGTGAATTATAAAATCCTAGGTATAGATGTGATTGAATATTTCGTTATTCAATATATTATGAATTCACTTCCTTCTCGATATGAATTTATCTAAATTTATTACAATACTATTAATGATAAGTGGTGTATAAAAAAATTGGTAAGTATGTTGGTTTAAGAGGAGAAACATATAAAAAAATAATTTATTTATTAAATTTAACGAATTAAGGTGGTAAAGAAAAGAAAAAATGGTTAAAAGAGAACATTAAAGTGGGATGATCAAAGAAAAAGTAGCCCCATTCTAGTGTTGGGATATAAAAGAAGAAAATAAATAGAAGGTATCACTTCTGTAAAAGGTTAGGACACTGTAACAAATGATTGGTTTGAAAAAGGTGAGCCTTTGAATTAAACCTTACTAAAATTCCTTTTCATACTTGATGGTTCGATTCAAATTATAGCATTCGTATTTCTAATACAATACAGGATTCATTATGACACAAACTCTAAACCAAAATGAGAGGTTTATTATTTTCTAGTGTCAAAGTTTTCTTGTCTAATGTTAAAACTTTTCATTCATTTATTGATACTAATCTATATTTAGATTTGTTGGGAATACTCGATATACATTCTATTTATTAGAAAAATCTTATTTTTATTTCTAAACTCGATATTTAATGGTATTCTTCTTAAAATTTGAAAATAAAAAAATTAATTTGTATAATGACAAAAACATTCTTAGGTTCGGACATCCTATGCGGTGATTTTTACAAAATTAAGCTTAAGTAAAATTTTATTGAAACTCTCATGACACTACATCATAGTATAGAAACAAAATATAATCTATTAAATAGAATTTTTTTTATGGTACAAGAGATTGGATCATGTATCCAAAGAAAGAACAAAAATATTAATGAAAGAAAAAATTTTTGCTTAGCCTAAATTTTCCCAATCTTCATATATGTGTAAATTATACTAAACAAAAATAGATAAAACATATAAAGAACGGTGTCACAAGAAGTAAAGAACTTCTAAAAATTATCCATATAGAATTTAATATATCTTTAGGTGGAGAAAAATATTTCAACACTTTTGTGAATTAGCTTTTACATTATTGTCATTTTTGTTTATTGCGTAAAATATCTGAGGATGTGAATGTCTTAGAGGTACGCATAACTAAGGTTGAATTAGGTAAAATTATGAAGGTCGTCAAATCTAATAGTGATGGAGATATGTTGCTAGATAGGATGAATCAAGACAATGACCGGACTCTTTTGCTAAGCTCTTAAAAAATATGGCATATGTGTTCGATACACTATGTTAGGGATATTGCTGCTGATTGAGATTGTCGAACGACATAATCATACTTTATTAGTTATGATTAATAGTATATTGAGTAATATTTTTTTTCTAAATTTTTGTGGATGGAATCCCTAAAGGCTACTACCTATATTCTTAATTTAGTTCCTAGTAAATCGATTCTAAAAACTCTTTTCAAGTTATGGACTGATAAAAAATCGAGTGTTTAACATCTATATGTTTGGTGTTGTCTAACGGGATACTAGAATATACAATCCACATAAAAAGGAATTGGATTTAAAAATTATTAGAGGATAATTTATTAGTTATTTAGAGAAATTTGAATTTTGTATATTTCATATTGTCTCAATTATAGTACAAGAATAATAGAAGTTAGTAATTTCAAATTCATTGAGAATGGTAAAACCAATGAGAGTGATATTTCACGAAATATGAATATTCAAAAAGTTAGGGTGTAAGTTTCTTTATTTATAACTTACTATTATTAAACATATTAACAGCGATGAATAACAAATTAATGATCTTATACTCTATAATGAGACCGTCACTATTGAACTAGTTGCAGAATTAGAACAAGAAGTAGTATTAAGGAGATCGCATTAAAAAAAGAGATATGCTATTTCTAATGATTATTTTGTTTGTCAATAAAAATCCCAGTTTAATGTGTGGATATTTGATGATCTAGTTTCTTTCCAATAATTTGTAGAAAGAAAAAATTCTTCTAAATAAATTAATATTATGGAAGTCAAGTTGAAATTAGTAGCACATAATGAAGTATGAGGTCTCATTGAATTGTCTAATGATTAAATAGTTGATTGTAAATTCGTCTTTAAGATCAAACATAATTCAAAAAGACTATCGCTTGATCTAGAGTTACTGATGGCGAAAAGTTATCCTCAGATTTGCATTATTGATTATAGAGTGACATTCTATTCGTTTTTTAAGATTGACTCTTTAAAAACCCCAATGGGGTTTGTGAACATTTTTGACTTAGCGTTACGCCAACTGATATAAGTACTATTAAATTAATAATTTAGATGAAGATATTTACATGGAACAACCTGAATGATTCCTGGTAGAAGTAAAAGAGAACTTAGCTTGTAAATTAAAAATAGCTTGATTTATAGATTTAAATAAGTCTCACGGCAATGATATTTAAGTTTTATGACACTTTCATTCTTCAGTTACGTTGAAAATACCATTGGCTAGCGCATATATATGGTCATATTGAGAGTGGGTTTATATTTTTGACTATATATGCTGATGACATATTGTTTGCAAGTGGTGGTTTTGAATTTTTACATGAGTCTATTATGGTGAAGTGGAGAAGTTATTTAGCAAAATTCAAATCATAAAAGCAGAAAATTAGATTAATAAGAGATGAGATAGAATTGAGGAGAAGAGAATTAGACAGCATCAGTTATGAACGCATCAGCAGCCTAGCAATTCAAGAATCTGTTGTAATCCGTTAATGCATTTAGATTCTGCAATCTTGGACACAGTACACAACACAACCACCGTATTCCAGTAGCAAACAATACCATCTCAAATACGAGTGATATAACTACATGACAATACTCCCAGGTCAAAAACATCATTGTCCTCAAGAATTGTAGTGCCCGATATTTTGTATATAATTTAGAATGTTATTAATATAATTTTAGGTCAATTTAAAAATAATGTAATAAAAATTAAAAAAATACTCAAATTTGAGTAATTAAGCTTAGTGCCCTATGGGCAGCTATGAAGCACTTATGCATATTTTGGACAGAATGAGTGGTGTCTAATGTGCACTTATGCTGTAGTCATACACAATTTGGACAGAATATTGGCATTGATGCGGCGCTCGTACATGGTTGACATAGATTGGGGCACCTGCTACATGCCTATCAGGCACTTATGTACCGATCGGGCTATAAAAGGCTTATGTGTGCTGTTTGGCCATTTTGCAGGAAAAAGGAGAGAGAGGAGAGAGAGAGAAGAGGAGAGGAAGAAGATTATGAGAGAGAAAGAGGATGAAGGAGATTTTAGAGTTTGTGAGAGTCAGATCTGTTTGATCTGAGATTTTAAAGTAAGTATTCTAAGTCCGTCCTTTAGTCTATTTTTGAAATCATTTGATTTTGCTCACATTTCTTATTTTGATATACATGCATGTTGCTTTTTAGCTTTTCTATTTTGAATATTATTGTACGTGTGTAGTTTTCACTGAAGGTTTTGTTCAATTTGTACAAAATAAATGAATATTTGAAGTATTATGTTCTTATACACGAATATTTGTAAAATAAAAGTCGTGAAACTTGTACATTTGGCCTTACATGTGATGTTTCATGATGTGCCTCGATCTGGACTCTATTTTGAATTTGTGGTATGTGTTTGTACTCCCCTCTGAGTGGATAGCTTTGTGTTTGTAGAGATTTGTGTTTGTGTTTTCCCAAGGTGGATAGCTTTGTGTATGGAGTCTTGTGTTTGCACTTTTCCCAAGGTGAAAGGCTTTGTGTTTATGCTCCATTTGATAGTTTTTCTTTCCCAGAATGATAAGTTTTGTACTTTTCTTGCAGGGATGAAAAATTTTATAATTTAATATAGAGTTTGTCGTTTGATATTTTCTTTAAAAATAATTGTATAGAATTGATGGAATATTATCTTTGGACATCCTTAGATGTGACCTTTAGATTAGTTGGTGTACAAGTTACTAGTCTTTGGTACTCCGTTTTTAGCACGTTTTGGTTTTTTCGAGATTATACTTACATGGTATTTAATATTTGATATGATTTGACCATTTAAGATTATAGGTTTTGACATAGCTTTCAAATTTATCCGATTTCAAACTTTTCAGCCTTTGTTTTGTGATATTTGGATGATTTTGTACTTTGAATTTTTTGATATTTGTATATAAATTATGAATTTTGCATACAAAATCGTATTTGGATATTTGATTCATTTGGACTTTTGACATTGGATTTCAAGCATATTTGACTGTCTTTTGTCCATTCGTTCTGTTCTATTGAACATGCACTTGTTCATATATATAAATTAATACTTATTGAGTTTTAGTCTCATGATCTTGTCCTGTTTTTTAACCCTTTTAGATTAGAGGGCATTAGATATTTAAAGAATTCAAATAGAAGATAATTAAAGATTTGGTTTTGTTTATATTTATAATTAGGATTTGTATTTGAATTGGTATTTTGGTTATGTATTTTGAGATGGATGTGTATATTTTTGTTATTTCTAGACTCTTTATATTTGGGAATTATTGTATCAGTTGGATTTGCTTGAATACTTCATTGTGATGGTTCGATTTTGGTTGATCCTTTTCTTCTCGAATATTTAGGTTTGAGTAGGTTCTAATATCTTATTTGGAGACCGGGCATGATTAGTTCAGTCAAATCTTGTGTCTGCTTATTTTGTAGTCTTTTGCGATTTTGCTCTTGGGTTTTGTGTTTGCCCCGGTTTTAGGTATTATGTTTGGGCTTTGTTCATTTAAAGAAAAATGAAAAATTGTATTTTGATTTATTTATTATTAATTATTATCTATTCTTGGGCCAGGGACGTGACTAGGATAGTAAGGATCAACTTGATTAGTCACATCTTGTTAAACTTGTTCCTTGGAATCAGCAATTATGGTATGGAGATGAGTTTCTGTATACCAATGGACCGGGTGAAATTTTTTATTGCATTTGTAGCAAAGACATTTTTTTTCTTTTTTTTATTCTATGGTCATGGTTGTTGAGATTTCTCTTTATTACCTGGCTCATAGAATTTCTAGATTCCTGAAACATTGGCAATAGTTAGTCGATTGGAATTGTATTTTAGCTAAAGCCTTGATTGACTGTTCATTTAGTTGGGCAAGGTCTGAAGTATCTGCCAGAGTTGTGAGTTTGAGGAGTTTGACCATTGATCTCAATTCTTCTTTTAATCCACTTAAGAAGTTAGAAATGAGACATACTAAGCTTGGATTGAGGTCTAGCATATCTGATTTGAGTTCTTCAAACTTTTCTTGGTATTCTTCAATTGTAACTGATCGATGAAGCTTAATGAACTCGTCTACAACATAAGTAATTGTTTCATCCCCGAACCGCTCACATACATCATATTTGAAAGCCGCCCATTCAAGAATTTCATTTTGCACAGCATATTGTTGGTTTTCCTTCAAAAAACATTGGAACAAGATCCATTTTCTCATGGTATTAGATTCTGAGAGCATTTCCTTAGTTAGCTTCTTAGGTTGTCTCCATTGAATGTGGGAAAATCAACCTTTGGCAGTAGATTTTGAAAAGGATGCCTTCCATTCGCAGCAGTTGGTTCAACTGATGCATCAGTTAAATTTTTCTATGTCCTTCAATTTTTTGAGATCTTGGAGTTGGTTCAACCTAAGAAGCATCAGGTAATATGCCTTCTAACTGTTGAAATTGATATGCCATGCCGTCTTCCCTTATTGTTGTACTCCGGCTCCAACTCCTTATGGCTCATCAATCCTTTGATTTCAGCCATAAAACTCAAAAGCTTTTGATCCAATTTTTATTCTAATGTTTGTGTCTGCTTTTCCAAGACTATCATTGCATTTCTTTGGAGGGTGCTGAATTACAGATGCGTTTCTTCAAACAGTTGTCTTTTCCTGACTTCTTGAGTGGTTTGCTGCCATTCTTGGAGTATTTCCGCTAAATTTTTCTCTGACATGGGCATGTTGGTTGTGTTTGGTGTACTAAGATCACATTCTATCCTAAAAAAATTAGTGTTGCAGATTCTGTTCTAAACAAATTTTGAAGTGATTTCAAGCTAAACTATGATGATTTTAGCTTAAGACAAATACATCTAAATCATTAGCTTCATTTATTGCTGAAATTTTCATAATATTTTTTTTATTTTATTTTAAATATACATGCATATGGTTAGTTATTATTCTTATTAACTCTAAGTTGAATGCATATTGCTTTGGTTATGTTTTATGAGATTTTAGAGGCTTGTGCTTTAGACTTACTTTTATTATATTTGTCACCTTTCAGATTAGCGAGTTTGGATCATCAGTAGGGTTTTGGATCTCTAGAATTGTTTAGAAAACTAACTATTATAGGTTGTTCTTATTATATTTTGGAATTATAATTGATGTCGAAAACATTTGAAACCTGTTAATTTGTTGGAATATTGGTATATTAGGTCGGTGGGCCTTAGACTCTGGATTATCTGTCAGCATCGTTTGATATTAGATTTGAAATAATTTTGCTTCACGTTTTGATGACTATTAAGCAGGTATATCAATCGCCGAAACAAAAAAATGTGTCCATACACACACACCAAACAAATGCAATGACATCACAAAAACAATTAACCAAAATCAGGTCGTGACCCTGGCAAATCTCTGTTTGGTACCAAGGTCTTGACATAATGCCCTTGCGACCATGGTGTCGAGAGTCTCATCTATGAGGCGGTGGACTAGGTCATCGCCTCTGGGGATCTTTTAGCCGCTGTGGCCTTTCCTTTCACTTGAGGAGGTCCGATTGTCTGGGTTACTACATCTTAGGACTTTTGGACTAACTGAACGCCCTTCAACATTGAATAAGGGCTTAAGAGATTAGTGAGAGAGGGAGAGGAAGAGGGGTTTAGCGGTCTACTGACATGACTTTTGTTTCTATGTCGGGTTGATAGTGAACACAGAATCGAGGAGGCTCTTAGAGTTTAGCAAGGGGCCCTACACCGTAGATCCTTGGCCATTTGGATTAAATTCAATAGTCGAGAACTGTTTTTTTTTTTTCCGTTCTAAAAAAGAAAAAGAAAAGAAAACTCGTAGTTGTTGAATTTCATTCGAACGACTGAGGACCTTGCGATGCAGGTCTTATGTCGCATCAGTGTAGTGCAGAGCCCCTCGTCTCCTCAAAGTCTGTAGCGTCAAATTATTAATGTCAATCGCTGATCATTAATATCTTAACTTTATTACTAGTCTTCAATAAATGGCATTTTCGGTAACTGTTGTTATTCGGGTCCTAACTTTTCTAGACTTTGGCCGGCACGCCCACTAATGCCCTGACTACCACCTCTCGTCACTAGTCAGCGACATCCCTAACCCCACCACAGATCACCGACAAGCAATGCCTTGAGTAGCCCATTGATTACCAAATGACTCATCATGGACCCAAACTCGCTAATTGTTGATGCCTAGACCATTGACTCTTTTTAGCAACTATCGACGCCTTGACCATGTCATTGGTCACCGTTGAACTACATCCCTGATTCATCACTAGACAGAAGATAATTTAATCTATTTTTATAGATAACTATGACTGTGTGTAGATAATCATTCTAAATAATCTCCTTAACATTAGTAATCAATTTTAGAAGATATTCATTTATTGATTCTGTTTAGTGTTTGAACTACATCCCTGATTCATCACTAGACAGAAGATAATTGAATCTATTTTTATAGATAACCATGACTGTGTGTAGATAATCATTCTAAATAATCTCCTTAACATTAGTAATCAATTTTAGAAGATATTTATTTATTGATTCTGTTTAGTGTTTGTGCTCTTATTTTCTTAAGATTACCATGCCATGGCGTAATTTGTGACCTTATCTTATAGCAACACAATAAATATAGACCTACTTAATGTGTAAAATATTTCTTTCTCCGTCTAGAACAGAATAAGGAAATAAGGAATCAATAAATCATCATTCCTCACCTTTGATTCATTAATCATTGGCATAATTTTTTTTTTTTTGGTACAATATATTCATCAATATTTTTATGTGGTATCATGTATCACAATTAATATAACTGTTAGATAAATAATATATCACAATTAATATTTCTGTTAAATAAATGATACATGTAAATTATATAGAAAGAATTAAATTATTAAATATTTTTTTTATTAAATTAATTTTGAGAAAACAATATCCAAAAATATTTCTTTATCGTGACTGCAAATATGTGGTGCTAATTATCTCTTAACAACTAAAATATATTTATCACAGAAAAAAAAAAAAACAAAAACTCAATTGATTTTATAGATCCATCGTGGGATCCGAAAATTGGGCCGTCGCCGCTTGGTCGAATAGAATAGCCCAGATCTGCGGTGGCGTTGGCTACATCCCCATATGGGTTGATAATTTTTTTTTTTTAATATTACAATTATTATAGTTTTTAGATATATATATATATATATATAACCGGTTAGCCAGTTATTAGATTTTTTAAATATCTTATTAAAATGATTATATGTTTATCAATATATGTATTTATATTTTTAAAAATATATATATACAGGACATATAGGTAATTTAAAAAAAAAAAAAGCTTAGACTGTTTAAAAACCTGACAAGATTGCCATATTATTGAATTTGGTTCAATTTTTTGGATTTTTTTGACGCCTACGATCTCCGGTGAACTGTAAAATTTTTTAGATTCGGGTTAGCTTCATCTTTTATAGAGATAAATATATTTATTTTTTATATGTTAATTATCTATTTTTTAAAAAGTTTAAAAATTAGTTAAAATTAATTATTTTAAAATAATTAAATAATAATAATTTATTTAAAAAATTTTAATCAAAATTTGAAGAGCTAGTATCTCTATTTTTTTTTTTTTTTTTCAATGATGAGTCTCTCTTCTCATATGAAAAAGATACAAAAAGGCTAGAAAAACAAAATTAGAAAACAAATGTGATGGGAAATAGCATTTGCTTTTTCTTGTATAATTGTTGAATTTAAAAAATTTAATGGATAAATTGTAAATTTTAAATTGATATTTTTAAATAGTTATTGTCCTTAAAAAAATTATATTAGATTTAATATATAATAAATATTAATATTAATAAAAAAAAATTAGTTAAGTTAAGCATTTAAATTAGGGGCTTATCTTTGTTCAGTAAGGGAGCTCTGAATTCGAGGTAGCTCAACCACTTGTTATGCAGTTCTAAATTTTAAAAAAAAAATTAATTTTTTATAGAGATAAAAATACTTATTTTTTTATTTTATAAAGATAAAAATATATACTTTTTTATATTTTAATTATTTATTTTTACATAAATAATTATAACTAGTTTTAAAATTAAAAATTAATTATTTTAAAAATAATTATATTATAATTATCTATTTAAAATTAAATTATCAAATTTTAAAATATAAATATCTCCTTCCATTTAAAAAATTTATAATAGATATCAAATCAAGCCAAATCGGTTACATTTATGTGCAATCACATCTTATTCAAAAAAATTAATTAAGTATAATTTTTGATCATATATATCTATAATATTAATTTATATTAATTAAATTTTATAAAATTTAAATTAATTGAATTAAATTAATACAATAGAAAACCATTTTTTTGTTTTAAAATAATATTGATTATTCACTGTTTATTCATTAAAAGACCAAAAACACGAGAGAGGCTATCCAAGATTGAAAACCAAGGGTTACATCTGATATAGAAATATTTTATTTCTTTTATTTTAACGGTTTACCTCAACATAAATAATTATTATCTAATTATTTTTAAATAAATAATTTTAGTTGATATTTTATTTTTTAAAATAATTAAATCATAATTATATATATTTAGGTAAACAATTAATATTAAAAAATGTGGAGACTAATTCTTCATAAAATACACATCTTCTCTAAGGGCATGTTTAGATCGTAAAAAATTTAAAAGAAAAAAAAACTGCCAAAAATAATAATTAAAAATTAATTCTTATTTTGTTTAGACACAACAAAAATAATTTTATGATAAAAGTATTTTATTTATTTGATTATCAAAGAAAATAAAAAAAAATCATTACAGATATTTAACATTACTATCTTTTACATTTTTTATAATAAATTTTTTTATAAACTAAATATAAAAAAGTAATTTTATTGATTTTTCTTTTGCTTTTTTTTAAAAATAAAAATAAAAATCTAAGAGACTCTAAATCCATGAAACCTTGCACAATTGGCCATAAGCTCTCAAAGTAATGCAATGATGTGAGGAATAATCTTCTACATATCATCAAATTCTCTACTACTTATCATAAAATTACAACATAAACAACGAGAGATTTAATTAAAAAACAATAAAAAAACAATTATATCATAGTTTTCAAAATAAACCAAAATAATTGACCTATTATTATTATTATTATTATTATTATTATTATTATTATTCGATCCACAGCACTGTAGGCTTTTAATTTCCCTTTTCAAAACGAGAGTAATGAGGGTATGAAGGTGATTGCAAAGCCAACAAATAATGCCAAGCTACGGGGCCGGTGGCTCAAGGCTCCACTCTGAGGAGGTGAAAGCGAAGGACTAGCCGGAACAGTAGAGGTTGAAGGTGGGCTGGTTGGGACTTCTTCGGCTGGTGATGGGCTCGGCTCAGCTCCTGAGACTGACCAAACAGTGTCAGCATTCATATTCTATCATGTTTTAAAATTAGATCATTTAGACATTATCAACTGATGTGGTATTTATTTATTTTTATTTAATTTATTATTGTAATTAGTAAATAATATTTTTAAAAAATATTTATTATTATTGATTTTTAAAAAAATACATAAGTTAAAATATATTTAAAATTCTCACAATTTATAAAAGATATCAATTGGATTTAAAAATATATATATATTAAAAGTTATAAATAATAACGAGGCACATAAATGTGAGCCACGTTAATTTATTTTAAAAAAATCAATATCGTTAGAGTTTGGCTCGTGCTATGGTTTTTTTACAGGTTATTTTATTTTAAGAATATATTAATTTATTTCAGCATTTATAAATATTAATTTAATAAATAAGCTGAATTTATGATTATTTTTATAAAAAAAATTATACATAAAATTTATGTGGTGGTGATAAATTTGAGATTATATTTTTCATATATTCTATTTTTTTCCCCTCTTTTTAACTTCATCCGCCGTCCTTTCCTTGTTGAGCAAAGTACAACAGAAAGATACGAGTTAACTAGTGCCGTACCTGCCGACGGCGACGGCGACGGCGACGGCCCCGATGTCGGAATACTCACCCCAATCACTGCAAACAATTGAGAAAATTATTATTTCTACTTTTGTATGAGTAGAAATTTATTAAATAGGTGGCTGATCATAATATAACAATACGATAAATAGTACTAGACGGTACCAATCACGGTTAACAACCGAAACCAGGACCAAGGGGGGTTGGCCCACAACATGACACGGACTGTGCCTGCACATAGCGCGGTTAGGCTGTCTGGCCCACGTATTTATTTTTAATAAAATCATCATTCTTATCTCTCCATAAAATTTTATAATTATTCACCCTTTCCTAAAATCATCTTTTGGAGCGGTATAATATTTAATTAATTATTATTATTATTAATCTTCTGTATCAGTAATTATTGCGTTCTTAAATTCGAGTTGTACAGGTTAGGAGACAACTCAATTTTTCGCATCGGATTAAATTGGAGTCGATCCTGTTCGGTCCCCGTCTCTTCGAATCTAAACCCTGTACAATATAACTAAAATCGAGAAATTAGAAGATGGCAAAAATTTCTCTTACCGTATATCTTTCGACTGTCAAATTATAAATTTTTTCAAAAGAATGAAAAGATGTAAGAATGTAAGATATGTGGATACATATAATAAACGATTAAGTATTTGGGTACAGTTGGCAGATAAGCGGCTTAAAGGTATGGAAGGCAAGTCTTCTGGACGGAGGGAGAGACCCCTAAAAGAATGATAAGTCTCCTAGATGGTCTTCTGGAATGAAGAGTTGGACTCCTCAGGTAATACTCTTTGGACAAAGCGTAATGTTGGCCTCCTAGAGTAAGGAATGGCCTTCTAGAATGATGGCTTGCTTTTCCTTGTTTTAGGCCTCCCTTCTTTGAATTTAGGTTCCTCCACTGTGGAGTAATAACATAATATTTATAATATTTGAATGATAGTTTTAGCTTTCTCTATGGCCTGTTTACCATTGTAACTGGTTTACTCTTATATTCACTAGCCAATTACAAACGATTTTTTCAATAATCAACAATCTGATGGGTCCTTATTCTAGCCATCTTGTTCTAGACCTTTCTCCTGAGACGGCTCATATTCGATCGTGATGTGAGCAACATTTTACTAGACTTTTCTTCCATTCGTGACCCCCCTTTTTGAGTCAAATTTATCAAACTCATTAGCAGTTAATTTCTAAAATATAATTATTAATGTAGACTTATTATATTTTTTTATTTTGATAGTGAATGAATTTTGAATAACTGTCTAGATACTTTGGTACCTATTATATCATATGTTAATAGTGATTTTAAAATATTAGAATCACAGTCTATTTTAACATATTTTGGATGCTTCTAAATAACATTTTAGAAAATATTTGATAAATTTTTAAAATATAATTAGTTAACAATAAAAAATCGACCATTTGAAAAAAAAATATAATATACATGTGAAAGTTTAAATTATAGCGGATATCTAAAATGACATATAAAAAAATATAAAAAAATATTTATCATAAACTAAAATTTATAGGTGTTGTGGGGTTGAAGTTTTTCAGTTAAATCACCAACTTATGGCAAAAAAAATTGAAAGGTATTTTTAGAAGTATTTACAATCCTGGTATATAAAATACCTCGATATATTATTAAAAGTTATGTTATTAATATGCTTTATAATTTATACAATAAATAATTTTTAAATTAATAAAATTAAAATAGCATATTTATTCAATCGGAATATATGATCATCACATAATAGTCAATAGAATATAATATTATAGTATAAATAATATTTTACAGTTTATTTATTTAGATATAGAAAAAAAAATATTTTCAAATTTATTATAATATTTTGTTAGGATTATCAAGTTGTAAAATTATAAAAGTAAAACAATCTCAGTTATAATTAAATAAAGATTAAAATGAGATCTCATTGGTCGAGTTCATCAATGATCTTGTCCGGAAGATTAATTTTTGACCTAAAAGTTTGACATAAATTATTTTAAAAGAAAAACAAACAATTAATACTTTGATTATAATATTGTCAAAAAAAAAAAAAAAAAAAACTCATTTATGCAAAGAAGCATTTGCTAAGATTTTTTTAAAAACTTAATGTTTATATGAAAACTTAATTTTCTTCAAATTTAATATTTATAGAAGATTAAATTAAAAAATTAAAAATTAGAGATAGGCCTGTTATTGGATTTTATCAAAATAAAAATAAAAACTTTGCTTGATCTAAATGGAGTAGAACGGTAAAAAATAAAGTTTTTTTGTCTATTAATTTACAAGGTTTATTAAAAAAATTTAAAAATATTGCATAGTCCCTAACTAATATAAAAAGAAATTTGTAGAATTCAGCAAGATAAATTATAATTGAATGCCTTTATAATTTTACTTAATTTGTATTTTATAATAAACCAATGGATTTTTTTTTTTTTCTAAAAAATAATGCCTCTCAATTTCTCTTACTTGAAAGAACACAATTGCGTTTTAAGAATTCGAAATATCCTATGAATTGACAGCTACAAATCGGATCTTTGTGCTGGTCGATTTAATACGGATCCAATCTTCATAACGTCAATCGAATCATTCGCAATATATTAAAAAATAAGAGGTCAAAGGACGGCGAAAGTCACTCCTATCGTAAATCTTTCGACACTCAAGTTAGATATCTATCCAAAAATATAGAAAGATATATAGAAGATATATGTGTGGTGAATTGAGCATTTAGGCGCGCCTAATTGATGGACGATTTTGAGGTGCGCCTGTATAGGAACGGCTTAGAAATGTGTCCAATAGAAGAGCGGCTTAAAAGTGCACCCACATAATAGCATTTTAGATGTGCTGTTGTGAACTGTATAGATGAATAGCTGGTCAATTAGATGAAAGGTTTCCTAGAGGAATAACTTTTAATTGGATGGACTCCTGTGAGGTTTTCCTAGCCTTAATGGAGGGTTGACCTTAATAGGATAAAATGATAGCTTTTTGGAATGGAGAGCTAGCCTCTTTAGGATGGAGGGCTGGCCTCGATCTCCCTCCCTTTTTTTTTTCTCCAGTCCCCTTTTTCAGGATCCTTCCTTGCTAATGGTTTTCAGTCTTTTTTTTTCCTTTGGTATTTTCTCTCATTCTTCTCCATTTTTTCATGAAAATAAAAAGGATATTTATAGAGGAGTGGGGTGGTTGAACAACCATCTATTAAACCACCTCAGTGGATAACAACAAACGGTAAATTGCGTATGGCAATGGGCTTGCTTTTTTTGCCGAAATCATTGGGCATTTACTTCGTCCGTGAATTTTTTTCTTGGGTCGAGTTTACCGAACCTATCAAGACTATATTTATTTAGAAAGGTATTTTTCTGGAAAAAAAATAATTTTCTTTTCAAATTTTATTATTTTATTTTCTTTTTCTTTTTTTTTTCAAACAAAAGATCACATTTAATTTGTTTTATGAATGTGAATACCTTAATATTTATACTTGCAAAATTTAATAATAAATTACATGATTAAAATTATTAATCAAGCAATTTTCTTGATAAATTTACTTATTATAAATATTTATAATAAATTAATGATTAAATTCAAATTGTCATGCCTCTATTTACAGTTACTGAAAATTTTTAAAAAAATCTACTTACTGTATAACAACCTATTTTCATACGGAATATGATTCAATTAATAATGTAACATATAAACTGACACTAATATATATGTTTGTAATTATTATGTATATCAGAGGTTAAACAAGTAAGAATCACTTTATCAGAGAATTTAGTTCATTTAAGCAAAACCCATTAAACAAATAGCTCAAAATACACCAAATTAATAAATCCAGACTATACGAAATGATACTTGATTTATTTATAATTTTATTTAAATATTTAGTTATCAATAGTAATACATTGATTCTGATTATATATTATTTTCAGCAATGACGATTATTCAATTATTATAGTATAATTTGTCGTAATTCTATCATTAAATTAACAATATATAATATTTTTTATTTTATAAAAGGAGTAGAAAGTATTATAAATATCGTCACTATACATTTATCCGATTCTTGATATTGATATAATAACTTAAAAAATAATTAATAGATGGCTGAAGAAAAAAAATAAAAAGTATAAGTAGAATTAACTATGAAATTGATTTAAAAATTTGTACTATATTACAATTATTATTTCAAATCTTTTATATATTTAACAGTTATTATTAACTATGAAATTGATTGATTGATCTATAAAATATAATTAATTTAACAGTTATTTTATATAATTTTTCTTTTCAGTTTTAAAATTATGGTTTAAGCATGAAATTCATCCAATACAGTTTCTAGTTTTAATCGACTTATGGTTTAATCGATATGTCATGCCATTACTTATTTCTCTAATTCTTGAATTATCGATCGAAGGCAATAAAAAGTATCATTTTTAAAAATTTCTTAATAATTAATTTTAATTTATTTATTATCCGCCTAAAATTACAAGAATTATACTTCACATATCATTTTTTTTTTCTTTAAATTAACTTAAACCCTTTATAATCAGGGTTTATCATTAGGGTTTATAATTAGGGTTTATACAAGAATTATACAGGAATATCATTTCAATTGTTATGGGTATGTGGAAAAATAACAGGTACCTAACTTGAGAGCTAAGAAATTGATGGATTGGCAAAAATTAAGCGACACGATCGAGACTCGAGCGAGTAACTTGAGAGATAAGAAATTGATATATTGGCAAAAATTAAGCGACACGATCGAGACTCGAGCGAGCAATTGGTAGAATGTCAACGCTCGATGAATACAGGAGCAGGAGAGTCGAAAAGGTTTTCACGCACGAGAGACGATTCGATCGACGAGTCGGTTTTTTGCATAAAAATGAACGTAGAAGTGCAGTTTTGCGTGATTTTCTTCGGTTGTTTTACTTCAATTTTGATCGTAAATGCGAGAAAGAGAGATGGAGAAGGAGATAGGAATACGAGATTGTTGGATGCGGCGTCGTTATTCTTCGCATTTCTTGTGAATTGTGCATAGAACGTCTGTACTGATTTCAAACGAAACAGAAAAATTAATCATACGTTTAATTTACTGTATAGAGGCTGAGAAATTTTGGGGCGCTTATCCATAACAATGGAGAAGATGAAGTAGCGGCGTACCTTGGCACAAAGTAATTGGGTCTGCCTGTATGCCACAGGCGGTAGGAAGCTTGAGCGCCCTTTTCTTGTCGACGTCAAATCCAGAGGCACTAGGGTTGGCAAGCAACTCACACAGGCACAAAGGGCCGTCGTCTTGTTTC
This sequence comes from Nepenthes gracilis, assembly GCA_033239525.1. Taxonomy (NCBI): domain Eukaryota; kingdom Viridiplantae; phylum Streptophyta; class Magnoliopsida; order Caryophyllales; family Nepenthaceae; genus Nepenthes; species Nepenthes gracilis. The sequence continues at coordinate 20,546,354 of BSYO01000011.1, forward strand.
AGCAGACCCGTCACCTCGTTGCAGCAAACCTTTCCGGGAGCCGATTTATTACTTCCGGCTTCAAGATAATCCAAGCAATCGAACGCGCTTGCGAGAACCGTCAAGCAGTCCGGCCCCGCCGGCGCCGGCGCCGCCGCAGGTCCTTCGGCCGTCGTAGCTTCGACCTGCCCAAGGCAAATGACAGCCGCCAAAACTAACGCTGCCACGGCGGCGGTCCAAATTGTAATTGCCATCGATCCTCTTCTCTCTCTCTTCTCTCTCTCTCTCTCTGAACTTCCTCCGGAATTTGATTTTCAAGTGTGTGGATTGATTTGAAAGGAAACTGAACGAATTTTGAGAATCAAGCTCGTGAATTGAGCCAGGAGATGACGACGATGATGATATATAAATTAAAACTGATTCATTGATGAGGGGGTTGAATGGGGGAAGCGCAGTGCCCCAATTTAATTAAATGCAGTCGATAGCTAACACCTACCTCCAGTTCAAAACCTTCAATGTGAATCCTCAATTCCCTCTCTCATTAATGCAATTCGGTGGGATGAAATTACACGAAAATTATAATCTTTTTTGTTTTGTCGTAATTCCAAAAAAAAAAAAATCATAATTATCAGAAACTTAAGAAAATGATAATACAAGCAAAATGAAGCTATTTTGTATTCTGAACTTCATGCAATCACAATTACACCTCAAACAAGCTGTAATTTTACTTTTTTATGTATAATATAAGGTTGATTTAGACTTTATTTATTTTTTAAATTATTAATAGGATAATAAATATGCTGGCTTAAATGACAGCGATATTAAAGTTGAAATTATTTATTTAACCGGTTATAAATTAAAATTCAAAGTTATTAAACTTTAGAAATTAATTTCGAACAATATTCTAATAATCAGCAACTGTTGCAGGTCAATGCTCAAGTAGTGTGATATTGTAAGAGATTAATTAAAATAATTCATTTGCCTAAGTTTTAACATTTTTCATTAAAATGGATTAAAAGTACACTCTGACGTGACCTATTTAAGGCAGTTTAACTTGTTTAATTACTCTAAATTTATGCCTGCCGCCAAAGAGAAGAGGGAGGCAGCTTAGTAGAGAGGCTGCTGTGGGGGTTTTAATCTTGTTTATTAGAAATAATACTACTTATTTATTTTTTAAATTTGTTTAAATTAAAAAAAAAATCAATGGATTTTAATTAAAATCCAAAATAAGAAATACTTTATAATAAAATAGAAAATGACAATTTGCCCCTCCAATATTTACAAAATTAAATTATTTTAATCAAGATTTCGTATTAAAATTTGATTATAATCCATCAGCATATAACTCGTGATGTCATTATTGGAATTAAACACGTCGAGTCATCATTTTCAGCTGTCGTTTAAAAATTAATGTCTCACAAGTCTGTTTTAATATTAATTGACAGATCTAAAGCAAGAGCAAGGTTATTAAAAGTATGTCATATTTTAAAATCTAATTAATTATATTTTTATATATAATACAAATAATGATAATGCATCTCACAAATCTAAATTGTCACAAAAATTAAAAAGTCAAATTATTCATTTTGACAATTTAAATAATAACAGGTTTAATTTTTATAATTATAAATTATTATTCTATGCACTATAACAACCTAAATAAAAAGTAAGATGTATACAAAATTTATTTTTTAATATATCCACTGATACCCAAGTGTATAATCTTTTAAAGGAGATAAAAAGATATAAAGAGAAAAATAAATGTTGAAATTGAAAGAATATGAAAATAAATGTGACTTGAGAATATGTGACTCTGCTTAAGTGTACTCGTTGCTTATGTGTATTTTGTTGTAAATTTCTCCTCTCATTTTTGATTTGGAAGGAATTTAATTTAACATAGGATTTCTAACTGTCTGGTCAGTTGTGAAATTATTGTTTATATTGAAAGCATCTTATGACAGCCCTTAAGAAGCATTACTCTTGCAGTGTAACCTTCTTTAAATTAATAAAAAAAAATTATTTGACTGTCAATGTAAAAATTATTTTGACTGTTTTTGAATCGGATCGTTTATTGAAATGTTATTATTTCTCAATCTATAATAACTATTCGTCGTGATTGAATGTCTTATTTAACTTCTTACAGAATTGTTACATAGTTGACATGTTCAGTTTAATATTTTTAGTTTGGGTTGTTATCACTGGACTCCTGTTTCAATTTTAGGTTTTATCAGTTTATTTTGGGTTATACCCAACAAATGGTATTCAATATTTATAAAATTAAATCAATTTATAATAACAACAACAATAAAACATCATATTCACTAATTAAAGTTAATTATATAAATTTTAATTTTTTAAATAATTTACTCCATTTATATTAAAAACAGCAACATTTAAAGTCCAACGGTAACCCATGTGCGAGGAGAGGGGGCCACAAGATTGTTGCCCACAAGCTGTATTATCACGACTTCACAAGAATATTTAATATGCAGAAATATAAGATTAATAAATATTTTCGTATTTATTTAACATCACCAAATAAATAGTAGTATTAAATATTGACTTATTATTTTTGATATATTATTACCTATTTCTCGTATAAATTTAACAGAAATTTGATACCATGAACTATAAATCATATTCTAAATCCTAAATAACAAGCCACATTTTCCATATCCAAATCATAATTTTAATATTAATTTTTTCCTAAAACAATATGACCCAAAGAGCTTCTATAAATGAAAAATAATACGTATTACTTTATTTTAAAAAGACATTTGAACATCAATCGGATGCGCACTAAAAAATAATCCATAATTAAATTGTAATATGCAGTGTAAATTTTACTACATCGAAGATGTAGATTATTCTCCATAAGTATGTTGATTTGGTTTGAATAATTTATAATATGAAACTTATTAGTTTAAAATTTATTAATTAAATTTTTATATCATATAAAAAATCAAAGTAATAAGCAAAAATATTAATATAATGATACATGTTTTATAATAGTATAATAAATATAGTAATAAAAGTAATAGATAATTTTAAAAACAGTACTACAAGAAAAAAAAATTCAATGATCAAAATTATCCCAAAATCATATTTAAATTTGAAACTCTGATAAGAAAAAAATTTATTAGATAATATTAAAAGGAAAACATGTGTTAGAATTAAAAAAAAAAATGTATTATTAAAAAAGTAAACATCATATTATGAATTTACTTAGACTTTTCAAAATTATTCAAAAATTCTCTAATATCCTAACATTTCACTTGAAAAGTGATGAAAGAATTTATGCAATCAAACAATGCAAAAATCAAATTGCCATTTACAGTTTAAATTGATTTGATAATATCCGAGTGCGATGGTGGGGCGTCAATTCCCCCTTATTGCATCACAAATTGAAAAAAAAATATATATATATTTTAAAAAGATATATTTTTTTTATTATTTTTATTATGTCTCACAAATTCAAATTATTTTATGGATTAGGGATCGTAAATAGAATCTTTACACTAGGTTGATCTGGCACCCGATCTTTATAGCCTTAAACCTAAAGCCTACGCAATATAATTGAAAATGAGAAGTTAGAGAACGGTAAAAATTGCTCCTACCGTAAATTATTCAATGCTCAAATTAGATATCTTTCCAGGATAATATAAATACGTAAGGAGAATGTATATATCAGTAGATTGAGGGTTCAGGTACGTTAAAAAACGAACGGTTTAGAGGTGCGCTCACTGTGAGGCGTCTTAAATGTGATTCTTATAAAAGAGTGTCTTAAATGGGTGGGGTGCTCTTGAAGGATGATCGAGCACTTGGTAAGAGAAAAATAGATTTCGGGAGGACTTAAGGGATGGTGTCCTTGTAAAGTCTCATTTCCTATTGCCTCATCTTTTCTCTTTGGCCTCTTCTCATTTTTTTTTTTCTAGGCCTCTCGGAGGTCTTTTCCTTTTTTTTAATGCTGACATCATGATGGAATTTATAGAATAGGCAGACGGTTAAACCGTCTGCTAGACTGCCCCTAATAGACAACTGCCAAAATTATCCATGATAATAGTCAATTTATAAAACAAAACGATTGAACAATTTTTTTTTTTTTGAATTAAATTTATCAAACTTATTAATTATTTTATATGAAAAATCAGTCTCTTTTGCATAATGAGAAATCAAACTCTCTCTCTTTGTCATTAGATGTGAATTGGATTTTTTTTATTTATTTATAATTTATAAAACATCACGGAATTCGTAATAAATTGGATGTAACATGATGTGCACATAATTATTAAAAAATACAATAGACTTTCAGTTGTTTTGCTAGAACAGGCTTTTTATTTTTTTTTAAAAAAAAACACATTTTTTACACAATCGGTCACTATGGTAAAATTAGTACTCAAATAAATATTGAAAAAAATAAAAAAAAATTAGCTTCTAAATTTTTTGTCCTATTGCCCGGATTGACTTTTAAATTGCAAATACTTATATACTATACATATTTAAAATAAAATATGATAGCGGCATTTAAAATAATTCAAGTGCTAAATCATAAACATGAAAAAAAAATTTGAGTTGATTACGACTGAAGAAAATAAATAATAATCATATTTTATAACAACGATATCAAAAAAATTTGCGATACCTTTTCTGAAGTAGGATTTTCAGAGGGCACAATTCAATGCGAGAGTGAATAGTCAGCAAATGCTTGTTTCCCGTGATTTGACATTGCAGTGCAGATCATGTGGATGTATTCAATGACGAAGATGTAGGTTTTAAATTCCAATGGCTGCTACCTGTTACATACTAACCTATCTGGCATTTGACTCTCAAAAGCACCTTTGCCGTCGGATTAAAAGGCTTACTTTTTTTCCATGATATATTTAGTTATTAAAATAAAATAAAAATAATTATTTTTATAAAATAAAATTAAAATTTAAAAAAATTATTTTCATATTTAATTATTAAAATAAATTAAATTAATATTTAATATTTTAATATTTAATATATAATAATAATATAAAAAATATGATAAAAATTTATAATAATAATCTTTTCACCTTTATTTTTAAGGAAATTTAGCCTGAATTTTAATACATTTTTTTTATTAAAAATAAAAGCTACGAAGTGAATAATTTTCAGAAATAATTTTATATTTTTAAGGATTGAGAAATTTTTTTGAAATCAGAGTTGAGTAAAATTCAAGATTTATCATTCTAATCACGTACAATATTACTGTTATGAAAGAAAAAAAACACATTTAAGACATGATTAAAATTTCAATCATGAATGATGCTAACAATAAATTAAAGTCAAGTCTGCAGGTCAAATTTTAATCCTAAATTTCAAGACCTCTAGACCGATCACCGAATTATTAGGTCTGATCACTCCCTTGTGGGTAACCTAACAAACTGGTTTGTCATTAAAAGATTTGTGAAGAACAAATCCGGAGAATTATTTTCGTTTAACGAGATGTTGACCGGAAGAGAACAGTGGACGGTCAATAGAGATTGACCGGCGGACGACCAGTTGAATCCGGTCAACAAGAGGTTGATCGTCTAAGGGCTGTAGGAGCACTGCTGGATGACGGACTGACAGCAGAAGACGGTTAACAGGGAGGTTGACAGAATGGCAGCAGAAGAAGGTCAACGAGAAGTTGACCGGCTGAGCAACTGGGCATTGGAGACCATGAAAAGTGGCAGCTGATAGTGGACAGATGTCTTTCCAAGATTGATCGACAGACGGACAGTTGGGCTGCAGAGCACGCGTCTGCACAGTGCAAAGCATGCGCCGTCTGCAGGGCATGGGCCTGCAGGAAGCTCGGGAACTGGTGAAGATGTGGCACCTATTATCTGCAAGTGGTGACCAGTTGGGAAGATGGGATTAGGTGGAGTCAGGACGTCTATATATGGGCACCAAAAGCTTCCAGAGGAGATGGCCTTGAGCTAGTCTAGAGGCGCCCAGAGTGGTGACCAGGCTGGCGTGGGAGACAACACCAGGGGCACTGTGCGCCGGTCGCTGTGTGCAGGGATAAAACGACGGGCTGCCGTTTCACCAACACTCGTAAAATGAGAAAAGAGTGCACCACCAGTGAGAGAGAGAAGAAAGAAAAACAGAGAGTAAAAGAGAGGAGTGTTTTCTGTTTACTCTGGAGAGGTTTTTCTTTGTTATTCTCGGGTGTGTAACGGATACTCTATCTCGGAGGTTTGTAACCCATTTTATATAGTGAATTTATTGGTAGACTATGTGTCCCATAGTTTTTCCCTCTTCGGTTTGGGAAGGGGTTTCACGTAAAAAATGTTATGTATCTCTTGTTCTTTGTTTCCTACTAAATGATGGCTGTCGATGACGGGGGTTCGAGTTTTCAGCTGCTGGCGGATCGGGTGGATCCGGGTCTTCCGACCCCAACACGAATCACGGCTATGTTCATCAAGAAGACAGAACGATCATATTTATCTAAGCAACGTAACGTGTTTGGCTCAAGGCCGATGGAAAACAAACACGTTGAGAGACTGCGAAAGTGCTTCGGCTCATGTCCTGCAGGTTTGAGATCATCAGAATTCAACGATCTTTATTTTATGTTGTTTCAATTTTTTAAATTATTACAATACACATATATTATGAAAAAATTAATAAAAAATATAACTATTAAATATTTATACTCTCCAAAGAAAATTCCATGTATCCACATAAGAATTTATGAAAAGCACCCCAAGGGGGCTGTGAGGAGGAGAAAAGTGGAGCAAAGATGACAATGGAGAATTGAAAACAAAGGGTCGGCGCATCAGTATGGGAAGAACCGAACTCGATACAGGTCTGACAAAGCCAGATTCCCAATACTTACAAGCTGACCTGCCATTGGCTTGGCAGCCTCGTGCAATATCACCGAGCCACTAGTCCAGAAGCATAATGATGAAGTTACCTTAAATCCTCGGGTCAGCCAAAAGACCGGAATGCTAACCTTTTACCAGAAAGGTTCATGTGGGTCCATCCTGTAGAAAGACAATTACAGTGGGCACCGAAAACAAAGGTGCAGCCCATGAGCAATGAGGGCACAAGGCCCCCTCAATAAAAGCTACATGTATGTTGAAAAATGCCGGTCCAACCAAGAGAGGAGCATTTGGACGAAAGCCACACGAAGACCCCTATTTCTCCTCGAGAGAGCTGATGCAACAGCACCACAAAGCGCCCATATAAAATAGTGGAGAAGTTTCCGAGGAAAGAAGTGACAAAGAAAGAGAAAGGAAAGCAAGATCAGTATTTCAAAAGATTCAAATATCATTAAGAACATTGTATTATTCTTGAGAGACTTACTTGGTCAAACAAATACCTCCGGATCAGTATATATCCAAACAGGCAATAAGGCAAAAATCGAGCTTCCAAATTTCCCATTGCCTGTCATTGTCGTCATCTGTGCTATACAAACAGCTTGGCCCTCCAACTGCCAGTTCCAGTAGTGTCACAACTTGGGCACAAAGAGTTTAGTAATTAACTAATATTTCTGTCCCTACACGAGCTTTTACAGACTTAAGAATCAGAGGGTTTACTCAGAAGAATTATCCTAGGCAGAAGTCTTGGGTCAAAACCCAAGCTCGAGTTTTCAGGCATCCAGGACAAATATTAGTCCAGGTGCGCATGAAGTCCAAGGAATATATTAGAGCGACAAACTTCGGAATAGAGGGGGAAAAAAGATAAGACAACTAGTGCAAGCATCACAAGCCAGCAAGCATGAAACACAGGGCAAGTTATCCGAAAACTATCATAACATCATAAAGCTGAAGGAAACACAAAAACATTGAAAGAGAAAAATGGTAGACAAAGCTTTGGGGACAAAATCAGCAGGGATGAATGTAAAGAAACGAGGATGTGAACTCAAAGCATTCATGGGAAGATATTAAATTGAATCTTAGACCTCCAAATCATATTAAAATGCAGATAGTGGATACATGAAACCGTTAAAATGAAATAGCAAAAGCAGTGAACAGCTCACTATTCTTTGATCTATGGAAATGATAACACATCAAACTTCAGTTCAACTTATTTTTGAATGATAAAAAGAAGTCTCCAATGTTGGCTTTGCTGGTATATTTATTTTTATTGCATAAACAAACCTTACAAGAATGCATGTAAAATACTGAAAACACTAGAAAGTAAGATAAAGGATACCCTTTAACAAAACAAATTACAAAGCTAAAAGGGCAGAGCCATTTTTCCCGTATGGAAAGAGATGAGAACAAAAGAGTACAAACCATAAATCAAAAGAACAATTACAAAGATAAATCTCAAGGAAAAAATGATATGGTAAGCAAAGAGAAGTTAACCCCATATTTCAAAATAAAATAGGTATAAACAAATACTGAAAATTAAAGAACAAAGAAAAAATAGAAAAAATGATTCATCTAAAAGAAAAGCAAAATTCCTCGGTCAGTTCAAAAGAGCTGTAATAATAAACAAATAGGCACAGCAGCCAGCACCAACAATATAAGGTGCAAATTTTAATTTACAATCTTAAATGTGATTAATTAAACTAAGAAAAGAAAAATTTTAATATTAAATAAGAATTGGGTTAAAGTTAATGTTTTGATTAGGTTACATCGGGTTGAATGACGCTTGACCAACGCCTGACGCGCATACCTTTGTGTTCTGGGAAGAGAGGATGCATCTGAAGAATGCCTAACTGAAGCCCAAGTATACTTCTAGCAAAATGCCCACGCCTGATGCGCCCCAAGGGATACTCATGCACACTTTTGGCAGATTGCCAGCGCTGAATGCGTATCTAAAATGACGTTCGTGTACTACAGTGTTTTGTTGCAGCACCCGATATGCGTTTGACAAGCGCACATGCATCAATCTTTTATAAAAGCCACGTTCGATTGATTTTTGGTTATTTTCTACCAGATTTTGAGAGAAGAGAAAGACTGAAAAGAGAGAAGACTAGAGAAGGTCATTTGAGGTGAATCTAAGGAAGATTTTGGCAAAATTAAAGTCAAGACAAGTGCATGTACTATTCTTTCCTTTGTTACTAATTTCTTTTTACATCTTTGAATATTTATTGTTATAAATACTCATACACGCTGTATTTTTGTACTTAAAATGTTCATTCATCACATGCATGTACTATTCTTTTCATTTTCTGTAATATTATATGAAATTCATGTTTAAACCTATATACATTGTATTATTCAACTAATTTCTACATCATAACTCATACATGTCTTGAAATCATGTTTAAATAGTTCTTATATGCTTAAATTTGTACATAATATTCTTACATATTTAAATCACTAAGTATATGCTTTACATATTTTGAAAATTCATTAATTTGTCACTATATGTTTGAAATTTGAAAGGAGATGTTAGCATTACAAAATTTTATTGATTTTCTTCTAAAGTTCTTATATAAACAGTTCAAATGTTGAGAATTCCAGAATGTGGCTTTTGTATACTTTAAAATTTGCACATTCAAATTCCTATAGAATTTTATACACTACATGACAAGTATTTGAAAGAATTATAAATAAATCTCTACAATTTGTGAAAGAACTAAGAATATTTTTTCTATTCTGAAAAAATGCAAAGATTATTTGCATTTATATAGAGTTTTTTCTTCGTTATACACAGGCCATTGCAAGAAATCAGCGGTGATATATTATGATATGTCTTAATATATTATAGTGATAATCAAAGTTCGAACATATAATCTGTGGGGGTGAAAGCGGCATTCGATCGCGACTACAGAGTAATATGTATGATGGCCCATCTGCAGGTTTTAAATGGTCGTGTAAGTCCTTCAGTTGTGCGAAAATAAATGTAACCCAAGTTTCAATTATTCGCTCCTTTGTCGGTAAGGCCCTACTAGCTCTTGGTCCATAAGAAGTAGCATGATTTGAGCATATTTTCATATAAGAAGTAGTAATGATTTAAGTATGTTTTCATAGCATATTGGTTAGAATAAGAACTGAGTTATTAATTTGAAATTTATGCATGATTATTATGGAAAACATTTTGACCTTGCATCTGAAATTTGATCATATTCCTTCCAGTATAGTTTTGAAATAAATTATATGTTTGATTATATAATTTATATACTTTATTGAGCAATTGGCTCACTTTTATTTTATTTTTACTAACCCTTTCAGATTAGCGAACTCTAGCACTTGCAAGTAGAAAAAGTTAACGGAAAGGCTGTTCGAAGAAATAGAATTAAGATGTGAAAATTTTAATATTGTATTATTATGATTTGTCTCAAAATAGTAGTTTATGATGTTTATGTTAATCCTAATAATAGTTTTGTAATTGATTTGTTTATTGCGGTGTCTATGGTCAGTGATGTGGTTGGACTGCAGTCATCTAATATGATTATATGTTTCCTCTGATTTTGTATGGATGTATTATCTTACGCACGTTTCGACGTCATGATATAATCGGTGTTAGGAGCCACTTTTAGTGTGATATTTCAGGTATTGTGATGTGATTCACTACTTTAATTTGGGTCAGCTATTGACGTTTGATTTTCAGGTTTACGTCCGATATCGATTCGATTTGAGATTTTAAGAATGTTTGACAGCATTTATTTTCTGTAGTAGTTTTTTTTTTTTTTTTTTTTTGAATCTTGAAATAGAAGCAAGATAATAATTGGATGGGGTTAATTAAGATAGATTAATCTCGCTAATTATTTTGGGATAAATAAAAGGGGCGTGACAAACAATAGCTAGGATGCAGAGACCATGGTCAGCCAAATCTTCATATAAAACCATAAATGAGTTGTGGGAGCAATAAAATCACGACATAATTCCATAACTTCAAATAGAATAAATAGATACGTAACAAAAGCATACCTTTCTATGACAGAAAGTAAGTTCGTAGATGGAATTAATCTTTCTTTTAGTTTTTTGATAAGTAGTACTGATCTTTCAACCTATACAAAAAAGGAATTCAAGTAGAAAGGCAGGAAAACCTCAGATAAAAATCCAGACGTGTAGAATAGCATAATCAGTACCAATCTGTCCTTGTGAGCTTCCAAGTTTGCTTCCGAGCTTCCACTGTATCAATTGTCATTTTAACAATCAAACTTCTCCCATAATGATATCTATGCTACCTAGTATTGACATAATATCAGCCAATTACATATCCGTATTCCCTTGAGTATTAGGAAAAATAGCAAGAAATGAGAGAGCATTGTTCCACCCATTAGGCCCAATCCCAAAGAATACAACGTCTGATCTTGACACAACTCTAACCAGAATAAATCAAGATCCAATAGATGATCAGGCAGCTATTAATGGCTGCATATCCAAACTGAATATAAACTGAACTAAATTATATGCTCAAAAGGCTGCATATCCAAGTATTTGGCCGAGCAGTTCATCCAACCAATCAATTCGTCGACTCTGCAGTTAGTCCAGATGAGAGTCTCAAACAAGCAAACATCAACTACCGAACATCAGTTGAATCTTTAGACATCAACTGCCTCCGGTCAACCGCAAGATTAGAATGTGCACAATGGTAGTTGAACTAATCATTTTTGAATTGGCCTAACCTCTTAAATCATGGCCGGTTATTCCTTTTCAAGAAACTGCCATCCATTGGCATTATGACTATAAATACGCATGTTTTTCCCTAAAAAAAGAGGATGAAATTCGAAAAAAAGGCAAGGTAGAGCATAGCCCTCTAACTACTCGTTCTTCAACAATTATATGAAGCCAAGTCCTCCAATTACTCTATCTTCCCCTCAATCTCCTCCATATTCCATTTTTTGGGAAACATGCTAACTTGAGTATCGAAAGATATTCCAACGAGTGAGTCTTGATTTCTTCGGACTTTTTGTTTGTTACTGTGGTGTGCAGGATTTGCACAAAAGGTTCAATAATCGTATCCAAATTTCTTTAAATCAAAAACCAAATAACAGGCATACGTCGGACATAATGTAAGTGTAAATTAACAATGGGCATATGGAAATATAGATCAAGATTTCAAGTTTCAACTCACTCTAGAATCAACAGAGGATTGCAATTGAAATATATACTAGTCGTCTCACCTTGTATCTCCGAGTCCATACTCCCAGGGATTTCCTGGCTTCCAACACAACTTAATCAAGAAGTAAACACATGCACAAACAGAATTCTCTATTCTTGTCTCAATTCTTGAAGCAAGAAGTTACCCATCAAAAGCACCGTAGAATAATGAAAATATAAATCAACAATGGACAAAATGAAAGTATAGTTAGGCTTTCAAATTTCAACTCACTGTAGAATCAACAGAGGATTTCAACTGAAATATATAATAGCCGTCTCACCTTCTCTCTCCGGGTTCATACCCTCCAGGAATTCCAGCTTTCCATCATAACCATCATCCCTCCGTGATCGTTTGAACGGTGGGAAGGAAGGCGAACGCCTCGGAGGGGAATACCGCCAGCGATCACTACACGGCGGAGGGCTGAGTCTCAACCTTGCTTATAGTCTCTGTCTCTCGCCCTCAGCGGAGGCAGCGGTGGAGATCGATCGCGGACATAGGAGACACCGCCACGACGGTTCGGAGGGCGATCGAAGTCCCTATCGTCCTTTCTCTCTCTCTGACGTATCCGTCGCAGCGCTTCGGAAACGGTAGTGTAGAGTCGGGGCGCTCCTCTAGTCGATCATCCTTGCTGTCATTGTGGCGGATCACTTCGGCCATGGTGTTCGAAGCTGGAACGAAACCCTACTACCAGATGGTTAACTGGGCAATGGAGAGAGAGGCGAAAAATATCTGTTTGCCGACGGATTTTCAAGGCAACTTCCATCTATCGGGGAACGCGGTGACGGACTACCAATTGCAGACTTTTCGGTGAAGCAGTGGCTCAGCCGCTCGGGACGAGAGCTGCTCACTTCTTAATTATTGAAATTTTAAAATTTTTTATTCTATATTATCAAAACAATTGTAAAATAATTTATTTTAAAGAAAATTATAAATACTAAAATATGTATAATATCAAAAGATTTATTCAAAAATATAATTTTTATTATATTTTAAAAAAATATAATATAAATTATTAATTTTCATCCAACAATCTAGTAGGAAGAGACCTCTAACCTGCAGGATTCAGAGCCCTTGACGAGAGTTTTGGAGATGGGGGACTGATCCAATAATTCGAGAGATTTGGTTGTTTTAATTTTAAAAAAATATTTGAAAATGAATAATTTTAATTCAATTATTTTTTAAAAAAATTAAAATTTATTATTTTAAAAAAATTAGATAATAATTATTTATATAAAAATAAATAATTGAGATAAAAATAATGAGTTTGCCTCTTAAAAAGTTAGAGTCCCCTTAATTCCTTAATAGCTTATGAAAATATTGCAATTTAAATTAAATAACAATAAAATATAAAAATAAGTGCTGTTTTAATAAATATTAAAGTATTTATATTATAATATTTTAGAAACAAAATTTTTTAAAAATTATTTTGATACTTTTATTTATTCTTTAACTCAACCATGGAATCAGATACATTCCACAATTGCTTCATACCTCTGTGTGATGAAGCCTGGTTTTGGCTTTTGAGACCTATTTAAAAAATAGGGTATCACATTTTAGTTAATAAAATCAATTATAAGAAAAAAAGGGTAAAATAAATTTGAATTTATCATTAACTTACCTATAATATTAATTATCAATAAATCAAACATAATTATTAATGATATGTGTTGACTGTGGCGATTTTTACGGAGGCCGGAAAGAACACAGTGTTTGCGGTTTTGGAGTTAGAGGAGAGAAATCGGTGAGATCGGATTTTACCTCGTGGGTTTGATGTTTGAAAAACCTCCCCTTAAATGAGGAGGAAAACCGGGGGACGTTGATGACGTCCAGGACTTGGTGAAATTTGCGGGAGGCGTCTCAATCAAGTTCACACATTCACTAACGATCGAGTTCATTGCATAAAATGAAGAAATCTTGTGGATGAAAAGGGTCCCAAGGTGGGTCTAAAATCCGAGATCCTTTTGATGGTCTTCATTTTTATCTCCTTTTTCTTGCGATATCAGGCGTTTTTGATGAGGTGTCGATTGGAAATCGCTCGGACGATAACGGGTCGGGCTCATGAGTGGGTATTTTAAAGTTAGAAACTTGTTGTGCCATTCTTGGTCTGGCCGAAGTGTCCAGTCGTGAGGGGAAGTTTGTTGAGGTCACTCCCGAAAGTGGAATGTCAGCGGACTCCATAGAAGGAATGTCCAGAAACCACGGTAGACGGAGCCTACCGTGGACTCTGCTCGCGTGGGCTGCGGTGGCGTTTTATGAGGCTGCATTGATTGGATGTGATGGAGAGCGGCTTTCCAGTAGGTATCATCCCGACACGCATCTTTGGCGATCTCGCCATTTTCCCACACCACCAAGCGAATGGTGGCTGAGAGTGTGATTGAAATGGTATCGTCACAAGGCAATAGCATTGACGTGTATATATATATGTGTGTGTGGAACTTTGTAAAGGGTGAGTATTGAAGCTGTGCAAGCTTTGTAGAGAGAGAGGCATACACTTGATTCTTTTCTTTCGTTTGAAGTAGTAGCCCAACGATTGTAATAATCTTTTATAGTTTTTTGTGGTTTTTGGCAGAAAATGATGCGTTAAACATGTGTTGTTCCTCTTCATATCTTCTCTCTCTTCGTCCGTCAGAGCCTTTGCTCTCTGTTCCCGATCGGCGTTGTTCGGCCTTCCGCACGTTTTGTTCTAACAGATTTCAACTGAAATATATAATAGCCGTCTCACCTTCTCTCTCCCGGGTTCATACCCTCCAGGAATTCCAGCTTTCCATCATAACCATCATCCCTCCGTGATCGTTTGAACGGTGGGAAGGGAGGCGAACGCCTTACCGCCAGCGATCACTACACGGCGGAGGGTTGAGTCTCATTGCTTATAGTCTCTGTCTCTCGCCCTCAGCGGAGGCAGCGGTGGAGATCGATCGCGGACATAGGAGACACCGCCACGACGGTTCGGAGGGCGATCGAAGTCCCTATCGTCCTTTCTCTCTCTCTTGACGTATCCGTCGCAGCGCTTCGGAAACGGTAGTGTAGAGTCGGGGCGCTCCTCTAGTCGATCATCCTTGCTGTCATTGTGGCGGATCACTTCGGCCATGGTGTTCGAAGCTGGAACGAAACCCTACTACCAGATGGTTAACTGGGCAATGGAGAGAGAGGCGAAAAATATCTGTTTGCCGACGGATTTTCAAGGCAACTTCCATCTATCGGGGAACTCGGTGACGGACTACCAATTGCAGACTTTTCGGTGAAGCAGTGGCTCAGCCGCTCGGGACGAGAGCTGCTCACTTCTTAATTATTGAAATTTTAAAATTTTTTATTCTATATTATCAAAACAATTGTAAAATAATTTATTTTAAAGAAAATTATAAATACTAAAATATGTATAATATCAAAAAATTTATTCAAAAATATAATTTTTATTATATTTTTTAATTTTTTTAAAAAATAAAATATAAATTATTAATTTTCATCCAACAATCTAGTAGGAAGAGACCTCAAACCTGCAGGATTCAGAGCCCTTGACGAGAGTTTTGGAGATGGGGGACTGATCCAATAATTCGAGAGATTTGGTTGTTTTAATTTTAAAAAAAATATTTGAAAATGAATAATTTTAATTCAATTATTTTTTAAAAAAATTAAAATTTATTATTTTAAAAAATTAGATAATAATTATTTATATAAAAATAAATAATTGAGGTAAAAATAATGAGTCTGCCTCTTAAAAAGTTAGAGTCCCCTTAATTCCTTAATAGCTTATGAAAATATTGCAATTTAAATTAAATAAAAATAAAATATAAAAATAAGTGTTGTTTTAATAAATATTAAAGTATTTATATTATAATATTTTAGAAACAAAATTTTTTAAAAATTATTTTGATACTTTTATTTATTTTTTAACTCAACCATGGAATCAGATACATTCCACAATATCTTCATACCTCTGTGTGATGAAGCCTGGTTTTGGCTTTCGAGACCTATTTAAAAAATAGGGTATGGCATTTTAGTTAATAAAATCAATTATTAGAAAAAAAGGTAAAATAAATTTGAATTTATCCTTAACTTACCTATAATATTAATTATCAATAAATCAAACATAATTATTAATGATATGTGATTTTCAAATCACAATAATTTTTAATTTTAAAAGGTATAAAATATTAAATAGTAACCTAAGTAATAATAAAAGAATAATACTTTTATCATATAATTGTATTTTTTAACATGTAAATAATATTATTTATAATAATCTAATATTTGTGAACATTGAGCATTAAATAATATAACATCCAACCATTTATCATCAATAGTTTTGATTTGTCCATAAATTTAAATTATTATACAGATTAAAGGGTCTTCTAATCCTCCACGGCAGGTCGAGTTCAGACGGGTCTAATCTTCGTCTTCAATAATCGAGATTCTGCGCAACACAATAAACAAATAAGAGATTAGAGGACTGGTAGGACTCATTCTCTGATTTATCCTCCGATATTCAAATCAAATGAGGAAATGAGAGTAATGGCGGATGTCCTGGCTTCGACACTTGTGCTCAACGAGGAGCAGCTTATGAGTGATGATGGAGGGTTTGGCTCTAACAATTACACTCGACGGAAAGTGGCTTATGAGTGGTGTTGAAGGGCTTGGCTCCAATGGATGCACTCGGCGATGAGCACCTTTTTAGAGGGAGAGAGAAAGCTCATCGTTCTTTCTTGGCAATCGAAAGTAAGAATTGTTCTCTCCGAGCAAATGGTGGCCAAAATTGTTTTTTCCCTTTCACCGGTAGGGGTGAAGGGTATTTATAATACTTATGTCCATGTGGCTTTGACGCCAAGGCTAGTAACAACTGTCCCTTTAGAATTCGCTCGACCGTTTCGATGATGGTGGAGGCCATCGATATCAGTTGTTGTTTTAAGACGATTGTGCGATAATCGATTGTCATCACTGGACATACGCCAGATTGTCTTGTCGATGGCTGTAGGTGTTGCATGCACACGCATGTTACTATGACCAGACTGTCGGTCGCCAAACTGGAGGGCTCCTTGTACCACGATTGGCCAGTCCACCTTGACTGTTCATTAGACTTGCTTGGCGCTTGTCTTTGTTGACGGATCACGAGTTGATCTGCGATTGGGTCCATTGTGGCGTAGCCAAGGCCTCGTGCCTCATAAGATCTTGCTAGACTTCAATCTCCTTGGCACGTTGATGGATGAGCATGATACCAGATCAATCTATAGTGCGACAGGGCCCATCAAATTTTATTTATATAAATAAATAAATAATATATTATTAAATTAGACAACCCCGTTCCCTATCACGACTCATTTGAAATGTTATGACAATAAGATTTTGCCATAATATCTTAATAAAATTCAAAAATGGTGAAAAAATAATGATCAATTTATTTTTATTACTTTAATCTGTAACAATTAGATTACTACGGCTTCTAAGAATTCTGTAAAAAGTCAGCTTACAAAAAATTCAAAAAAAGAAGCACCAAACTCAACTGACCATCACTTTTCGTCTTTTCCAAGCAAGAAAGAAGATTCAGAATGTCATAACAGCGGATTCTTCTCACAAATAGCAACACAAAGAAAGGAAATCATTTGGGAAGAAATATTATTAATCATAAGAAACAGAAATTGGACGACAATTACAGATCAATTTAACATGTTGGGAATGTAAAAAAAATCATCAACGAAGCCTTTAAAACCAATAAGACACATGAAATTCATCGCCACAACAAGAGCACTGTTAAATTCATCGCAATATCGTCGAAGCTACCTTCAACCCTTCTCCAGTAAAACAGACTAAATCCTCTACTTATGCATCCTACGAATCATATTAGTATAGGAGCAGAATTCTTCACCCTGCTAAAATTTCCATTTTCTTACCCTTCGGGTTGATTGAGATCCGCTGTTTGATCTTCTTTGACCTACAAATGGTGGATACTTGGAGTTTCAGAGAGAAATTGAACAAAAATATAGAATGAAAACTAATGGGCTGATGGTGAAGTCGTTTTTAAGTCACCATCTGCTCTTGCTCCATGTACAATTGTTCCACCCAAGGTGGAAGAATCACAGCAGAACCTCTGCCATTGAGATTATGCTGATTCCGCTGCTCTTCAAAACCGAGCTGCGTGAATTTTTCATCCTTTACAAGAGACTGAACCCAGGAAACATCAGGCTCGTCAGCAGCTGCGGGCACAAGAGGAGGAGAAGAAGCCTTGACACCACTGCTTACACCGCCTCGAATGCCAAAGGAAGCTGATTTCCTCAGCTTGTTAAGTTCTTCTCCCTGGACACCCCAGTCTAGCTTGCCATCGGAGGAGCACCAATCTGAGAGATGAGAAGGCATCACAGCTCCAGATGCAGAAGATGAGGAGAAACCAGAGAGACGGTTGACTGCACATCGATCAATGAAGCTTCGGCTCCGTTCTGCAAAGGCAGCTGACCTTGGATTCCAAGCTGCAGCAGCTGCTGGTGACCTAGATGAGCCTACTCCAAATGATGAAGCCCTCGCTGGAGAAGAAGACTGGCCGGAAGTCCTAATGGGTGAGCATGCGAGGCCAGAAGAGTAGCCCGAGAGGAGCTGCTGGTTCGTGTTTTGACGGGCCTGCATCCCAGTGGGTGAATGCAACTGGGTGGCTGCAGCATCCAGCGGCAGTCCCTGTAATCGGGACACCGACGCAGAATCAAGAGACCCAAATAAATCATCGAGGTTAGTTTTCCAGCTCGAAGGACTCGAGAGTCCAGCTATCTCCTCCAACAACTGCTGCCTTCGCCGTTGATTTTCCAGCCCAAGCATCTCAGCCTCAACATCCATATCTCCAGCAGTAAGGCCAGTTTTCAATCTGCTTCCCGGGAGCTGCAAGGTGGGTGGTGTGAGGTTAAGCTGGTTTGGCCACATAGCCCCAGCCATAAGTGAAGAACTGCTGGTTGGGGTCATAGGTGGTGTTGAAGTTGAAGGCATCAACAAGGCGGGAGACCCAAGCGCAAGAGGGCTCATTGATCCCAAGTCAAACGAAGCAGCACCAGATGAAAACGAGCCTGGAGAAGGCACAGCAGAGCCCGTCGAGGCATACAACGGGCGAAGCTCTTCGCGCTTGTGAGCAAAGAAACACACCCGCCTCATGCAGTTCGTCTCATCCTTGCAGAGACGCGTGCGGTACTGTGCCGGGTGTAGCCAACATTCAAAAATCCCATGTGCATACTCACATGCATCTCCCTTGATGCATGAGCCCTTACGGAACTCAGGGCATGGGACACAGCTGTAATGATACTTCCTTGGATCGCGTCGCCTTGCGTTTTCCCCAGGGTGTACAAAGGGACACTCGGTCCAGTCGTGGGTGTAAGCCCTCGAGCAAGGCTTCACCTTGAAGGTAAACATCCGGAAATCATCAGTCCCGTATATCCCATTCTTTATGTCAGGAAGGGAAGGATCGACCGGATACTCTTTCTTCTCCGTCGAATTCCCACCGTTCAATACCTTGGGTGCTAAAATGTCTTCCTGTTTTCTTTCTTCTCTTTGATCAACCTCTTGATCCGATATAACACACACCTTTTCAATATCACCAAACCCTTTCAGCATTGTCTCCAAAGTCTTCTTCATGGGTTTGGATGGGGAATCAAAGGAAGGAGCAATTACATCGCAAGGTCGGTTTCCCTGAGCGTCAACACGTTTTATGTCAGCAGATGCATCAACCAGGAGCTTTATGGCCTGATCCGAACGTGTAGAACCACCGGCGGCGGCACAGTGGAGGGCAGTAGCACCATCAGACCCACAAGCACGATTGGTATCAACACACGCCGTTTGAAGGATATAGCTCAACACATCGATGCTGCCAAACATGGCGGCGATCATGAGTGGTGTCCTCTCAACGAACCCCATCTTCTTACATCCAATTCTCCTCCCATACCACAAGCTTGATTCATCCACATCATGATGTCCTTCCTCCACCGCATGTTTAAAGCCAGTTAGATCATCCATGGCCGATAATTCAAGCAAAATTGACCAGTTCTGTTCAACCCCAACACTCTCATCTTGTTTTGGAGGTTCACCCCTCTCCATGATCACACCAGTAGGAGAAACCTCCCTCTTGGAAGCACTACACATGGCAAGTTCCTTCTTCTCTCTCTACTCTACAAAACAAAAGCAGAAGTATTCTTTTCATATAATATTCCATAGATCACAAATCATATGTAAATTTAGAACGAAAACCCACGCAAGAACATTTCACATGGAAAATAAAATCTTCTGCGTGGAATTCAACATGCGGTTGACCATCACAACTCATCGACTTCACAGATACATATTATATACGTTGGGATTAGAGATTCAAAAAATAACCAGATAACCCAAAAACCAAAAATCAAATTCCCGGAAAAAAGAACCAAAAAAAGTCACTACCACCTGGGCAATTTCGTATCCACTATCCGCTTCTATCACCCAGGGAATACAGTGTCTATTAATTTTAGTGCAAAAAGCGAAAAGTTTCCTCATCTTTCCCTCATTTTCTCGGCAACGGGCCAAAGATTATGAGGATTACTGAATGACAAACGCTAAATTGAGCACAAGAGAGAAAATAGGCAAGCGCGCATACCTTGAAGAAACTGGAAATCCTCAAGAAGAAGAAGAAATTGGTGACAGAAGCTAAGAGCTTCAGGAAACCGCTCAACTCAGCTAATTCACAAATAGAGTCCTCCTCCTTTGGCTTTTAATCGTCCCAACTACAGCAATTAAGCAAACGACAGCGAAAGGTGGAGATAAAAATATTTTTAAAAATAAAAAATAAAAAACAAGGAGGAAAAGACTTTTCTTTCCTCTTCCTACTTTGCTTTGGTCAAAAAGCTAACCCTAGAAAGCCAGACCTCTTCCGCTCCTTCTTCTTTCTTTCCCTCTCTCTACGGTTTGCCTTTTCAAATGAAGATTAAATGAAAATACACATGAAATTCAAATGAAAATCCACGTGAAATGCAAATGAAAATGAGATTGAGATTCCGAAGGAATTTTATCATAAAACCACTTCATTTTGCATAGATTATGTCGCTTAAAAATTTGCTTTAAAAATCAGTTAAAATTATTATTATTAATGTAAAATAGATAATTAATAGTATAGAAATTAAAATAAAATAAATTTATATTTATTTTTAATAATTTTAATATAATTAAATGTGTAACTAAATATATAAATATTATATTAAAAATAAAAGGCGTAACATATGGGAATTTAATGTTTTCAAGTGGGGGTAAAAATTTACTCGTTGGCCCCACGAGTAGACTGACACGTGCGGGTGATAAACCGGCTAATTTGATTCCTGCCCAAAAAGTAACCGGCTTTTAAAATTCCGAGCTTATCACACCCTACGCGTTTCAGCATTATTTATTCTTTCTTCGTGGAACTTCCTGAACCGTCAAACACATCCGTTGTAAGGACCTCGCTACCGTCACTGCCTGTGATAAGTCTTTGCGAAACAGACGAATCATATGGCAGAAAGGCATGACCGATTGGTCGGTAATTGTTGTTTCATTTCAATCATTTTTCATCTCAATCCTAACCTTCTATTTTAAAATATACTTACAAGTTAATTATTTTATATATATATATATATATATATATATTAAAATTGATTATTTTAAAATAATTAAATTAAAATTATTTATTTAAATATTTTTAAAATAAAAAAATTTATTATAAAAAATTAGATAATAATTAAAATTTGAGAGAAATAGCGCACCAGCGGAAAACGTTCAAGTACGTCGACCCACACAAAGGTCATGTCCCGGTCCAATGAACAAATTCTGTAATATTTTAAAATATTATAGTATTTTATAATATTAATTAATTATTAAAAATAAAATCCTTATTAAATATATTTATATTACATGGTTACTTATTAAAAGAAAATATATTTTTTTAAAAAAATATATTGTATATTTTTTATAAATAAAAATACTGAATGTGTTTTTCTAGAAACTCCCTTCATAAAAATTAATATAAAACAAAAAAGTAATAATTTGTGGTCAAAATAGACTGCGCTGTTCGGACGTAAGATTCCACCTTTCCTGGTAGCCAGCCAATGACCCCACTTTGATTAATATTTTTCCGCTATTTATGTAAAATATTATTTTTTATCTGTAAATTAATAATTTTCAAACATAAAGAATATTAGACTCAAATATATCTTAAATATATGTTATTTATAAGAATTAATTATACTACTCTTGTACTTTAATTTTTTATTAATTAATATACCTTTTTTATAAATAAAATTATCTTATATATTTAAAAAATTGGTATTATTTAAGTTGGCTTTGTTTTTCCAATTTTGTGTTTAGATTTTTTATTTTTATTTTTATTGTATTCAAGATTCTGATTGTTATACGAATAAATAAGTTTGTCTGTTGATCTTTTAAATCCTCAATCACCGTAAGCTCTTAATCAAATCGTGTGCGTAATTGCATAGAATTTGGTGGGACTCACTTTCCGATATATCCTCAAACACTTAAATTAATTTATTTTTTAAATGTGAATGAAGAGATGAAAATATTAAAGTATAATGAATTCAATGAGTTACGATTTAGACGTATTGGCTTAAAAGAGAGAGTTGAGTTCTGGGCGTATTGTAATGCTTTTTCTGAAAAAATTTTAAGTTTGTTCAAGTCAAGTCTATTCTAATCAGAAAAAGTTCTCTCTTCAAATGAAGAGGATTCATATTTATAAAAAGTGGATGGTTAACTGTTATTCTTATCCATGACGGTTGTAATTAACGTCCGTTATCTTTAGTTAAATACTTGTCTTAGTCTGTTAAATGGACATTTGTTATAATGATTGAAATGGGCCGCGCAGAAGTTGTGGGCCGTGCAGGCATAATGGGTTGCTCAGTCATAATGGACTGCTTGGATGTAATAGGCTATGTAGGTGTTAAGGCTTATCGACTTTAATTCATCAATTTATAACAGTATTGGGCCTCATTATTTGGGGCCTTAGGTACTATATCCATCAATTTTAAAAGTTCATAGTTTTTTTTATTGATTTGTAAAGCTAATAATTAATATATCTAAAGTAAATGAGACTCAAATTAATGTCAAACGTGATTTTATAGGGATTAAATATTAATTGTATTATTTTTATATTTTTTACTTTTTTAATAACATGATATATGTTATATATTTTTTATTTGTTACCAAATATATTTAAAAATGTTCATAACAATATGGTATTATTTTAAATAGCTTGGTTTCATTATCAATATTTCAAATAGATTACTAAACAATGAGAAATGTTTTTTTTTTTTTTTTTTGTTAATTTACAACCCACTTACAACTTTTAATTTTGTTGTTTTTAACAAAAAAATTATTTGATTATACGTATAAATAGTATATCATAGATAAATTATAAATAAATTTAACATCTATTAAAAAATATTTAGGTACTATTACGATATCCACGTCAAAATTTGGTGTTATAAAAGAAAAAGTAAAACAATGAGTAGTATAAAAATACAAAATACAGAAAATTAGTTCTTTAAATATTAGAAATTTTTTTTAATTGTTTCAATTCTTTTATTTGCTTTCATATATATAATTCATCTCAAATGCTTTTTTATAGGGTTATTAATGCAACAAAGAGTTATAATAGATATTGATGTGTCCTGGGTCCGAGTCGTCAACCAATTTGAAAATGACTGGATCTCTGGTTCAAACGAATGTGAAACCCAATTTTCATACTACTTGGCTTGGATCCTACATATCACAATAGAAGACAAAACGTGTCTAAGAAAAATAATAAGACTCACTCTTTGATTTATACTCCGATACTCAAGTCAAAAAACATTTTTTCAAGCCAAGGAATATGGCTTATGAAGTAAACATTTTTTCAAAATGAAGAATACGAAAATAGAATTAATTAAAAACGATGCGGGGGAGGGAACTTATGAGTCTAACTTGAAGGCCACGCTCGTTATGGAACGGCTTTTGGTGGTGGTACGCTTATGGAGAGCGACTTTTCTGGACACTGGGTCAATAGAGAGTGAACATCGAGAAGGAAAAACAACGCTCATGGACTCGTACGACTGGGATCACTAGTGTCAGTTTGAGCATTAAAGAGGGCATGCTTCTGGAGTTTCTCTCGATAGCCTTTTATAGCCATGGAACCCCCTAACCACGCTTAGGCGGCAAGGTTGGGTGCCAACTACTTGGAGAAGATTTTTTCCAACTGGTGAGGAGTTGCTGGTGCCATTTATGGTAACCACGATCGGTCGAAGAGATTTCTTCCTTTCATGTGGCGATGCCATACGCGGTAAACATTGGGGAAGATGTGCTAAGTTGGGGACTTACTTTTCAGGGGAGATCGTGATCTGAATAAATATTCAGGATCTTAATTAATTAAAGTAGGTAATCTCTTGTGTACGGGAACGAAGTCATGGGCCGTCCTTCTTAGGACCTATCCGGTTTGGGTTGCATTCGGCTGACTAGGATCGTTTCCAGTCAACCAAGACATTGATCAATTTCTGGGCTAGTGGGCCTTGCTTTTTCTCAGCTAACCGCCCTTTTGGGCCAACCCATCTCTACTATTTCGATCGGATATAATAATAAATTAATTAAAAAGCTAAAGAAACTAAGAATATTGTTGAATATATCACATTTTAATATTATTCATAGTTTTTTTACATGTTATAGTTGATAATACTTTTATAAATAAATCAGTTAGATTGATATCAATTAGTTAATATCAATCTCATCATTTTTTTAAAGTTTATCAATATAAAAAAAATTAAATAAAATATACTTTATTCTTTAGCTCTTAGTATATCCTCATATGACATGGGATACAAACATTATCTTCATATGAAATTATTGGATTATCGTTGACTGCTATAAACCACTTTTTTTTTTCTCTCTCTTGAACATGTTGAAATAAAGATCCCAACCAAGCAATTTCTTTATTTATTTTATACATAGCAATAATCTCTAAGCGATTCAATGAAATAGTAAATAACGTTTATTTTACAGGTTTTCAGAATAGAATAGTCTATTCATAACTAAATAGATATTTAATTTACGATCAACCTTCTTGTGGATCAAATAAATATCACACACTTGTATATCCAATTGATTATGATTTGATCAAATGGGATAAAATAATCTAGCATAAATAATACCATAGTGATAATAAAATACGCGTTTGACTTCATTTTAATGCCTTCTTGTCCGAGTAAAGTGATATCCTATTAATAAATCCTGATGAGTACTGTAATCGACGGTCGAAGAAAAATTAGCCCAAAGTAAATCTAAGCCAAGACACAAATTTTAGTGGCCCAAACCACCCGCGCGGCCCATTTTGGTCAACACGTCCAATGGCTTTAAGCAGTTTGCTTTTGGGATGAAGACGGAATCAACCTAACAATTGGGACAGTTTTCTATTCTTATCTCTAAGTAACGATCTCGGATGTTGGTTGAAATTGCAGACTCGATTAAACCTTATTTGTACGACAGTTTCCTAAATAGTTAACAAGATGAGTTAACCGTCCATCAACTTCTATAAAATTTCCTCATTTCCAATAGGAAAATGAGTCAGCACTTCAAATAAAGAAAAAGTAATTAAAAAACGTCAAGAGTACACACACACTCTCTTAAAGTAAGACGTTTTCATAAGAACGCAAACCCCCGAATCGTCAACATAATAATGAACACTTAATCATGCATCATCTGTCTTTTCTTTCTTTTAAAAATGATACCGACTTGGACATTGGAGAATATATTAAAAAATGAGTCATGTCAATTATTTAACTGTATTTTGTATTGCATAGGATTCAACTTAAAGACGTATAGAGACTTAACCTGCTTCAACCGGACGGATAAATTTTAGTCCTCCTTATTCGTACTATGATTCGAATCATCAGACACATCAAATTCATTGCAAAAATAATGTCAGATCCTATACAATTCATCATTTATATCAGTATGCCAACGATACTAAAATACATCAATTCAAGACTAAGAATTTCTTCATCTGTCTTTTGGAAGATGAAAATGACCATTTTCCATATCAATTGATCAAACAACCATTGAAAACTCAAAGAACATAAAACCATTTTAGGATTTTTTTTATATATGTTGATTAATAAGAATACTATTCTAAAATTTCAATTCGTAGGCCAAGTTAAATTTTATTCATTAAGATTTTTATTTTAAATATATTTTTTTAATAATTAGCAATTTTTGTGAACTCTTACAGAGTTTATATAAAATTTGGATCATCAAAATAAATTATAATAACAGTAAATCCAAATTTTAATTCTTTTTTTGAAAATACATGGCATATTGGGTTATTCTCAAGCATTTCTTTCAATAAATATTCACTAAAATAATTATATTACATATGTCCGGATCGTTACAATCAATATAAAATCCTTGAAACTTGGTCATGATGTACTTAAATTAAATACTTTTGATATTTTATATCCTTCAGAGATCTTTATGCATGTTTTATTAAATTGGCAACCTTCAAAATATACTCTAAAAATATCTCTATGAGGGGCTTTAAGTTATCTAACAACAAATGGAGAATCAAACCCAATACAAATATCCATGATCATGACCTATCTTAGTGCCAAGGGGTGCAATTGTAACATAAACAATATGGCCAAAATTTGTAGATAAGAAATATTCGATGATTAATCAAAGTATAAGTTATAGTGGATAACATTTATGAAATATAGATAGCCTAAATCAAACAAATTATACTACATACAATGTAACATATCCCCGAGATGAAACCCATAATTTTAATTTTATCAGTAAAACTCTACCAATCAGTTAAAAATATTTAATAAAATATTTAGTTAAACCATTTTGAGTATACATATGAGCAATATGTGCTCAATAATAATTCCAATTAGCATACAATACTTCTTAAAAGTTTCGGATGTGATTTCCTAGTATTATCTAATCGAATTGTATTAATTGGGTAATTGATAAATTATACTTTTAGTCTAATTATTTGAGAGAGAAGTCTAACCAATATAACATTTTTAGAAAAAAATAAGTAAAAATATAACCATCTAGTTGATAAATTAATTAAAAACATAAAATATCTAAATGGTCCATGTGATGGATATATAGACTCACAAATATCTCCATAAATATATTGTAAAAATTATAGAAATTCAATTACTATCTTTAAAAAAAAATAGTCTAATAATCATTTCAGATTGAGATTAGACAGAATATAAATAATTATTAGGTAAATAAATTTTATAATTCTTTAATAGATAGCCAGATAAATTCTTAATTATCCTTTGAATCTTTATTAAACCCATATGTCCAAGAAGATCATACCAAATTATAAAAATATTTGGATCATTATACTTCTGATATATCATATTATATAAGCTTCTAGGTCAAAATTATTTGAGTAATAAAAAATTACTATTTTTTATCTTTACCAGCGATTTCAATATGATAACTATTACAATATATATTTAAATATCAACAATTCACTTCTAAATTTTGAAATAATAAAGCATTTTTAATGTAAAATATTGTGCCATTTAATAACATGATTCGTGCTCTTCTGAAACCATCAATTAAATTTGATTAATCCCATATGGCATTGACATTTGTATTGCTTAAAGTTAGGCACCAGAAATATTTTTATTTTAAGAAATATATGAGTTATAACACTATCTACCAAATATACACTATTATTATTTATCAATTTATTTAAAATATCAAAGTAACTTCGTACATGTAAAATATATGTAAAACATTATTAATTAGAATGAAAATTTATCAATACGATTAATAAAAGAAACTAAAACAAAATTGAAAGAAATTAATTGGTGGAGAACTTTTATTAATAATTATAGGATCTAAAGGCACCTAAAAGGAGAAATAATTGAGAAAATATAGTTAAAAAGATGATGAAATGTTACTAAGACTATTAAAAAAGTATGATTGTGTGATTATTTACTAAATTTATGCTATCTTATGCGTAATTATAAATTACTTTTTTATTTGTTAACTGTAATACTAATGTGGTATGTAACCTCCTTTAGTGAAAAGATAACGAAATATCATCCAATATTTGTATTCACAGTTAATATAAAGGTGTGGGTCATCAGGGTAGCGTACTCTTGATATTTAAGAGTTCCAATACTTATATATTTTTTGTAAAATTTTAAATTTAACATTGATATTAACTCTAAACTCTGTATACTAACGTTGTTTGTAGGATATGAATGTCGATTTGGTAGATGAATCGTTCTAAAATGCACACAAATTAATTTAAAAAATATAGATATGTGTTCTAATTTGTTAACTTATATTTCTTATACTATTACTATATACCAAATATTATAATACTAATTTTTAACTTATTCAATTTTAATAACTAAATATAAAAATAAATATTTTTCTAACTCTATTTTCATCTTATTTATTCTCAAATAATAATTATTTTATTCCTAACTTATTCAATTTCAATAATCAAACATATATAAATAATTTTATAAAACTTATTTTAATTTTATTTTCTCTTTCGTTCATGAATTTATGAAATTTTTAGGGGTACAACAAGTACGAGACCAATCTCTATCCAAACCACATCTATAACACACATTTTTAAATTTTTTTTATGAATTTAATCTGAGTAATTTCACTCTGATCTGTGTTTTTTCACTTCTGGTGAAAATATGAATCACATTTATTATTTTTTTACTTAGTAGTTTTACTTTTAATGGCACTACATCACTAATCATTTCTACAATATCCTCGTCCACTTTCACGGTTTTTATGAAATGATGTAGTACTCTTTTTAGGAAATAATATATCATTTATTTTACAAAGTTAATGTAGAAACAGTAGAAAAAAAATTATAATTTTTCAATAAAAGCTCATTATTTTGTTTAACAACTAGAAATTATATTAATAAATTCAGTATAAATATGGGCCAACAAAAAATGAGGTCAATTGGTAGGAATACCCAGTTAGGCAGTGGGGGCCTAAAAAGCCTCGTCCGATGCCCAACACTGTGAGATAAATCTTGGGCTGGACAAACCACATATGGGCCCATTGGACAGCTCCTGATATACGCCCAATCACAATTCATATGCGCCTTCCCTCTCGATGGCTGCAGACTGACAACGCAGAAAACGTAGGCCCAAAAAATGTCAACTAATGACAGATAAAGTCAACTCTGACAGACCGCGGCATCCGCTGTCGGGCAGCAGCTCAACAAATCCCAACTAAAAGCGGCCATGCCCATGTCGGCCATGCTCAACGACAATTTCCTAGCTACTATAAGATGACAATTGATACCAGTGGCCACAGCCAGTGCTCAACAACCGACAAACCCAAGCAAGACACCTGTTACAGGTTCCTGCGTCCAAAACCTTCTCCATGGAGCTCTACAAATACCTTCTTCTTCGATGGAAAAGGAAATTCATTCAAAATCACTCAAGACATCCAAGGCTATCTTAAGCTAAGTTTCGAACGCCAAATATGAGCCCAGACTCACAAATAGCAAAGAAAGAACTCAGGTCCCTCTTTCCTACAACCAACCAATCGTCACTCCCATCTAGCGACCATATTGTGCCACTGTCCAAAGTGTGCAAAAAGAGCCCAAGCCTCCTCTAATCCTCACTCGCACCCTTTGCATAAAAATATTCTTGCATTCCATTTTTCGTTTACCTTTACACGCTTATATTTTTCTATTCTCTTGGAAAGATTATTGACTTGAGCGTTCGATGATAAATCGAGGAGCGAGTCCCGCTAATCCTCTGACCTGTTATTAGATATTTGTGGTGCGTAGGGCTCAAGTTAAGAGACACAATGATCAAACCCGTTCGAGTTTGATCCGACGTAAGAAATTCGAAAGTTTCCCAATCAGCACAATAATCCATACCTGATGATGCATAATATATAATAAGTTCAAGGCACGAAAAGTAATAAATGTCTCCCTAATGTGATGATTTTTTTATCACTTAATTTTAAAAATGAATTGATTTTAAATAGTAAATAATTATAATCACTAACGGTTTTAAAATCTTACAACTAGCGTATACCCAATTATAACGAACTTTTGAAAAAAAATTATGAATTTCTAGTATTTATATTTTTCCTTTAAATTATTTTAAAAATTTAATAGATTTTTACCATAAGATACTTAAATTTTAATTCCTTATGAAGATGAATGATGTGGAAGAAAATCATTGCATTTTTATGGTAATGCAAGAACGCTTAATTTCCTTATTTAATAGTACTTCCAAGATTTGTTATGTCAAGAGGGGTTTTAGCATTATGAAACCAAGATAAATAATTTTTTTCAGAAATATTAAGGGGAACAAATTCAAATTTCTTAATATTAGACATTTTCTACAAGTAATAATCACAAGAATTAATATTTATGTTATATAAATTTAGAAAAACTATATAATATTTTTCTAAACTTTTTGTCAAGAATAAGAAAATTATTTACTTATATTGAATAATACAATTATTTTATAACAGCAATTACAAATAAGATATTAAAAATGTTAATTTGAAAAAGAAACTTACAGAATTTCTAATAAAAACAACATCATATACTTTTATAATTAATAGAGCTTTCGTGCTGATAAAATATTATAAATTTTAAAAAAATCTTGTACTTTTATAATTGATGCGTCCTTGGATTTAAATTTCGAACAGATTCGGATCGACTGGATCCGCTTATCCTGGTTCCGGCTCCGTTCACTGAGTTTGGATCCTATACACCACTAAAACGAATAGGAGGTCAGTGTGTCGGCGAGAAATTGTCCCTCCGAAAATATTCCGACGCTCAAATCAGTAAACACCCTTTAAAATCTGGGAAGGTAACTGGAATTGAGAATTGAAAGAGAGAAAGCAAGAGTGTGTGGATCTCCAGATGAAAGAAAGGCAAAGCCGTCTTCTTGAATCTGGATGGTGAAAAAACAGTAAACGACTATAGGAAGCACATTTGTATGCCTTGGTATTTTTGTGTGTCAGCATAGAGTAGAGAGTTGTATGTCTGTGTCTTAGTTATTGTTGTGAGCGTCGTGTGAGTAGAGATTTGCCTGTCCTGAATGAGGATTCCAGGGTTTACTTAAAGGGCGGCAGGGTGATTTTTCTTGGTTGGAAGGTGTGATCCCCTATGTCATTCTGGACAGCCTTCCTTCTACAGGAAGGTGCAAGTTGCCAAACTTGCTGAGTTTGTTTCCTTCCCTGGCGGTCAGCGGCTTTCCAAATTGCTCAACTTCCTTCCATGCACTCTACTGTTAGAGAGCTTCAATTGGCAAAAAATTAAAAAAATCTGGCGCCTTCCTTATGGAAAGGGCACTGATTTTGTCAATATCCTTTTGGGGTGTTGGGTGAGTTTATGAAAAGTGCTGGTCAGGGAAATAACCGTTGCTCACCGTTTGTTGGATCGTGGGCTCAAATAGGCCAGGCCCATGAAATACCTTTTTATTTTTGGCCTGTTACTACAGTAATTTCGGTCAATGCACGGGTTGACCATCCTGGGCGCTAGCTTCCTCCTACCTATGCCTTAGTCAGTCAATACTGGCTTTGACCGTCGGGCGAGCATTTGGGTCTTTCAGGATTTGGACCTTCACCTCCTGTTGGGCCAACGTTAGAGTTGGCCGTCCAACAGGCTATTTGAACTTTTTTTGACTATTGGGCCAGCCTAACTATGATATACCCATCAATAATTAACGACTATAGGAAACACATTTGTATGCCTTGGTTTTTCTGTGTGTCAGCATAGAGTAGAGAGTTGTATGTCTGTGTCTTAGTTATTGTTGTGAGCGTCGTGTGAGTAGAGATTTGCCTGTCCTGAATGAGGATTCCAGGGTTTACTTAAAGGGCGGCAAGGTGATTTTCCTTGGTTGGAAGGTGCGATCCCCTACGTCATTCTGGACAGCCTTCCTTCTACAGGAAGGCGCAAGTTGCCAAACTTGCTGAGTTTGTTTCCTTCCCTGGTGGTCAGCGGCTTTCCAAATTGCTCAACTTCCTTCCATGCACTCTACTGTTAGAGAGCTCCAGTTGGCAGAAAATTAAAAAAATCTGGCGCCTTCCTTATGAAAAGGGCACTGATTTTGTCAATATCCTTTTGGGGTGTTGGGTGAGTTTATGAAAAGTGCTGGTCAGGAAAATAGCCGTTGCTGACCGTTTGTTAGATCGTGGGCTCAAATAGGCCAGGCCCATGAAAAACCTTTTTTATTTTTGGCATTTTATTCTGATAATTTCGGTTGGCCAACGACGGGTTAGCCGCCCTGGGCGCTAGCTTCCTCCTACTGCGTGCCTTAGTCGGTCAACACCTGGGCTTTTGTGGCTTCTGGGCAGATTTGGGTCTTTCAGGATTTGGACCTTCACCTCCTGTTGGGCCAACGTTAGAGTTGGCCGTCCAACAGGCTATTTGAACTTTTTTTGACTATTGGGCCAGCCTAACTATGATATACCCATCAATAATTAATAAAATTTTTGTGTTGATGACATATTATAAAATAGAAAAATAAATTAATACGTAAAATAAACACATAAAATATAGAAAACTAGTAATTATCTTATCATCTAAAAATTTAAAAAGATAAAAAATTCAAAAAAAAAAATCACCCATTACCAATGATAAATTATAATAGTAGACTGAATTATTTTTCTATTAATTAGCAAAGGTTATTATTTTCTAAATATACATCATCCTTATAATTTGAATAATGTATAAATTTTCACTCAATCTAAAACTATTTTTTTGCTTTTTTAAGAACAAAATAAAAATTCAATATTAGTCAACATAATTTACTAATGAATTTTCTAATTTATAATTCACTAAGTATAATTATACTAAAAAATAATTAAACCCAACCCCAAACAGTAAAATTTCAATTTACGTAAAACACCAACCCGGTCAAAGAGGATATAAAACTCGACCTTTCATAGTCAAATCATATCAAATTTGAATTATATTGCAAACCATAATAATTGTGTATTGTTATTATCGTACTTGACTAATTACCCATCGTTATACAAAATATATGGTTTCATTAATGTTCAAGGAGGCTCCAACTATTTTTCTCTTAATTTAATCTAAAATATTATTATTTAAATAAATAATTATTATATATTTATTTTATAAAATATAAAAAATTAATTAAAATTAATTATTATAGTATAATTATCTATTTTAAAATGAATAGTTTAGATATGAAAAAAAATAATTTCTATCTCTTAAAGAGATGAAGCCATTTCCAACCTGGTTTCATTATACTTTAACGTTTCATCTTGATGGGCTAACCCAAAATATATGATGTCCCCTCTCGCGGCATCTTTTTCTAAAATAGACAGGTAAAAAGGTACTCACTCGTCAACCACTCTAAAAATTGAAATCATGGCCGCTTAATAATAAGACATGTCAAATGTGCTAAAGTTCTTTTAGGACAGACTTGATGACCAAACTCGTCGGATTGAGATCCTCCACCCATGAGTTTCAACTTCAAAGAAGCGGTTAAAAGATAAGAAGGCTGTCTCAATGGGAGCCACTATTGGCCAAAGGTGGCCGTAGCCCCCAAGGTGCAAAATTGAGTTGTTCCTTCTTGGCTCAAAGGCTGTCTCAACTTCAACCTCAGGAAGGAGAGCCCAAAGCCATAGAATCCCAGATACACCTGAGATTCCAATCGCCATTCTAACCAATACGGAGGATCATGCAACATTATGACTTGAATCCTTCCGATTAGGCAGATGCCATGCAACATTATTTTATGATTTATGATTATCGTTATATATTATTAGAACATGTTTTAGTCTAGGTTCATGATACTACCAAAGCCATAATGTAATTAATCAATAATGACAACTCACTAGATTCAAATTCCTTGGGAAAAGGCGCTCGAATAATTAAAAAGCCGAGCTAACTTAATCCTTCTAAAATCTTCAAAGCTTGAATTCAACCTCCGCGCATTGGAACTTATGTTAGGTACAACATTAATTGGATTGACTCAATCCATTAACCCAACAAGCTGATAACTAATAAGCTTAGAAATAAAAAGTATTGTCCAGTCTAGTAGGCCCAAGCTTAAAGAATTCAAAATCCAATCTTAATTCAAGTTTAGTCATAATAAATCAAGATCTAATAAATTGTCAGGTTATTATTAAGTAAAATACAAGCAAAATCAAGTTATATATCTAAATAACTGCATCTTCAAATGTCCAACCAAACAATTAATCCAACCAAGAGGATTATCTAACCAAGCAATTTGTATAACTTGCAATTAGTCCAGGCAAAAATCTCCAACCTAACATAAATCAACTACTCATCATTATTAATTTGATATTTAGACATTAATTGCTTCTAGTTAACCCCATAATAAGAACATATATGATAGCAATTAAACTAATTAATTTTAAATGATCTAACCACTTAAATCATGGCCGCTATTTCTCTTCACAAAATCATTATCAACTTTTATCATGGCTAAAAATACATTTCACTTTCTTTAAAAAGATAGATAGATGCCGAAAAATAATTGACAGAATATAATCCTCTAACTCACTTGTTCTTTCATAAAATACAAGATCAAGTCCTATAGCTCCCTCCCTCTATATCAACATCTCCCATATTCCAATTTATTAGAAATTTATTAACTTAAAATCCAATTCCTTTAGAATTTTGATTTGCTATCATAGTTTGCAAAATTTGGATAGAAGATTAAATAAACCGATTCGAGTTTATTTGAATTATAATCTGAATTTCAAGTATACATCAATGCTGACAACCTAAATTTTTAGCCTGTTATAAACCAAATAATCAGAATTAAAAGTTAAATAAATAAATAAATAAAATTATATTAAGTGATTAAATGACTATTTAATTTGTACTATTTTTTAATCTAACTTTTAATTATAACCGTTGAATTTGGAGGAATTCTAACAAATTTGTTTTATCTTAAAAGCACTCGTCCAAATGATACTTGATGATCTCTACCCGAGTAGCCATGGCCCACGATCCAAAAGGACCCTACTGACTTATGTGTACATCCTAAGCTGATGAAATCTGATGCTCATAGCGATAGAAAACTTGGAGGACAAACATACACAAGTAGAACTAGCAGATCTCTGTACATCTACTGACAGTAAATAATGCACATATATTTATACAAAAATACCACAAAAAATTAAAAACAAAAAGAAAACAAATGGATCAACTAGCCAGACAGCTTTCTAACTACTAAGCAAACCACTTAAAAACAAAGCTATCTGCGCAGGGAGCAAAGAAAAAAAAGAATCAGCTGCAGTCAATTCTACTAGGAAGGCATATGCCATGAGCTTGTTCTTGAGCAGGATGACCTATACAAGCAACTAGTTTTACAATAGATTGGGCGGTGAGGCCGTACCTTTTTTGGGCTTCTTCAAAGCTATTGACAAGAACCTGCTCAATCCAATCCTCCACCGCTCCCTTCCTAGAGGAAGACCAAGCTGCCGCTAGCATTTCAATCATGGCTTCGTGATCAATCTCTAGCCGCATCCCGAGCCCCAGCTTCTTCTCAAAACTCGAGCTTATCTTCTTCATCAATTGATAAGCAAGTGCATCGAAATTGAACGGCTCGAACACCACTTTTCCATCCACTTGCTCTGAGAAATCATCCAACCAAGCTCTTGAGCTGTCGGAGGTGGAGGAGCAGTCAAGGTTTTCTAACTCGGTGGTCTCACCAATCTCTTCCAGTGGCAAATTCAGATCAAAATGATTTTTCAGAACCTTGATGCGTTGTTCCACAGTGTGTTCGTTGAGCCCGATGGCATCAGAGAGCTTCCTTTTGTTTAGAGCACCATTTTCTGATGAATGTGACTCACTCGAAGACTTGATCATTATCTGCATCTGCCAATTTTTAGCTTCTAGTATCATTTGCTCAGAAAACTTAACAGATTCATTCCCAAGGGGGAGATTTTTCCCATACTTTGTGGAAATCACAAAGATCGTGTTGATGATGCTAATTTCTCTCCCATGTGAGTCAGGAAACTTACCCGTTTGGATAGCATGGGACAAGCTGTTTTGTACCATCAGATCAGC
The DNA here is from genome assembly GCA_033239525.1 of Nepenthes gracilis. Taxonomy (NCBI): domain Eukaryota; kingdom Viridiplantae; phylum Streptophyta; class Magnoliopsida; order Caryophyllales; family Nepenthaceae; genus Nepenthes; species Nepenthes gracilis. The sequence continues at coordinate 20,582,397 of BSYO01000011.1, forward strand.
CTCGTCTACATTTTCAAGGAAGATTACTGATTGCGGTTTCTTGTTCAACTCCTCCACAATATAACCAACAATGGTATTTCTACCAACCTTATTGAACTCACTCGGACCTTGTGAACTGAACATTGCGTTCGGTTCAGTAATCCTTCTGTGGCAACTCAGGTCCACAGCAACAAGGTTTTCCCTGCTGCAAAAAACTACATCAGCAAGTGCTTCAGCAATCCTCCTCTTACCCATTTTATCGGGACCTAAAATGATCATCCAAATATCACGACGGGGCCCATTTCTGCTTCTACGGCTCGAGACTATTTGACTAATACTTCGAATGGCTTCATCTTGCCGACCAACTATCTTGGTCAAGTCCCTAAAAAGTGACTTGTACTCCACTGGATCGAACATCCCTCTCGAATCGAGACCTGCGGAGGAACGAGGCTGCCCAATTGGATCAGAAATCTTCTCTTTTATCGTATCGTGTGGAAAAATAGATATAGAATTAGATATTTTTTGCAGGCTCTCTCTGTTATTTTCTTGAGACTTGAGCTGATGTAGCTCCTGGCTTTTATAAGCACAGAATGATCCCAGGCCCAGATCTGTGGTCAAAGAACTAGAAGAACATGATGTACGGTCACAAGGGAGGCCCAAGCTTTGAAGACGAGAAGTTGGAGAACTCGAGCTATCCCTCTCATATAGAAGGCTCTTTGATGCTTCTATGGCAAGTTTTAATGAGGAATCAGCATTTTCAGAAAGAGAAGCGAAAGAAGCGGCTCCATCTTGCTTTTGAGAAGAGGTCTTCGTTGCCAAAACTGGCATGCAAGAAGTGAAACCTGAGCATACTTTCTCATTCAAATTCATATCTTCACCGGCATTGCCTTGCTTATCAGCAGCAAATTGAAAGCCTAGAGGATAAAGAACTTCAGGCCTGGTCGGATATATCCCCGGTTTAGAGATTGTTGGATTCCAATGCAGACGCTGACAAATGTCGTTCCATTTCTTTTGTAGCCCGAGAATTTTTGCATTTGATGCTACTGCTTTCTCATCTTTGGCCTGCACTGAATGAGGGCGTATTCTTACAAATTCGACATGCCAAACAAAGGGTAAAGTGAATGAAAATGATTATTTCCAACCCCCAGACAAAAAATGAAGTCTAGGAAGGGGTTTTGCACCTGTGTTACCACATCGCCAGCTTTGTTTGGGTCAGAGCCAGCCATTTGTAGCCACAAAGGCAAAGTAGCTGAGTAATGATCAGATATTGAAACAGAAGGCCCTCCTTTCATGATAGCAGAACATTCTCGTTCATATTTCTGGTTGCACTCGTTGCAACGAGAAAAAGTTCGGTTCACGACAGGAATTGAATTCCGGAATTCTGATGGTGCAGAAAAGAAACCACCAAATGGAACAAAAGACCTCATCAAACTGTAATTACATCATGTACATGGAAGTGTTAGATCAAATAGACAGAAGTCAGATGCCAAAAACTGCAGGCTGTAGTTTAGGTACTATAGAGGAAAAAAACACCTCCTGGATAAGAAAGGAGCAATTAATTGTAGTAAGAAACCAACGTCTAAATATCCAGTGTGATCTTGCGGAGTACCACTAAAAGGTTTGATAAGGAATAAAAATATCCATAAATATTTAAAAATTGCCTTATAGAATATTTGATGAGGAAAAGAGATTTATTGTGGTTCCAACACTTAAAAAAACGGAAGCCAAATAAAGCAATAGTGAGAAAAAGTGAGTCAGGTGTGGTTGGAAAAAAGAAATGCAGATAAAAACTTAGAGTAATTTAATAAAAATAATATACCTATAGTAATTTAATAAAAATAATTTAAAATTGCTTCTATTGGCAAAATATATGCGATCCCATTTAAAAGAATTTGAAGTTTTATTATTGTTGTTATATGCCAACATAGGACATGCCTGATGTTCAGTCTCTGCACCATTAAGATCATGTATTAACATGCGTTGTGGCCCTTTTTACACCTCAACAAATCCGATGTCCCATTTCAGCCACCCAGTACCGGCGTCTGCTATGCTAAGTATGCTTATATGGACAAAGCATGAAAAATAACCAGCAGCAAACTTTGTTATCTTGTATGACTTTTTCTTATGCACTCGAAATTTCAGCACGGAGGTGTTCCTTTCCCTCATAGAAACTTCAGCATCTCTTAGTATTTGAACATTTAAGATTTCAAAGCTTACTCTTCTTTCACATCTCATATAATTTCAGCAAGGAGCACCTTTAAACCTTCCATCACCTCTTCAATCATTCGGTGCTTAAAAATAAAACTTCCAAGAGAACAAAGCCTACATCATATACAAAAGAAAGAGAAATTTTCCACCAAGAAGCACGTTCAGTTCCGCACATTTGTACGATATACAATAGCTGAGACAAGAGGATTATAAAGTTTGACTTGGAGAACCTAGCTTTCATAAGAACTTGGCCAGGGAATGAAATGAGCTCAAAACCATCCAGAAATTGTTGGAAGATAATGAAACATGAAGACGGGATGAGGGTCAAATGAAAAACTAGGAATAGTCGGGAAGAGATGTTAGTTCTCATGCATACATTAAAATATTTTGCTTCACTATCGTTTAAATGCAGAAAGAAATCGCGATAATGAGCAACAGAATGTTCTAGGGAGAAATTTCGAGTGCCATGCTATGAGATGATGCAAAACGGAGATGCATGGATGACTACAAACCTTGATCTAGTTGATGTGATAGGCAACGGCTGCAAATCCCAATCTTTCTCTACCGATGGAAACCGTTCTACAAGCTTCCTGTAAGTTTCATAATTCGCAGCTACTCCAATTAGCCACAGCCTCTTGTAAAGCTCAACCAAACTACTCAACTCCAAAACTAAGCACTCAACAGCGTCAGTTGGCACACTATCGTCCACCAACGCCTCCAATTCTCCAAAATTCACAATTACTCCCGGCCCTGAATTCCTCTCCATCTTTAATTTCAATTCCTTGATCATCAAACCCATCATCTCCTCATCGCCGCCGTTTCTTACATATTCGGCTATCTCCTCCTCCAGGCATACAAAATCCAATTCGAGAATCTCACTAGGAAGGATGTCTGCGCCCTTCCCCTCCACCAGGCACTCCTTGAAACTATTGAGCGCATCCTTCGCGCCACCTCCGACGAGCAATGGATTTCTCCCGCTCTTCTTTACTAAAACTTCTCCAATCCTCTTACGATACGCATCTCCGTCGGCATTTCCGGCGCCGAGGAAAGGAAACGGAAGATTTCGCCCGACAGGATAACCGGAATCAGTCAAGTTGCAAAGAAACAATGGGGGACACCGCGAACGCAGGTATCGCACCGGAGGACATACCGGAGGATGGACGATTGCGAGCTTGATATCACAGCTGCGGAACCCTGCCTCTCCAAGAACCTTACTGACAATAGGATCGTCAAGAATCGACAACAGGAACTGTTTCAATTCAACTTTTATCGACAATATCGACATCGGAGCGCCGTTCTGATGTTGTAACTGGCTCAGGTGATACATTTCCGGCTGCCGCCGTTGATTCGCCTGCGAGCGCTTGATCGCCGCCATGAGAGAATTCGATATAGGAGGCACATCGTCTTGGTTCTTCGAGCAAGGTATCCGATCGAGAGAGACTCCAACAGACAGCTCGAGAGCCCGAAACTGGAGGCGTTGGGAGTACGCGGCGCTGCGAGCTCGAGAGCAGGCCTCGCGGAGCAGAGAAGAAGGCAGAGAGAGCAAGGCAGAAACGACGTGAAGCGACGTCGTCTGGGCGTGGTTCCGGCGTCGAGCGACGGATACGGCGTCATCCAAGGCCCGGGCGGCTTCGTCCGTCAAGCATTGCCTTGCCGTGCATACCGGCGTTGGCATCGGCGCCGGAGCTTCGTAGACTTGCTGTTTGGGGTATATATATGTATGTATATGTATAGATACAATCCCGGTGTGAAATTAAAAAAATGAATACCTTTTGAATTATTTATTGAAGTAGTAGGCCTGGGAGGTTGGAGAAGCAGGCGGCGGAGAGAAGCTGAGGAAGGCGGAGGAAGGAGAGAGAAAGTGCAATTTGTCTTTGCTCGGTATGGTGTACCTTTCTTCTTTATCGGTTCAGTCAGTCAGCAAAGATTCACATTCTCGATCTCTGAAAATCTCCATTCCATTGTTCCCTCTCTCTCCACCCGCCCCCCGTTCTCCTTCTCCGACTACTTTTAATTATTTTTTAAAATATTAAACAACCCCAAATTGATATTTCAATCTGATTTATTAAAAATCTACTCTTTTTTTTTAATAAAATTATTATTTTAATTATTATTTAAGACTTTATGTTATTAATATTTATTTAATAACAATTATAACAAAAAATAGAACAGCTAACGTAAAAAGAGATCATATCTGTTATACCAAACCTTTTTTTCTATGGGCTGTCAATTATTATTATTATTTTTTTATATGAATATAATTTATTGGTCAATATAATAATTATATTGTCTAAAATAAATAATGTGGTACCAACATTTCATGATAAGCTCGGTCCTATAAAACATGTACTCCATATCATTACACTGTTTCTCTTTTTTGGCTTACTCCCACCCAATGCCTTCAGTGTCTTTCGCTGTTCCCATCTGTCCCTCCAATTATTCACCTCTTGTCCTTTTATAATTTATAAATAACAAATTTAAGTAATGAAAATACATAATATATTTAAAATAATTACATATTTTTAAAATTTAATAAGAATATAGGTTTTATATATTAAGTTATTTTTTTGGGTGCAACTCTTATCGATTGAATGTGTCTTGTTGGATATATATGTTTCTTGTAGGTTGGTATTCTCATCCTTCAGCATGAGATTAATATTTTAAATCATATGATTTATATTTTAATTATCTTTTTTAAGTATATGATCCAAAAATAATACTATTGATTTCTAGTTATATGATTTAACTCTACACTAAAGTATATGTCTTATGATACAATATGAAATAATATTTATGAGGTATTTTTATCACATCTGAGACGCTATCAAATAATGTAGTATTTAATTATTAAACTATTTATTAGTATAAATTAATAAATAATGTATTATATTATTGACAATGTCCAGATATAATTAAATGATATTTTTTTAACATTGTTTATAAAATTTTAATTCTATTAGTACATTAATAGAGCAGTGAAACATCGTTTCTGTCACGTTTAAAAGAGGTTACAAGATAAATATGTATAAATTATCTCACGTGACGTAATTTATTAAAATGATTAAAAATTACGATATCATATAATTTATTATATTTTATTATAAATATTATTTAATTAATTAGCTTGGTCATTAATGAACAAAAATGACATTTATATAGTTAAATAATTTATCATTTTTATACTTCATTTTCGTATTGTGAATGAGGCCTTCAAAATTTTTTTTATGATTATTTGAATATAAAACAGTCCCCTAGAAAAGCTATAGAAGAGTGGATATTTTCTTTCACAAAATTTATATTTTCTCCTGTTGAAACAAATATGAGGGTAAAGAAAGAGAATTTAATTTTAGTTTAATCAAAATAATAACTTTAGCAATGAATTCAAATAAATTTATGATATTATAAAATAATATGATAGTTTTAATAATTTATATAAATATTTAAATTTTATATTTATTATATTTTTATCAAGTATATTTGATGGGTATATCATTATTGGGCTGGCCCCAAAAATCAACGGAGGTCCAAAACGACGGTCAACCCTCTAACAGCCCAACTGAAAAATAGGCCCAGAAGCTAAAAAGCCCAATACGATTAATGCCAACGTTGACCGTCTAGGCAGCCAACTCTCTAACAGACGGTCAACTTAAATGTTGACCGTCCATGTTACGCGCGTTAGGCCCAAAGAGGCTTTCCTACAATAACGGGATTGGTTCGTTTAGGCCCACGAATCATCAAAAGGCTAGCAACGGTTTTTCAGTGATATTTCACGATTCCAACTGGCACCAAAAAGGATATTGGCAATATTGGCGCCTCCATATAAGGAAGGCGCCAGATTTCTCTAAATCTTTGCCAACCCAGGCTCTCCAACGGTGACATGAACAGAAGGAAGGTGTCCGGTTTGAAAAGCCGTCGGTCGCCACAGAATGAAATTATCCTTCACAATTTGGCAACCAGCATTAGCCCTAAAAGGAAGGCCAACCAGCAAATCACGGAGGCAATCTCTCTTTTCAAATAATGAGGATCGCCCTCTCCAGTATAAAAGAGACCCTGGATTCACCATCCAGGGCACGCTTTCAATTACGCTATCAGACATTGAAACTCTCGGAACTGCACAAACTCTCTGCTACTCCAAACACGGTCATCCTCAACCCTAAGGCAAACAAGCGAGCCCTCACGGTCCTTTACTGCCTTCCCACCTTCTAGATTTAAGAATGCCTTACGTCTCTCTTGCATTTAGAAGAAACACTCTTTCTATCTCTCTTCTCAATTTCGCCGTTTATTTCTTTTCAAGACTGTTTTTACTAACTCGAGTGTTTTCGGAATGCTTTCTACATGACAACTTTTCGCCACACACCGACCTTTTAGTGTTTGTGCGCAGGCCCAACTCAAAAAACTGGAAACAAGGAGCCATGTTAGAGATCTTTTGAATTTGTCAAATTTAATCCAGACGCATCAATATTATTATATTTTTTTTAATCAATTTTATTATACTATTAAAAAATTAAATGAATCATATTTATCAAAATTATTTTCGAATATAAACATTTTAAGTTTTCATTATTAAGAATATATGTTGACATGTTGATCTTCGATAACGTGTCATGATGAATAACATTGACATTAATTTTGATCAATTCAATGCTAAATTATACCAACTTTGATAAAGAGATTTTAATTAAAATATTACATAATATTTTAAGATGCGTTTTTAATTGTTTTTTTTTTTTTAATATATTGTGTTTTTTTTTAGATGCCGTGTCTTCCATTCAATGAAGAAAATCAATTACGAGCGTGAAAATGAAGTCCAGAGATACAAGGGAAAAAGGCAGTTGCTGAAGTCGCTGTCGACCTTTCGAGCGTGAAAATGAAGCCCTTTTCGTGGAGAGTGACGGGCTACAGTTTCTCCGCCAATTACGACTTACCACGTGTCTCATTCTCTTACAGTGATTATTTTTTTTATTAGAACGACAGTCAATCTATATTATCATGACTTTTAAAACTAAATATCCAAAATTCATCTCAAACTCATAAAAATAAAAAAGTTAAATATTACATTTATTTATTTTATTTTTTAATTTATATTTATTAAATAATAAGATATTATATTACCTGTTATTAATTATATACTGTTTGACTGTTATTTATTTTATCTCAGATATTGGAAAAGTTCTGCTCATGCGACGACGATATTATAATTTTTTATAAAATAAAAATCTAAAAAAATGTTCGGAAATTGACGGAATTAGACATTCACGAGGAACGAGGAAAGACGATATGAAAGTCAATTTCTAAAGATTTTTTGAAGATTTGCCGGTGTGTGTATTTATTTATTTTTTTAAATTTTCTTTTGTAATGCGATAAGGTGGCGATATGGGAAGGGACGGCTGAGATTGTCGGCTCAGAATTCAACACCACATGCTCTCCCTCCACCGTTGGATGAGCATCATCATGCGTTTCCTACGCACTATGTGGGGCCGACCACTTCTATTTTCCACTCTCTGGATCTGAAGCGCGTGGTGACAATTTACAAGCCAAGTGGCTATGAATTTAAAAGATTATCGTTTAATATGTAATTGAATAATTATAATATATTTTTTAAATATATTTTAATATTAATAAAATAATTATAATTAAAAAAATTGAATTAACCTTATAATTAAAAAGATAAAAACCCTACACCCGTCAGTTTGGTAGGGTTGAAAGGGACAACAGTTCCTTCTTAAAAAGGTACAAATGTGGTGTTGACAATTATGTTAGGTTATATTATTGTGTCAAATTTAATATAAATAAAAATTATTTTTTATGATTTATTTATAATTTGTTTATAGTTTAAAAAATACTATAAAAAATATTATAGTTTAAAAAAACTTATCAATTTTCGCCATTTTTTTATAAAATAATTATAAAAAATAAACAGAAAAAATATATTTTCATCTAAAATAATATAGGAATAATATTAAATTTATACATTAAAAGAAAAACATTTATTATTTTATTGTGCCTCATATGTATTTTTAAAAAACTTTTATGTATGATAAATAGAAATCTCACTCAGCTTTTAAGTTGAAAAAATTGGCTAGCAATTTAAATGCCTAATTTCATATAACTCTCGTCAGGAAAGAGGACTAATAATGCAATAATAGAATTATAATATAATATTTTTAAATGAACCTGAACATAAATTCATATACACCATTAATGTTTAATTACGTTTTATTTATTTATAGAATTGCATAATAATTTGATGATTTATATAATAATTTTATAATTTATAAAATTTTTATAGCCATTTAATTCTAAAATATAAACGTGTTTAAATGGGTCATGTTGGCTTAACACGTTTTATTTATTTGGACAATCTATTTATAAATAGGCCATATCGATATGCCCCAAAACTTTAAAATTTAAATTCAATATGACACGTGACCCGTAATATATTAGGTCAGACTTACTTATAGGCTGTGTTATGCTACAAACTGATACGGCATATCCCATATATTAGATATATATATTTAAAAAATATTTTTTGGTTGCCTTCCTCTTTCTAACTCCCTTTTCCTCTCCCAAACTTTATCTCAAGCGGACTATTTATTATGTAGTCTAATATGATCTAAAGTATAAAATCGTATTATATACGGCTAATGCTATTTACAAAACGCTGTGCTTAGCATGTCCTATGGTAGCCAAATTGTGCCATATTATGGATAATTCAACTTATTTAACACCTAAATTAAAATATTTAAAATAAATTTAAAATATTTTTCAGATTAATATTGGGGAAACTTGAATTAGTAGTTGTCCTAATTAATCAAGTTCTAATTAACGTAAATAAATATTTGAAAAGGAAAATATTTGAAGATATTATCTAAATAATTTTTAAAATATATTTTTGAATAAATTTATCTTTATTTATTTACCTAATATTATTCATAAAATACCATATAAATATAATGATTTATTTATAACAAAGTCGATTTTAAAATGAGATTATGTTGGGGCACGGCCCCGTTACAAGTGCTTTTAAATATGTATGATATTATAATCTCGTATAATAGGATAAATTTATAAAGAACTAGTCCAAATCAAATGATAAGTTACGACTTAATGGATTTGCTTTGCAAACAAGTAATAAAATCCCCAACAACTTGATTATTATTCAAATATATTAATATTATTTATATATTAGAAGTAAAAAATAAAATAAAATATGATATATATATTTATTTATTTATAATATATTTAATACAATTGAATATATAAATAATATTTTTTATCCAAATATAACAAAAAAGGGTTTAAATTTTAGCTTACTTGAGTTTAAATTTGTCTTTTTTTTTACTTCATCAAATTTTAATTTTATATAAGTTTATATTGCACAAAAGATTTCTCAAATTTATAATATTATAGTTCATGTCATATTGACATAATATAAGAAGATATAAAAAATTATTATTATTATTTTTATATGTTTTTAGCATTTTTTGACATCATGCATGCATCACCATATCACTTAAAATATTATAATTTTATAAAAAAATTTAAGAAAAAATTAAAAAATTAAAATCGAAATCAAACTCAAAAATATTTAATATATATATATATATATTTTTAAATACCCAATCATTTATACAAATTGTAATTTTGAATATATCAGAAAAAAAAAAAAGTAAAAGATTATATTCTACCAAATCTTTCCATATCTACCCAAAAGCTTCGTTGGATTGTGATAAGATGTTGAGGCCAAATCCAATTCCCCGCAGTCCACATCAACTCATCCATTTCATATCAAACTTTTGAGTCAATTAATATTATTTAAATTAAACATATTTAAATAGAAGTAAATCCCATTGGTTAAAACGTTTTTTAAAATAATAAAAGAATATCAATCGCCAAAGGGCCAATTGTATTAGCTTTGGGGTGGTATTCACTATATTTAAATTTTAAAATAGTTATCTTTAATTTTTAATAATTTATTAATTGAGGTTAATATCATTAAAAAATCTATAAAAATTATATATATAATTTTATTTATTTATTTTAATATCTATCATTAAATAAGAGATGTATCAAATATATTTTTTTAAAAATATATAGCCTTCCAAATTTCACTCAATTCTAATTCTCTCAATGAGAAATAATATCATATTACTCTTATTTAGGCGTTGAATAAAAAAATTAATTACTGAATAATATTATTTTATAAAAAGTTAAAATATATATTTAAAATATATTAATATTATAAAAAAATTAAAAAATATAATTATCTTAAATAATATTCCTATAAAATACATAAAAATAATTTTAAACCAATTATACTATAAAAAATTTTAAATAAAATAAAATAATAAAATAAAAAATATGTAACCAATTATGCTTAAATAATGTAAAAGAATCTGCTACTGTGTCAATAATGGAGCATTTAGTAAACAGTATCGAGCACATCAAATTCCTGTCTTTTCCATTTGTCTCGGTGGACGAGTGGATCTCCTGTTTTCTTCCATTACCACGACTTCCAGAGTCATCTTATAATCCAATTATATACATTGATTTTTCATGGTTTTAATTTTAGATATTATCCAATTAACTAAAATTTAATTATAATTTTTATATATTATATCAAATTATATTATATATTTTTTATAATAAATTATAATACTATGTAAAAATTAATAATAAATATAATATAAAAATTCATGCTAAAAATTAAGAAATCAAATACTGGGAAGCGATAAGTCTTTATCGCTTATTAACACAATTTGTTTTAGGCCGATATATATATATATATTAAGATTGATAAATAAATATCTTTTAAAATTAATTACTTATAAAAAAAAATATTTTAAAATTGGTTGATGATACTCATAAGATTAATCGTCACAATTCTTTTGGATAACATTTGAAAGGAGAGAATTATACATATTTACTTATCATGTATTTATATTTTTTCTGACTCAATTAATGATAATCATTTCTTAAGTAAAAGCTTGTCTATAATTCTACATAAATCATTTTTTTTTTATTTCTTTTGGATTTAATTTAATTTAATTTTTTTTCATATTTAGATACTTTTGATAGAGCTATAAATTATTGTATTTAAAATAATAATATTATTATTGAAAAATACTGTTTATTGCATATGAAATAAGCAATCAACAGTGAAGTCGGGGGAGGTTGCGGCTGTTACTTACCGTGTGATTATCGCTGTCTGCGGTTGGATCGTCCGTAGTTTTCAGAGGTTGAATGCAGAGGAAGAAATGTGGAGCCCATCACCCGTTTCATAGTCGGGTTAGCAGGAGTTCGATCCAGTTATTTGGATCAAAATTTATGATTGTATTTGTTCATAAGTAAAATTGGTATAGTATAATCCAATCTATGATTTTTTATTTTTAAATTTATTTCTAATTCACATTTACATAAAATCTTGGGTCATAAAATCTTCTACTAATTTATATTGAAATATTATAAATATTCTAAATAAAGAATTTATAAACAAAAATTTCTCAAATACATAAAAAATACAAAATTTTTTGGTAAGTATACAAAATAAAATATACTTTTGTGGAGAATATATTTTTTATGTTTGATATTTATTTGCAATAAAAATTAAATTTATAAAAAAAATTATAATCCTGACTGGATTTGGATGAACTTGTTATTTTTACTCGTGATCTGTCTAGTCTAATAATCAATTAGACTCTATTTTTTAACATTATCCATTCATAATACTTATACATATTTTGACTATATTTTATAAAATTTTAAATTAATTAAATAAATTGATTATAATTAAGGGTATTTGTAATATTACTGGGTCATAATTAAATTTATTGTAGTGATTTTTCAATGAATTTCAAATTATCACACACAATTTCACGATAAGTAATTTATTGAGTTTCAATAAAATGAATCCACGATAGCTAATTCAAAAAAAAAAGACCAATATAGTAAAAAATAAATAATTCAAATAGGAGAAAATTAAGGATCTAGATTAGTGAATAAATGATTGATAATTTCAAAATAAATGAGCTAATCAGACGTATCTGTTGTACACTTGGTTCTGGACAATGTGAATGTCAAGTGCCTCACATATCACTTACATGCAAGGTACCTCTTGGTGCGAGGCCTGTGTTGTTCGTCAATTGAAAAGCAAACCCTCGTTTATCTAAGAAGACTATAAAAGAAGAGAGATGGAGGTGCAGGACCCAAACGGGGAACAGCTTGGACTTGAACAAGGCCTGCAGCAAGGCTTGTCCGCTGCCACCCAAACCCACTGTACCTACGACTCTAGCTATATACGTGAACCCAGAGAATCGCGCATTCTCTCCTACCGGCGTGTGCACTTTTCTCTCTCCTACTGCATCACGTTTATACCTCTCTATTCACATTTCACCTTCGCCGATGGTGGCTCTTGCACGGGCAATAACGGCGACTATGGTGGTAGCAACCGAGCGATAGTGGCACATGCAAGCTATTGGCTCTCTCCCTTTTCATCGTGCCCCAAACCGATTCTCCTATGATTCGGTCAATTTCTTCTAAAATCGATACATGCAACTCTAAAATTAGCATCCACAAGGAGAAAGAAATAATTTACCTATCTTAATTTTGTCCATTTCCTCCGACAATAGTGGTGACCGTTTTGTTTCGATTCGTAATTTCTTCCTCTACTCACATTAGCGTACAAAATTAAAGGTACTATCACAAAGAGGGCTTCGCTGGCTTCCATTTTCGATGTTGGCAGCGACAACCCCACACTAGCCCCTCTCTCTTTTCATTTTTCTTTATTTTTCTCTCTTTTTTTTTCTTTCCTCATTTTTTTCGCTCTCCCGACACTCCGCCGCCTCACTTTTCTTCATTTTCTTTATTATTATTATTATTATTATTATTATTATTATATTTTATATTATTCTTTTTCTTTTACTTCATAATCTAAATTGATACTTGAATGATAAAAGACGAAGAGATACTCTCGAGATAGAAATTTCAATTGATCTAAATATCATTTAAATTTTTATAATATTTAATTAATTTTTATTATATTCAAATTATTTAAAATTATAATTAATATTAAAATAATTCCAATAAAAATTTAAGATATTACAAATCTCTCGGTAGCTGTTGCGTCAGTGCTTGCGCTAGATCTCATTCTCCTTGTGCCAGCAACCCATGCACCCACACATGTGGTTGTCAAATGGCATCGTCATTGGTCGTTAGAGCACATTTAAGATCCATTACCAAATCCTCCAACTGGATGACATTGGGACCACTCAAGTTAAACCAACTCATATGTAAGGCACAAATAAACTCAACCATCTTTTGAGGTTTGAGTAGACTTAGTACAAATCTAAGACCCGAGTAGACCAAATATAGATCAAAGCCCCAAATAGGTCTTAAAGTTTGGATAGATCATAGAGGATATGGATGATAAAGTTCTCTTAGCTTTCAAAAGAATACATGACTTGGATAAGCATCGATATCTTTGCTCGATGTGCCAAGCCCAATAATCTCTTATTGATTATATCAATATATCTTTTTCATAGACTATTTAAATTATTTTATTAACTTGAGTATTAGAGAAATTTTTTAAAAAAATTTCTCTAAAGTATTTTTCACATCGAATTTAAATTTATAGTATACAAAAAATTGGTTTAATATTTCGGATTATATTTAAATACAGATCATTAAATGGTTCAAATTAAATTAAAGTTTTAAATACTAATGATAATTCATTATATTGGGCTTTTTAACTGTTGGGTAGCACTCATAGAGCACATTATTGCTAACTTTATTAAAACTGTTCTTGTTTGTATATATATACACACACTAAGGAAATGGGCCCAGAAGTCAAAAGGGTCCAGAAAGCTTGGGCGTGTGAACCGGTTCATGAAATACAGTGGGAAGTCATTATGGGACGTAGATCCATAATGGATTAGAGGCACCGCTCGAAGTGAAGGGGCCACGTGGAAGGTATTTTGTGGATGAACAGTTAGACCGTAGGGGAAAATGATGACCCACGCAACCCACTGTCAACAGAATAAACGTTGTAGGAAGTAGCCGTATATGTGACCCGCTTGATTGAACAAAAGGAACTCACAGAGTTGGTGGAGGGGCTCTTCACACACGCCAATGTCACGTGGGCGAATTTCACGAAAAACTCGACCGTTGTAAATACTTGAACTGTTCACCAAACAAAGGATTTGGCACTAATTCCCGCATGAACTCTTGTTACTTTTTGCATAGAAAAAAAACCAAAGAGAGAAGTTCAGGATTTCTGTTGTAAGAGTAACTTTTCGAGTTTTCAAATTTAAGGTCCTCGATCTGACGTATCTAAGTGTGTTTGGTAAACCTCTGTATTCAAGTGCAATATAGTGGAAGTAATTCTCGGACTAAAGTCCCGTAATTTTTTTTTCTCGTTCAAGACAATGTTTTTTACGTAAAAACACTCATGTACTGATCCCCGTCATTTCGCTCAGCTTTATTTCCCACCTCATACTCGTCTATTGACCTCATACCTGTCGTCACACTCTGCACAAGCAAACCTTTGGTGTTGCTTTTAGGTCCTCATGCTGATCGAAGTACGGATCCGAAGATGCAACAATATATATATATATATATATATATATATGTATGTATAAATTGCTATGTATTTATGTATGTATTCATCTAAACTAATTCTATTTTAGCATTTAAGTTAAGAAAATTTTATTATTTAAATTCAAAATTAGATTAATTTGAAATATATTCAAAAGGGATATAGGTCTAAGATGATTAGAAGAAAAAAGCAAAGGAGAAATATTAATATAAAGGCATAAAAATATACCACATTACAGTTTTACAGAACCATATGAAAGTGAAAACAGAAATAGACATAATTAATTTGAGAATTCAATTAATAAATAATTATTTCAATTTATAGGACAAAATCATCTGAAAAATAAAAGTACAAATAAATTAATCTAAAATATATAAATATGAGACCATTTTTTAAAATAATTTTACAGTACTTATTATCTGTAGTCTACTGTGGCATCACGAGAGTGTGAGATTTTGGACACGCTAGCTGTGCTACTTTGTTAAGCAATGACGAAAAAATCGAAAAAAATTAATAAACATTTGATATTAGGATAATAAAATTAAGATAATTTCAAATAATATAATATTTTTTATTTATATTAATATATTTATATAAAAATAAGTAAATATGTTATAAAAATATTTAATGATAATTTTTAACATAGTTTTTATATTAAAAAGATAGGTTTTGATAGGTGCTGTAGCGATTGAGGGTTTCATTTATTAAAAATAAAAAATTTGTTTTTTTATATTAAGTATTTATTTTTAAATAAATAATTATAATTTATTTATTTTAAATTAAATAATTTTTATTTTTTTAAAAAATAATTAAATTGTAATTGTTTATTTTAAATTATTTAATTAATATTAGGAGAACAATATTCCTTATCTCTATTAGATGTAAAGCTTTTCCGATTTCGGGAGGGTGAATTGACAATGGCTTTATGAGGTATCTCACATTTTTTTCCCCTTAAAAAAGGTCGTGGTTTCTATTTTAAAAAGGGCCGGCCACTTACCAATACTGAATTTGTGATATAATAAATTTTACAGATATTTTAATTTAATTTTAAAATATTTTTATATATTATTATACTGGGTCACTTTCATGTAAAAGTCCTGATGGCTTAAGGACTTAGAAGAAATATGAGGACCTTGCGTGCTACTATGATTTGTGGACTTATACGTTAAAGAGTTTGTAAACTATACACAAGTTAAGTGGAAAGGAATTTCGATCAATATAGTTGATTGAAAATATTGGACAGGTAATAATGACAGGTCAACATAGTTGACTGAAAATATTAGACGAAAGAACAATGACGGTCAATAAGAGGTGATTGACCCGTATATGAAGAAGGCGATTAATGGTGAGGTATCGGCCTTGTGAAGAACGCGGACGATGGAACCTTAGCCATCCACTAGAGAATCCAGAAGGGTGCCAACTCAGAAGATTTTTCTAAATATGCATGATCTCAAAAGGATATGCAGGAACTGTTTTATACAGAGTATATATTCATATTATTGGTAATGATAAATTTTATCGGATGAATAGAATATTCTTTAAATTTGTTCAATATATGCGCCTATATTGATAGAGCGGTGTTTAGCACTTTAGTGAAAATTTTTTTAAGTGTGTAAAAGATTTAGAGAGTAAAAACAATGAAGAAAAGATGGAGAATAGTGGGTGAAAAATAAAGTGTGTATTCTTTGTATTGTTTGTACTCTATTCTTCAATTTTTATTTTTCTTGTGTTTGTATAACCGTGAGAAAATTATTGCCAATCTCATATAGTGAAATTGGTCTAGTGGACTGATCGTCCTGTGATTTTTCCCTTACTTGTGAAGAATTTTTCACGTAAAAACTTATATGTTTATTTTCTTCTCTCTTATTCCATTTACTGTGTCTATTTGTGATGGTAGTCAGACGCCATCTACCACAACATATTAATACGTTTTCGAATTTAAATTGTTGTATGGATTAAAAAGCTAATAACTGTCCGTCAAGTATGAAGCGGGTTCGGCTTTCATATGCTCTTAATTTAAATTCGGTGTAACACAACAAAGTATGTTCAAAGGATTTGCGGGACACATTCTTCGATATATTATCCGATACTCAAATCAGTATTTTTTTTTAAGGAATGAAATGGGAGGATGCAAGTACAAATACTTGTAAAAGTAATTTTTATTTGCGGTGTGCACTTTTTAGAAAGCGTTTTAGTGAGAAAGCGTGTGCGCTTTTAGCGTTTTAAATTTATCTTTTGTTTGGTTAAATGTCGTCCTCCTTCTCCTGTTGAAAATGAGAGATTTTTACAGAAATTAGAAGGCGGTTGATTTTTCTTACCAATCGTTTAAGAAACCGTTTGATGAATATTATGTTGTTCAGATGGTGGTTCCAATTGGTGCTCGAGACTGTAAAATTCATATAAGAGAAGGAAATTATTTTGGTTGTTTGTGTTGGTTTCGTCTTCCTTTAAAAAATAAATCATTCAGATAGGATTGACGGGTTCATCCACTGATTTTGGGCAGTATGGACTGACCGGACCTCTTTTCTATTATAAGTTAAATTTTTTGACGGACTCTTCCTCTTGCGCCATCCATAATCATACTCATCAATTATTAATATATTTTTTATGTAAATATAATAATATAAATAAATTTATATTGTATTATATTATTAAAAATATTACAAAATTAATGAAAAAATATTTTTTTAAAATATTATTTTGCATGCAAATTTTCTCCACCACATATCGTGGGAACACCCAATAATCAAGCAAAGTTTGGTATTCGGCCTTTTTGCCACTTGGCCCACTTCCATTTACGGGGTGCACGACTCATAGACACAAGTCACATTTCAATGCCATTTGAGGATCCTTATATTTTTTTTAAATAAAATTTTATTTTTTATATAGTTCGTTTGGTTAAAAAAAATTAAACAATAACAAATTAACTATTAAATAACGTTATTCAAATTTATTTTTGACCCTTTTTTAATATTAAATTCAACATATAATAGATGTTAAAATTAAAAAAAAATTAAAAATATAATTATTTTTTATATATATTTTTATTTTTAAACAAAGACCATTGGATCATAGTAATGATCCAATAGGCGGGGGACTTGTAATGATTATCATTGTTAGAATTATTGGTTTGACAGGTCAAATCACGAGCCACAATAAAAATGGCTCCAAACATTTTAATTATAAATTAAAAAAACACGTAAAACCTATTCTAACATCTAAACTTAGGAAACGATCATATTAATTAATATAAATTCGTTTCTTTTATCTAGTTATGTTTTGTTTTATGCTTTTCTAATAATCTATCTTGTGGATTTGTTAATATTGACTAATATTATTTCAATATTGTTGGGTTTTATGTCCTGGTTCATGAAGACTTCCGAGGCCCACGAAAGGTTTAGTTCTCCGCGCAGGATGCTGTGGCGATAAAAAACGCGTGCAGAGTCACGCCGGCAGTAAAGGGCAATGAAACCGGTCGGTGCACATTAATGCTTTCAGTAGGTAAAGCGAGCTGTGGACCAATGGATGGAGAAGCGGTGGCACGGCGCCAACGGCTCACGCAACCGCCTACAAACGGCTAGCCAATCCTCATTTTGGGAAAAATCAGGCGTGGCACAGAGCGAAGCTTTTTGCCCAACCACGACAAACGATAGACGACATAAGCCTGAGTCCCGGCCCGGCAAAGCAAAAGAGCCACCGCAACGGGCATCTTGGCGCCCAGGGTCCAACGGGGAGGGGCCTATAAGAGCCCCACACCCCACAGAGAAGGGGATCTTCTTCGATTCGATTTCGATCCTAATTTCTCTAGCCACGATCACTGAGACTCAAACTCTGGTCTCATAACTATCAAAACAAACTCACAAAGAAGCAAGAGTTGGAACTGAGGAGTGACTCACTTCTGTTGGCAAAAGCTAGTTCGTTGCTACTCCCCAACGTCTTCTCAGATTACGAGAAAGTTAGCCACCCATCGCGGTGCATCAAGGGAGCCAGGCCTCCCATCACCTGCTCACTGCATTCTCCACACCATCATTCACGCATTTCTTACGCTTTTACAGCATTCAACCGTGCACCGCTCACAGAGTGCGCCATTTTTGTTCATTGCGGGAATTTGCTGATTTGAGCGTCGGAGCGCCTCGGCGGGAGAAATCTTGCAGGACTCCTGACCTCTTGTTTGTTGTTTGTGTTGTGCAGGTCCAGGTTCGTAGAGACGGAGACTGGACCCTTCTCCTGACGCCGCTGTGTGCTTAGGAATCCAAAGGCTCCCTAATCCGTACAGTAACCGCGGGCCCGGGACGCAACAAATATATTTATAAAATTTAAATTATAATTTGAATAAAATTGAATCAAATTATCTAATTTATATTTGAATTTTGTATATAATAACGTCAAATAAGAGTTTACATGATATGATACTCACTCTTTAATGTGTTTTCAATGTTTAAATTAGTAACTTTTATTAAAATATAAAAAGTGAAAAAAGAGAGAAGGAAGTAAGAACAAAATAGATGGATAACTTAACTACGAAATAGGTATTTAGAGGAATTTTACTTTGTTATTACTTTATCACTTTTGTCCCTGTTTTTAAAGAGTGTGAATATATTTTTAACTACGTTATTAATTAGTTACGCTTTTCTAAATAGAAAAAATAGACCACAATTTGAGTGGTCATGTCAGTTAAAAATTTGGTAGTTCAGCCATATATATGTATGCTCTAAATTGAAAAGATTTTTAGAGGTAGTTCATATGATAATTATACAAAATTATCAGTTTTAATTAGAAAATTCTTACCAGAATTAATTTCAAGGTATAATAGCCATTTGTTTAATTTAACTATTTGGCTAAATTAACTATTGGGTTTAATTAACCACTTAATGAGATTAATCGTTTGGCCAAATTAGTTGTCTGATTTATTATTTAAATATCCATTCGTTCACATCATTAATCATATCTTTTTTTGTGTCTTTTCAATTACTTGGTCATCTTTTTAATTTTGATTTTTTATGGTTAAGGTAGGACTTTTTCTTTTAAATTTGGGTCTAATAGGTTAATTATTTCTTATATTTAAACTTACTATTTATGGATTTATTATATTAGTCAATCGGGTTGGTCCTATTTAGACTATACCCAATGCAGTCAAATGGTTAACTTATTTCTTATTATTTACAATATATAAATATGTTAAATGTGGTAATATACAAAATTTGAAATTTTTTTATCTTTTAGAAAACCCCATCAGCTAAATAATGCGACTTGAATTACATTTGATAAAAAATATGGTATTTATAAATTTATCCAAAATTTTAAGTATAAAATTAGCTAACTCAATTGAAATTAAGGATAAATCTAATTTGAATATAAAGTCATAATTTTATCTTTTCAAATGACTCCCTTTTCCACTAAATATAAAAGTGCAGAGAAATGGCTGATAAAAAAAAAGGGAACAAAAAAGAAATCTGGTCTAAAGTTGAAAGATACAAGCCCATGTCCACCACTGACAAGTTACAAAGTTTAAATATTATATATATATGTTTCT
The DNA here is from genome assembly GCA_033239525.1 of Nepenthes gracilis. Taxonomy (NCBI): domain Eukaryota; kingdom Viridiplantae; phylum Streptophyta; class Magnoliopsida; order Caryophyllales; family Nepenthaceae; genus Nepenthes; species Nepenthes gracilis. The sequence continues at coordinate 20,602,709 of BSYO01000011.1, forward strand.
AAATTTGGATTACTGTACAAATCAGGGAGCGATTTTATCTAGATAACTGACCTAAAAATGTATTTGATTTTCGTTACTTTGAATTTGAATCCTACACATCATAATAAAGCAAATAAGAGGTAAGATAAATACAAGTCTCTATTTTTGGTATATTCTCTAATATTTAAATCAGTAATATCTTCATTCTGAAGAGAAAGATAGGAGGAATTAAAAGTTAGAATGCACATTGGTGGGAATTAAGTGTTTGACAGATGATGATACTTTATAGGATGCACTTTGATGGATGAATAGCTTTTGAGAGGTTGCACTTATGTAAGAGAGTGACTTTAGAAGTATGTTGGTTTGTTTTGTCTAAACAATTGTTTGTCTAAATGTTCTTTTTTTTTGTTCTCTTTTTTTGTAGGGGAATGATTTTATTTATAGAGAGCGATGCCGTTTAACTGGCAGATTCATAATTTAATATATGGTGTTATGTCTCTACAATTATAATGAGAGTTATTTATATAACTATTGCATACATTAATGGATAGACCGTATGGCTTTTGACTGTTGGATTGCTACATTAATTATATGTAACAATATATTGATTATCCATTAATACTTATAGGTGGTTTAGGACATGCTTCTTGGGCTAACAGTCGCACATTTTATTTATTGGGCTCAGAGGATTTTCTACTGGACCTTCGCTACTTTGGTACTTCTTTCTTTTGCGCGCTAGATTCTGAGCCGACCCAAGTACTGCTTTACTCATAAATAGATATATATATATATATATATATATAATATTATAATTATATTATTTCAATCTTGTATTTTATATTGTAATAATAAAAATTAACCATTAAAAATAAGAAAAATATATCTTAGTTAAAAGCCATAATAGGGAGTCATATTGAACTTCAAATAGTAGATATGATCAATCCCACCATGTTAAAACATTCGAAGAAAAAGGGTGATGTTATTTATTTTATTAATTTAAAATTATTCTATAATCGAGTTTTCTATGAAGTGTTTATTTAGGGTTAAAAAAATAAAAGTATATATTATATGTAGCGAATAAATTATATGACGATGGTAAATAAATAAGTATCATTATTCTAAAAATAACATAAGATACTAAATTCAAATTAATTATAATAAATGGTTTGTATTATTATCTATTCATATTTATCTAGCATCTAGTCTTTATAAATAACGACATGGATTTATAACATATTTAATAGGATAAAATAATAATTTTATTTTTACGTTTATTTTAATTGGAATTGTTGTTTGATTACTATAATAGTAAGAATAATACTTTCAAAACAAACTGTTATTCCTTTAAAATAATAAATAATAAAGCTAACATCCTCTATTTTTTTTATTTGTTTGTTATTTATAAATAATTATTTTAAGATATTTTTTTATTTTATTCTTATTACGAATTAGATTTAATTAAAATTAAATTTGGATCAACATAAAAAAATTTCAGATGAATATTTGTAATTACTAAGTCAAACCAGATTGGATACGCATTAATCACCTAGGCCAAGAATTATAATTGTGCTCGTTATAAAAATTCATAAAATAAAATATATATAATTCATTAAAAAATTATTTAGTCTATACTTGTCAGAACAATCATATTTGATTGTCTAAATGTGCAATTATATCTAAATATATACGCTCAAATTAAACAAAATGTCGCATTAGTTCATTTAAATTTGTTAGGTTATCTAAAATTTAAATTTTATGAATAGAATATCTTATATTAGATATTATAAATTTGAGCATCTATTCATTTCTTCCTTCTCTCGTCTCTCCATTTCTTATACCACTCATGCCTTTTCTTCACATTCACATTTTTCTCTGTTTTTATTTAAGGCTTATCGATCTTTTTATAGTTGTGTCGCCACAACCTTCACCATTTATTTTAACTCCGATTTACATTCCCATTATGCCCAAAAAATATCTATACTTAACAACATAATTGAATGAAATTACAAATAATATTTGATTGTGGATGGATAAGGTGAAAATATATGTTTGACTATTATAAAATTCAAGCATTTATTTATTATCGATGACACTAGATTTTTTATTTATCCTCTCTTGTTTTTTCAACTCATTAATATGTTATGATTGCTAGCGATTCTTATGTAGTTGCGAGACAAGGGGAAGCTACTTATCTTATAGTTGTGAGGAAAGCCCATCGTCCCCGATATTATGGATGAACATGAACTGTAAGTTAAATATCGACAATCGACTCAAAATAAAATAATAAGTCAATTATAAGATCTAAAATGTCACACTAAAAAATGATTTTGAATATTACCCATATCATAACATCAAAACATGTATAAATAGATACGTCCACACAAAAAATCAAAGTAAACAAATAATCACATCTTAAATTAGTTGTTGAATAGTTCAATTTTTCACTACATCACTGACAAAATATTGTAATAGCTAAATTAATATATAACCATTCAATTGAAATAAAAATAAACATCCTAAGGCTATAGTTTTGTGACAGTACAATATCCAAATTTTCTAATTCTTAAATCTATATTTTTAAACAGCCTTATTGACAAGTTTCTCTACATATAAGAGTGTCTAGGCCTACTAATTTGAAGGGGATTAGTAAAAATAAAAATAAGAGTGAGTCAATTATTCAATAGGGTATATAAATTTCTATAATCAAATATATAATTTACCTCCAAATCTTATTGGAAGGAACATGATAAAAATTTGGATGCAAAGTCATGCATGATTTTAAATTATTGGTCCAATTTCTTATTCCAAATAATGTATTATAAAAATACATTTAAATTATACTAATTCTTATAGACCAATAATTAGTAAGGCATCACCAACAAAGAAGCAAATAATCGAAACTCAAATTATAAATGTTTTCACATAATCGAAAGTTTCATATTTCTTTTTAAGATTTGTAATGAGCTGTTATACATATAACTATGTGGATAAGGCCAAACGATATTATCAACTTACGAATGATAGGTTTGAATATCGATTATCATTATAATATATTATTATATGAAATATATATTACTGTTGATTTCTATAATAATTCGTGTATAACGAATAAAAAAATTTTACACAAATATAAATAAATTTTTTGTATATTTTTTCATGTTGAAGAAAATATATTCTTAATTTATTCATAAATTATAAAGTCTTTTTTTTATAATTTTTTCAAATATTTATCATGTAGTGTATAATATAATTATGTATGAACTGAAATATGCAAAATTTTAAAGTATAAAAAGCTAAATTATGAAGTTTTCAACACGTGGGATTGCCATACAAGAATTGCATAAGAAAATTAGTAAAAATTATGTGATCATAATATTTTTCTTTCAACTCTCAAATATATGGGAACAATTTTTACTAAATTCAAGACATGTGAGCATATTTTTAAGGATTTAGAATAAGTTAGAATATTATATATGAAAATAAAAAATATAAGGGTATTAAAATAAAAGTGTAGAATATACATAAGTGAAAAATGTAGAGAATTAGCTTGATAATATATTATATGTAACTTTAGGACATGAACTTTATGAAATCATAGAAAATGGGAGTGAGAATCAATACATGTGGAGTAAAAATAATTTAACTATAAAAATATGACATATATGAGTATTTAAAATGATAAATACTCAAAAAATAAAGAAAGTTTAGTAATAAAGAAAAGATATTTAAAATGTATTTGCCTCACTTTTAAATTGACCAAAATCCTTATTGAATTTATTTCAAATATCCTCATCTAGCCTTTTTGCTCTTTTTTTTTTTTTTCTCAAAATTTGACAAAAATGATTGAAAAATTAGCTGAATGGGACACATATAAAAGATTGGTGCAGGTACACTCGTCAGACGTGCATTAGTCATTGAGATAGAATACTGAGGCGTACAATCGTCTTTCATGTGCGCATTAGTTATTAGTAATTTGCCAAAAGTATATGACTGTCATTTTGGCACATATTAGGTGTGAGCAATCTAGTAAAAGTATGCTTAAACATTGGTCAGGTATTCTTCAGACGTGATTCTTTTGCCTGAAATACGCAGGTGCGTATAGTAGGCGTTGATAGGGCGTCACTAAACTCAATGTGGCCAAATTTAAAGTTAATTCTAACCAAAATTTTTATTTAACATTAAAATTTTTTAATTATTTAATTAATTATAATTAAAATTATAATTTAAAAACTCGCACATTATAAAGCTACTCTTCAATATAAATACTATAAATTCTATATTTGGGGTAACCATAAATACATTGATTGAGACCATTTTTTGATGAGACAATTATAATTCTACTTTTATTACTTATTTTAACTCTTATTTTTATTATTGTCACGCAAAAAATAATTTTTTTAAAAAAATATTTTTTATAAAATATTATTAGATGATATAACAAATTTAATTCGACTATTACATAGTTAAAAATATATTTTACTATTTTAAAAATATCTAAAAAATATTACTTAATTAGTATAAATGATTAATATAAATAGCCTGATATATTATATAAGATAGTAGATCTCAAATTTTATAACACAGTATAGATAATTAAATTTAAATATCTTAATATATTCAACAAGAGTGTTCTTAAGGATCTATTAATAGAGTAGCGGGAGTGAATTGGCCCCACTTTTTTTAAGTTATATAATAATTCTAGATCTGACCATAGTTTAGAAAAACAATTGATTAATTCACCGCAAATAATAATTTACTTATTCTTTCAAAATTATTAATTTATAAGATGATAAACATTTGACCGGAATCATCCGTTGACGTTAGAGTAAATGATTAGCATTGTGGAATAATATATCTCCGTATTTTTGTTGACTAGTCATGTTAGGTTTATTTATGTATTGACATTATTTAATTAATAATTAAAAAGCTTGAGTAAATACCAATATAAAAAATAAAAAATATCAAAATTAAGAAATTAATATAGATAAATATTTTATTATATAAATATTTTCAAAAAGGCTATAAGTTTTTTTAAATATATTAATATCTATTAGAAATAAAATCTAAATATAAAAAAGAAATTAATTAAAAGATTATTTAAATGTTTATTTTTAGGTTATAAATTTTAACTGGCCGATCTCTTTTGTTCTCTATGTTGAAAAGTTTTTGATTTAACATAAAAGCTTGTTAGAAACCGCTGCGATTCAACTTCAGATTTTTATCAAAATGTTTAATTTTTGTATTTTTTAATTTGAAACTTGTATAATATAAATAAATGTAAGCTTAAAAAGTATACAAGGTTTTGACCGCAGTATACTCTTCGACGCTCAAGTCAGTTGCCTTTCTCAAAAAGTTAAGAAAGAAAGAAAGTGTTTATGCCGAAGTGCTTTTTGTAAAAGAAAAAATAATGGTATAATTTAAATTTTATAGATTATTTAACATTTCAGATAATAGTTAGTTACAATTTTCTGTCTTTATCTATGGACGATAATTTATAAAATCGTTGGATAAAAATAAAAGATTGACAGTGATTCTTGTCAATTGATCGATTTTTTAATCAAGGATGAAGTTGGGCCATCGAGTTTGATGCCGTATTGGGCCGAACAAATTTATTGGGCCGCATCTTCATGATGAATTTTAATTCTTAATTCGGACCGAACCCAACAGAAACAATTATATCTAGTTTGGTGGGTGAAAATCTTTTAAAAAATAAATATTTTTACAACACAAAATAAAAAAAAAATCACATCCTTATTAATATTTTTTATTCATTGTATTCAAAGATTTCTATTTTAATTATCCCATTTTTTTTTGCTGCCGATATATCCATTTATTTTGAAATCGTGAGTATTACTTCATGTGAAATAGTAGCAGTCGACAAAAAATAATTTTTAAAAATATCATAAAATAATATAATTTATGTTATGATATCTTTTCTTTTAAGTAATGGTAAAAATATCATTACCACAAATTTTTTTTTTCATTTATATTTCTTTTCTTACATAATAAACACTATAAAACATTTTATTTATTTAATTTTAACTATTTTAAATGACTAATCAAATATAAAAGTAATACTTTTATATTATATTCATATATTATTCTATTATTTGAGAATAATTAATTATTTTATTTTATTTCAATAATCTAATAAACTATTAAGATATTTTTCCATAATTATCGACTCAAACCTAATTATAAGGTTTTGGAAATTACCCAAATCTAAATCATATAAAAACATGTAAAATTAGATCAATCCATTTTTATTCGAATTGGGTTTGAGCTTTCTAACTCAAAGCCCTTCAGTTGTATCCGCTGGAATAACATATCTCAAATGATTTATCACAAAATACCAAAACAATAACTCATAAAGATGAAAGTCAGGGCAAGAGAAAGGTACACACCCAAAAAAATTTCAAGAGGATTATGAAAATTGCAGAGCCCAATTCAATCTGTTCGTCTTCCATCTGAGGCAACAGCGAATCCCCTTTTCAGTCACTATTAAAACAAGATCCAAGTTTCAAGCGTCAAGAAATCAACTATCGTCGGATATCAGCTGCACGCATCCACGGCAAGCATGTTGGCATTTTCCGGCCGGGCATGGAGTTCGCTGCTGCCGCTTCACGAACGCTGAGCTGCTTACCATTCATACAGAGAATATCTTCCGTACTTTCTTCATTTTCCTTCGACAAATCGGACAAGTGCCAGCCTTTTCAGCAATCCTGCACAGTCCGATGAACTCGGTTAATCGTCGGACCGAGGGCATTAGCTTTCATCAAGGTTGTGGCATTTAGCCAGCAAATCAAAATCACATATCAATAACAGATTGAGAACGTCTAAACTTGATCCCGCTAAGCAGCCTGACCTGGTAAAGGATTATTTAAGAGAAAACTCGTTGGACATTGCTCAAAATGTGCTAGCCCAACCCGAAGTTGAGGTGAGAGGACAGAACTGGTCGCAACAATTGAATAACGGCTCAATGAAGTATTAAATAGGGTATTCAATTCTGATGAATGGTTACAATTAATTGAGGGACAATAACGTACAATCAAATCTAAAAACAGTCAAAACAGTACTCATATTAAAAGCAAGATGGTTTTTAAAATTAATTTAAAAAGCGGCTACACTTTATAAGTAACACATCTCATTCACCGTCATAAAGTGCCTTCCAATACAAGTGGTAGTTTGGACGTTGACCAGTCGGTCAGAACTCCAGTTATAAATTTAAATCCTCCTAAATTAAAGGGGACTTCGAAAAAAGACACTCAAGCAGAGAGTATATTTATGGAATAAAGTCCTATTAGCTCACACCTACCCCTTCCTCTTTTAATTCACGATTTGATTCCATATCTTTCTATATCCTTGAGAAAAACTACTAATTTGAACATTGAAAAATATATCAGAGAGTAAATCCCAATACCTCTAACCTCTTGTTTTGTCTATTGTGATGTATATGATAAAGATTACCAGTTATGAAGACCGGACCCACTTCAACTCGGATCAATTGAATGACCCAACTGGCTCCCTAATTCGTAAGACGATGATCCTTAAAACTCGTCGTAACAAAAACCATAGTTATCTATTTATTTGAGAACATAATGGATCAATAACATGTGTATCTCTTATTTGCTTGTCCAAAGAAATTTCATCGAAAGAATTAATCGGGTATATTTGTGAGTTGCAAGCGAGGTTTTAGTTGCAATGCTCCTCAAAAATGACCAACCCCAAGCTGCGAGATTCTTCTCTTGGCTTCATTTTGTCCTTGCCTTTGATAGATTGATGATCCTTTGGTGTCGGCTTTTTCTCTCTCTCTCTCCCTCTCAAGTCACCGTTTTTGGAAATGAAATGAAACAAAAGAGAGAATCAATGGAAGCTACAGGGGAACAGGGCGGCTCCATCGTGAAGGAGCCTCTCTCGCCATCTGATGTGCCCGAATTTAAAACAAAAATATGTAAGTGGTTTTGTTCTTGGTCACCGACAATTTAGCTTCAAGGGAGTGCTGGTGCTGCTCTCTCAAGCTACATGAGGTTGACTCCTAGAAGAATACTCAAACTTTCAATGGCTGAGTTGAAATAGTCTCTTATATAACGTAAAATAAGATTACGTGTATAATATATCCAGAAGCAGTCCCACACTTTCCGGACCCATACATAGTGAGAATTTTATATATGGGGTTGCTTCTTTTCTAATATGGTAGGAGGGGCTGTAAATTTAACAAGTCAAATCACTGAAGCAGAGACAACACAGAAATATACATACTTGGATCCACAAGGGAAGCAGGTCACGCAGTGCCCACAAGGAAGGAAGAAGCAATCTCTTGGGGCATCAAAACATATAACACAGAGGCAGCGAGGATTGGCATTGGCCCGATCCCCTTCTTTTGGCAGCTTCCCTTCCTCTTGAGCAATCCACTCTTCAAGATCCTCCTCATCATGTGAAACAGAATCGTAAGACGAGCCCCAACTCGAAAGGTCATCATCTTTAGGAGGAAGCAGCGGCTCTCGGGCCTCTTGTCCTCTTCCCGCTGCTTCGTTTTGAGTTTCATCTCTGTGCCTTGATTGCAGCATGTCACAGATTCTGAAAACGGGAAAGATGAATATGATAATTATGCCTGCATACACCATGACAGATAGGTTAAGGATTTGATGGACTCAGCATATAAGCAAGAAACCAAAGGGAAGAAACATTGAGACGGAGATGTAACTGAAATCCCACAGCAATCACCTGTTCCAACAAGATATGTTAACCACCTCGGTCCATAAGACACCTTGACATACCAGCTATCATCGGCTTCGGCCTAAATGTACCAAAACAAATCACAGTGTTGCATATAAGAACTTGCATTTCTGGCAGTTAAATTTCTTGCATGACTTGTTATCAGGACTACAGGTTTGTAAGATGACACCATCTTGAACAGCCTGCCAAACCCAAGACTCATGTTTTGCAACTTTTTAAAATTAAGTTTATGACCCAGCGTTGTCCAAAAACCAACAGATCCAAATGATTAAGCCATTAGGTAAAAATTCACGAATGGTTTTACACTTTAACATTCCTCCTCATGCCAATGCTCCTTTAGACTTAAAATAAGGATTAATCACAGGCACGCTCCATATTGAGTATTAAGGACTAATTACAAGAAAATGAGAATTTCGGAAATTGAACTCACAATCGCTTGGTCAACAAAACTCTACTATCACATCAAGAAACCAATAATAAGGGAGTATGAGGTATTTTAAGCTAAAACTCAAATGGACCCAAACGACCCAGATGTACAGAAGCAAAGGTCTGCTTGTACAACAAGCAATTATAAAAGGATAGCTAAATGGGGTCAACCTTTTCTGGCTCATGGTAGAAACAAGGAAATCAAAAGATTATGGAGATTGTCACAATCAAAGAGCAATTTAGCCCGACACCATCAATTGCTTTTGATTGTCCTACTCGTTTGTTATATCTTATTCTCACCTTGTTTTATTACTCTCTCTCGATATTCTGGAGTGCTAGACTTCATTCTCTTCAATGTGCTGATTCAATTGTTTCTTACAAGATCCCTTTTTAGCTCTCTTTAACCTTATGTCTCTTATTTCTAGAAGGTCTTCTTCCACTAGCAGGTTTCTTGAAAAAACACTACTATTTTGCGTGGATAGCAAACATGCCTATATTTTTTGGTTTCAGTAGGACTCATTTCAAGTGTTGTTGTTTGAAGCGCAATGATCATACATCTGTCCCAATTAATTCTATTTGTTGCTACATTGATTTGATTGATTTGTATTGATCCTGATTGATCCAAAATAATCAAAAGACCATTCTCACTTCTACATTACAGTTCGAAGCTGAAGCAGGTAAATTGAAACTGTGCATGCTCTTTGTCAACTTATAAGTTGCTTGAAAAATCATGATCAAAGAAACAGTGATTTTGAGCATGAATGTTGATGGGAAATAACGGAAGAACAAATCCAATAATAACAAACATGAGGGAACATCCAGAAAATGTTTACTGACCATGGTAAAAAAACATTGTTCACAGAAGGAAAATGAAGTAAGGATGTGAGACCATTTACCTGTCCTGGACCTGGAGAAGTTATAATTACAGCATTTTCCTTCAGAATAAAGAGATCAAAGCTACATTTACTGTCACTCAAAGAGCATTTGAAATAAGCCCGGGTGGTGTTATAGACGAGAGCCTTTATGGTGAAATTTAATTGAACCTACCAAGATAGAAATTCAGAGTCAGTCTTTTAATGTATGAATTACATTAACCAAAGTTTCTTAAAAGCAAACCGATCATTTAATGTATATACTGATAGAAAGAGCACGAGTACATCTTTACCTCCACTGCCCCTGAGTTCAAATTTCCCACCGCTACAAAGTATGTATCAGATTTCATTATCTCTTGCTCAATCCTTCCACTTCCTGGGTAAGTACAAATGACATCAACACCACCAAATTCCAAAGAAATTTGAAGAAGACAAAGTTTTGGTTTGCTTGAGTTTTACCATAAACTATGTTCCAAGACAATGTTGTGTTAGGATATGAAGGGTCGTCTATCCACTCAATGAGGCTTTCTTGACCTGTATGTTAAAATACAAATCAACAGTAGAAACTTACATCAAAGAAGATACATTTTCCTGCATCGGAATGCCTACTTTAGCCAAATTTCAACACTAGGGAGTCACCACTTTCAACTAAAGCATTTCCCTCGAGATGCAGAGATTTTCTTTTAGTAATTTGAGCCTAATACTTCCATCACAATTGACAACTTTACCACTGGTGCAAGGCTCACCCTCAAACTATTCCCTCTAGTGATTAATGGAAGAAGCCAAAAGCCTTTTCTACCCAAAGTTTTAAGCAGCATGACATCAGAAAAGGACCTACCTATCATTTTCCTGTTGTATTATATGGGTTACCTTGCTTATGAGTCTTGAGTTTCGTTTAAGCCTTTTGTTTTGGGCGGGGATTGGGAACACAAAAGAAAATAGATTGTAAACCCCTAAATAAAACTGCATAAACAGGATCAGATAATTAATCATGAGCTCTTTAAAAAACATGGTTTGACCCTCCTAAGGATCGGCAATTTAAATCACCAAAAAAATCTTTGGCGCATCACTATTTTATATGAGTATTGATTTGTGCTGATGTATCATGCCAAGACCTGTACAACAGAGTATATGTCAACATAAACATGACAAGATTATTAATCGTGTTAATAAATAAAATACAAATATGACCAACATAATAAACAAATAACATGACACGCATTATCCATTAATAAAATGGTCATATTTAACATGTTATGTTTTCTAACGATAGTCGAAACTCAAAATTCAATAAATAGGATTTAACCATGTTAGTTTGTAATCATATTAACTGGACTCATTGATTCATTGTGTCAGATAGTGTTGTTTTTTTGTCAACAATAAACACAACAAGATTATTTTGTGTTATAAAGCATCAACCTTTAATGACTTAAACCCATTTAATACAAACCTAATTCCTCTTATTTTGTGCCATGTTCTCATGTTAGTGTCGTGTCTAATATTGCTGCACCTACAGATTTTCATGGTGATTTCCATAATAAATGATGCAGGGTTTTACCTCGGGCAATAACAAGAAACAATGGATCATTACTAGGGAACTTCACTTCATATGATATATCCAGTTTCGATCCCGCATTCAAGTAGTATACCCACTCCTGCAAGGCAAGAACAAAGTTCAGTCACACGGTTTGTGTATGATTCTCAAGCTTAATATCTTGGAGCCATACAATATTCAAGATGCAAAAGATGAAACGATATGAGAGATATAAAAGAGCTAAATTAGGACTTGCCTTATGGAAATTGGATTGTATAGATGCAGGATGTGTCTCAGACCAGTTGGTTTCGATATCAAGAGAGGGAGTTGAATGGAACCCGTAAAGCATGGACCCTGATATTTGCCCTTCTACTTCCTGTGCCTGGATAGTATACATGAACCAAACAACAGTTCCAGACAACAGCATAAACAGAAGATAAGAACAATATTCGACACCAAAAGAGAGAGAGAGAGAGTGAAGAAGGGAGAATTGAAGGAAATAACCTCAATAGACTGCACAAATAACGGGTTTTCTGTAATTAGAAGGGAGCAATTAGGGCCTAATTGTAAGTTTACGGATCCATAGAAGCCAAGAATCAGAGTCATTGATGCTGCAGGCAAGGAATTTCAAATATGTTGACAAGAAACCCAGATTAAAACAAATTTTAAAGCCATTATGAAAAAAAACCCTATCCATAAAACACACAGAAAATAGAAGCAACTTAACCCACGAAGCTGAAACACGAAAAATTAGAGCAAAAGGCGTTTGACGCTTACAGAAAAACCAAAATGTGAGCAGAACAACTAGGAAAGACCACACATCATCTCTCATGTCACTTGGCACCAGGTTGGAAATCGAAATATTGATCCGATATGAGGCATTGTCGGGCTGCCGCTGACGAGTATGATGATAGTGGTGGTGTCGACGGCTGTGGCTGTGGCTGTTGGACGGCTGGACCTGATTTTCTTGCTGAAGATGTACCTCTTCTGCCTCTGAATCTTGGTGGTTCTGTGAAGCGGATGATGCCGAAGAAGTAGAAGGACCGGCATCATTAGTAGCCACGGCCGAAGCAGGAGGAGGAGGAGGGGGAGGCGGAGGAGGAGATGGAAGAGGAGCGGAGACAGGTCTACTATGGCCTTGCTCTTCCATTTTGCAAATTCCCCAATAATTCTCTCTCTTACTTGCCCGAGTAAACGAATAAAAACATGGCCTCCTGAAGAGAGAGAGAGGGAGACGTCATCGATAAACGGACCTAATCCTGGAGTTCTCGAACTCCAAAGGGACCATTCCAGAATAGAAGCGCAGCGCGGAGAGAGAAAGAAGTCTGCCATGTTCGACTTTCTGCCCTCCCCGCGGAATGGTAGTTGGTGACAGTTCGTTGAAACCTGCCATTTTTTATTTTTTCGTGTTTGAAATTCCTTAAAAAATTCAATAATTAAAAAAAAATTAGTAACGTCCACCAGGCTCCCTCGTTCGCTGATTTCAATAAATGTGTCGGAAATATTTTAAATTTTATTATACATAATTATATTTAATATTATATAAAATTTAATTTTTTAAAAAAAAATCAACCTATAATAAATAATTATATAATATTAATTTTTATAAATAAGTGAAAATATTTAAACGGCTGTATGCTGTGTTTTGTTAAAGTTTTAATTTAATGCTCATTAATATGGTTGGTCGTAACATCATGAAATAATTTATTATATTAAAGTAACAGGCATTGCTCATTTTGAAGTATAATTTTCTTTTATTCTTATAATATCGATTTATTACTCTTAAAAATCGTATCATAATAATTTTTAAAATATCGCATCGGACTTCTCATTTGTTTGAATATGAATGAAATAAGTAATTTGACTAACAAAATGTCACTGTACAATATGTCAAAATCTAATAATTAATTTTCAGACTTTGAAATTAGTCTTTTAAATTTTTTAAATATTTTTTTATATTTAATAAATATTAATTTTTAAAAAATAAAAAAAAATAATTATTTAAAATATATATAAAAATATATATATATATATATATATATGATCTAGATCCAAATTTTAAACGAATTCGTACTCAACTGTTTTTTTGATCCGGTTACAGTCCTGTGTGCCTGAAATCATATACACCACAACAGACAACGAGAAATTAGAGAAAAATGGCGAAACTTGCTCACCGATTTATCCTTTAACGTTAAAATCAGTAATTGACTTTTCAAGAATAAGAAAGTAAAACAGAATATATAGAAATGAATGCTGGATGAGAGATTTGAGAATGAGGATCGGAGGTGCGCTCGTGGTGAGTGGCTTTTGATCGTGGAGTGTTTACAAAGAGTGGTCTTTTCTCAGTACTAAGTTCGCAAGGAACTTTCGAAATTAGAGAATCCTACACACCATAACAGACAACGAGAAATTAGAGAAAAACGACGGAACTCACTCACTGATTTATCCTCTAACGTTAAAATCAGTAATTAACTTTTCAAGAATAAGAAGGTAAAATAAAATATACAGAAATGAATGCTGGATGAGAGATTTGAGAACGAGGATCGGAGGTGCGCTCGTGGTGAGTGGCTTTTGATCATGGAGTGTTTACAAAGAGTGGCATTTCTGAGTACTAAGTTCACAAGGAACTAGTAGCAGAAGAACTAGTAGCAGAAGAGAGGGTAAAGTAATTGAATACTTGAGAGTTGGAGAGCTTTTGCTAGTTTTAGTATGCAAGAGAGCATGCTTATGGAATGAGTCTCCATGGCCTTTTATACCTGTGGGCTTTTGTCGTCTTCTTTAGATGGTGAGGTAGGAGGTCTGCCTTTTCAGAGGATCATTTCCTTTCCTCGTGTGGATGCGGGCGCTATTTTGGGCATTAACGGTCAGGAAGGAGGATACCCTTCCTTCTACGGAGATATCGCGTGCAGTGACGGTTGAGGTTGCCGTTGTGAGTCGTACGCTGCTTTGAGTGCTTTCCTTCCGGGATACGTTCTGATTCTGGGGTGATATGAGTTATAGAGAGGATTGCCATCCTCAGAGTTGCGAAAAGTTAGGGAAAACGATCGTTGAGCATGAAAAAGTGCTTGTGGGCTAATTTTGATTTGGGCCGTGTTTGTTTTGGGTCGCGTCTAGCCTGCTTGGAATATTCCTCCGGTCAACGGTAGTGTTGACCGTTCTATGAATAAATGGGCCGCTATACCTTCTAGGCTACTAACCATTATGGGTTGGCTCACTACAGACGTCGCTATCAACATGTAAATCCAAGATTGAAGATGGGTTACTCACACTGCAATGAGTTCAAACATCACAGTGTCCCAACTCAAAATTTAGAATGATTTCTAGTAGACTTTTAGGTTCACCAACTTATTTATATTTTATATACTATTTATAATTTTCTAGAATTTGATGTGTCTTTAGAATTTAAATTTTTGTATAAAATAGAATTTAAATTTCTATGCCTTTGCCCAACTTTTCCTTTTTTTTCTTATTTATTTACTTTGTGTCGGCCGACTTGTTGTGCATATGTAGTTTTATCGATTGTATTAGAACTTTGACCGTTGCAGACTGAAGACTCAATGATGCGATACGATGTCTGTCTTCACGTATTGCAGGCTGGTTCAATCGGATAAAGACACGTGTTGCCTTACACAGAAGAAACACGACTCTATGAACTCTATTACGACGCTGTCTTTGGCGAAAAATTTTGTCTATATAATTGTGATGCCTCCTGCGATTCGCTTCATTGCTTTCCTCCATAGTTTTTTTGCTTTCATCATGGATGAAGAGGATATGATTGATGTTTCAACTTTGCTCGATTTTGGGAGGGAGGCGTCCTCTCCTCCTATGTCAAAATCCTCCTCTGAATGGGAGAGTCGCGACAGGAGGATGCAGACCGAGAGCAGCGATGGGGACTCTGCCAATGTGGTTACAGATGAGGAATGAAATCATCTAGGCCTTCCATGTTTCGATCCCCAGGGTGTCTCGAGGGCAACTCCATCCTATGTGCTTGCTGGCCCATCTCGTTAGGTATGACTGCTTAGTCGTGTAAAGATACGGTTGACTGTTTGCAGCTTCCATTTGTTGACTCCGTTTTTCGCTTTCTAACCAGCGAGGAGGTCTCAAGAGTTGGATTAGTTTCTATCATCGCAGGGAGATGAGATTGCCCACATGATGTAGTCTCAGGTTGATCTTGTGGCAGAGAATATGGAGCATCGCGTAAATGCAGTGGTGGGGGATATGCTACAGATTCAGGCATAGGCCAACTATCTTAACCGGGCCCTAATGGAGTCTGAAGCCAAGTTGCAAGAGGCATCCGTGCTCATGCACAGGCCATGGAGAGGATCGCAGTTCTCGAAGGCGAGTTGAGGACAAGATTTCACTTCGAAGAGGTAGCCCCTGTCTTGGAGGAGCAGTTCCAGGCTGGAATTCACTTCAGTAGGAGGATTATTTTCCCGGCGGACCCTCATTTTTCAGTCAAATTTCTAGACTCGAGGAATGCTGGCACCTTTCATAGATCAGAGTTAATTAGATATCTGATCGGTTGTGGCCAGAGGCTTGCACCGCATCCCCTAAGGGACCCTTCATCTTCGGGCAGCCATTAAGACGAGTTGTAATAATTCATTATACATGTGGGGCCTTCGAATGCCCTTAAGAGTTCCTTAGTGTCTTTTTGCCGCACAAGGTGTTGTATAAATTTCTTGAATATGAACATACTCTTTATTAGCTGGATCGTGTTTTTGTTTCTACAGATGGTGCCAATAATGCGTCATGGATCCAAATTTTGAACGGATTCAGGTTCAATTTCTTTTTGGATTTGATCACCATCCTGTACATCTGGAATCCTGCACACCATAACATATGTTGAGAAATCAGAGAAAAACAGTATGGCTCACTCCCCAATTTATCCTCCGGTACTCAAATCAATAATCTACTTTCTAAGAATAAGAAGGTAAAACATAGTATACAGAGATGAATGTTGGATGAGGGATTTGAGAATAAAGATCGGAGGTACACTCGTGGTGAGTGGCTTTTGGTGATGGAGTGTTCGTGAAGAGCGACTTCTCTGGATACTGAGTTCATAGGAAACTAATAGTAGAAGAGAGGGTAGGGTGATTGGATACTTTAGAGTTGGAAAGTTTTTGTTAATTTGAGTATGTAAGAGAGCGTACCTATGGAGTGAGTATCGTATGGCCTTTTATAGTCGTTGGCGTTTGCCACATTCTTTAGGTGGCGAGGCGAGATACCTGCATTCTGAGAGGATCGTTTTCTTTTCTTGTATAGATGCGGGCATCATTTTGGGTTGTAACGGTCAAGAAGGAGGATTTCTTTCCTTCTACAGAAATGTTGCATGCAGTGATCGTTGAGATTGCTGTTGTGAGTCGTGCGCTAGCTTGAGTGTTTTCCTTCCGGGATACACTCTGATTATGGGGGGATATGCGTTACAGAGGGAATTGTTATCCTCAGAGTTGTGAAGAATTAGGGCAGACTACCGTTGAGCATGGGAATGTGCGCATGGGTCGATTTTGATCTAGACCGAGTTTATTTTGGATTGCGTCCGGCCTGCTTGGGATGCTCTCCAGTCAATGGCAGCGTTGACCGTTCCATGAATAAATCGGCCACTATACCTTCTAAGCCACTTACCATTTTGGGTATGCCCACTGCAGCTGTCCCGATCAACATGTTACTCCAAGATTGAAGATGGGTTACTCTAGCTGCAATGCGTTCAAACATCACAATGTCCCAGCTGAAAATTTAGATTGATTTCTAGTAGACTCTTAGGTTCACCAACTTATTTATATTTTGTATACTATTTATAATTTATTAGAATTTGATGTGTATTTAGAATTTAAATTTTTGTATAAAATAGAAAGTCAGGGCAAGATCTTTGAGCGATCCAAAAGAAATAAGGTTTGGTTTTTATAACTTTAAATTTAGATCCTATTCATTATAATAATTTGTATAAGATAAAAATAATACAAGATTCGCTTCTTATTAT
Source organism: Nepenthes gracilis (assembly GCA_033239525.1). Classification (NCBI taxonomy): domain Eukaryota; kingdom Viridiplantae; phylum Streptophyta; class Magnoliopsida; order Caryophyllales; family Nepenthaceae; genus Nepenthes; species Nepenthes gracilis. Next base: position 20,620,233 of record BSYO01000011.1, read on the forward strand.
AAACGCTCAAATTAGTGATCTTTTTTTTTAAAAAATTAAAAGATTAAAAAGAAAAAAAAAGAAAGGGGTAAGGGAAAAATTTAATGGAGTTGGAGAATTAGATTTCGTGAATCTGAAAAGTAAAGAAAAAGACGATTTATGAACTGAATGATAAATCTCTTTTTCCTATTTCTTCTTCAATTTTTTCTTTCTCGTATTTGTTGGTCAGGCCTTTGTATTTATATCTTGAATGTCAATAATTTGCTTCTCCAAAATCGACATGATTATTGTCTGAAGTGTTATATTATACTAGCTCTAGCTATTACGTTGGTTTTGTAACCGTCAAATCATTAATTTTCAGTATTTCTTCGCCATTACTGTTTGCTTTAGCACAATTGATTATTCATCGATTTTGTATAATAATTTATTGTTATTTAATGCTAGATTTATTATTTTATTGGGTAATTAATTGCCTCAATCTTCTATATTTTTGGCCACTAGATCATTTGCCTATTCGATGGCACATTTATTGAAATCAATTTTATTATATCAAGTTGAATAACTTGATTGTCCTAAAAATTTTTCCTATGATAACAACTCATGCCCCCGATTTTTTATTGGGTTAAAGTGTCCATATAAAGAGTGTACCCAATAAATGTCAAATGGATAAAATTTTAATAATTTGAATTGAAACCACTAAATTTAAATTAAAATCTTAGAAAATTGAAAATATTGATTTAATTTTGGATCAAATTGTAATTTTTTTTGGGGGATTTTGATTTAGTGTCAAGCTATCGATTTTTAAATTAATAATTATTAGAACAGACTGTATTATATAATATACAAAAAGTAAAAAAATAAAAACAAAAAAGCTTTCAATTTACTGCAAATAATTATTTTGTTATCCGTAGAATTGTTCTAATTTACAAATGTATAGCATCTAATTTATATTAATAATTAATTGATGAATAAGAATTTGCAAAACCTCAAAAATAAGGAAAGATAATTGTTTATAATTATATATGATGGGTCCGTCACCTATGGACAGACTCAAATATTAAGATTCATTGTGAAAAGGCTGTCTGAAAGTCATAACTCAGGAGAAGGTCCTCGTAACTTAAGGTTCGAAGATTGCAAAGTCTAAAATCGCCAGTTGAGACATGGGTCGGGCGAGTAGCCCGCCATGAACAACCCCTTTAGGATGGCCCACGACCATTTTTTCACTCATTGAGAAAACTTACCATAATTCGTCAGTATAAGTCTGGTAAATATTTTAAAAATATTCGTCCATAATTTGCTTGGTCTTTCCCAAAGTGGCAGTTGTCATACCAAACATCTTTCATAATCACGTCAAAGAAGGAAGTATATTCTTTGATCAACCACGATTGCCATAATAGGCAATCACGATCGTGTAATCGTTCTCAAAAAGGAAATTGCCATTAACAATTACCCATAATTATTTACACAACTGAGCAATCCCTCGTGGATAGCCGTCTGCCAGCCTCGGCACCCAGTGGCCTAATCGCTATAAATACTCGCTTACTCTCATAAGCAAAGAGATGAGAGAGGGAGAAAAAGCCATCTACGCGCATAGATAAGAGTCCAGCGAATGCTCTCCTCTTTGCCGGCATATGAGGTCCCATTTTTCCTCTAACCAACCACTCTTTCACGAATGCAAGCCTGTCCTCCCTCCAGTAGGTCAGCCCTTTGTCCAGAAGGCACCACTCGATGAGTCCAACCATTCATCATAGAATCAGGAGCTCTCCATCCCAGGATGCTATTTAGGAGGCCTACGCATAATCCCAGAAAGCCATCTAGGAGGCTTATCTTATTTTTAAGAGTTTTTTTCTTCATTCAAGAGGCCTGCCTTCCATACTTTCAAGCCTCTCCACGGTGGATGCACCTTAAAGTCGCTCATTAGTTGAACACATCTCGAAAACACCTTTTAGCCGGGGACGCCTCTAAGCCGTCTCTCGGTCAGGTATACCCAAACACTTAATTCTCACCAAATGCACCAACGCATCTTTTAATATCATCATATTTTTCTATTCTTTTAAAAAAGATATATGATTTGAGTATCAGAGGATATATTATAGAGTGAATTTTGTCAATTTTCTGGATCTTTATTTGTTTATTGTATTGTGCAGGGTTTAGGTTTTGAAGAGACGGGGATCGAGTCGGCTCCAATTTGACCCAACGTGAAGGATTGAGTATCTTTCTAATTCGTATAACAATTCAAATATAGAAATACATCAATATAAAGCTTACGTTATTAATAGTTACTTATTAAATTATAATTTAAAATTTTGACTTGGATGTTAGCATATTACGAGATATTTTAACAATATAAATTTTATATGTTATATTTTTATAATTTTAATAAAATATTATAATATTTAAAATTTTATTAATTAGTGTGACCAGATCAATTAAAAATTAACCGTATGTTCAATTAACCAATTAAATTGAGTAATAGTGACTGAAGGGCTGGCCACCTCACCTCATTTTTATTTTTACAAAAAAAAAAGAGTATTTTTTATAAAATTAAAATACCTAATACAACAGCTGACGTGCGATTTAATAATTACGTGATTAAATAATAGACCGAACATTTAGAGTACGTATATTAGTTTACAAAAATTAGTCCATAAAATATCCAACTAAATTATATGTATTATTATTTTAAATTTAGATATCTATTTTTATTTATATGACATAAGACTACCTATATTAACCATCTACAAAAATTAGATATTAATTTTTTTTAAAATTTTTTTAAAATATTTAAATGCATTCTTTTATTTTACCCCTAAACAATAAAATTCTATTTATCATATTATCCAATAATTTTTAAAAATTTTTTAAAAATATTTTTCAGCATAAGAAAAATATAAATTGAGGTTAAAACGAGTGACTACGGTGACAGTAATTACTAAAAGCACGATGAGCATCAAAGAGAAGAAGGAGAATGCGAAGAGAAAGCACAAGAGGGACAAGAGAAGAAGAAAAAGAAAAAAAATCTAATGCCATTGAGAATGAATAAATATTGAAATTTAGAGTGTCTAAATTAAGCTATTTTACTTATAAAGTTTAGATTTTAGACGACATAATAAACAGTCAAAATGATATCTTTTTAATTTAAATATCTATATTTAAATATAAATATTTATTTAGACGAATAAATATAATTACACTTACGTACACTCCAAAGTAATCCAACTTGTGTACGGAATGGTCTTTCTATGTGGTATTTTTTTAACCCCTGAAAAGCTAGCAAACACCAAACAAAACCAATTCTCTCTGTGCATTCAATTCGTGTTGTTCAACTCAATTTGTGGGACGTATTAACCTTGAGAAACCCGCAGGATAGCTAAAAGAAGTTCATACATCTCTGAAGAACGACAAACATTGACTATATAGCCGTTGAGACATGACCAAAGAGAATCAGAGCTCATGAAGCAAGGAAGCAGCAGGATACTTTCAAAAGCACAGAGGAAAGGCTTTGGAGGGCACTATGATTACATGCAGATCAGCAACTCAATTCAACATGAAAACAAAATGGTGATGGCATGTAGTAGAAGACAAGGAAGTTCTGACTTGAAGAGCATTTGACGTCTGCAGCTTCAAAGCTTCCCAATGAATCAGTCAGTTCATCTGTTCAACAAGCGGACATCAAGAGCCTGCTCTATGACACCTTTGAAAGAGTGAAAAACTGATCTACCATGTATAAATAAAATCATATATAGATCAAGTACGAAAAGAAAACAAGAATTAAAGGACTAATTACCCGGCATTGATGTAATATCGACTGCTACAACCTAACTAAAATTATCACATTTTGGCTCTTCTGAGTTGTCAAACTCTCTGTGATAGTGTATTTTCTGGGAGAGTAGGAACTCAAAACCTGAAGCTTCCTTTATAGACATCTTCCCATCAAAGATGTCAAGGAGTTTGCCACATATAGCGGAAGTGGGCAGTTGAAGAGAAGGCAGGTATCTCAAAAATAAGGAATACGTTGAACCAACAATGGAAAATTTTTGAATTCAACAAACAGGGGGAAATTTTAACCACCTTTACTCCCATTTACCCTACGGAATGTGGATGTAAAAAAGTAGAGAAAGAAAGAAAAGAAAAGAAAGAAAAGGGTAGTCTTCATGGTTTTTCCTCAACTGATTCATCACATACAGTATTGAGTAATAGCCCCTGCTGTCCACTGTACTCGCAGCTGATGCCATGAATGACTGGTTTACTAGCAAGATTAGGCAGATCGCATTGGCATGCCTGCACAGGCGGAGAAGAAGGTGATTTGGCAGCACTCAGCGATGCATGAAATTGCTCATGCCCGTCCGGTTTTGTAAAATCGAGTTCCTCTTCCTTCTTTTCACAGAAGCCAAGGCAGCACTGAAGCTTCCTCTTCTGCACCTCGGCTTTGACCCGCTAAGAAAGATAAGGAACAATCAATTCCAGTTTCATGATAAGAAATGTTAAAATTATCCTATATGACGCAATATACATTTAGTAATTTATTAAATAATTAAATATTATAAGTTCATGCAGATTTGTTATATTTATTAGAGAAATTATTTTCTTAGTTAGCTCAGTCTTGAAAGGAAAGAAGAGCAATTATGTAATCAAGAGATTGGTTTTCTTTCCATCTTATATTTAACAAAATTGCCCATCGTTCAAGTTTATTAGTGGCCATTTTCTGGACCATGTGGGGCAGTTTTTTCAGATTTGAATTTGCAGAAGATTTTAAAATTTCCATTTGATTCTCAATTTTAAGCATACCTCTAAAAAATTGTACACTATCTTTCCACATATATTTTGTAAACTCTTATGAAGGAAGAGAAATAATGGTGAAAGGAGAGACTGATTCCAGATTCTTTGAGAAAAGAACTTTAAATTTACATTCAGGTATGTCTATAATGTTTAGTTCTACATTATAAAATTGTGAAATAATGTAATGATTTTAACAATGTGTTAAAAAAAAAAGTTTAAATATCATAGAGTATCTTACACAAAGCACATCCAATTTAAAGCAGCAGAAAAGTAGCAAAAAAAAGGAGGATATTGAACATCATCCGCACTTCTAAAGATGTGCAGGTGATGCTATCATGAGGATCTTTGCTCATGCTCCAGTAAGTAGGAGGCCATATTTCATTTACTTCAGATACGAGCTCAAGCCAAGCATGTCGAGTTCAACTAGCCTGCCCAACCAAGGCTCATTGAATTCTCATGAGCTCAGGAGCCCAGTGGGGGTTTCTTGTCATTAGAGAAACCATATGCTTGTAATTATAATTCCAAAGTCACAAAAGGGTTCAAGTTTCCTGCTCTAAGGGTCATATTTAAATGAACTCTTTCTTGAGCCTTTTAATTTGCAAGTTATTCAACAACTGCTAAGCCTGTGAGGTATTGTTTTTGATGGTTGAGCTCTGGTTGTTTGCTAGCAGGCCTTAAACTGAGGCTTGTGCTCAGTTTTGTTACTGTATAAACACACCCAAGTGAACTTACTGACTTGAGGTTGAACTAATCAATTAGTTAATTTGCTGGTCAATATGCACACAAATCATTGCAAACAACCGGAATGCAGCCTAGTTTTCACAGACAGCTCACAGAAATGCTATAAGAACTGGAAACAAAAATCAACATTACACATTCACATGGAGAAAGCATGCCAGAACAGCTCTCTCCCTTGTCTATGACTGCTAAGCAATTTTCTGAAGAATATAACCGATGCAGAAAAGATTCTCATTCACAGGTGACACATATTCTAGCTTCTCATCAATCTATACTTCCAATCAGGTGCAATACAGTTTGGTTCACATAAAATACTTTATAATTAGAAATGGAATTTGTTTGTTCTCCCTTAGTTTTTTTTTACTTCACTCAAGAAGCCCCATTCACATTCCGACCATTTGCTTGAATTTGCTTCGTGCGCTCTTCATATTCTATAGGCATACACTTTGTCTGCTAATGTTTACAAAACAATTGATTTCTAAATGAAAGGCTGCTTTTCTGTCTCCCACTTTAATCAAGCTTTCAGGTACCCGGAATGTGTCCCCGTCCCCTCCAGCTAACCAGCTATTCTTTGGTCCGTAAAAGATTAAGGTTTTATCTTCCAAAATGAAAAAGATTGTTTGCTTATTTTAAACTCGTGACAGCCAACAACTCAACCGTTGTGCTAGGTCAATGGTTCCAGGAGGATAACCAAGTCCAAGATGTTTATTCACAACTAAATCAACCACTAAAGCCATGAAAACTTTCCAAGGAAACAAAAAAAAAAAATCTCACTGTCAATTTATACAATGCTCAGCACCTAAACCTTAAATAAAGAAGCCAATGAATGAACGAAGATTGCAGACAAGAGGGTAGAACAAACCTTCAACAACTTTGAATCAAACTTAGGCAATCCAATTTGGCCAACAGTCAGAGAACCAAAAAGGTTCCCCAACAATGCAGCATCAGGAACTGCCAATCCCTGCACAAGCCCAGCAACGAACCCACCTAAAAAACTATCCCCAGCACCAGTAGGATCAACCTCCATTGTTGGAAAAGCCGAGATCTCAAACTCTTCATTCCTTCGGTAAACTCTACATCCACTCTTCCCATTAGTCACCACCACGCAACACCACTTCCTTACCTCCTCCAAATCAACATAACCCTCTTCCTCCGCCGACGCCTTCAAGAACCCAATCCTTGGCAGCAAATGATAAAACCTACTATCTTTCAACCTAATTAGCCTCACAGTCCCATCAATCTCATCAAATTCTCTAATCAACGCTTGAATATCAGCAAAAACAACATTACACATCTCAACCATTTTTTCTAATGCCTCGGGCAATATCTCTCCTCCAACACCCACAGCCATCCCGAAATCGAACTTCTCCGACTCGGGCAGGTCATCGGGCCGAATCGGCTCGCATGAATGGACACGTTTGAGAATTCGGTCGGCGTGGGGATGGCCTTCGACCTCGGAGCATTGTGAGGAGAAATTAGCGTGGAAAAGAGTGGTTTTAGAGGTTGAGGAGACGATTGGGCAAGCGGAAACTGAGTAAGTGAAGTCTGGGCCGACCTTCGAAACGTAATCGCAGTCAATTGAGAGGCCGTTAAGGACGTTGAGTATGAATGAGGCTGCGCCGCCGAGGGATTCGCCAACTACGACGTGATCTCGGATGATAACGTCATGACAGAAGTTGCCCACCACTAGGCCTCGGCGAGAAAGCACCATTTTTGGGCCTATAAATTCTCTTGTCACAGTTATTCCTTCGATCGGAAGGTAAAGGAAATACGAGCACTTCCGAATTTCTGGCTAGTATACTTGACATGAGTACTTTTAGAGGTTCTGCGATGAGGGTTCGAGAAGTTTCATGGCCAGAGAGAAATAGGGGAAGAATAAGTTGAAGCAGAAAGGAAAAATACGACGGATATAAGAGCTTTAGATGGAGAGAGACGTGGTGAAGTGGAAGTAGGAAGAGGAAGGTGTCGCAGGAGACGTGTCTGCTAGTGATAGTCGGAGATGACGCGCGCCAGAATCTCAGAAGGTGCGCGCCCTCCATCGCTGAACACCTGTATTCTTTCGATTCTTTAGGGCGATCGGTACGATGAGAGCAAGGCCGATGTGCTGCACTGACGAAGCACAGCGTCCGTCGAACTCGGCTGTTTTATCTTCTATTTGCTTTTAGTATCACCCTAACTTTTACTACCAACAGACATTTCAATAAATATTTTCACAAATGCTAATATTATTATATAGTAAATTTAATAATTTATTATTATTTTTATATATTTTATATTGACTTATATAATATTTATTTAATTTAACTCAATTATATTATAAAATAGTACACAAAATTATCTAGATCATCTTCCTGGAAAAGCATTTCACTCACTCGACTTACAATAAATATAGAGATAAGTGAAAAATTCTTATATTATATTATTTTTTATAACATCTGTCACAAATTCAAACAAAATATATTAATTAAATAAATAATTAAAAATTTTAATTAAATTTAATAAATAATACTAAATTTTAAAATATTTGGGTATGACAGACAAAATATATAAGACCTGATAAATCAAAACCCTCACAATATTTCATCAGACAACCGTCCGAATGACATAAATTCGGCCTACTCTATAACCATCGTAAGGGAGGTAACAAATTCAATAAAAAATCGTAACATAATATGCGAACTATTTTCGAAATATACTATGAACCTATACCCGGCCAATTCCATAATACAATCACAGTAATTACCAAATTAAATCGTAATGAGATTAGAACTCACCAAATTGAACGAATGGGTGACAAATCACGACCCTACTCCTATAATGCATCAGAATTTTCTCCTTTGAATGGATAAAATAAAAAAAGTAACTTTAATAGTCAACAAGTATCATATAATCTATCAGAGATTATCAATTTTTACAATTCTAAAAAATCGATTATGTTTTATATAAATTTATATATAATTGTACTAACATGATTATATCACAGGAATAATAAATAGACTATCTGATCTATCAGGGATAATGTATCTTTAGTTTTTAAAATTACATTTATTTTTTTGACAATGTATTGAATACTGGATATTGAATAATGTATTTTTTTAAACTATACCGTCCAAAAAACTTATCCTCATGTTATCTAAATATAATCATAAATTACAAGTTAATTATATTATTATTATGGAAATTATCTTCTATTTTAATACAGCCATCATGATTAAAAGGGACGAACCAGGGAGCAAGGGTGCCCGAGTATTTTCTCCACGTTTACAGAAGAAAATTATCTCTGCATTCCAGCCCAATAATTTTACTTCTGCTACTTCATATATAAACACGGTAAATAGAAATCACAGCAAGAATAATGCTGCTCATGATCTAAACTGGTCATAATGCTTTTCTTGTTTCGTTCCGTCGTCGATTGGTTGATCTTCGGGTGGCAAAATTGGCACCCTAAGGATTTCTATCCCTCCAAATGAGAGGCCGATTTAATCCATTTTAATCATAACCGTCAGATAAATATTAATCAGTTGAGACCTTTTCTTAAAAAAATAACCTATATTTTTAATATAATTATTTAATCAATATCAAATGATTAAGATTAATAGAACTTAAACCGATCCCTTTCTAAGTGGATAGGCTCCCTGATTTTATTAAATTCAGGTATGCACTCGAGAAAGGCAAACCCAATTACTGAGCTGCAAAGTTGACAACGACATAAATAATGAAGTCATGAGAATCAATCACATAAATCTTTCCAGCATAATACTCTGTTTTCATCACCTGGGCTATCCGTTTATTAAATCGTTAACAAGCTTAGTGTTAAGAAACCACTTTCAATCCAAACATCTAAACCGTTAAGAGAAGAACCCCAAAACTCTTACACAATGTCTCCTCACAAGAACATCGTATAAGCTTGATCTGATCATTAACGATATTGTCATATTCTGGATTTTTATTCAGATTAATTTAATATTAATTATAATTTTGAATGATTTTAACGTTGTAAAAATTAATTTAATATTTATAAAATTTAGAAGGATATTTAGATCAGTTGGGTTGACGTCCAAGGTGTGCTTGTACTATCGCTCGAAGATCGATTTGAATTTCGAAATAAAAAAAATTAAAATAGAAAATATAATAATAATAATGATAATAATAATAACGATAATAATATATTAAACAAAAAGAAAGAAAAAGAAGGTAGAAATCAGAGGATCGAGGAGAGAGAAGGGGGAAGAAGAGAGGAGAGAAAGGGAGGCTGGTGCGGTCGTCGCTGCCATCATCACCGAGCTCCTGACACTGGGAATGGAAGTTGGCAAAGCCCTCTCCGTGATGCTACCCTCTATTTTATCCATCGGTGTGAGTAGAGGAAGAAATTGGGACTTGAAGCATAACTGGCCGTCGTCCGTTCGCCATTATTTTCGGAAGGAATCGATAAAATCAAGATAAGTAAATCCTTTCATTTTCTTTGTGGATGTTGATTATTGGGTTACATGTATGTATTGTTTTAAAATCAGTTAAAATTTTGATGGATTTTGGGTGAAGGGGCTGTTGGAGAGAGATGGCTGTCGACGGCTGCATGTGCCGCTGTGCCATCACTAGGCTGTTGCCGTCATGGTCGCCACCATTGGAGTCACCACCAACGTGAAGAGAGAGCGGTAGAGACGAGCGCGAAGAGAGAGAAAGGGAGGAGAGAAAGTGGCCGCACGCGGTAGAGAGAGAAAGTGTCAATTCTAGCATTTCGAGACATCATTTCTTTATATTTATAAAGTATGAAATCTAGACAAGTATCTGTAAATTTTCTCTTTTGTTTAATTTAATATCTGATATATTTTAGATACTATTTAAAATTTTTACTAAAATACATATATTTTTATACTCTTGATTTATTTATTCTGGATATGTATGTATACTTTATTGGATAAATTGGGGGGGGGAGGGTTTTGGACTTGATTTTATGATTTTAAAAGATTTAATATTTTTCTAAAAACGCAAATAATTTATCGGATACGATATATATTTATATTAGTATTTGTATACAAAAATGTACACGAAATTTACATAAATCATGCATTTTTACATACATGTGTCGAATTGTGATCACTACATTTGGATTTAAATATTAAATATTTTGATCAGTTTTCGATGGGGAGATTTATTTAGAAATTCATTTTTATCGGTAGAAAAGGTTTGGAGTAGTGACCCTTCCAATTTAAATGATTTGATTTGATATTGCAATATATTTAAATGTCCTAATATATCTAACAAATTTGAGGATTGCACTCAAAATTATGGGTGATAAATAATAGTGAGCAACCTTACCTATTGGTACAAAGTACTTGGGTGGTATATTTGCTTACCTAATTTGTATTTAATTTTGCTTAAAGTTATCAGGATTATATGTAACCCTTCCGTAAATTAGTCTTTAAATTATTGTACTCAAATTTGATAAATGATTTATATCTGTGTATTTATTTGTATTGGACTTTAATTTAAATTTAAATTTAAATTTTGGATTTAGATTTAAAATTTGCTGATTTTGTCCTCAATTAGGTTTCAATATGTTTCGTACAAATGATTTTAAACTATATATTTTAATCCGAATCTTTGGACTATCTGTTGTGATACTACATTGGCTTCTACGCACAGTATTAGATTATCCGACTATTAGATTCTACCCCAAATTACAAGTTGATCAAGCCTTTGATTGGACTCGAACTCAGATTCGGACTTAGATTTGGATTAAAATTTAAATTTTGGCTATTTGCTGATTAAAATTAGTTCAAATCACTTTTATTTTATATATATATATATATATATATATATATATATATATATATATATACATGTTCCGATGATGACTGTTTTATGATTTGAGCAATTATTTTAGTTTTGGATATTTGATTGGTATACGAGATTATCATTAAATTTTGAATTCTAGACATTTGATTTTATTGAACTTGTTATATTTACGATTTAAATTTATTCTATCATTTGAACAGATTTTATCGATTAAATCTTCTCTTATTTATTGGACTCTTTTTGCGTCACCTATGGACTAACCTGGATGTCAAAACCTACAATGAAAAGACTGTCCAAAAGTCGTAACCTAGGAGAAGGCCCCTACAACTCAAGGTCCAAGATCATACAGCATAGGATAGTTCGCTGAGGCATGGGTCGGCCTAATAGCCTGCCATGAACAGTCTTATCAATATGACTCACGATCCTTTTTTCGCGCGTTGAGAAAATTTGTCATAACTGATCAGTATAATCCTTATATATATTTCAGAAATATTTGCTCACGATTTGCACGTTCTCTTTCAAAGTGACAACTGCCATATTGGATGCCTCCCATGATCACGTTAAAAAAAAAGGAATCCTTTTTACTGATGACGGTTACCATAATCAACATCCACAATTCCCGTGTTAGCCTATCAAATCCGCGTAGATAGCCATCAGCCAGCCTTAGCACTCAGTGGCTTAAACGCTAGAAATACACGTTTACTCTCACAAGCAAATGAGGGAAGAAAAAAGATCCTATAGACTCCATCCAGGAGGTCTTCCATTCAGGAGTTACCCTCCGTTTTATAAGCCACCCCTCAATCGGATGCACTTAAAGTCATCTCCAATCGGGTGCACACGTACACTTAATCTCTCGCTACATGTATCAACATATTTTTTTTATATCATTACATCTTTTTATTTTTTTTTAAAAATAATTGATCTGAGTATTGGAGAATAAATCGTAAAACGAGCCATGTTAATCATTTGACATTTTATTTTTAGTTGTATTGCGTAGGGTTTAGATTCAAAGAGATATGGATTGAATTGACTCTAATTTGACTGAATGTGAAAAATTGAGCGGCTCTTTAACTCGTACAATAATTTAGATTTAGGGATGCATAAAGTATAATTTTAATTTATATATAATAAATATATTTTAAATTATTAAATTAATTGATGAATTTATATGTGAAAATAGAGAGAAGATTGGGGGACACCTAAAATAAACAATTAAATAAATAAAATTTGAGAGAATGTGGTAAAAATGATGGGACTCGTAAACTTTTTTACAAATTCTAATAAATAATAAATAATTTAAATACAATAAAGATTAATATATAAAATATAATAAAAAAAAATTATTCGTGGGAATTGTTCAACGATTATCAAAAAATATTAAAGTAATAATATATATGAAAAATATATAATTCTCTGACGTAAAATTAATATATATTTTAATAATAAAAATATTAAAATGAATATATTTTAAGTTATTAAGTTAGTCGACAAATTTGTACGTAAAAATAAAGAAAAACTCATGGGTCATTCAAAAATAAAAAATTAAATAAATTTAAGAGATTTTTTTTTTTTTTTTATAAAAGGGACTTAGGGAGCAAAACAATATCCTAATGTTTGGCCGCGAGCAGCCTCTCTTCTTCTTCCGTCTTCCCCTCTCTTTTTCCTCTTCCTCTGCAATCGATCGTTTAACGGCGTTAAGGGGCGCTGTTCCTCTTCGATCTAGCAACCTTCCCTCCAATGTAACATTGAGCATTGAGCACTAAAGATACGTTGAGTTTTTTTATATTTTATCAATTTTCTTATTTCAGATGATTTCATGGTGCTGTTGTTCATGGCTTCTCTTGTTCTTTGTCTTTAACTGCACTGTTTGACAACTGACTGTCGTCCATGGCTTCTCTCGTTCTTCCTCTTCAACTGCACTGACACATTTACAGTTCAAATTTTCCCTCTTCTTTGATATAACAATGGCCAACCTTTCTATTCTTCAAGCACCCATTTGCTAGTTCATCTCGTCTATCAGTAGACTATATCTCTCTCAATCATCCTAAAGCACAGAAATAATTTTAATTTTGTTTTCATGTTATTTTTCAGCTGCATATGTTGAGTGGATTTTTTACTTTTTAGAAGTTTAATATAGTAAGTTTTGGCCGAATAAGCTATCGAGATGGTTGAGGTGGCTGGCGCAGAACCTCCAGAACCAGATGTCCAAGGGTTTTGGAGGTCCCCGGAAGTGAGCATCCCACATGGAACTTATCTTGGGCATATCCTGAGTCCCTTTCTTTCTTATTTTTTATTATTTTTAACTTGTTCTCTTTTTGCAACCGTATAAGTTGGCTCACCGACTTGTCTCCATCATCAACTATGTGTCTTAAAATTACATTGAGATAGAGAAGTTTAGTGCTATGGAGGAGTGCGTCTCTAGTCTTGAACATGGGTTGCCCAAGATGAGGCAAAAATACGCTCTCTTCTGTGATCAAAATTTTTGATTTGAGAGCAAGCTTAGGTCTTCCATCAACCTAAACAACATTAGTTAGATGATGATGTACAAGTATTGGGACGATATAGACCTCTGTTGACACATTCTAAAGATGGTGGTTCTAAGCATTCCAATTTCTATATTTCATCCAAGGAATTCCAATGCTCTGCATCAATCTATTGTGCTACATCATCCCAGAGATGATGTGGAATCTTGGGAGCCTCTGTTAGGAACCTTGCAGCCTCACAATCCCTCCACCCCGAAATAAATTTTTATATCATGTAACTTAATTTTTTTGTAAATGAATAAAATCAAATTGTGACAATTGTGTCGAGCTTCTTTTCTTTCTCTTTATCATTTATGCACATATATATATTAGTTTTTATGATGGTCCGGCATCAAAGCTTTCAATGCCAATCTCTTGAGGTAACTTAAGTTGTCATCCATGTCTTGTTACTAGTATTCGGCCCTGTTAGAGGGTATCGTAATTTTGGTGTGTTTGATTTAAATTTTTGGATAATAGTCAGCTAATGATACTTTCTTATTTAGTTGGGGGCATTTGTATTCATGTTTAAGGAAGCCTCTTAAGTTTTTAGCCTTCGGCCTCATGAGGGCCATTTGGTATCATGATTAAGTTTTGAAATCCAACCTCATAAAGGCCACTCGGTAACATGACCGAGTTTTGCTAACCACTAAATGATGGTTCGAGGGGTAGGTGAAGAGCCTCACTTGATTTAGAGGTAGTTTAGGTCGTGTAATTTTATAAGATGGTAAACAAGTATTCACATGAACAATTAATCAAGAATAAATGAAAAATCATTTTATTAATAACGTGTAACACATTTTACAAGCAGTTCGAATGATGCATTCTAACTTTACTTGGGCCATATACAAGTTACTGATAATATTTCTTGAGGTGAGAAGCATTACATAGCTTAGAGACGAGTTTACCGTTTCGGGTGCTTAACTTGTATGCACTGTTTTGGAGAATGGCTGAGACAAAGAATGACCATTCCTAATTGGGTGAGAGTTTATTCTGGTCGACATTTTTATTGGTTGTTTTTATACTTTGTAAGACTAAATAGCCCACCTCAAATTGGTGTGCTTTCATCTTCTTATTTTAGTATTGAGTAATCTGTTGCTGGTAAGTTGCCGTCTACAAACGTGTCATGTCCTAAGCCTCTTTAAATAGGTCAAGGTATTCCAAGAACCATCGAGAGTTATTGAGTGGGTCGAAGCATTCGACTCGGAGGTTGGGTAGTCTAACTTCTACTAGAATGACAGTCTCGATCCCATAATATAGGCTAAAGGGCGTCTCAAGGGTCGCTCCATAGGTGTTGTTCTATAGGACTATAATACGGATGGCAGCTTGTCCACCCACGAGCCTTCAACATCTTCCACCTTCGTCTTTAACTCGTATAGTAGCGTGCGGTTAGTCACCTCTACTTACCTGTTGGCTAACGGGTAAGCAATGGAAGTCTCAACCAACCTTATCCTCAAATTAGTATAATACTTTGTGAATTATTTGCTAGTGAATTGGATCCCATTATCGATCATTATGACCTTTGAAACACTGAACTTACACACAATGCTCTGACTAATAAACTTTGTTGCATTCTACTCGGTGATCCGTGTTAGAGGGATGACATTGATCCACTTTATGAAATAGTCGATCTGACGATAACTAATTTTCTTTGTCTAGACACAACAGGTAGGGCTTCAAGGGTATCGAGCTCTATTGTGCCGAACAGTCAATGTGATTATAGAACTTGGAGCGTTATGTGCAGTTGATGGGTGAGTTCCCATGGATCTAACAATTCTCACATTTTCGTATGAAATCCATGGGGTCACTCTTCATGATGGGCCAATAATAACCTTATTGCATGAGTTTGAAAGTAAGGTGTTTATCTCAAACATGGGATCCGTAAATATCGAGGTATACCTCCCCTAGCACATGGTTAGTTAAAATTGAGTCAAGGAGTCAAATATAAGCCTGAATAGCTCGCGAGCCGAATGTAGGCCCAAGGTGCACCTTAAGCGTAGAATTACACATGCATTTTAGGCCCACTCGACGCTCGCCTAAGGCGCATCATGGGCGCAAAATCTAGAACCTACCCGCTCTAAACTCTCTCGACTTGGGCCTGAGGCGCCAAAAGTAGAATTTTCGTGCTTGATACGTGTTCGAACGCCAATTGGGTATATAAGAACCCCGCATTCGAAAAAATTGTTATTTCACAACAATTTTGAGAGGAAGAGAGGGCTAAGGAGAAGAGAGAGAATGTTCCAATAGCTTGAATCAAGGCGATAGAAGCGATGATTTTGATAAATCAAGCAAATGTAAGTGTACTTCGAGCTTTTCCTTCTCCTGTTGTTCATTTGATGATTTTTGGACTATTTCTTATTCAGATACTCATGTATATCATAATTTTCAAAGTTATGATAATCAATATTCATGCATGTCTTAATTTTTGAAGTTATGGTATTATTTTGTGCATGCATGTCAATTTTTTCTTTATTTTGTTGAGAAATTTCATGAATCTTATGTCTAAGTTCATAGATGATGCGTAAATAGGCCGATTTTTGCAATTTACGTTCTAAAATGTAATATTATGCTCTTATATATTTGATTTCGTGGATAAATTTGTTATATGTTTAAAAAATTGTTTAAGATATATTTTTCATATTCTAAAATTTCATATAGTGAGTTAAAATTTTAGATTTTCTGCATGTATGTACTAGATTCGAGATTTAGTGGTTTTATATTTTATAAATTTCATATCTCTTGCTACTATATATTGTAAACTTGTATGGTTACATATCACAAATTTTAGTAAGTAACCCTCAATTGTTAAAATAAAACCATTGCACGCTAATTTTTTATATTTTGGTTGAATTTTCTGTAATTAGATGTTGAAATTTACATTCCATACTTTAAAATCCAACATAGCTAAGTTCCGTTGAGTATATAAATTGGTGGCCGATGAATATAAATATGCGTTCAATCAACATCAAAAAAACCCAGATGAATAAAGTTACGAGCAGATGAGTAGTGCTATAAAATATCTCAGTCAAATATATAAATTTCTCATTTGATTAAAATTTTAATTTAAATATATTATTATTTTAACAGTTCATGTGAATATAGAAGAGATACGATTTGTAAATTTATTTTACGAGTTTTGATAAATAATAAAAGATTTAAATATAATAAAAAATAAAAAACATATAAATATAATATATAGAAAGTGAAAAAGGGCTCGTGGAATTTATATATTAATAAAATATATAAAATTCATATAATATAAAACTTTTCCTAGTCCTTAAAATAATAAAATATTATTATATATCAATATTATAAAATAATAATACATTAAAAATTTACATATAAAAATTAATAAGAAAAGACTCGTGGAATTTGTCACGAGTTTTAAAAAATATAAAAATAACAAATTTTATAAAATAATATGATGCGTCATTGGATTCAAATTTGAATGATTCGGTTGATCAAGCTTGTCTCAGTCTCGGATCAAGTTCATCGAGTTGAATCGCTGCATACTGATTAAAAAGAACAGGAGTCGGGTGTGTCGGCTCGAAAGTCGTCCCACCGAAAACACCCGTATTTCAAAGTCGATGAAACAACCTTCAAAATATGAGAATATCACTGAAACTAAGAATGGAAAGAGAGAGAGAGTGTGTGTGTATCTACAGATGAAAGAGAGATAACGTTTTGTAATTTTGAATCAAGGGTGAGAAAGGTAAGTTAATTTATCGAAGCACGTTTTATATCTTGGGTTTTTAGTGTGCGAGAGAGTAGAAATTGTAAGTCATTGTTGCCGTGGGCGTTATGTGAATAAAGCTTGCGTCGGTAAATGCTTGTGCGATTAATAGATAGCGTGCATAACAGAAAGCGTGCCTGGAATGAGAATTCCAGGGTTTATTTATGATTGAGAGGGTGATCTTCCTCATTTGAAATGAGTGATCCGCTGCGTGATTCTTGGTTGGCCTATCTTTCAGAGCTGATGCTAGTTGCCAAATGGATCAAGATAGTTTCCTTCCATGGCGGTATTTTATTTTCCAAATTAACTACATTCATTCATGTGTTTACGGTTGGAGCGCCCGATTAGCGAAGATTGGAAAAATCTGCGCCTTCCTTCTGAGAAAGGCGCCGATTTTGTCAATGTCCATTTTTTAGAGCATTTTGAGAAATCGTGGAAGATTCTTGAGAGGCGGAAATTCTTTAGCCGTCGATGGATCGTGGGCTTAAGTGGTAATAAAAATAAAAGCGCTTTTATTTTTGGCGCATCTTACAAGTGATTTCGGTCAATCTTAGAGTTGGACCGTCTGCGCAATTGATTAGTTAGCCTTTCTTTAGGGTTTAGACGGTCAACGCTAGCATTGACCGTCTTGAGCCTCTCAGGCTTTGGGCCTTCGCGTCCTATTGGGCCTTTTTAAGTTGACCATCTGGTATGCTGTTTTGGACCTCCGTTAACCATAAGCTAACCCATATTCTGACATATCCATCATAATAAAATAATAAATAAAAAAATTTGTTACGATGAGCTCTGTCTCCTCACTTGTCATGTGTCAAAAAATACTAATAAATGGTAACAGGTTTTAAAATAAACCCTATTTGAAAAATTATTTAAAAAAATTATCAGAAAAAAAACTTTACAATAATATTTTTAATATATTAAATAATAATATATTTTAGCCAATAAAATTCATATAATAGTTTTTAGAGCCTTTATCGTAATTATAAAATAATACATTTAAATCATATAGATAAAACAAATTAGCACAATTAGTAAAATCAAAATATATCTTTACGGTTAGATCAAGACCGCTAAAATTTAAAATGATCCAACTCAAAGATAGCTAGAACCCAAAACGGCCGGCATGAACGATTTAGGAATGAAATATAACAAACAGCTAGAACTAATATAACAGACTTTATTTTTGATGAGTTATAGCAAACTTACATGACCAATATCCCACTATATAATCAAGCCCACTAGCTTTTTCTGTCATATGCTGATACAGACATACATTTTACAGAACTATATGGTAAAAATTATAGAGATTTTAAGTATCATTTGATACCCCACTGCTGGAGGAGCACCCCCTTGAGCAGGGCAACCGTTCCTAAAGTATATATTTAGGTCGCATTTTATATATTTATGAGTTCTTATATGAGCTTATTAGTATAGATGGATGGATAAAATGCTACATCAGACAAGAGTGTTTGAACGATACCTTTGTGGGAATTGATGGGTCATTGGTAGCGGCTGTAACCACTGCCGGTTGCAGGACTGGTTAGCGAATGCCTCATCATGACAGCAGCTGATTCATCAGCTCCAGCTCTTCGAGCAGTCCGGCCTGCTTCCAGGAACTGTCTGACAGCCTCCTCAGCATACCGGTTGGCTTCCCTTACAGTCATGTTTTTGCCGATATCGGGATAGGTATCGAGAACGTAGTCGCCGTTAAGCTGTGAAGCAAGCTGTATCAACTCTACTTGAAACTCTGAGAGTACTGCATCTTCTTTTGGACCCCATGGCCTCAATGAGATCTTAACTTCTGGGAGTTTCTCTGTTCAAAGATTCAAGTATTAGTTGCACAGGATCGATATATCTGTTCATTAACAGAACGTAAATATGGCAAAAAGGGCAGCTAATTGAAGACTATAACTATGAAAATAGCAAAAATATCAATAAATATAATTCACATCCCAAAAATGGTGCGTAAATGAAACTAATCCTACAAAGAATCCCGGTGCTGTCACCGTATTTGGTGCTAAATGTATTTCCAAGGGCAGATATGAGCATACACCTTCAGCTCAACCCGTCACTAAAACTGTGTAAAATTGTGGACAAAAAATATATAGAAACCTATAAAAATATGTAGAAATCTGAAGCTCCTCTTAGAAAGGAAATCAATGCAAACCTGGACAATCATCACGTGGATTATCGCGCAGGTTGAACCAATCCTCGAAAGTTGCTGCCCAGGCATCTCTCTTTGTTAGGAAGTCTGATGACAAATTGAAAAGCTTCTTCACAGTCGCAGGAATTGACGAGTGCTCAAACTCTGAATATGGAGTCGGTCCATTTGGCCTGTGGATTACTGTACCGAATAGGAAGCTCAATCAATCGAAAACCAAAATCATTGGACCTCCATGTAGAACATGCAAGTTACATTTCTTGATAATATATTCCTAATCTTAATAATCTAACAACTTATAGTTTCTGCTGGCATAATTAGAAACAACCAAGTTTAACTCAAGGCTTAAACAATCAATCAACGTCAAGAATTCCATAAACGAAGTATTAGGAACGGGTGAAAAAGGAAGTAAGCTGCTTGTTTTAGGAGTTGCAATCATCAACTCTCTCTTTCAATAATAGGATTTATCATCAATCTAACCTCAGGGGCTATGAAGCACGGACACTTTCTCGACCTTAACGTGTCGAGTGTCTGATACCTATCGGACACCGACACATTCCGGACATGTTGGGACACATGTCTGACACGTGTCCCAATATGAATAATTTTTTTTTCTGGACACGTTTTAGACATGCTCCGAACACATCTCAACACATTTTGAACACGTTTTGGATATGTCCCAACACATCTTGACAAATTTTGGACACGTTTTGGATACGTCCCGACACATTTGGACACGTTCCAGATACGTCAGACACGTTTTGGATACATTTTAGACACGTTAGATAATTTTATAAGTATTTAGTAAATTTATATTAAAATATTATAAATTTATATACAATTTTAAATAAATAAGTGTGAGGCCTGGGCCTCGGATAAATAAATTATCAAATGAAAATTTAATTAGATTAAATTAAATTTATTAAATGAAGATTATCAATAAATTAAATAAATAATATAATTTAATAAGTTAAATTATCAAATGGGATTCAATTCGAGGCCTAGGATTTTCGAAGCTGAGTTCCTACTGTTCCCTTGAGCTCTCTTCTTCCTCTGCAATCGAAGGCCTAAGGTTTTGTGGTTGAATCTCTACTAACTTACTGTTCCATCGAGTTATCTTCTTCCTCTACAATCAAAGGCCTAGGGTTTCGAGTTTATTCTAGCGTATTCTTCACTTCCAGTTCTCTTCATCCCTGTTCTCTCGAATCGAAGATAATATTCTCACTTTATCATTTTCGAATACATTATTCTTACCTTACAATAGGATTCGAACCTAAATTTCATTCTTCTGCTTTCGTTGTTAGAAACAAGAAGAACAACATGTTCTTCACTTCTTCTGTTCGCATAATAATAATAATAATAATAATAATAATAATAATAATAATAATAATAATAATAATATTATTATTATTATTCTATACGGTAATAATGATATACTGTTGCCATATACCGTAATAGTAATATACTGTTGTCGTATAATGTAATAGTAATACTATTGTCGTATTATACTGATATATATATATTTAATTTTTTAAAGAAATACTATATTAATTATTTGTTTGTTACTTTAATATGTTGTTAATATGTCATCTTTTGAGGTTGGTATTGGTTCACATTCATCTTATAACGAAGAAGATAATAATAAACCATTGTGGATGTATATTACAAGATATGATAAGTTGAATGAAGGAGGTGAAAATATATCTTGGCAATGTAATTTTTGCCATCAAACAAAAAAAAGTTCCTACACAAGGGTTCGTATTTATTTATTAAAAATACCTAGTTTGAAAATTAGTGCTTGCAAAAAAGTGACATCAAATGATATGACAAAAATATAAAAATTAAAAAAATGATGTAAAGGCAAGAGCGTTAAAGATTTCGTTGTCCAACCAAGTATCATTGGGTAGTGTAAGATCTTTCCAAACTCAATCTTTAATGGATAACTTTATTCTAGGAGTGTATGAACTAAAGAGAAGAAAGACAAATGCAAGTAGAGATATATCTTCTAATCATATTTCTAAAGCTTTTAACAATATGGCACGTCTTCAATTGCATGCGAATATTGCTAGAATGCTTTACTCTATTGGTTTGCCATTTCACTTAGTAATGAACCCATATTATGTGAGTTATTATACATTTGCAACTAATAACTTGTGGTCTATTTACCACCTGGATATAATATGTTGAGAACTACATTATTTCAACAAGAGAAAGCTAATATTAAAAGGTTATTACAACCTATTAAAGGAACATGGAAGGAGAAAGGAATGAGTATTGTCGAATGATGGGTGGAGTGACTCTCAAAGAAGATCATTGATTAACTTTATGGTCGTTACTGAAGGTGGTCCTATATTTCTTAAAACAGTTGATTGTTCGAAAAAAATTAAGGATAAATACTTTATCTTCAATTTGATGAAGGAAGTTATTGAGGAGGTAGGTCCCAACAATATTGTTCAAGTGATAACTAACAATGCAAATAATTGTGTAGGTATCGGGGCATTAATTTATCAACTTTATTCTCACATCTTTTAGATTCCATATGTAGTCCATATACTTAATCTCGCATTGTAAAATATTTGTGTTGTAAAGAATATAGAGAACAATCAGGTGGCATTTTATGAGTATTATTAAGATTATATAAATTTCTGATAATTATTTATTTATCAAGAATTTTATTATGAATTACTCCATACAATTACCTATATTCAATGATTTTGTTCATTTGAAATTGCTTTCCGTGGCAACTATTCGTTTTGCCTCGATTATTGTTATGTTAAAGAAAGATTTAAACTCATTAAGATGGCACTTTAAATTTTAATTATCAGTGAAGAATGAACAACATATAGGAAAGATGATGTGAAAAAAGCTAAACATGTGAAGGAGTTACTCTTGGATGATATTTGATAGGATAAGATTGATTATGTACTTTCATTTACTGCTGCTATATATAGTATACTTAGGACTTGTGACACGGATAAGCCGTGTTTTTACTTAGTTTATGACATGTCGGAGACTATGATTGAAAATGTGGAGATTATAATATATAAGTATGAAAAAAGTAGATGGAAGAATTATCCACATTTTATGATGTGGTGTATAACATTCTTATCGATCAATGGAGCAAAAACAACACTCCACTTCATTGCATGGCGGTTCATTCTCTAACTCTAAGGTAATTAAAATATTATGATTTATCATTTTTGTATTATCTAGTTGTACATTTATTAAATAAAATTATATTTAAATCTAATAATTTATTTTTTATTATTAAATTCGTAAGGTATTATAGTAATTAATGGCTTAGTGAAGGGCCAAATAGAGTTCCTCCACACAAAGACTTAGAAATTTATTAATGAAGGATGAAGTGTATGAGTTTGCAATTTTCTAATCCGGAAGATCGAGTTAAGGTTAACATGGAATTTGCTAATTTTTCGTCAAGGGCAAATCAATTTGCGGATACTGATTCTATTAGTAATCGTTATAGTTGGATCCAAAAAGTTGGTTGATTGTTTATGGTTCAAGTGCACATTTACTTCAATATTTAGCTTTAAAACTACCAATGCAACCATCTTCATCATCATGTTGTGAAAGAAATTAGAATACTTATTCCTTTATCCATTCATTGAGAAGGAATAAAATGACTATAAAATGTGTCGAAGATTTGATTTTTATTCATAACAATCTTCGCCTACTTTCAATGAGAAGTCCACAATACTCTCAAAGGAAGAGTAAGATATGAGATATTTATGGGGATGCATTTAATTCACTCGATGATATTTGAGAGTTAGAAATTGTACAACTCTTATTGGATGAGTCAGAGTTAGAGCGTATTGTTTTTACTGATAATAGTGATGAAAATAAAAATAATGAAGAAAATATAGTCATGAAATCTAAAAAATAATAACTTTTTGTAATTGAGTGTCATCGATATTATATATTTATTCTTTTAAAAGTTGTATTAATATTATTGTCATTATATGAATATATAATTCTTTTATTTTTATGATTTTTTTATATAAGATCTGAAAAATATATATTTCTATTTCACATTTATTATGAAATAGAAATATTTATCAATTAAAAAAATATAAATCATTATTTTAACTTACGTGTCTCCAACGTGTTGTGTTATTGATTTATAAAAAAGCGTGTCGACATGTCAATATCGTATCATGTCCGTATCTCATGTCGGTGTCCATGCTTCTTAGTTCAGGGGCGCTACTGACTTATTTTGATCTTTATCTAACCTTTAATAAAAAACAATGGCAAAAAGGAGCTTTTTATGCCTATTTCTGTCCCTCACACTTAGCAGCCTCTTTCCAAGGTAGGTGAGGCTGTGGATCTTTTCACTCATAAAAACCTACAATAAGGAAAGCCAATTAATCAATACTTCAAACGTTGAGAACAGATTTTGCAATAAACAATAATAGAAACCGGCCTACACATAAGACGTCAAAGCTTTCAGGATTTATCATATTTTCATGGATGGCCAAGAAGCACAAAGGTTATAGGTACACAGTTGTAATAGGCAAACAGAGGACACCCTTATATATAACTTACATATACGAAGATATATGTGTAGGGCAAATAATTGTCCAAAAAATTCTAAATAATTCTAGATTAGTGTAGAGGACCATAAAAAATTGATAAGAAATATACTTTATTCTAGAATGCTTTTAAATATAGAAGATAGAGGAAGTTTTAGAGTATTATTGAGGAAAGATATTCATGAATAATCCTCTAGAAGAAAAATCTTAGTAATTCATAGTGGATGATGGAAAGATAGTTCTAGTTATTGATCAAGGAAGTTGCTTTCCTATATAAAGAGACAAAATCTTCTCATTTGGTAGAAGCTAAAAAAAGCTCAAGAAGTTCAAGAATATTGAGAGTACATAAGCAAGCAAGCAATCCAAGGTAAGCCAATCGAGGAAAAGTCAGGAGTAATGAATAACCAAAGTGCTAGCTTGTCTTAAAGAGTTTGAGGGATGAGCTTTTGGAAGTGAGTGTCAAGAGATAATTCATATTCTTATACTCAATTTCTATATTAAACAATGTTTTTTTCAAAACTCTTATATTTATACACATTTTGGGATGAAAGTATCAAAAAAAAGCTGACTTATCTATATTATATGAGTTGTGCTAGGTAAGTGTCACATGGATGATTGATAAAAACTGTCATCCTATGATAATAGCTCATATCCCGTTAAGTATGCAACTGAGAAAAATTTATCTCAGAAAGGAAACTTCGGCTATCTTATGCCACAAAACTTCAGCTATCTTATGCCACATGCACCTTCTTCCCTGTTGGTATATTATCAACCGCATTAAACCATAGAACAACTCAAAATCAATTGACGACCATAAATTTTTATATAGAGGCATTCAACTAGCATACTCAACGCGCAGGAAAGAAGCTCACCAGTGCCCTGATCTATCCATGGAGAAATAAGTATAGTTGGAACTCTCACTCCCAACCGATCAAATCGGAAGTAGAAGGGCTCGGGCCCGATAATTCCATCAGGGTTTGGCACATTAGAAACAGGGGTTGGGACGTGATCATAAAACCCACCGTGCTCATCATAAGTTATCAACAGAGCCATCTCTTTCCACTGAGGACTGGCCCTCAATGTCTCATACACCTCCTTCACAAACCGTTGCCCGATCGCCACGTCGTGGGAAGGGTGATCGTCATTGGCCGGAAACAAGCTCACATCAAAGTATCTCTGCTCCACCACCACGTAGTTTGGCAATTTACCCAATTTAGCATGTAACTTGAACTTCAATTCGTAGCTATGGAACTTGGTCACGTGCTTTAGCTTCCTCAAGCTCTTGAAGAACAGTGTGGCGGGAATATTTTGGTAATAAATTCCGAAACTTAGCCCATCATTATCTAACGAATCAAAGATTGTTTTCTGAGGAAACCCGTGAATTAGATCTTTCCTCACATTGCTTGAAGCGCCATAGGAGGTCGCCGAGTGAACGTAGAACCGATTTGGCTGAGTAGAAGCTGGTACGGAAGCGAACCACCGGTCGAACACCGCAAATTCTTTAGCTAACTCGGTGTAAACCGGCAACAGCGCCGGTTTGAACCCACTCATCACGGTTCTCGGCATGTCGTCGCTCATGTTCTTTGCTTGCTGAGCGAACCCGTTCATCGGAGCCGGGTCTTCAGTCGTAATATTCGACCCGAATATCTGCTCCCGGATGGCCTGGATCGAGTGACCCGGGTCAGAATCGACGAAGAGCGCGTCGTCTGTGACGTAGAGTTTAGGGGAAGCCGGGTCGGACGCGTTGATCCGGTTGAATTCTTTTCCAGTAAGGCCGTCGATTTCCGGTCGTCTAGATTTGAGCCACCCGAATATGTGGTCGAAAGACCGGTTCTCCATCACTAGAACAACGATCGTCTTGATTGGGCCATTGATTTTGGGATGGTTTTGGACGGAGGAGAATTCGGTGGAGTGAGAGGAGGTGATGACGAGGGCGAGGAAAAAGAGGATGGTGAAGGGGTTTTGGGGAAAAGCAGAACCCATTTCCGGTGACCAGAAAGAGTTGAAGCGGCGATCGTCAAAGACTAAAAACAGAGTAAACTGGCCTCTGTTTGGTCTTCAAATGAGTTCCAACAGCCATGGGAATATACTGAAGTAAGGAACGGATCGACGAGGGTAGATTCTGAAGAGTATGGCCCAGAACATGGCCACGACGTAATCATCACCTGATCGTCGTCTTCTCCCATCAGCTAAAAACAAAAAAAAACAAAATTATTGTTATTTTATAATATTAATTATTTGGTAAAAAATATAATAATTTTAATTTAACAATTAAATTTTATGCTTTTTGAGCCTATTTAACTTAGCTTTTTTTTTTTTTAATTCAGATTTAATCTATGGAAGAATATAATTCAGTTCTAAGTATTAGAGGAAAGACAATAATTGTCAGGTAGCTTGGCTTTTCGAAAAGTTTGGAATTGCTGACGTCTACCGTTTGTCTAATATTTGTTTGGGACGAGGAAACTTTATCTTTAAAATGATTTGATAAGATTATTATTTAAATTTAAATTATCTATTTTTAAATAAATAATTATAATATAATAATTAATTTTAATTATTTTATTTTTTAAAAATAATTATATTATAATTATTTATTTAAAGAATAAGCAACTTACTTTTAAAAAATAATCAATTTTACCTTTTTTAAAAAATAAAAACTACTATTGTGAAATCGTTGAAATATGCTATTGGTATTGTAATATTATATAATTTTTAATGATCAATGGGCATATATAGAGATAAATCATTTATCATATAATATATACCTTTTTCCTTATATAAGATATGATTCACGTAAAGAAACGAACCAAAAATTATTAAAAAGATAATAAATAAATTATAGAAAAATCAAACATTTTAAAAATATTTTTCTGTAAATAATCGAATTTTTTCAGAGAAATTATAATAAAATCAATCCTAACTCTGTCCTTAATCTCGGATTTGTTCTCTTTTTCTTTTCCTTTTTTTTAAAAATGAGTGCCTTAAATATTGCAAATACTAGTATTTAATTAAAAAAAAAAAATCAAGTTTTCTTCTTATTAAATTAGCAAAATATTCTATCAAAATTACCATGTAATTAAAGATTCTATACTTCTATATCAAATTAATATATATTGGTATTTTACTGCACAACCCCGAAAAAAGCGATGGAAAATCTAAATTAGATCTCTAAATTAAGAAATAAAACAACAAAAACTTAGGTTTAAAATTATTTCTAAATTAAATAGTAGACATAATTTTGTTTAATTTATATTAAAGCCTCCATTTTTCAAAATTTACAGAATAGCCCAACAAGTCCAAATAAAATAAAAGAAAATACAAAAAATATACCGACACATGACGGAGTGTATCAGTAGCGCTTGAGGGGAAGAAATGTCAATGCTTCTTGGGTATCTAACAATAAACAATTTAATAAAAAAAGGTTACCATTTAGTTGGACACCAAGCACCATGGTTGTGACCTCGGAGACCACTGGTGGATCAGAAAAGATGAAGCTGCTTCTTCAGTTTGTCCTGCCTCCATTTAGGCAGCCGATTGAATGCCCGTTTAGTCATCCCGAACTTCTCCCCAAACTCTTCCTTCGACAGGTATGACTGTTAAAAACACGAAAGGGGGCTGGGAGGTGAATCAAATGAATGACGGATATAATCAAGAAAGAGATATCGAATAGTTCAAAGAACAATAAGAAATAAAGAAATTAAAAAAATTCAGTCTTGAGAACTTAGGATGGTTATGTGCGCTTCACAGACCCATGCCGAATCACCTGAAAGCACTTGGGATGGGCTGTCTTAGCTTTGAGTGCCGTTCAAAGAGAGTAAACAGAGGTGTAAGGGCAACTCAGTTGGCGATTGATCCTTGCAGACTCGTCCTAGTCTGTGTGAGACTACTCAGCTACTTTTCATTTATTACTTACCAGCCGTATAAAAATTTAAAAAATAAAGACCAGACAGAGGTGCCAGAAGAAAGGGGAGAAGATCATGATATCTGGTTATCAAAGGTGCAATCCAAGACATTAATCCCAAAGAAAGAGCTTTGATTAGAAATAGAGAAAACTATGCAATGCTGAAGTAATCAGTTGGCTTGATATTACACCAATTTTCAGAAATCAAAATCCATGCTTGTCGCCTCAAATTTTCCTTTCAGGGACGAGACAGAATTGCAA
Organism: Nepenthes gracilis; assembly: GCA_033239525.1. NCBI lineage: Eukaryota > Viridiplantae > Streptophyta > Magnoliopsida > Caryophyllales > Nepenthaceae > Nepenthes > Nepenthes gracilis. Next base: position 20,648,644 of record BSYO01000011.1, read on the forward strand.
ATTTACCCTCCAAACATGGAACATGCGAAGCCTCGAAACCAAATAAAATACCCAAATGCGTTTCGAGAGAGTAATTACTTTTTCCTGACAGTATTCAATAAACAGGAAACACTAGGAGGCTTGAAATGTAAGAAGTGTTTTGATAGCATAGAAAAAGAGGCGCAGGATGTGAAAGTTATGCATGTTTTTCTAAATGATTATAAAAAGGGTACCTCTCGCTTGGTCACATCTATGCCTGTTACTGGGTCCTCAGAAGCAACCTTTACCCGTTCATATGGGTAGATCAATGAGTTGGCATCCTCGTCGTCGTCATCAATTTGCAAAAGATTGGTATCTCCAGAAGACAGGCTTGGGTCTGTGGTTGAAAAACCTGCAGATAAAACAGAGACATTGTAATGCAGATACAGATTTACCAACCAAGATGCACTACACATTCGTTAATTCTTGGAATATTGGGGCAATCTTATATAGTATAAAACACAGCGAGGACAGTCAAAAGGATTATCAATGACCTAATTTCAATCTTTTCTACAAATACCTCCCATGTCTCTTCATAGAAGGTAAACAAAATTGGCTACAAACCCTTGGACTCTCATTGTTTAAAGTAAAAGAAAGATTCATTGTTAGAGAAACTAAATTAAAAGATTCATGGTTAGAGAAACTAAATTATCTCTTGAGATAAAATTGCCAAGGTTTTCTAATCCAATATTTTTCTTCATTGCTTATATACTTGTTCCAACCTGCAAACCTTCAATGTGTCGTTGGTGATGCAAACACTAAATTCCAATAGTGTGTGGAGATTTACTAATAAGTGAAGTCTGATAAGAAGAGCAAAAATTGTTTGATTCCATTACTGTGAGCAAATTCGAGAAGTTTCTTAGTAGATGTCACAAGTTGAGAATATGTTGGCTAAGGTTTACTACGTTTTTATCATCTAAACTGTAAGTTGACTTTCAAATTACATTACTGTTACTAACTAGAGAAGCCCATAGAATTATACTTAAAAACTGATTGGTTTTTGATATTTTCTTTCATTACCAAAATCTGTGTTATTTATCTTTATTATTTTAGATTTAGTTTGCAAATATTTATTTTTGTAAAATTAATTATCATTTATATCTAGTAGAGAATATATATTATGTGTATTGTATATTCGTGCATACTTTGCTTCCGCTATTCTTACAGAGTCTAAACAAATCATAATTAGAAATTCCTTAGTCTTTCAAATAATTCAAGAAAAAACAATTTAAAGTGATGGCAGGGACCTGATATGATTCCATCCAATCAGATACTAAGCAGGAGAAAACAACGAAGACCAAGCCTGGGGTAACATGGCCAAAATCCTTTTCTATTACCTCACTACAAGTTTCTCTAGGCCTGCTACTGTTTCAATTGCCTCTAAACTCGAATCACATTCCCCATTGGTGCATCAACTGACCGTTATTTTGGTGAACAATCATAAATGTCATTTTCCTAAATTTATCTTCAGTAAACGCAACTTTTAACTAGCTATAAATGTATTGATTTTTCATTTCATCTTCTAGATTGCTATCGTTGGCCCATCTTAACATTCTTATTTCCCCTCAACTAAGCCAAATTTAAAATATTTGCATTTCACGACAGAAAATCCAGATATACCAGAACCACTCTGACTTGGAGATGATCTTGAAAAAATGTTCTTGACAATTGGAGTTGAACTTGCAAATTGCCAATTATTTGAAGGACATAACGGCAATCCTGAGACTCCAGATGCTGGAGATGCACTTCTTGCTGTCCCATTGGAACTGAGAGATCTGCGGCTTGAGCCATTTCTGTTTAGCTCCGGGGAATATGCTTTCCACGAGTTCCTCATATGTGCCTGGTAACCATCTCCAGTAAAGCAGTAAGTGAACTAAAATGTATTATTGGACAGAAGAAGACAAAACTGACCCGTAACAACATCAGTAATCAGAAGACCATATAGCAGACACTGTGAATCTTTCTAGATTGGTGCACAATCCTATGCGTGATGCAATTAGCTGAATATAGAAATCTCATAATAAGTACATGGAAGAAGGGAAATGTTTGGACAAACGAGCTGTAGCTCAAGCAGAATGATTTCAAGTCCTCCAAACAAGAGAAAAAAGGATGTTTTATAACATGAATGTGGAGCTTACTTCCGTCTTGTCTTTTTCTCCCCTTACAAGAGCAAGTTTTCTCTCGAATGAGTTACCATACATCTACATGGACAGCAAGAAAATACAACTGGTTAAGCTAAAATAAGGCATTCAATCAACATGAATGCAGATTCAAGTTCAGTTATGTGGAGGATAAGGTTAAGTTGATTCACTTTACATTAGATTTTAAAGAATCCCAGGCAAAGAAACGTGTGAAGAACAGTGGTTCGTGCCCTTCTGCAACCACATACACTGGAGTCTCCCAAGATAGTCCTTCAACCAAAATGTCCACCTCAAGATATTTCTGCTAATGGTAATGTCAACTTAGCAATCAGGAAGTAAAGCATATGCTAAGGCAGTCAATCATGCTATAAAAAAGATAGGAAAAAAATATATTGTGTCCAACAAGCATTTAGTCACCATATCAATAAAGGTAGCCCACCATGCATTACATTTACTAAGTTCATGAATTGCGAAGAGTGATGATCTAATGGAACTGGGACCACGGGGGTGAGATCAGCAGCAAATAAACTAAATATCGTCTGACCTTAATGTATTGCTTCCCAATACTGATATTTTCCAATACCACAATAATAATAAGATATATCGGCCGATAATAATTATTAGCTTATGATTCTTAGGAATTTTTTTCTTCTAATATATTAAATACCAATATGTATTGTTTGATATGTCCGATACCGATATCATCACGATTGATACCGTTATTTTCATCAATGCAAGAAAAACATAAATACATGATGAACTACTCCCCACCTTCAAAGACTACTGCATCAGCTGAATGCTACCTACTAAAGCATATTGTGTTAAGTTGATTCATTTAAGGTGGAAATTTAAAAGGATGTTGTGTGTATAATCTCATACGAAATCAGCATGTTAAAGGCATTTGGGGAAGAAAATACGGTGACAGAAAATGTAACTCAAAGTAATATGTAAAAATACATCAACGTTAGTACAACAAAATTGAAGCGAGAAATGAATACAACTGTAGCAAAATAAAACTTCCATGGGGCAGAGTGTCTGAGGCAGAATCTTAAAAGTGAAGCACCATTGAAATGGTGTAATACAACAATGCATAATAGATGCATCTTGCAAGGTACAAAAATGGAAAAAAAGACAGATGCCTTGGTAAAAGAGCAAAACAAGAGGAAAAGACTAAGGGGTGCAGAGAGGAAAACAATGACTTGCGAGAGCAAAGAGGAGAAAATTTGGATCACCCAAAAACTTTAAGGGAAGTGAAGACAGGGAATGAAAACTAGACAAACCAAAAAAATTACATGAAAAGGCAATGATTAAACCTAGCTTCCATCCATGACATAGATGGTTGCCCAGGTGATAAAGGAAGAATAAGAGCAAGGAGAGAGAACAATCAAGAAGAGAGAACTCGATCGGAGAGGGAAAGGGAAGAGAGACCATGATCGAGAATAGAGGATCTCAACAGAGAAGGTGATGTGCAGTCAGCATTATGTTCTGCACATGCTCATGAGTATCAGGATGAGAAAAAATGGGAGAAAGAGGCATTATGGTGGCAGAGCACGGGAGATAGGGCAGTAGGTGATGGTTTTTTCACAAAGAGTGGTGATGATTCTGGCCAGTGGCTTTGCAAAGAAAGAGATCAACAGGAGAAAAAGCAACAAGAGAGAGACACTATGGGCACAACAGCAGTTGATATATACAGCTGGCAAGGTGATGGTGGTTGCCAGACAATTGTGTCAAGTGTAGTGGGCCAAGAAGTGAGTGTTATATGGTGGAAAGGAAGGTTTTGGGAAGGAAGACAATCACATGACTCGCACATGTTCCCTTTCCCTTAGCAAAAATCTTTAGCTTCATCCTCCCCCTAAAGGCCCCACCCACCCTCTAAGTGTAATAAACTTCTTTGAACTTCCACCTTCAACAACTCTTCGCCAGAACACCCAAAGTATAGAAAGGAGGGAAAGGTTATTGAGGTAACTCTCCTCACACTTCCCTCGTACCAAAGGGAAAACAGAGGAGAGGAGGAATTTGCACAAAGATTTATGGGGTTCAGTTGGAGCTTACGATCAACAAGCTGAGGAGCGAGATGAATATCCTCCATGATTTGAGAGAATTCCAAGCTTTATGAAGCTCTCAATCTCTAGTACACAATACAAACTGAAATTCCCCAAAATTCCCAATATTGTGACTGCAACTCTGCCCATATTATAATACTGAGAAAAAATTCAAACAAATCAACAGATTTGGATACCTAATCAAGTGTCGTATCCAAAAATCAGGCTGGAGCTTTAAATGTTCACTTCTATCTTTACCAAAGTACTTTTTGTCTGGGGTTCAAATCAAATGACAAACAAGAATAAACAACAAATGATGGAAAAAACAGAAAACTAACCAGACCAAGATTTAAGGCTTGCTGCTTTGATTTAATATTTGAATGGGAACCAATCCAAACATAAATTTCTTTGTGGCAGTCCAGAATAAACACATCCTCAGTGGTTAAATCATCCTGCGTAAAGTTGAATATCTCTTTCACCTGAAACGCAAGGCCAGCAAAATCTTGAAAAGTTAATATGCCCAAAAAAATTTTAAATCATTTAAGGCAAACTTCCAATAACAAACCACAACTTGGAAAGTTACTACGCACAGAAGACCATCATCAAAATGTGTTCAGTAACAATGTCATACCTTGAAATCGCCTATGCAGGACAATCCGTCCAGGTAGCAGAAGCAGCACAACCCACCATTAGGCATGTCATTATTGTCAATCATAGCTCAGATAATCCAGCACTGACACTGAGCTACACTTTATAAGGAAAAATTTAGAAGGTAGGAACTTCAACTACCTTTAGTTGACTGACAAACAAACAAATGTGGATCTTCCACATGCTTCTTAATTTCTCTTTCCCTTGGATACTCTGCTTTTCCACCAAGAGCCATCCAGAATTCATCAGGTTCACCGCCTTCCCGCAATGATATGGGCTGCCATGTTGGCTGCAAATTGAACCAACAAAAGAAAATGTTTTCTGAGCTATAAGTGATCCGTTGGCTAAAGGTTGATGCTGCCTAACGTAACAAACTTAGTCTTTAGATTGTATAATGGAGCAACCAATTTTAATAGAAAATGCAGATTTTAAAACCCTACTGCACAAAACTGTGAAGAGGGATGGCATACTGTGGCAATAAACATCTGTCATAGTAATTAAATATCTTATACAACATAAACTATCATTTATAAGTCAGTTTTAGTCATACTCCAAATTTCCTGAGCATCATATTTAAATTGAGCAGCAGGAATCTAATTTCCATTTCTTGTATTGTGAAGTTCATCGTCAAGTCAATGAGCAAAGCTTGACATTACCAGCAAAGCTCTAAGACTAAGCATTTCCATCGTTTCAATTAGAAAGCCAATACTAGCATAACTGGATTCAACTCACCCTAGAATTAAACAATTTTAAGAAAATTGCAGTGATAACCAAAAAGGAAACTTGATGATATAATGACCATTATCTATTGATAGAAAAAAAGGGAACATCGGTGTGCTGTATGTCAACAAGAACTAAAGCTTAATCAAAATATGAAGATGCTGAAACTGTTGAAGGTGGAAGATGAGATACAGCGCAGCAATGACATTATGAGGATGGGGGAAAACTGGATGAAACATACATTAATCAGTTCCAGCATCCTGTCAAGAAGATCATAGTCTCTGCTAGAAGCAAAACTCCCAATCCAAGTAAAAATGGTCGCTTCAGTTTGCAAGATGTAACAATAGGATGAATTCAGGGAACTTGAGACCTGAAACAAGATTACCTTTTAACATCATGGTTACCAAAAAACACTAATTGCATGAGCAACTCTTGAAACATACATGCCAACAAAGATCATCAATAGGGGGAGAAACATACACAATGTTCTCATAAAATATAACAGGGGTAAAACAGGACCCTTTTCATTGGTCAGCATATCATTTTTGCAAACAGGCTAAATGGAAGAGTGTTAAATTTTCATACAGGCATGAAACCATAGTGAAAGTTCCAGAAGCAAAACCAGTAATGTGGTACTCATCTACTTCTGCAAAATTGATGAAAGGACAAAATATATATTATATAGGCCATCACTAACAAACAATGCCAGCAGACCAGAATTACTGTGCAGATAATTTGAAAGCGGCAGATCACTCATGGTGCAGATATTTGCACCTTTTGTCTCTAGATATAATAGCAGAAATATGAATATTATAATTAGATTTCTGAATGACTTCAATTGATCAAAGGATCCTCAACATATTTAGTTTCAGATTTGGCATCTGATGGAGCCTGTTGATCTTACTAATCAACCATGCTGTAACTAGGTGGAAAATATTGATAACTCATGCAATTGTCTATATTATGGCATCATGATGTATTGCAAGTATAAAGCTCAATCTTGATTATAAGATGCAGGATCTGACACAGGTGTTGAAAAAGGATTTAATCATCTCCTACAACAATTTTGCGAGATGATTGATCACCAAAGACAGCCCTAGTGATTGCTGCTGTATCAACCATACGCTATAGCTGAAAGTACTCTTCCTACAGATGGATTAGAAGTGTTACTCTTACCTGATTAACTTGGATGGCCTGCATGTTTTGCACGCTTGTTCCTTGAATGCGGAAAAGGGCTGTCTTGTTACCATCATAAGTGTCATCTGTAATAACCTTTTCAGCTATGAAACTTTTGTACCTTGTGCTCATACCTCCCTACATGAAATTTCAAATGACAACAGCATGGAATTTATGAGTTTGGTAATCTAAAAAAAGCCATGGAGTGAAACTAAAAGCATGATTGTAAATTACAAACCTTGAAAACTACTAATTTCTGCATTATCCAGAAAAAATCATCTGGTTCTTTGGCCTCAGTTATTTGAGCCTAAAATCAAGAAACACAAGTTGAGAGCATGTAGAAAAATAAATCTTTAAAATTCCAAATCCCAATTAAAGTAGCCATATAAGTCTGTCTCCTCCCTTCTCCTTCCATGTATGAAAGTGAAAGATGAGATCTTAGGCCAAAAAATTAACAATAAACGGAACCACCGAAATGATCCCCATATAGTTTTGTACATGAATCAACGTTACTCTTTCATCATCATGCACCTCTTGTGTTCATATACCGCACAGAACGATTTGGAAGCACGACTAGCTATTTGAGGAGTCCTTGTTATAGCTTCTGACACATGCTGTATATTAGCGATTCCAGGGAAGAAATTATTCATATTGCACTTTTGAATATGCCACATAACAAAATCTATTGGAATTCACTATCATTATAACTGGGTCTGGAATATGAAGAGTATAAAAAACAAGGGGTGGCCCAATGCACAAGGCTTATCACATTGCTGGCTCTGGAAGGGTCTGAGATACATAGCCTTACCCTACATTCTATATGGACTATTTGTTAATTTTGGCTTGAATACCCTCAATTGAGGGTTTCGTCTCATTTAAATAATCAAATGAGCTTTTAAGGCAATTCAGCAAGCTTCTAGTTGAATTAGAGGCTCTAATTCAACAATTACATATTAAAGGTTAGAATCCTACCCTTCTACAGATACGAAAGTATAAAACAAATAAAAGAATATGTTAAACTAGGAAATGATACACGTTTAGGAATATATATATTTGCTTGATTTGATCAACTGCAGTTTAAGTGGATATCTTTAGCAATATATCTTCAGCAACACTATTTTTGTGATTCATATCCATGACCTTCAGGTCAGAATAAAGTTAACACTATTATTGCGTCAATGCTCATCTTTTATGGAGCCAACATGAAAGAATGAAAAACCACAAAATTGTAATTAGGCCAATTGCTGCCTAGTACCAACTGAAAGACCAGTGAATTACAGAAATTAAGAGAAAGGAATTAGAATTCGCTTCTTATGTCAATAAACTGCAACAAAGATGGGGGGGGGGGGACAAATGATGGCATTTGGCAGGGGACTGAATGGTCTTTCCAGGAGCAACTCGCCTGCATGCGAGATGTAGGAAAAGAAAGTCACGCATTGATGACAATTTATACTAGTTCTCCATCCAAGGGCAAAATTAACTGTATAGTAAAACCTAAGTATAGTTCTAGGTTAACATCAGGCCATCGACTTTAAGCATCTTTTCTTGCTGAACCTGGGAGGAAGGGATGGGCTTTTCAGAATATATCTATAAACTAATAGCAAAGAATGGGCTGACATGTTTCAGGAGGAGACTCTGCCAATCCTTAACCATCTTATAGAAAAGCATGTATCTTTATTTCATAACCCTCATTGATGTTAACTGAAAATAGAATTTCAAGAATATTTGGAAACAAATAGAAATGATGAGAGAAAACTAACCAAAACTGGTGCTCCTTTTGTAGAATTCGCCAAAGCAATCATATGGGAGATAGCATCGACTCTATCTTCCTGCAATGAAGAAAGGTGATGACTGACTAAATGTATAAAAGCTAAATACTAGCCAAGAGATACAAGACAGGATTCAAGTAAAAAATCAACAGAGAAAAAACTATAAAAAAGAGGTTAATATATCAAAAATTCAAAATGATTCACTGACTTTCACAATTCTGACAATTTTATTCAAGAACTTGTTTTTTATCAATGATATGCAGGAACTATTTATGTTGAAATCTAATTCATTTTATTAATTATGCAGTAATCAAGCATTTCCCAATGACGGAAAATGCTGATGTGGAAAATATCTTGGAAATATCAATTATCTGAAACTTTTGTATGACAAAGTTTGTACCACAACCATAATAAATGGCCAAGATTTTCTTAGGTAAAATTGAAGAAATATGCACAGTCAAATCACTGTGAGAAAGTTTTCAAAAGGTAAAAGAAAAAAACAAGGGAAAAATATCACCAGAATAAAGAACAGTAGCAATTCCCTTCCCAACCAGCATAGTGCCAACATATATGCATAACCCTTAGCACCACCAACCACTGCAAACCCGGACACTTACCATCCTTCCCCTGCTCATTCATGTTGTGCGAGCGCCACCCACACAAGGAAAAACTCAGCTCTCACGGGTGGAGGCCATCCTTCCCTTTACCACAACACAACCACAGCAAACCCAGACACTTACCATCCTTCCCCTGCTCACTCATGTTGTGCCATTGCCACCCACACAAGGCAAAACTCGGCTCTCATGGGTGGAGGCTACCTCACCACTGCTACAGTACCCCCCCACCAGCCCTTCATTTGGATCGCCCCTCCTCCCCTCTGCCTGGGTGGGTGGCAGCTGTAAAGAGAATGCTTTGGGCAGACATTTCCTGCCTCTACAATCACTGGATGGGGAAGAATAAGGGGGAAAGGGGGTGCATCGGTGGGGCTGAAGAGGGTGGTCAGTGGCAGTTTATGGTGGTCAAGTGTGAGGATGGGAGGTGGCACAAAGGGGGAGGAACCACTAGGGCATTTTAGGGGATTTCTCACCCAATTTAAGTTCACGTAGGCAATTCCATCAACTAGAAAATGCTTAATAATTGAAATTTGAATAGGGTTGCAGGATTTAAACATTTAATGAATAAAATTGATCAAGAAGATAAGTTCATGAATAAAATAGCTAGAATTGCAGCATAAAATTTCACCAGTTTTTCTTTTTCATTTACCCCAAAAATATATTTCCGGAAGTCGCAATACTACTGTGTGAATGAGACCAAGCGTATTAAACTAGATAACAATGATCTGATTGTTAGCATAAAGAACTCTTGTTGACCAGTTATTGTAGAACACATTGTCAAACATTTGTCCAAATCCCAGTGGTTCACTCAACTCAGACAAAACAATGTTCAGTTTTTCTAGGTAAAAACAAGTGCGTGCACAATAATGGGAGGAATCCCAGCTAAGATGATGACTACGCATCAGCAGACTCATCTGGAACCAACACCATCATTCTCAGCAACAAAACAAATTAGTAATTTGTAGCTTTAAGCTGATGCAAAAACAGGCATCCATGAACGAAATTTCATCAGTTAATGAATGAATCTGGCATTCGAATAATGAAGAATATTTGCTGACAAAATATCTTAATCTAATCAACCAAACTGCAGTGGTTTCCAAGAATATTGAGCAAACCAAAGAGAAACAGCAACTGTATCCCAATTCCCAACTGATCAATTATAGAACAATCATGAGGTTCAGGAGCACTTTTTTGTTTTGAACAGAGAAAGGACTTTGTTGATCCTCCTACTAAAAGGAAATAGACTAGAATTCCAACTCGAAACAGAATAATTATAGATAAATCATGAGGTTCAGGACTACGTTTTTTGTTTTGAATAGAAAAAGGACTTTGTTGATCCTCCTATTATAAGGAAACAGACCAGAATTCCAACTCGAAACAGAATGCCTACCATAATACTTGTGCGGCCAAGCCACGCATAAAATATGTTCTCATCTCTTTCAAGGTCCGTATAAGTATATTGCACGATGTAACAGTCCCCACTGAATAGCTTCATCTCTTTATCAACTGGTATAACACTGAGTTTACCACCATTTATCTGCCAAACCTGAAATATTGGCAAGAAAAGAGTACCTCATCATTCAACATTAGTCACAATGTCAGGGGTAAGGTTTTATAGAAAGTCACCTTAAGTGTTCCACCACAGTCTATATGTGGCTGGCAATCTTCTTCAGGAAGCTCCTTCACATCATACCCTTGCTTCTTAAACATTGCTGGAAAACGATGTGAACAAAGCAGGGTTAAACAGCTGATGCTGAAATCATCTGTTAATTTTTCATGTCATTTCAGTTATTACTACCTGCTACTTTCCCTCGACCTTCTTCATAGAGTCTGGGATTCTCCGTCTGAGCCCAGCTAGCAAAGTAGGCCCTGAATTCAGGAGTTTCCAACCCTTCAGTCAAGACTGTTAAATGGCTTTCTGTTGACTTTCCTTGGGATCTGAGGAAATCCTGGAAAAGATTAATAACAAACAGGTTCGGAAATCTCAAAAAGTATCTCTTAGAAACAGAACATAAGAAAAAGAACTATACTGCAAACACAGTCACGGCATTGTATAAATACACTCATCTTTCTGTTCTTTTTTTTAGTGTCAGAGAACAACTTTCTATATTCAGTTTAAAATTAACTCATCAATCCCATCTAAACAGGTACCACCAGTTGTCAACAACACTAAAGCTTAGTAAAACCTAGGAATCCCTTGGACAATGCAGACCTAACAAGACGAAGCCTGGATTGGAGACAATTTAGGGCTAAAGTTGTTTTTTTTTCTTGTGGTGGGTTTATTGAAGAGGAAAAGGAGAGACCTTTTTTTTGGCAAAGCAGATATTCTCCCTATCAGCCACATCCCACCGTTAGCCTACAAGAAAAGCTTAGGTTCTTTTGGCATGTTCAGTACTGTCATGATGGATGTCAATATGGGCTCACTTAATATATTTTGGTGACGCTCAAGGCAGCCCTTTATTGATGTTTTATGGTGGTAGCAGAAGGCCGGGGTTTCATCTCCAATTTTAGTAGTTGAGGCATGGTTTGTTTTGGCTGCATTTCAGGTTTGGGGTTAGAATTTCGGAACTGTGTTTACTTGGATTTAGTGGATTAGCACTCCTCATTGCCTGTTCTTTTCTCCTCTCAATTTGCGAGGTTTGGTTTTCCATGAAAATCTGGCACCAATTATTCTCCCTTTTCTCTTATATTTGCATTGTTGATGTAGTTGATTTAGTGGCCAAACAATTTGTGATTCAGTGCATTTGTCGTATTAAAGTGGTATTAACTTGATTGAATTGGGGAAAACCAACCAAGAAAGGAGTCACATGACGCACTCTTGCATACAAGTTTTTAACCAAAAAGTTCAAGTTGTTGGCTTCTAATTCTTTATAAGCCACGCCCGCTTCTAATTCTTTCATGTGAAACACTCACTCAGACATATTTCAACACTCATCCTCTCATAGGTGAATCTCATCCACTACGAGCACTTCCCCGTGAAATAACACTACAATATCACACGCTCCAGCAGAAAGCAATAACCTACATAACTCAAACTTCAGATAAAATATATAGATACAGCAATTGTAGTGATAATCAAAATGGAAATTCAACAAATTTTCATTTAACCCTTCATACCAACATATCCCCATTATAATTCATCTACCCTGTGATAAGCTCAAACAAAGTGATGCAGGGAAGGGGAAAGTTGGGGATGGGAAGGAGAAAAAATTGGAAGAAGGGAAAGAAAAAGGAAAAGTGAACAAATAGAAAAGAAGTAGAGATCAATAAAGAAAGAAGGGAAACACAATCATTCAATATTCATTTAACTCATCAATGCCTCCAACAATAGAATTAGGATATTTATATAGAAAAATATTACTCCTAGGTTATTTAGGAAATAAGTATAATTTCCTAATTAACGTTTTAAAATAAGAAGATAATAGAAAATGAAATTTTATTAAATAAAATCTCTCAAAATTAAATATAATAAAATCTATCAAATAAAATCTCAAATATATTCTAATTTGGAATGTTCATAATCTCTTCTAATTTAAAATGTCTATGATATCCATATCAAAAAGTCTCCTTCCATCACTACCAATTCTAACTAATGCCTTTTTGCAGTTCCCCTTGGAGTGTGCAAAGATGACGAGGAGACTTTTGCAGCACTTTATTTTTAGAAAAAGGAGAGTATCTACTTGAGCTCTTTATTTTGGAGCTTGAGATTTCAACATAGAGGGCTCATTCAAATCTTGCTGGGATAGGGGTGAGGGTGAGGGTGAGGGTGAAGGTTCAGGGCATATAGGAGGCTGTGACCCATAGTGCAGAACTAGAACATGCATAATGGGCCTTACATCAGACCAGGGGGAGAGAGGGGGGAAGGGCTCCTTACCTCTGCTGCTGAGATTGACGTCTTTCGTTCTGTGACAGATGTACCTCTTCCCATCCATATATACACCTTCGTACCACAGTCCAATAGGTAGCACTTGTCCCTGCTGAGCACTTCCTGATTTAAGATATCAGTTGCACACTCAGATAGTTTACCCTGAATCGTTATCCTGTTGAAAAAAATCCTGAATGTCTTATTTTGTGAACATAATTCTACAATAGCAAAAGGAGAAGGGTATTCAGCTACATGGGATAATTGAGACACAGAGCTACCTTTTATCAGATTCAATGGGCAACATATAGGTGCAGTGATTTCTTTTTCTGATACGTCATAGACTCATATTATTTAACATGCCCAGGATGGCAAGACCCACAGAAAGAACAGGCCCAATGGAAAGGCACGTGAAAATAAATCATTTATTTGCGAATCATTAGAATAACTTCGCCAAATAGCTATATCCTCGCTAAGTTAGCTAATTTCAAAATCCTAGAACTGGACGCTGTCATAGACAGTCTCTTCAACCGAGGAAATACTCACCAAAATAATCTTACGGATGAAACATCATATTGCCACTGAAAAAATGATGGTGAATCCCTGGGAATGGGAGCATAACCTCCAAAGACGCTCCAGAATTCCCCTACATCTGAATCACCAACAAACTTTCCATCCTCTGAAGCAAATAAGAATAGATAATCACAATATAATATATACACCATATACTATCTAAAAAATTTGGGGGGGTGGGGTGCCAATATATTACCTATTGCTGCCACCTCGCAATTTCCATCGTGCTTTTCTTCCTTGATATACTGAACAACCTCCAAAGCCTTAGCTCTTTCTTGTATACTGGAGTTGCATCCACTAAAGAGGAATATTTTAGATTCTGTGTCTAGAATGAATACATCACTGTGGTTTAAGGATGACCTAGAAAAGGGCACCTGGATCATCATGCATACCATAGCGCACAAAATCAGCAACATATAGCACAGAAGAGAACAGCAAAAGGACTAATAGTAGATGCTAGAGGAAAGAAGAACTAAAACGTCAGAAATAAAGAAGTGCATACAGAATAGAGTGAAGGAGAATAAATCTGGATCCTGTTATCACTATGAGTGTACTTCTGATTTTTTAGAGGTAATCCAATAGTTACTGAATCACAAAATGAAGACAAACACCGTGATTCAGCAGTACATAACATGCAAAAAAATGGTCATCTGAGATACTTTTTTTTCAAACTTAAAACCTTTTATTAATTAATTTCTAGAAATCCCCATCATGCCTCCATCTAAGCTCAAGTCTCAACAAGTAAACAGCTAGATGGCATGGTTGACATATTTTACAGTCAACTCACCAGAATATGAGAATATTGCAAAACAATCAGCGCAATTTAGATAGCTTACTTCTTTAACAGAAATTACATGGTCACCCTTGCATGCTAGCAAGCGGACTTTGTAGGCTCCACTATCTGACCGCCCTTGTCCTGAAGAAAATACTCCTCCAACTGGAATTATACAAGGCCTGAAGTATGACAAGAACTTCTCCGTTTCTTGACCCTGAATTTCTTTGTATTGCACCGTGCATGACCCCAGAGCCACATCCAATTCAAGTGCTTTGTCTGATGCGATGGCTGAATCCACCTACAAGTTAGTTAAGCAAACTTGATGTGCCTTCTGGGCAAGTAAAAGTTATTTTGCAGAGGTAAAATTTAAATTTCAACAGCAGTAGTAGGCATCAAAGTATAAGATAAGGAGAAAAGGTTTAACCTCTGTCGCATCATTCCCTAGCCAATAATGTATGTTATGCTCAGGATTACCATCTTTGAGCAAGATTGTCTATCTCAAATAACAAACCAAAAAGAAATAACATTAACAGCTTATACAACAGCTGAACAGCATATCATCTAATAATTTAATAAAGTGACTCAATGTATGTTGTTTGGCAACAAAGGTTGCCAAAGATTTCAATGGTTCTAGAAACAATAATGAATTATATAAATGAAGACATCTATAATGTGATAGACCTCCCATGAAAACAAGGTCTGCCCTACAGATATTCAGAGAGAAGGGGACATGTTCACGTTTTATGGCACTAAAGGAATAACTAACTACAAATCAAAAGAGAAGGGATAGGGCAGGGGAAATTCATTCATCATCAAGAGAAGAATTATGGCCCTACAATTTATGAAATATTCAAGCTAAGCAGGTAATTCTTCCAACAACTTACATTTAGAATCACATATGCACTTCCAGAAAAAAATTTCCCTTGTGAAGACTTTGGAACAGGAACCAACTGGCAATTCTCTATACACCAGATTTGTAGACCACTAGACAGTGTTAAGGGCATCACATACTCGACCGCATTGACATTGAAAATTCAGAAATAAGATGCTAGCAGCCATCCAATAAAGACATCTACACAGAAGAACGAGGTTTAACTATCCAGCAATTAAAATTAAGTAGCAAAAAGTATAGTAGGTTCCCTTGTAGCCAATGAAGTCTACATCAATAGGCATCATTCATTGACATCGAGAGATTTGATTTCTTATTTTAGTTTTTTTCTTTTTAAGATTTTCTTCCATATTTTGTTACATCTAGGAGATTTTCAAAACTTTGCAATTTTGATAGTCTTTAATAAACTTATAAAAAGTTATTTTTTCTTTCTATTATTTTCTTATTTTAAATCGTCTTTAATTAGAAAATAATATTTATTTTCTAGACTTAAAAATAAAATATCTCTATATAAGGATCCTAATTTTTTTGTTCAAGTGGCCATGAATGGATGACATGAGTATAACAATTGCCTAATTATCTCTCTCTTTTCCTCTCCTCTTGTTTGCCTCTTCTCTCACACTGCTTCTCCCCCTTCTCTCTTCTTCCCCTTCATTCCTATCCAATTTGGTATGAGAGCTGAAATCCTGATTTTTCAAACTTTTATCAATTCCAAGAATTTCATAACTCATTTGCAACTCTACAAACAGCCTACCACCTTTGCAAAACAGACACAAGCTACTGCCCACCATTGTCATCTTCTACAGTGAGTTAGCAATGACAACTACTGCCAATGCCACTGCTACTTTTCACAACCAAGCTCACAATCACATTTTCAGAGACAACCAAAGTATTCAAAAAAGAGAATGACTATTGGAGCATGAAAATTTTCACTTGGTGGGATCACGTTCCACCCAAGAGAATTGGTGAGGATACCAAGAGATTTCATTTATTAGACTACTTTTTTTTTTTTTAGATTTCATTCCATATTTCGTCATATATAGGGGATTTCTGAAATTTCAATAATTTTTTTATAATCTCTAGAACAACTATGGAAAATCATATTTTCTTTTCATTATTTTCTTATTTTAGATCATCTTTAATTTAGTTATTATATATGTTTCCTAGTTAACCTATGACTAAGGTAATACTTTATAAGGATCCTAATTTTATTATTTGAGAATCTATGGATGAATCATATAATTAGTATGAATGTTGTCTAATTATCTCCCTCTTCCACCTTGATTCTTCCCCTCCCCTCTTGCTTGTATCTTCTCCCTCCCCCTCCCCTCTTCTTCGCTTTCATTGCATGCATCATTTTTCCACCAATTGCCTTCAACAAATTATATACATAAATGTTAACTTCTGTGTTACTGACTGTTCCAGATAGACAATAGGTGATGAAACTTCCATTAAAAGTAATTGCTACAAAAATCCTTCGAGTCTATAGAGTCCACATCAATAGACATCATTTGTGGATCTCTTTCCTTCAAAACAACATACAAATAACTCTTAACTTCTTTGTGACAGACTGTATCCAATTAGAAATAGGTAATAACAGTTCCTTTTAAATTAGTTGTGACTAAATTGATACAGCCCACATAATGCCCACTTCTGTTTTGAGTGATTGTTCTGTCATTTCAAGGTTGGATTGGAGCCTAGGCATCTAATCAACTATTCTATTTCAATATCTCATAATAGCCTTGCTGTGATGGACAAAGCAATTTTGAGTAGACAAAAAAGAGTAATCACAATTTATGCTAAATGAAATTTATAGTTGTATACAAAGACAAATTAAAGCAGAGTGCGTGCCAGGATACACTTTTGTTTCAGCACCAAGGAATGAAGAATCGATATCTGTACTGTGAACAGACATTGCGGCCATCCAGAGATGCAGTCCTCCTCATGCCAGTGACTATCTCAGAAATTCTTGAATAGTTTCTCCAGGACAAGCAATACTGATCAGTTTCTACTGCATGACTAAGACTACTCCACAGAAAGCTTGAACACCAAAGTGAATTGCAAATGCATGCTTCTTTTATTAAAAGTAACAAAGAGATGGCTAGATCTATATCAGCCATGTTTCCTAGCAGAAAACAGTGATGGCAACATTTATATTGTTCTAGCTTCCTGGCAGAGAGGCAGAGCATTGAGGTCCTTGAAATGATAGAAGAACGAGACATGAGCTCAGAATTGACAAGCAGTCGTTGAAGATTTAGGATGGCAAAGAAGAAAAGCGATGCATAGATTAACATCTTAGCAAAATAGACTAATGATGGTTTAACATTCACAGAAATTAAAAGCAAGATTAACATGTTAAGAAATAGAGTAATGATGGCTTATCATTCACAGAAATCCAAAGCAATTATCTGGAAGAACAGCATATATGCATTTGCTTTTCTCATACTACTCTTGGTCAATCCTGTGGACAAGTTATATATATATATAGAATTACACTAACGGCAGAAATACTTGGCAGTGACAACTCTAGTCTATTAGCATCCTCTCACAAAGGTTGATTTTTAGCTTGTGAATTCCCCTTTCTGTGCCTGAGATGTATTTGAGCTGTGGAAATCAACAAGGAACAAAATATAATTTCAACAATATTATTCGTTTTCTTTTTATTGGTTTAGATCCTCACACACAGCCAAAGAAGAATTGAACTGTATGAAAGCACGGGTGCTCTTTCCCAATTGGCCGGATTATCCATATAATTACACCACTTGATAAATAGAAACTTTAAAACAATAAATAGTAGAAGGCAGGAGGATAGGCTTAGAGCAAAGGTAGCTTCTGAACTTCAGAGTAATGTCCGAAGAAGAAACAAGGTCCTAAATGGTTAGTCACATCAAAGAAACAGAAACATCAAATCAATTGGAATAGACAAATCTGAAAATAGGACTAAGCATGATGTGCTAAGTAGTTCAACTAAAAGGCATTTCAATGAAGCTCACTCTGGCAATTTGGTATGACGCCTTCGTTGAACATGGTATTTGATTTGTTTGATCTGGTAATTCAATCAATCTGTTCAAAAAAAATTAATACCAACAAGTTCCAGAGCTTCCCATATGTAGATAGATTGTTTCACCCTTTTTTAGCTTCATCATGTCATACTATTACACTGCATATGCTCCCTGCATAATGTTAATGCAATTAAACATCAAACACAAAAATAAAACATAAATCATGCTCTGGACAATTTGCTTTAATCTTTAGTATTTATTGGGACACCTCATCAAAATGCACTCTTGACTCTGGTTGTTATCAGCGACCTTTGCCACATGGCACCATGAAACTGAAGTCAGCCACTATTTCTGAAAAGGAACAGCTTAAAACCACTCCTTAGGGATCCACACCCGACTTCCTTAAACTTTATTCAGGAGTTTAAGAAACAATCATATGATGTCCAACAGAGATAGTGGCTAATAAAACGCTGTGAAGGCCAACAAATTACTAGAAATAATAAGGTTTCCTGATGCAAATTGTAAAAAAATAAAGATTTGGACCATAGCAGCAGATATTTCTGTAAGCAATAATATGCAAGTAAAACACTAAACATGTTTAGCACTGGTCATGATCAATATTTTCAGGAGGAAATACTAACAATGATTTAAAAAAAGGGAGCAAACATTCAGAGGAAAGAGAGAATCCTACTCAACCAATACTTAGAGTGGTTTGAATCCAAAACCAAATGAGAAGTCAATGCTCAGTTCTCTAACCAAGAACAGAGAATCAAATTACTTTCAAGAAGAAATATTTAACACAATAATAAAATAAATAGAGTGAATTTGAAGGGAGACAGAGAATCTGAATTTTATTTTCCATAAAGGAGCCTTATTTTCAAATACATGAAAATCTTTTCGGCATGCTTATGTATTCTTAAGTTTAATGACAATGGCTAAAAGGATTCAAACAACACTCCAACTCTGGATTGCCAACTTAAGCAGGATTCTGAAAATTTTGGTTTCGGGCTGAACTTGAGTAGCCATTAATATATATGATATTTGACCAGACCACTAGCCAAATCCTATGAAATAAATCTAACTTAATGCAGAAGCATTACCATGTGGAGAACGCCCAGGTAAAGTGCTCTAAATATTTCCCACATTAACAAAAGCAGTAAATGAGGACTCAAAAAGACCTTCCAACAATAAGATTGTAATTATATAAGTTGCTTAAATACCGAAGCTTGCTTCGAGTTACTAAAAATTTCCCTCTTTTGATCAAAGTAATTAATTAATTAACTGAAGAAATAGCATATTCCATTTGGGAAACCGCAATTGTGCAACAGTGATTACATAACAAAGGGGTTTTGTTATGTTGCTCCGAACCATAAACCTCCTTTATCTGCAATGATTGAGTTCATTTTAAAATAATAGCTGATAAAGATTGAGATAGCATTTAATGTGTTGTTTTAATCCTAACATTTTATATCTAAGGATAAATCTCAACCATTCGAGGATAGCGAGACTGATAATAGTATTGTAAAAAAACCCCATAATATTAACCTATTATGGGGAGGGAGAAGACTAGAAGTTCAACATCACCATCCCTCCCATTCCTTCCACCAAATGTCTAGCAGAATGACAAACCAAATAATCAAAGAATGCGGGTTAAAATATTTCACAGACGGCTTTCTCATCTTCCTTTACTGATATATTTAAAGAATAAAGACAACCTAAAAATAATGGAGAACGATAATTAAAAAAAAAAACCAGCCATCCCCGAGCAAAATCCATAAAAGAACAAAATATAACATAACAACCAGAGCCCAAAAGAAGGTAGAAAAAAAATTTCAAAAACTGAGTACGTAACTCCCTGTTTTGACTGCTTCAGTACTAATCAATAAAAACTAATAATGCACATTGGGCAATTTTCTTCCCAACATTTAATTTAATACCAAAACGCAGTTCTAATATAACCCAAATAGAAAATGAAAAATAAAAACAACCATGTACTCTTGAATAAACAGTAACAAATAAAACTAGTACACATGGATGTGCTGTCTTGCTTCCATATACTAGCATGAATAATTGAATTAGAGCTCGAATTTCATGGCCTGTTAAAACAAGGGGTGGAGTAGGCAAAATTGACACTGAGATTTACCCGAGTTCTTTGAAAAAACTTTGCAGAATGGCGTAAGAGGCTAGTAAGTCGCTGAAAGAGTGAGAGATTTGACTTGAGAGCTAGCGAGGATGAGCCAATGAGGGATGATCGAGTAAGAGAGCAAACGATGAGAATATTCCCAGTTTGTGCATTGACTAAGAAGAAGACAGGCCCAAAAAGAAAACAGGACAAAATAAAAGACGGGAAAAAGCAAAAGTTGAGTAAAGGTGAGAGAAAGTATTTAACAAGCAATGAATGATAAAACCCACCGAAAGGAAGAGCTTGGCGCTTCAATTTCGCCATCAATCGCGAAGCTAATTGAGGGCCCTCTTAATCTCTTACGCTCACTTCCTTGATCGGGAGGTCAGACGTGAGGGGGCCACCGGTCACATGTCTACACCGTTGAAGAAAACCTTACGGAAACCACCACATCCCCCAGCATTTCGCCGCAGACCGGATGTTCCCGGCTCCCCCAAACCTCCGGCATGCGAATATTTAATTTTATCGGGTATGGTCCAGATGATCTGAGTTGATTTGAACCCGAGCTAATCATTTAGGTATGAAGATAATTCAGGAGACAATCTCATTAAAAATGAGTACTAAATAAATATGAGTAACAATTATATAATTAATATAACATTTTAGAGAATAATTATGCTAATTTAGAATAAACAAGCCGATTAGTACTCAAGCTATAAATATAAACCCTAATCAAGAATGGAGATATCAAATTACAATCTAATAATTATATAGTCACGCAATCAATTGTCAATAATAAATATAAATAAAATATCAGAGTATAGCCCTCAATCCCATACTCATCCTCATTTTTCTCATCTTTCACTTTCTTTCAATTTTTTTCCCAAAAAAATTATTAATTTGATTATCAGATGGTATGTCGAGAAATGAGTCTCGTATATGTATCACTTCTTATTAAATTGTTGTGGTATATAGGATCAAAATTTATAATTATAAATACTAAATTTATATTTTTTTAGAACAATTAAATATTCTACCAACTTTTTAATTTGTACAGTAACTTAAATGTCATGTACACTTTAATTTTAAAATATATAAATAGATAGTAAATTTGATAACTTTGATGCCTTATACACATTGCCATCATTTTCACATCACTACACTAATAGAATATATATATATATATATATATATGATGTTTAAAAAGTATCTTTAAATAATTTAATATTTTATTTATTTATTTATATTAATGAAATTATAATTTGAAATTATATATCATCTAAAGTGTCCCAAAATATTTTTCACAAGGTTATTCAGTGTAGCTTTCCATCTCAAACAAGTATGAAACAGGCTGCTATTATTAGTATATTAGTATGACAGTTATTTTTATACTTTTCATTTTTTTTTTCTGTATGTTTAGTTGTCAAATAAAAATTTAAAAATATAAATTAAACATTACAAATTAAATGAATATTATATATTTTAATTTATAAAAAAATAAATATTCTAACTAAAAATAACATTAATAAGAAAATTACAACTCCCAGTGGCAGTCGTCGGTCTTCAATTAAATTTTTGCTTTTGTTTTCAACTCGGGGGCATCCCATATATCATTACCTGTAAATTAAAATTCAATTGTAAAGATATTAAGATATATAATTTTTTTTATTTTTTAAATATTAATATTCATTAATATTTTAGCCTAATATTGAAAAAGAAATAAATAAACTATCTAGAAAATAATTTTAAAATTTAAGTCTCAACTGTAAAAAATTTGGTTCTAATTTCTTCACAAAAAAACACATTTCTCAAAAATCAAGATTTACTATTATTCCATGGTTTGATGGATTATTTCATAAATAAATAATATAAAATAAAACATTAACCAAATAAGTAAATCTATATTTATATTTTTTAAAAAAATAGAATCGATTTTTTTTCCTTTACTCTTATTTATTATTCTCAATGAGAGTTACATAATTTTTTTTATAAAATACAGATATAATTTTTCCTTGACAGAATCTTTAAATTAGAATATAAGATTTTTCCTTGCATTTGTGTTTCAATTTCTTCACAGGTATACATACTTAGAAGTTGCTCATAGATTGGAAGCACTTTGATCAGAATTCAGCCACTACTACCTCTGATTCTTGGCCTATCAATTGTGTTCTGATTTCTGAACATGAATTACTTTATCATATTTACAATCATTTCAATTTTTATTTATTCATTACTATCTCTCTTTCATAGTAGGAGTTACAAAATTTTTTTATAAAAGACATGCATATTAATGCATCACTGAATCCTAATTGTCAAATAAATTATAGAGCTGCCAAATTTAGACGTTCGACTGAAAGCGGGTCCGATATTTATTATTTTGAATTTGAATTCTGCACATTATAACTAATAAACAAGAGGTTAGAGGATGACGGAATTCGCTCTCCGATATATTATCTGATATTCAAGCCGGTAATCTTTCTAACGAGTAGAGAAAGATAGGGAAAATATGCGTAGATGCATGGGTGTACAGGGATTGAGTGTAGGTGGAAGATTGGGCTCTGTTTGATGCGCTCGAAGGAGTGAGATGGTATACTTGCAGAGGGAGTGGCCTTCTAGGATACACTTGCGGAGGGAGTGACGTACACAAAGAGATGTGCACTCATCGAGTAGTGTTTTTCTGTTCTCCCGAGCGTTCTTACTTCGAGAGGGGTTTGATTTAGAGGTTTTAATTCCAAAGGATGTTGATTGAAGAGAATGATCAGGATTCAATCCTCAAAAAGGATTGGAGAGAAGATCCTCTCTCTTGTGGATGAGAAGGGTATTTCTAGAGAGCACCGATTAGCCATCCTTAGGCTCCAAATCTCTATCATGGCGAGTGATCAACACTGTGCCTCTATTGTTGTTGGCGGCAAGTGCTACGACCTTGCAATTCTGAAGGACCTGCCATCATATTTCCACCACTGGTCTTTTGTACCCCGTAATCCTCAAGACAATAGATTGGCGGTTACGGCCTAAGGTCCTTGCTTCTATTGTCAAGAGGAGACCACATGGTGATAGTGGATGTTTAGATTTATCTGCTGAGCTGGACCGCTAACTGACCCTAATCATCCATATAGGACTGGTTTATTTCGGGCCGAGCCACCTAGGCCTGCATTCCGGACCTCAGGCATGGAGGAACTTCTATTGGGCCATTGCTATTTGGGCTCTTTTTTCTCTTATAGGCTGAGCTCCTGAGCAGATTCGTGGATCATTATATCCATCACATATAATTTCTTTTCTTAAACAAAACCCTTAAATCAGAATAAAAGGAAAGTTATCAAAACTTTATTTAAATTTGAAAATTGTTCTCATATTTATCTAGAAAAACTGAAAAACTATCCATTTTATCCACACCCACACACATATGACAAATAAATATGTTATTCAAAAGTAGGTAAATGATGGATTCCTTAATTACTAAATGCTATTTTTTTTTTTGGTCAGATATTGAGTCAATTAAGGAAATAATTCTTTTAATAAAATATAACAAAATCATATAAAATTTTAAAATTTTATTATTTTAATAAATTAGTAAATATGTGCTACGTTAAGTAGAACAATTCTAACATTAGGAACCGACACACAGCTACCACACCAGTGTTGTACTACCTGCAGTATTTAAACAAACAACACATCTGGTATTCTACAGTTCTAAATTCTGCAACAAAATCAGATTACTTTCCAAATCTGAAATATTGATCTAGTTTTGGACAGCTAATCAGTTCTGCAAAGACTGCACAGTTTTACATTTGTTCTTACTGTAAATTCTGCAGCTTTGTTGTTGCTCAACAAACACAAATCTGCATTAGTGAATCTTCACAAAGATTTAGAGATCCCTCATCCAAAAGGCAAGCAGCTCTCCAAACAATTGTTCAGCAACAACTCTATGAAAAACTAAACTCCTTCAAAGAGTTTACACTCAAATAGAATCAGGCTTTTCATCAATCGTTACAACAAATGGCTGAAATGATAGAAAAGATGGATGCATTCATACTCAAGCACACAAACAAAGCTGAATACACCCACATAATTTAGAAATCTGCCAGTTCAGTACCTGAAAGTTTAGTTTCTAAACCACCAAAATCATCACAAGTAACAAACTCAGAACCAACTCTTTAAAAAAATGACTCTCATACGTATCACAAATTTAAATTTAATCCGAGTAATTCTATAACAGTTTTATATTCAGTAATATAAATTCTACACACCACAAACCAAAACAATGGAGTAAAGGTACTGGACTAGCTTCTTAATTTAACCTTCAATATTTAAAATAAGTAATATTCTAGCTAAACTACTAAAAAATTAGATGGGGAGGTAGGCACATGAAGGACAAGCTCCTGGCTAGATAGATATTTTTCTTGCGATAGAAAAGGTGTTTTGAATGACTTGCTCTAAACGTCTTTTTACCTCAAAAGCTTAAGTGTAGCTTTTTCATCTTTGGGTGAAATGCCCATTTATGTGCCGAGGGAGCTTCTTATTTGCAAAGACATTGGGCCCATCCTAAAGTAACTTTTTAGAAAGGTCTCGACCATTTTTCTCCTCAGAAGTTACGATCAGTTGACACTTTTTATCTCCCAATGATTTTTTTTATAAGATTGATAATCTTTATAATGGAAACCATTTTTTTAACGAGTTACTACCTCCAAGAGTTATTGTCATGTTTATGTACGTGATTTTAATAAATATTGTGGAACGACACATTTCAATTTATTAATCCTTCTGATAGATTGCCTTCCGGACATGCTGATGTGGCATAATCAATATGATTAACCGTTTGACCAAATTCAGCTGAATACTTACTTTGCACACCCTTTACATATAGCGCAGATACTTGTGGGATGGTCTTCTGATGCCTTTCCACTTGAAGGTCTAATCTCCTAAGGCACATCTTTGAAGGGAACTTACCATTGGACAATTTACCAAATAAAACAATCTAACAGAACAGCCTCCGTGCAGGCAACATTTGATTGGATAGTTTCCTTACACGATGGCTCTCGGCAGAATGATCTTCACATTGGACAGCTCTCAACAAGACGTTTCCAAGTGGACTCAACCCATTGAGACAACGCTGGTTCAGGCATTCGGTTTTGGGTTTAGCCCCCTTTATAGCTGGGCCTCAGACTCTTATGCACCTCTTGCTTCTGTTGGAAATCTTCTAGGCTGGTCTCCCAGTACCAAAGTGCATGCATGCAACCTACAAAAGGATGTCAATAAGTCTGCACCAGAATTTGAAGACGTGTCTTGGAGTGCACCACATTTTGCAGCAATAAGCAAATCATCAATTCGAATATACAACCCTTTTACCACATGTCACTTCAGATTTTAGGACTGAATCTTGTCTTGCAACAAAATTGATAGCAGCATGTAAACAAAATTCATCTTGCTTCAGTCTCATACTACTCCAGCAACCTACCCCACATGTTTTTACTAGTTTTACCTTTTATCATCTTCTTTGCCTTCAAAATAAAGGGGCAGAACTTTATTGAATAGCTGATTATCTCCTATCCAGCTCAGCAACCCGATCAACATCAGCAAAATAATTCATCTACCCATTACAAGAACTTTGTTTAGAATTGCAGTACCATCATATCATCCAGTAGCATTAGCATGGTGTAGTATAAAGCATAATTGGAGACACACATAGTCAATTTCCATGATTTTGGTGGGCTTAAAGTTTTGACCTGTGTTAGCATCAACTCGACTTCTCCTGTCGGGGAGTAAATGTGTTTCAAGAGACGATGACTCCATGAGGGATTAAGACTTATGATTTTCGATCTATTCTGTGTTATCTTATCTTGTTCTTTCTATTGTTGATCGGTTTGGATTTTCAAGCCCCTTAGTATTAATTGTTCTTATTGTGGTAACTTTTTTTCTATTTAAGAGGGATTTAACAGCCAACACGGATCATATCTTATAGTGACAGCTCTAGTTTATCAGCAATGTCCTCTCACAAGGTTGATTTTGAGCTTGTTTATTTCCCTTTCAGTGCTAGAGATGTATTCGAGCTCTGGAAATATATAAAAAATAAATTATATCTTAGGCATTTTAAATATATCATTCTTTTTTTATTGGTTTTAGAATCTCATACACATAGAGCCAAAGAAGAATTGACCCTTATGAAAGAGCAGGCACTATGTCCCCAATGGACAGATTTATTCATATAATTTCACCCATTGATAATGACAATGAAAACTTCAAATGATAGAGTAGAAAATCAAAAGGATAGAGTTACCGCAAAAGGTAGCATCTAAACTTCACTGTAAAGTCCCAACGGGGAAACAAAATCCTAAAACGGTTAGTCACTTAAAAGAAATGGCAATATGCAATTTACTGGGATAGCCAAATTATTTAGCTTCAGGAAAATTAATGGCAGGTAGATGATTATAGCAACTCAACATGGAATGCTAGATAGTTTAATTAAAAGGCATTTAAATAAAGCTCATTCTGATTATTGATAAAGTTTCATTGTATTAAACACGATATTTGACTGATATTTATATAACATGATAATTCATCAATCTATACACAAAATTCAAAAACCACTAAGTTTCAGATCTTCCCATATCCAAATTATTTCACATTTTTATTAACTTCGTCATAATGGTATTATTTATTATAAAACACATAAATAAAGCCTAACTCTTGCTCTGGAAAATTTTCTTTCAACTTTCATATGCTTGTGGAAGACATCATCATAATGCCGTCTTGACTGAGATTGTTGCCAATGACCCTTTCATATGCTTGTGGAAGACATCATCATAATGCCATCTTGACTAAGATTGCTGCTAATGACCCCTTGTCATATGGCACAGTGAAATTAAGCTAAGTCGCTAACTCGAAAAATGAATATAAAAGCAATCATCCAGACCCACACACGACTTCTGTAAATTATATCCATGAGTCTTCAGAACAAGCGAGAAAGTTCAACAAGCGATGAACGATAAAACAATCGAAAGAGAGAGAATGGATGGTTGAATTTCGCCATCAATGATTGTAAATTTGGAATCGCGCAACCAACTGAGGGCCAATCGGTAAACAAAATGTAATGGAAACAGCACGTCAATGTGCTTTTCGTCGTCAATCTGCATATCAGATGTTTAAAACCGCATCGGGAAGGACAAATGTATTTTTTTTTAAAGTGAAAAATTGAATTTTTTGAATTATTAAAAATACTATAGTGAAAGAAATTTCCCTTTTTTTTTTTGTAAAAAAAAAACAGTGACTAATTTTTTTTTTTAAAAACAGTTATTAACGTTGTGTGGTTGTAATAGAGCCCCCATATTATATTAAGAGTTAAAATTAAATAACAAAAATATTAAAATTTTATTATTTGTTTTTTATTACTTATTTTTAACCTTTAGATAATAATAGAGATTTATTTATAAAATGACTATAATAATTTTCTCATAAATTATCTATGGATCTTTACAAATGTATCAAAAATAATATAAACATAAAATGTTATAAATTATTACATTGACATCCTTCAAATTTAAGGCGGTAAAATAGGTATCAATATAAACTTAGAAACAAAAGCATGAATACAAAGATTGAATCTTAAGTAATCGACTAAAAGTATAACAAAAATAAAATTAACTAACGACCAACCTAAAAATTTAATAAGGACTAAAAATAACATAAGCATTAATGTAGAGGCGACAGATACAAGTAAGGAGCACAACAACCATGTGGATGGGGTAACAACATACTAAATAAGAATGACTTCATTAAATAAGGTAGATAGTCACATTTATTAATGACGAGATGGAGACTATTTTATTTAAATAACTTAATAAAGAGTTATCTATTTTACTGATCGAAATTAAAGACTCATCTTTTGCAAAAAGTAGATTTTGGCATAATAAAGTTAAAGAATAAGTGATGCAATCTAATTTTGATACATGTCTAAAATGATATTAATCTTGAATGTTATACAAAATAACCAAACTTATAGAAATTAAAGAAAATAATACATCAAATATTATATGAATTTATTTATTTTATTATATACAGTTTTGCTAACTCAATATTATAAAATATTACATTAACAATAAAAAAATATTATATAACTTTTCAGGTTAATCCTAAGTCAATGACAATTTTCAAATGGCCACATAGCATGTTCCCATGTATCCTAAGTTTGGAAATATTTCATTTTCTTCTTTTCATACCATTATCATTGAAACCTTATTAAAGTTTATTTTAAAATATAATTTTGTTTTTAAAAAATATATAATTATTTTAAAATTATGTTAAATTTTAAAAATTATTATGCACTTGATAAACTACAAATGAGCTATCAAAGTGTGCAAATGTGGCAGAGAAGTTTATTTAAAAAAGTTACAGATTGAAAATTTCTTCAAGAGAAGAACTGCCTACCATCAGAGAAACTAAAAGTAAGAAGTTATAATAGAAAAGCAGATGTGTGGTCAAGGCAGAAACTCCTTCAAGTATTAAGGTAACTCCTTATAATCACTTCATAGTGCACTATAAACAAAAAGGCTCAAAAGGGTTTGCTCCTATAGTTAATATTACAAACTTTTAGATTTTCAATAAAAAGGTATATGTCAAAATTTAATTTAACTTATTTGAACTGTACTTTTATGTATTCAACTCGTAATGTTGTATAAGACTTCTTATCACATAATAGACATTTTAAAACTTATGACTAAAAAAGATCATTATTGCTTTGTGTTAGAGACTTTTATCTAATTGGCATATTCCGTGACCATATGCATTATTGTATCGATGTCGGGTTGTGGGTTGTTGGGTTAAAATCTATTCGGTCCGCCCTCCTAGTCGCTCGAGCCCATCCAAAGCCTGCCCGCTCGCCATGAGCTCGATTTCCGCTCGAGCGCAAAAAATAGTAGGGTGTCCGCTTGCTTGTCGCTCGCTAGCAGCTCGAGCCTAAAATCCAGTAGGTCGCCCGCTCGCTGCTCGCCTTCCGGCGGCTCGAGCGCTCGCAAGGTTTCTCACAAAACCCTATGTCCGCCCGCTCAAGCGGCGGTCCAACGGGTAAAATTTTGAACGCGGTTTTTGCCCCCTCTATAAATATATGCCTTATGTTTTATGAAACCCTAAGCATGCCAGAGCCTCTTTTGAGAGTGTTGAAGCCATTCTACTTGAAAGAAGAGTATTCTTCTTCCTTTTCATCTTGCTCCATTTGAGAAAATCGAACCTACTACGCTCTACAACGTTGTGCCTCATATTCTAACGGTTTTTCTCTTCGTTTTGCTTTTCTATTTAAACTCTTCCATCCTTTTATCTTCGTGGGAGACGTTGGTTCGTGAAGAAGGAGATCCGATAGTGGTTGGCAATTCAAGTGGCACGAGAGGAAAGATTGACGTGAAGACCGGAAGGTGTCAGGTTCCGTTGCCACGGGCAAATCCAAGGAGTTCCTTGGTAGGGATCACGTGACGGGAGTAAGTCGGCTGGGTTAGCGCGTTGTTACCACCCGATTTGTAAGTTGATTTTCATAGTGCATTGCTTCCCTGGCCGTTGAAGCCCGGAGTGTTTTTCTCGATTACCGTGGGTATCGAATTTTCACTTCGTCACCAAAAATTACGTCTCTATTATTATTGTTCATTGTTATTTATACTGTGCATGCTTGTTGTCTCGTTAGTATTTAGAAATAAATATCCTTTATGTGTATTGTGTATTTAGTATATACTGCTTCCACTATAATATTTATCGGGGTCGAAACTTAATTATTTCCGTTAGCACAATATGTGCTTTTTCACTTTGCATTTCTCCACATCACAGTATTTTCAAAGTTCAGAATTTATTATCAGATATACTTTGTCCCACCCACAATTTTTTGAAGGTAGAAGTCTTCTCCCGGATGTCTATCTTGTGCTTTACCCTCATTTTTGGCTTTCTATTTTGATTAAAATTTAACTAATTTAAATGCTAGAAAATGATCTGAATAATTAATCTTAAAACTCTACGCGTTTCTTTTTATTTATGTAATGCAATATTTTAGTTATAAAATTTAAAAATCTATCGAAAAATTTCTAAAAATGAATATGAATTTATATTATAATGCTACAAAAATGAAAATCAATGGGCTAATCCACCATACATGAGAATAAGGACTTAAAAATTTCTTCAAAATCTAGAATTCTTAAGAGGAAGTGTTTCCACCCATGAAGTTCAACCTGGCTCTGTGCATTCAACTCTCACAATCTGCTACAATGTTTACATTCATATATAGCTACAATTTAATTCTATAGAATATTATATCCCAATAATTTTACACGTTAAATTTTAAATCAATAAAAAGAAATCATAATAAAATAGTAAAATTATCATTATATAAGGTCATTATTACAGATTTAAGTTATAAAAACTATTGTTTATATAATATGAAGTAACAATGTATAATAAAATAGATTTAAAATTATTTAATATTTTTTGAATGGTATTCGAGAACATTGATTTTTTCAAGCTAACCAAACAATCCAAATAATAAAATACGTTGCTTTCTTTCATCGAGAACGTCTAGCACACCAAAATGAAAGCTCTTTTTGTGATTTTTAATTTTTAATTTTTTTGGAAGCTAATGGGTCAAGCTGGGAGACCTCGTTTGACCACAAATCCTTCCAAAAACAGAACAGTCCAAAGGTTAGCAGCCATTACTATAAAAAGAATCCACTGCATTTTCCTTGAGCCATTAAGCCTAATACAAGGATGATTATGGCAGTTCCAATGTTACAGCATTCTGCAACATTTTCATGGCTCATTTCCCTTACTTCATTCTTTATAATTTCCACAGCCTTCTTGAGCTTCAAATCAAATTCAGCAACGGCACTCTCTCCCAGCAACGATGCCGACAGGGATGCGCTACTTGCCTTAAAGGAGCGGGTAGTCGAAGACCCATATGGGGCCTTGAACTCGTGGAACGAATCTCTCCATTTCTGCAATTGGGAAGGCGTCTCATGCAGCCAGAGGCACGTGAACAGAGTCGTTGCCTTGGACTTGGGGGGTCAGCAGCTGGTTGGTTCCCTGCCACCATATATAGGAAACCTCACATTTCTCCGGGTCATCCACCTCCAAAACAATACCTTTCAGGGCAGCATACCTCAAGAGATAGGGCGTTTGCTTCGGCTCGAATTTCTCAATCTACACGGTAATGCTTTAGAAGGGGAGATCCCCAGTAATCTGAGCTATTGCCTTAATCTTCAATCGATCAATCTAATGCAAAACCACATCGTGGGTAAAATTCCATATGATCTTAGTAATCTGGCTTCAGGAAATGTCATTAGGTTCTTGGTTTCTACAAATAGCCTTATCGGAAATATACCATCGTGGCTAGGAAATTTTTCATCTCTCCTGAAAATATCAATGGCGGAAAATAACCTGAAAGGAAGTATCCCGAACGAACTTGGAAAACTGAAGAAGTTGGAGCTCCTCCAGCTTGCAGAAAATTCATTATCAGGGAAAGTTCCCGCTTCTATTTATAACATCACCTCACTCCTTTCTCTGAGCTTATTTCCAGAACCAACTGCATGGAACAATACCAGCTGACATAGGGCAGACATTACCTAACCTCTTAGGGCTTTACTTGGGATGCAACAATTTCACAGGGCCAATGCCCCTCTCTTTTCCCAATGCATCAGGACTGGTGCAACTTGATCTCTCCGGCAACAGCTTTAGTGGGACATTGCCCTTGAATTTGGGAAGTCTGAAGGGCGTCCTTGACATATCTCTAGGCCATAACCCATTCGAACCTCAAGACCTCAGATTTTTAACCTCTTTGAACAACTGCAGCAGCCTTAAAGCGCTGGATGTTGGCAACAGCAACCTCCGAGGGGGCTCGCCGTCTTCGATAAGCAACTTGTCAAGCACGTTACAGATCCTAATCGCAGGCCAGAACCAGATATCAGGAGCCATTCCTAGTGGAATCGGGAACCTAATTAATTTGTCATTTTTGGCACTACAGGGGAACTCCATCGAAGGTGAGATCCCGACCAGCATTGCCAAGCTAACCATGCTGCAGACACTTTGGTTGTCAGGAAACAGAATTTCGGGTTCAATTCCTTCTTCAATCGGCAACATGACCCAGTTGGGGCAATTGTATTTGGATAGCAATTATTTAAACGGCAGCCTACCTCGCTCCTTAGGAAACTGTCAAAATCTACAACTACTAATCCTCTCACAAAACTTTCTTTCCGGTGTCATCCCCAAAGAAATAGCAAGGCTGCCGTCGATATCTATTTCCTTTAACTTGGATCACAATTCCTTCACAGGACCTTTGCCAGTAGATGTGGGTAACATGAGCTCTGTTACCGAATTTGACGTTTCTGACAATAGACTAGAAGGAGCAATTCCGAGAACACTTGGCAACTGCCAAGCACTGGTTCGCCTTCGTATGACGAACAACTTATTCAACGGAAGCATCCCTTCAGAGTTCAGTGCTTTAAAGGGCCTCAAAGTCCTAGATCTTTCAAGAAATAATTTGTCAGGAAAAATTTCTAGTTTCCTAGATAACTTCTATCAGCTGCAAAATCTAAACTTATCTTTCAATAACTTTGAAGGGAAGGTACCAGATGGCGGAATCTTCGGAAATACAAGCTTAGTCTCTCTTGTCGGCAACCCGAAGCTTTGTGGAGGAGCTCAGGCACTGGGATTACATCCATGTGGGACCAACGACTCAAAACCAAAGCACAAATTTCTTGTGATTAAGGTATTGATTCCAACATGCATTGCATTCTGTGCCTTGATAGCTTTTGTTCTTGTCATTCTTTATTGGAGTAAGAAACCTAAAACTAGAAATTCTTCATCACTTGATGAGGAGCCATTCAAAAAAATTTCCTATGCTGAGCTCCACAAGGCAACTAATGGGTTCTCAACGGTCAATTTGATCGGTGAGGGAAGCTATGGTTCGGTATATAAAGGGGTTCTAGATCCAGAGGGAACTTTGGTTGCTGTAAAAGTCCTCAAGCTTAAACAGAAAGGGGCTTCCAAGAGTTTCATGGCTGAATGCCGAGCTTGGAGAAACATCCGCCACAGGCATCTTGTCAAGATCATCACTGTTTGCTCAAGCATTGATTCAAAAGGCAGTGATTTCAAAGCTCTAGTTTATGAGTACATGCCCAATGGAAATCTTGAGCAGTGGCTACACCACGGCACAAATGAACTACCTCAACAGGGATGTTTAAGCTTTCTACAAAGGCTAAACATAGCCATTGGTGTAGCTTCTGCAATGGAATATCTTCATCACCAATGCCAAACATCAATTATTCATGGAGATCTAAAGCCCAGCAACGTCCTACTTGATGCGGATATGAATGCCCGGGTGGGAGACTTTGGCCTATCAAAGTTTCTCACTGATGGCCCACAAAGCACCTCTCAAAGCCAAACCAGCACTCGCGGCAACATAAGAGGAACAGTCGGTCATGTTGCTCCAGGTAAACAACTTCCCCCTTCTAATTTCATTTTTTATAGCATTTTATTTCTAACGAAGAAAGTGATAACCATCATAGTATATTTAAATTACAGAATTGAAATTAAAATTTAAAAATATACGCTTAATTCCAATTATGTTATAATTAGAATTAGATATAATTCAAATTTTGCTCTTTTAATTATATAAAGAATTACAATTTTGATGACAAAATAAAATTGAGGTAAGATAAATATTATAATCCATACATAAAAATAAAAAAATAAATAGTTTGATATAAATTCTAAATTTTTTATGTATGAAAATTAATATAATATAATTTTAAAAAATCTCATTCTTAGATATAAATAATAGTATATAGATACATATTATTTTAAATATATTTAAACAATACTCTTTATTAAAATATTGACTTTTAAGTTTTTCAATAATAATTTTATATAATTTTTTAAAAAATAATTAAAAAAAAAATAAAACCGTGGCCAATCTACCTCTATTTGACCCAATTAACTGAAAATATTTTATCCAATGGTTTTGCCGTGTTCAATTTTATTATATATAATTGCTAGACAATTTTTAACTCTAGAATTATAATTCTTTATCCTAACCCTAAAATTTATAAAGAACTATTCTATCATATTTTTCTATTTCAAGAAATTAGAACATAGAATTAGAATAATTATAATTCTATTTGACGCCAAATAACAAAAATTGAATTAGGCCTATAATTCTAATTTCGATTCCGATTTCATAGGCAACCAAACTGGGGCCTTATTCTTTTGATAACAAATAATTTTTGCCTGTATTTCATGGGCTTGGCCAAACTCTAGGTGCGAAGCATTATTAAAGTTGGATTAATACATACTAATACTTTAGATTGAATTGCATATAGTCTCTAATGGATGTTTCCGAATAACCTGGCAGAATATGGCATCAACGGTGAAGTATCATCATCCGGCGATGTCTACAGCTTTGGAATTCTCTTGTTGGAAATGTTAATAGAGAAACGACCTATAGACATCATGTTTCAAGGAGGGATGACCCTCCACAACCATGCTAAAATGGCGATGCCTAATAGGGTGAGGGAAATCATTGCACGTTCACTACAGCTACAACTAGAAGATGTCAACTATGATAACAACAACGCCAACAGTTCTACAAGGAATTTCATATCAGAGGAGTGCTTGGTGGCTGCAATGAGTATCGGGATTGCTTGCTCATTGGAATCTCCACATGATCGGATGAATATGAAGAACGTTGTTGCAGAATTACATGCAATTAGAGAAAAAATCATTAGTGTTAAAATTTCAAGAACACATCACATAAGATCTTGAAGGGGGAGTCTTGGTACTATAGTACACTTGTTGCCTTGCTACTATGTGATTACAAGTTTGAATTGTGAAAACGGCTCTTACATATAATGGAAGGTAGGAATGTGCCCATTAGGCTCAAAATAATTGAACCCTTCTCTAGGCCTTTGTGCACGGCATGCTTTGTGCATGATGGGTGCCCCCATTATATAAAATTCAAGATTGTACCAAGTTCTTTTGATATATTCATAAACAAAAACAATCAACTGTCACTAAATAATCTAATCCTTTGGCCTACTTAAATCTCATGTTTTGTGCTTCCATATATATAGGATCAAGGGGGCTCCATCACGCATTGGATCTATATGATCTCACAATTGGGATAAAAAATAATTAAACAATATATAAAAATATTTTTTCTTGTTGTTTCATTATGTAAAATGTTGAAGAATAAAAATACTCATATTATTATCTCCATTTCTAATAAGAGTTACAAAATTTTTTTATAAAAGACATACATAGAGTTTCTTTACCTAAACAAAACCCTCAAATCACAGTAAAACGAAGGTTATCAAAAATTTATTCAAATTTGAAAATTGTTAAAATTTGAAAAAAGGTCCATTTTATCTATACAAATATGATGAGAAAAATGTCATTCATGGATAGCTAAATAATGGATTTCTTAATTACTAAATGTTATTCTTTTCATCAAATATTGAGTCAATTAAAAAAATAATTTTTTAAATAAAATATAACAAAATTATATAAAATTTCAAGCATTCATTATTTTAATAAATCCTTATTTGTTATCCGCTTTTGATATTTGTTTTCAAACCCCCACTTTGATTTATTGGATATATATTTATTATTATATATTATGATACTTGTTGAGTTTTCGACTCATATTTTTTTGTTTTACCCCTTCAGGGTAAAGAGGGCTCAGATTTACTGTAGAAGCTAGACAAGCTTCAACACGGCACCACACATTCGAGTGAGTATGATATCCGTTTAGATATATTGACATTGGCTATGTTTTGATTCCTTGGTTTGGGTTTGTTTGGGATATATTTGGATATTAGATTTGGTCGAATATAAGCCTTTGGACAATAAATTGTGGACTTATGATTTTATTTCATTATGTAGATGAGTTATTGCATTATTTGGTTATTCTCCCTCCAACTGTTTGTAGAATAGGTTAAATTTATATTATCCGGACAATTGTCTAATGAGGTCCTGTGCGAGTTTTGATTTATTGGGTCATATATATTTGGTTTATTATACTCGAATTTTGTGACTTAACTTTTATTATTGAATTTATTTAAAAATTTTATGAATAATAATTAATTAGACCTACTATGTTTCAAAATATATATTTAATTTGTCACAAACTCATATCAAGCAGGTCAAATAATAAAATAATTAAATCCAAATTAACAATTATATAAATTCAAATCTGAGTGTGACAAACCAAATATATATAAGACCCAAACACAACCCGCATAAAATCTCATTGGACAACCGTCTAGACAATACAAATATAACCTACTATTAACAATCATAAGAAAAATAACAGAATAATAATAATAGCTCAACTATATAATGAAATAAATCCAAGAATTCAAAACAAAATCAAAATCCAAATCCAAAGACAATGCAAAATAAATCCATCCATAAAATCAATATAGTGTCGAAACTATCTATCTAAATAAATACAATACTCCTTAGAATATGCAACATCACGCCAAAACTTGTCCTACTCCTGTAATATATCTGAGCTATTTACTCTGAAGGGATAAAATATAAAATATGAATTTAAAACTCAATAAGGATCTTATAGATATAAACAAAGGAGTCTAATAAATCAAATGGAGGGTCTAAGAACAAATGTCAAATCAAATAATAAAAATAAATTCAAATCGTAGATATTAGAAATCCTATAATTAAATCCAAAATAGAATCTAATATCAAAATTTAATGATAGTTTCAAACTCAAGTCATATATTAAATATCCAGAGGGACGGATCACTACAAACAAAGCCTATCCTGTCGATGAAAATGGATTTCTAAGCTAGCAAGAACATTCAATAACAAATTCAAAGGTAGTGATCAATCTAATACAAGTTTCACGCTCATTTTCATATATATTGATATAAAAATATATAGCATCCGATAATTACTCATTTTTTTAGAAAACGATAAAACCTTTAAACATTAACAGAAATAGAACAAAGCTCTCAAACAACCGATAAAACTCACACATGTACTGAGAAAAATGGACAGTTAATTGAAAACTTGCATGCAGGATTTTAAACCTCCAAATTAAAATAAAATATTATCAGATGTAAAATTAAACAAATGATAGGGATAGAATATACTTGTCTCGATCTTATATCAAAGTAGATCTGACGAAAAGATACTTAGATTTATCCGAACACTGTTCTCTCTCTTCTCCCTGCGGTCTCTCTCTCTCCTCTTTTCCTTTCTGCCGCATGAATGACGCCTACTGTGCACGCTGCTCATTAAGTAGCCAAACTAGCGCTCGAGCGTGCCTCAAGTGTTTCTGTTCTTTTTTGATTGAGTGTGCCTCAAGAATGCGGGCTAGAATCGGAGCTCAAGGGCACCTCAGACGTACCTCGGGCGCCACATTGTGGATCGAAAATCCTTCAAATTCCACAATATATAACTATTTCAAAACACATTCAATTAATTCAAATTCACAATTAATATCAAAATTGTTGCGTCCCGATTTTTGGGGGTCCGGAGCAACACAAGTGTTTGAAGTTTGGAGTCAGAGAGAGAGAGAGATTGAATCTGGATTTTTACGTGGAAAATCTCCCCTTAAAATGAGGAGGAAAAAACCACGAGGCCCTGAGCCTTTTTAAACGCTTCACTATATGTGAGATTCGTACAAAGTACAAGCTTTTGGGGATTTCTTCCCTTTCTTTCACTCGCTGGCCTTTCTTGGCTCTCTTTTTTGTTGAAGAGGAGGGAGGAATTCACCCCCGAAAAAGGTCCTCCTAAATGAGAGTTTCAATTAGGTATTTAGGTTTTCAGGTTGAAAATGTCCACGTGGCTGCTGGTGCTCAAGGGCACCACCTACTCACACGACCACGACCATGTCGTGTCGGGCATCTTAGCGCGTCTTAATCGACGCCACGTGATGCTAATTGGCCATATCTTGTCGGGGAATGAAAATGGCCTTCAAATTTCACAATTGATGTATGGGTTGCGTGTTTCTTGGTAATGTTTAGTCGAATGGGCATTCTCGGACATCGAGGAGAGTCCTCGTCCCTTATTGACCTTTTCGGCCTTTGGAACTATAGATTCAAACTTGTTCTCGGACGGAACATTTAATTAATTCAAAGGCTTTTGGGCTCACGGAATGTTAATATCAAAATAAGGTCTTGGACAACCGACAGCTGGGCTTCGGGTCAAGTACTCGTCCCCTTGCCCATTCATTTAGGGACCCCGGTATTGGAACCCAACAAAAATAATCCAAATAGGAATTCGAGATATTTCTTCTTCGAGCATTTGAATCTGGGTTTAGCCTCCTTTTTAGCTAGACCTCATACTCTTATTCACCTCCAGCTTCTGTTGGAAATCTTCCAAGCTGATCTTCCAGTACCAAAGTGAATGCATGCAACCTACAGAAGGATGTCAACAAGTCTGCATCAAAATTTGCAGATTTGTCTTAGAGTGCACCACATTTTGCAGCAACAAACAAATCATCAATGCAAATATCCAATCCTTTTACTGCATGTCGCTTCAGATTTTATGGCTGATTCTTGTCTTGCAACAAAATTGATAGCAACATGTAAACAAAATTCATCTTGGTTCACTCTCATGCCATTCCAGCAACCTGACCCACATGTTTTTACTAGTTTATCATTTATCATCCTCTTCTTTGCCTTCAAAATAAAGGGGCAGAACTTTATTGAATGGTGGATTATCTCCTATCCAGCTCAAAACCTGATCAACATCAGCAAAATAATTTACCTGCCCATTACGAGAACTTTGTTTAGAATTGCAGCACTATCATATCATCCAGCAGCATTAGCATGGTGTAGTATAAAGTATAATTGGAGACCTACATAGTTAATTTCTATGATTTTGGTAGGCTTTAAGTTTTGATCTGTATTAGCGTCAACTTGACTGCTCCTATTGGGGAGTAAATGTTTTTCAAGAGGACAATGACTCTATAAGGGATTAACACTCATGATTTTTGGTCCATCCTATGTCATCTTCTCTTGTTCTTACTATAGCTGACCGGCTTGGATTTTAAATCCCCTTTAGGATTAATTACACCTGTTGGGGTAATTTATTTCCCATTTAATAGGGATTTAACAATCTAGATCGATCATGCTTGCAGTGACAACTTTAGTTTATTATCAATATCCTCTCAAAGGTTGATTTTCAACTTGTTTATTTCCCTTTCAATATCTGAGATGTATTCAAGCTCTGGAAATCCATAGGGAATAACTTAATCTCAGACATTTCAACTATATCATTCTTTTTTTGTTGATTTTAGAATCTCATACACATGGAGCCAAAGAAGAATTGACCATTGTGAAAGAGCAGGCGCAATGTCTCATTGGACAGATTTACTCATATAAATTCATCCCTTGCTAATGACGATTGAAACTTCAAATAATAGAGCAGAAGATCAAGTGGATAGGGTTAACGTAAAATGTAATATCTAAACTTCAGAGTAATATAAGAATGAGAAAATAAGATCCTAAAATGGTTTGTCACTCAAAAGAAATGGCAATATGCAATCTACTGAAATAGCCAAATCATTCAATTTCTAGGAATTTAATGGCAAGTAGATAATAACAATAACTCAACATGGTAGGCTAGATAGTTCAACTAAAAGGTTTTTAAATGAAGATCACTTTAATAATTGATAAAGTATCATTGTGTTAAATATGACATTTTGACTGATATTTATATGACCCGATAATTCATCAATTTGTACTCAAAATTTAAAAACCACTAAATTTCAGATCTTCCCATATCCAAATTATTTAACATTTTGCTTAGTTCCGTCACAATTGTATTATTTATCAAAAGCATAAAAATAAAGCCCAATTCCTGGAACATTTTCTTTCAACTTTCAATGCTTGTGGAAGACATCATCATAATCCCATCTTGACCAAGATTGTTGCTAAAGACCACTAGCCATATGGCATTGTAAAATGAACAATCATATGGACCCACACACAACTTAGTGGAATGACCACTTAAATTGTTGAATTGATTAAGTCTAACTTTTGAAATGAACAACTAAAACCAATCATTCGGACCTACACATGACTTGTATACATTATGTTAATGAGTCTTTGAAATAATTATACAATGTCCAATAGAGGTTGATGCTAAAAAAAAAAAGTTGAAAGACTACCCATAAAAAGATAGGAGAAATTAAGAGAAATTGCCAGTGAAAATTACCTAAGTTCTCTAATAAAAAAAAAAAAACTTGAAAAACGGCGTAAAAAACTATTCAATGAGTTCAACAACTGATAAATAAAAAACAACCAAAGGAAGAAAATGGCGGTTGAATTTCATTATCAGTGACTTCATATTCAGAATTGTCTAGCCAATTGAGAGCCAATTGGTGAAAGATGCTCGTAGAAACAGCTCATTGACGCGCTTTTCACCATGAATCTGCATATCAATTGTTTGAGATCGGGTTGCAAAATAAGGATGCATGTATTTTTTTTAAGTGGAAAATTGAATTTTTTGAATTATTGAAAATACCAAAGAGAAAGAAACCTATATTAAAAAAAAAGATTAATTTTAACATTAAAAAAAATTATCAAAGTTGTGAAGTTAAAATAGAGATCCCATGTTATATTAAGAGTTAAAATTAAGTAACAAAAATATTAGAATTTTTATTTTATATTTTATTAATTTATTTTAATTTTACTAATTATTTTTTATAACTCAATTTTAATCTTTAGATAATAATAGAGATTTATTTATAAAAGCATTGTAATAGCTCTCTCATAAACCATCTATGGATCTTTAGAGATGTATCAAAATAATATAAACTTAAAATATTATAAATTATTATATTGACATCCTTTAAATCTGAGGAGGTAAAATAGATACCAATATAAGCTTGGAAACAAATACATGAATGCAAAGGTAGAATTTCAAGTAATCTATTGAAAGTATAACATGAAAGAAATCAA
Source organism: Nepenthes gracilis (assembly GCA_033239525.1). Lineage (NCBI taxonomy): Eukaryota > Viridiplantae > Streptophyta > Magnoliopsida > Caryophyllales > Nepenthaceae > Nepenthes > Nepenthes gracilis. The sequence goes on from BSYO01000011.1 coordinate 20,689,946, forward strand.
CTAGTGACCAATCAAAAAAATTGTAAGGACTAAAAATAGCAAAGGCATTAATATGAAGGAGACGGAAGCAAGTAATGAAATACAACAACCTCTATTAATAACCAGATAGAGACCAGTTTATTTAAATGACTTCACAATGAGTGTCAAAAAGTAGTTATATCATTTTAATAAGCGATGAAAGATAAAGCAACCGAAATGATGAGAACGGTGGTTGAATTTTACTATCAATGACTGCAAATTTGGAATCGTCCAACTAATTGAGGGCCAATCGATGAAGAAAACCTAGCAAAAATAGCATGTCGGTACTGATTGTTGTACAGATGGGGATTCGAATGCGTCTTCAGACCCGCTCTCTGTATAATCGAATCTGAATCTCATATAACACAAAGGAAAATGGAAGGTCCTCTTTAAAGGAAGTGATTAGAAGATGTAAGTGTGAAGTTAAATTTTCGAGGGGGTTCACGCTTTCTAGGAAGCGTTTTGGAAAGCTAGGGAAGTTTAGATAGGGCATTAGTGGCATGCAATATTTTACGTAAAAAATCCTCTCTTGAATGAGAGGAAAAAAACTACATGACACATAGTTCGTAAATGATTTCACTGTGGGAATTTCGATTACAATGGACTCAAGTTATAAATACTCTAGAGTGGGTGAGAACAGAGTTTGAGAGCAGGATGATGTCTTGTTTCTGCGTTTGCCTCTCTCCCCTTGGAGTTTGTTTTTGCATATATATATATATATATATACTGATCGACAACCACTGACTCAATAAGGGGTTTTCGTGTGCAAGAAAGCCTGCTACCAACTCTCCAAAACTCATCTTGCCGCTTTGTAAATCTACTAACTCTGAAAGCAACTACTCTTTTTAGGACGCGTGTGCTCTGCAAAAACTGTCATCTTCCCTGAGATGTCGCCTTTATCCCTTCTTGCAATTCACAGAGTCAGTCACTAACTTTGACACGCAGACTTTGTAGGCTAAGCAAGGTCCTCGTCCATCACCATTAGTTCTCGGGTCTTAATAAAGTCTTTGTCCACTACTTCTCTTGAGCCAAATTAGCCTCCTAGGCCTCTTTTATACAAGGGCCCAACTTGTGGATATGGACCTTCCAACTGGGTCCTAGGTATCAATACCCATCACTAACCCCCATACTAAGAGGTTTGAGAACTTCAACATTTGACATGTCTGTTGAACGCAAAAATATCTTGAGTGACATGTGAAGGCATTCTTCACTTGAAAACCGTTCGTGCCTTTGCACTGCATCCATTATTTAGCAATAGCTTGATACTGGCATATGCTTCCTTTCTCTAGTGCAAACTTGTAAATGTTTGAGGACATTATTGAGACCAACAGTTTAACCAAAATATGTTCGAAGACTTTCTTCAAGTCCGAGACATTGGCATGTGCCGTCAATTAAGGTGTTAAGTGCGATTGACGTCACCCTATGTGTCCAAGACCAATAATGTCCTTGGACATTATTGAGACCGATAGTTTGATCAAAATGTGTCTGAGGGCTTTCTTCGAGTCCGAGAAGCTAGCGTACGCCATCAATTGAGGCATTAAATGCAATTGATGTCGCCTTGAAAATAGAATGTCTCAAGCTTCTGCCACAAGGTTCTTGCGTGCGTCTCATTCCGAATATGGTTATATATATTATCATCCACAAATTGTCGAATATAGCCTCAGACTTGTTAATACTCAAATGCCCATTCCTCCTCAAACTTCGTTCTGGTTTTGCGTAGCAAATATTGGATGGTGCAACGTTTTCACAAATAATAAATTCTTCATTTTGCTCCATCAAATATCGTAGTTTGTGCCATTTAAATAAATCATCTTATTTTTAACCTCTATCGATTCAAATAAGTCACAACACACAGTACAAACCTATCTTTAATATCACTTGTTATAACCTGACTATATATTTGAACCACGAGAAAATAATAAATAAATGACATCAAGCACACAACAATCAAGCACGATCAATAAATGTACAATTTTTATGTGAAAAATTCACTTTTTAATAACGGAGGAAAACCATGGGATACTGAGTCCAAAAAATATCTACTAGGCAACAGCTGTTCGGTTACACAAAAAGCGCAGCTCGACCGCATGCATCTAGAAATTAAGCTCAAGTGCCCATCAGGTGTGACTCAAGCGCATAGGTTCTGAAAATTTGGCTCGAAAGCCCATCAGGCGTAACTCGAGCCCATTGCTTCTCGAATTGACGTCCCAAGCCTTCATCATCCGTGCATGAACATGTACCCCATTTGGTATGTCAAATGGATATGGATCCACACGAAAGTAACCCATAACTTAACACCAATGAGAGGTGAACGAGTAAGGGTACAACAGATGAGAATACTCTTAATTCGTCCACTAAAAAGAGCACAAAAAATCCCAAAGAAAACAAGAGGCCAACAGAGAAATGAAAACAAAAAGGATGGAAGAAAAGGTAGTGTAAAGGTGAAAGCGAGAGAATTCAACAAGCGATGAACGATAAAATAACAGAAAGAAAGAGAATGGTGGTTGAATTTTGGCATCAATAACTATAAATTTGGAAATGTCAAGCCAATTGAATGCCAATCAGTAAGAAAAGCTAGCAGAAATAGCATGTCAATGTGCTTTTCGTCATCAATCTACATACCAGATGTTTCAAACCGCGTCGCGAAGTAGGGATTACCAAAAATGTGGCGAATTCCTGCTATGCGGAGTAGGATTCCCCATCCACGCGAAGTAAGGACGTGTGTATTTTTTTAAGCAAAAAATTAAATGTTTTTAATTATTAAAAATACTAAAGAGAAAGGAATCTTTAAAAAAAAAGTGATTAAGTTTAATTTTTTTTAAAAAAAATTATCTACTCCGTGATGTTATAATAGAGCTTCCATATTATATTAAGAGTTAAATTAAGTGACAAAATATTAAAATTTTATTTTATTTTTTAATAATTTATTTTAATTTTATTATTTAATTTTATTACTTAATTTTAATCCTTAGATGATACTTGTAATATTACGAATTCCGTTTAAACTATTTTATTATTAATTATAATTTTGGGTATTTTAGATTTTTTGAAATGATTGAAAGTGCGGAGTGACTCTCGAGGTGCGCCCGTGCTATTGCTCAAGTACCGATCCAATTTTAAAAGAAAAAGAAAATAATAATAATAATAATAGTAATAACGAAAGGAGAAAAGGGATCGGGGAGAGAGGGAGAAAGAGGAGAGAGAGAAGGAGGCTAGGGTTGGCAGGCGTAGAAGAAAAGGAGGAGGAAGAAGAAGAGGGAAGAAGGAGGAAAAGGGAGAAGAAGGAAGAGGCAGGGGCGGCACAAGTGGGCGGCGACGATGGTCGCGGGTGGCACAATAGTGGTTGGTGTGGGTGGTGGCTAACGACGCTTGGTGACGCCATCGCACAAGTCGGCAACAACCGTTGGAGGCATCGGCACGGTGGTGGAAGGCCGTGGTGATGGTGGCTCGCGGATGATGTCGCAGCGGCCGCTAGCTAAGGCGGTGCGATGCGGTCCGAGCCGTGCGCAGAGGAGAAGTTGCACAGGAGAGAGAGGGTTACGATAGGGGAGAGAGGGCGACACCGGGAAGGTCGGCAAAGGCCACGCAGGGTAGCGGCGGTTGTCGATGAGGCGGTGCGGTGGTGGAGCGATGGTAGCAATGCGAGAGGCGCCGCACAGAAGAGAGAGAGAGAGAGAGAGGGCTGTGCGCACAGGGTGCGCGTGAGGTAGGAGACAGAAAGGCCCAATCGGGTGTTTCGAGATATTTTTTGTTTAGATCTGCAAAGTATAAAGCCGAGATAAGTATCATCTAACCCTATTCTTAGTCTAATTTAATTTTTGATATATTTTGACAACCGTAGGAGATTTTACTAACATGTATAAATTTTTATATACCCCAAATTTATTAATTATGTACATGCATGTATATTTTATTGATTGTATGGTAGTTTTATACTGATATTTATAATTTGGAGGGTTTTCGGATACCCAAACGGTATATATGCATATCTGTATATCCGTATGTTGTGGACCATGAAGCAGGTCGTGTATCGGTTCACATGCACGTTACCGGGGGCGGGGTCACTACGAGACCATGGTGGACCAAGACCTGATGGGTCATTATATGTAATTCGAGGTATGAGATATTGGTACCTTTCTCGAAGGGGACGTATATGATGTGGCCCCCTTCCACCAGTAAGAAGGTTAAAGCGTTTAGTAGCTGACCTATCCCACTGTGTATTAAAATGGGAACTATCGTAAGGAATTAACGGAACTAATATATTCAGACGTCATAATATATATAACTAAAATTTAAAATTACACTTAAAGCTACGGGTAGTAAAATATAGTAAGCAAGTTTCTAATCCATGGGAGACAGAGTACATGGATGGCCTTAAGTTACTTGCCTAAATCGTAGTCGAGCGTTGAGCTGCTGGCTTCAATCGCAGTCGATATAGTCGTGGTTACCGGACGAGAGTAACCCTTTCTCAAGTTGGTATTATTGATATTTAGTTTTTCGATTTCGTGCATGTTTTGTATTTCTGTATGTATTGCATGGACTACTATTTGAGATACATGGTTTGGCCCACAGATGAGCGTTAAAAATGTCTCATACGTAAATATGTGATAAACCCCGAACATGTTTTGATTTATGATTTTGTTTCGGCGGTCTTCTCTCAATTTTTGCATTATGAGATTTAGATTCGAACGATTGTATGTGTCCCACTTGGATGTGGTGATAGTCACGATTATGTAATATGATCTCGGATCATATGATATTTTATCGTATATGAGATTTAACTGAATCGTTATTTATTATGATTATCTCCTGGAAGGACTGTTTGATACGGACGATTATTTAATACGAGACACTCCTCGATTTTTAAGGATTTCACAAACATTATAATTTGTTTTACGTGATTGCTATACGATATCTTTACTTCTGATTTATGCGTACTGTTTTATACGATGATAGTACTTGCTGAGCTCTAACTCACGTTTTCATATTTTATCTTTTTAGATTAGTGGCATGGATACACTGGCAGTAGTTTGGACGTGATTTAGCTTGAATATCTCTATTGGTGTGTGGAGATGTTATGTTTGGTATGTTTTTGATCTCGAGAATATTTTATGATTATTGTTTATCGCTAGATGAGTGCCTTGGTATATGTATGAGAAATATTGGAGTAATTACATTATGTTGATGAGTTGTTGTTATATTCAATACTCCCTTGCAACTGTGGATGGTAGGTCATGTATTATGTTTATCCGAATTTATATCTGATGGGATTTTGTATGAATTTTATTATATTGGGTCTTATATGTGTATCACTATCAAGTCCGAATTGGGTTTTATAGTTAATAAAAATATTATTATTGATTTTATTTTAAGTTGCATATATTATATTCTTGGGTCATGACAAAGGTGATATCAGATAAAAGGTCATAAAGAGAGATATTTTGTGTCATCTTGGGTAAGAAACTAATCGAATATTTGGCGTGATAAGTGTAGCCTAAGGTGAAGAATAAAAATTTGTGTCGTAAATATTTAAATTCTACTCGAAAAGTCGACTAATTAGTTGTGATGAGTCGCACGTGCGATATAATGGGTGATTCGATTCAGATGCCAGATGAGATTTTGGTTACTATATGAAGGATGGTTTGTTAGGGGGAAGATGGAGCGCCCTATGAATGATTTTAAGTGAGCCAGTTTGAAAAATTTTTTAGATTTTTGATCCAATTAAGGCTTAAATTGAGTTTCAGAAAGTTGATGACGTATTTAATGTTTTTGATTGTTCAGATGACATTAGATTTATTGTCCATAAGTTGGAGTGTGAGGTAAGCCGGTGGTGGGCTTCTCAGTGCCATATTCTACTTCTTGTAATATTTTATTGAGGCAATGTTTGGAAGAGTCACTCATTATTTGACATTCTGGATAGTAAAGACAGTGAATTTAATTGGTGAATGCAAGGAAAAAAGTCTATGACCTTTGAGATTATTTGTAAATATTGTATATTTTCTCAATTTTCATAACGACTTTTGATAAAGTCTAGCCCTGATGGATAAATCTTTGATCTGTAAGATTGTGGACTCCGGTATCCGGTTTGAGATTGCAGATATCAATAATTGACAAATATGATTTTATTTGAGGTGCCGACTTTGATGTGTATTAGGAGTGATTTGGTTGGCAAGTCGTAACATTAGTGTAGATAATTTCAGTAAGAATATTCTGATTTGCAATTTAGGTTGTGATTTTTGAATATGAGGAAGAGTTGATCAAGAGGCAATGAAGCTGATATTATTGTGCCTACAAGTCAATTGATGAGAATGTGTGCTGAGTTGATTTGGCAAATGTGGTCACATTTAAGAGTCATTATGTGGTCATAAAGGATTTTCTGATTGTATGGTAATTCGAGACTATTTCTTAAAGGAGAGGATTAGCTTGGATTGTTTTATGATCGTTAAATTAAGGTTGTGTCGAGAGTGGCATCCATTTCGAGGACCCTACTTATAATTGATGAGGCATTGGCCGAGTGCTTTGCCGTGGTGTGCTTCAGTGCTTTTGGGATGAGCAAGATGAATCGATGAGATTGTTTATAAATTATTAAAAACTTAATTCATTTGGGAAATAAATTATTTGATAAGCGAATGTTAAAAATTGATAGGTGATTTGTTTGATCAATGGTTAGGGGCTTGATGTTTTCTAAACTCGATCTGCATTCAGAGTATTGTCAATTAAGAATAATTGGGAGAATATGCCTAAAATAGCCTTCAAGATAAATGTACGGCCGTTGTGAGTTTTGGTGGTATTTTTAGTTAGTGATTTCATTAGCATCTTTTGTGAATCTTATGAATCGGATCTTTCAGCCATATTTGGGTCTGTTTTGTGATGACTTCATTAATGATATTTTGATTTGTTCAAGAGAATTTATGTGGGATATGAGGTCCGTCTGAGGATTATGTCATAGTTGCAAATGGTAGTTTATAGTTTGTCCAATTGATGAGATGCGAGTTTGGTTAAAAGTAGGGTTATTTTGGGTGTGTTATTTCTTCGATGGCATGTTTGTATGTTTATCGAAGATTGAAGCGGTGGCCAGTTGGAAAATGCCGTCGTTTGTCATGAAGGTGCACAATTTCTTAGGTTTGGTTAAATCTATTAAGCGATTTGTTGATGATTCCTTGAGAATTGTAGCTTCCATAGGACGTTTGGCTTCAAAGCGATCAATATTTATTGAAATAGTAATTGTAAGGAGAGCTTTCATAGGGAAATGAAGGGCTGATTATCGACAATGTTAATTTGGTCGGTCCCCAATGGATCAAGTTAATTTGTGATAGATTGTGATACTTCCGAGAAAAATTTGAGGTTGTATTTAGATGCAGTATATTGGGGTGATTGTCTATGGGTTACGGCAGTTGAATATTTCTAATCAGAATTACTCCACTTATGACTTGGAGTTAACAATTAAGGTTTTTACTCTGAGAATTTACAAATATTATTTGTATGAAAATAGTTATGGTTCAATTTGATTATAAAGGTTTGAAGAAATTAATTCAGAAAAGGAGTTAATCATGTGGTAATGTAAATAGGTGGATCGCTTAAGGGCTATGATAGCAAATTTTAGTGTCCGCTAAGAAGGAGAATATTATTGGTGATAATTTGGGTTGGAAGCCCTTGGATTTGATGTGCCATATGTTCATAAGAGAAATCTGACTCTGAGTAGCCCCCATGATTTTTGCTTCGGGATTGCCAAGGACAACTAGAAATATGGACGCAGCTCAGGTATTTGTAGATTGGCTATCGAGATTGGCCTATTTATTACCAATTTGGATGATGTATTTGGATGAAAAATTGACTCATCGGTATGCTAACGAGATAATTAGTTACAGGATATTCCAATTTTGAGGTTTTGATTGTGATTTGATATTGTGCCGAATTTTGATGTAGGCTCGTATAAGAATTTGAGTTCGGGGTTAAAATTTGATATAGCGATAATTCACAGCCAGGTGATCAATCAAAATTGTACAGTGGAAGCGTGTGGATTCGCGATTATTGGTTACAATATTTGATTTGAGGATTGAAGCAATAGATCAGATTTGCAGCCTGATTGGTTGTTCGAGAAGAGTAGTTAGATGTTTAAAAAAGCATATTGAAGAAAAGTATTTTGAGTTTTGGGGGCAAATGATAACTTGATGTTAAAGTTCGATCGGCCTTTTAAAATTTTGTAGCAAATTGGAGAGGTAACCAACATATTGGCGTTACCCGAGTTTGGCGGAATCATTTTTATGTGTTTTGTATATGTATGATGAAAGAACTATGGGTTGATCCTTAGCGTGTGATAGAGTGTGAATTGTTGCTGATTTCGAAGAGCTATTTTATGTTAGGGTTTTGGCTCAGGCTTTGAGGCAAAAGGGATCAAGTGCTGAGAAATAAGTTGACCATTTTGATTATGATATTTTTGAAAAATCTTTCGGCTGAGAAAATTTGTATATAATTCATCATACATGATTGAGTTTGAGTCGTTGAAAATTGACGAGAATTTATCCTATGTTGGGATTTTGGTTCTAATATTGGGATAGAAAGATCAGGTGTTGAGGATAAGATTTTTGGAGGAATCTTTTGATTGAGGTTAATTTGAGAGAATTATCCTTATCTATTTAAGGATTGATATGCATAAATTTCGAGGACGAAATTTTTATGAGGAGGGGAGATCGTAATATTTCGGATCTCGTTTGGATTATTTTAGTATTAGTTATTATTATAGACATTTGTCTAATTGGTATATTCCGTGACCATATATATTATTATATCGATGTCGGGTTGTGGGTTGTCGAGTTACAACTGTTATATCCTCCAGCTCGAGCCCGCCCGAAGTCTCAGGCTCCTCCGGCGCTCGATACTGCTCGAGCTCAAAATTCAGGAATGGTCACCGCTCGTCGATGCGCTCGATACCCGCCGTGCTCAAAATTGAGAATGGTCCCCGCGCCGTGAGCCTCTCCGCGCCGAGTGCATGTGGGGTTTCTCCGAAACCCTCCGTGCGCCCGCCGCTCTCAAGTCGTGCTCGAACGCCGTTGCAACGGGCAAGTTTTTAAATGTAAATTTTGAGCCATCTATAAATACTTGGCTTATGTTTTTGGAACCCTAAGAACTCTTAATAGATTATTTTCGTGCCCTACTTTGAGAAGAAAGTTGTTCATGCCTCATTGATATCACTTCTCTTGAGAAAACCAAAAGCTACGAGATTGATTTTCATGTTCTAAGAAGTTTTCTCTTCGCTTTTTCCTTATCCATTTGAACACATCCTTTTACCTTTGTTGAAGACATCGGTGCGATGAAGAAAGAGATCCAATCGTGTTCGGCAATTCAAGTGGCCCAAGAGGAAAGATTGACGTGAAGACCGGAAGGTGTCTGATTTTGTTGCATCGGGCAAATTCAAGGAGCTCCTTTGTAGGGATCACATGACGGGAGTAAGTCAGCTAGGTTAGCGCGTCGTTACCATCCAGTCTGTAAATTGATTTTCATAGTGTATTGCTTCCCTTGCCGTTGAAGCCCGGAGGGTTTTTCTCGATTACCGTGGGTATTGAGTTTTTCTTTCGTCACCAAAATCGTATCTTTTTATTATTGCTTATACTCGTATATATTTTGCATGCTTGTTAGTATCATTAGCATCTAAAATTAAATATTCTTTACGTGTATTGGATATTTATTTTTACTGCTTTCGCTACTTTTACCGGGATCGAAACTTGATTGTACAATCTCGGACAAAAAGTCCTTTTTCAATTATAATTTTGGATATTTCAAATTTTTGTGAATGATCGGAAGTGTGGAGTGACGCCTAGGATGCATCTGTATTATCACCCGAGTATTAATCAGATTTTAGAATAAAAAATTAAAAAAAAAATAATAATAACAATAACAAAAGGAGAAAAGGGATTAGGGAGAGTGGGAGAAAGAGGAGAGAAAGAAGGGGGGCTAGGTTTCGCGAATGGAAAAGAAAAAGAGAAGGAAGAAGAAGAGGGAAGAAGGAGGAGAAGGAAGAAGAAGGAAGAGGCAGGGGCGGCGCAGGTGGGTGGCGACAATGGTCGCAGGTGGCACAGCAGTGGTTGGTGTGGCCGGTGGTTGACGGCGCTCGGTGAGGCCGTTGCGGGTATTGGTAGCAGCCAGTGGAGGCATTGGCGTGGTGGTGGAAGGCAGCAGTGATGGTGGCTCGCAAATGACGTCATAGCGGCCGCTGGCTGAGGTGATGCGAGTCGTGCGCAGGGAAGAAGCTGCATTGGAGGGAGAGAGTTGTGACAAGAAAGGGAGAGAGCGACGCCGGGAAGGCTAGCGACTGCCATGCAGGGCAGCGGCGGTTGCCAATGAGGCGGCGCGGTGGTGGAACGACAGAGGAGCAGCAGCGGTGGTAGCAGTGCCAGAGGCGCTGCACAGAGGAAAGAGAGAGGGCTGTGCAAGTAAGGCGCGCATGAGGCAAGAGAGAAATGCCCAATCAGTTCCTTCGGGATATCCTTTCTTCTGATCTGCGAATTATAAAATCAATGTAAGTATCTTCTAACCCTATTATTGGTCTGATTTAATTTCTGATATGTTTTGGCTACTATTATAGATTTTACTAATATACATAAATTTTTATATACTCCAAATTTATTAATTATGTACATACATATATATTTTATCGGTTGTGCGGTGATTTTACATTGATAATTATGATTTGGAGGGTTTTCGAATACCCGGACCGTATATATGTATATCTATGTATCCGTATGTTGTGGAACTATGAATTAGGTCGTGCATCGATCCACCTGTATGCTATCTGGGGCAGGGCCACTAAGGGACCATGGTTGTCCGAGATCCGATGGGTTGTTATATGGGATCCAAGATATAAGATATTGGTAGTGCTCCCGATGGGGACGTAAATAATGTGGCCTCCTTTCGCCGACAGGAAAGTTGAGATGTTTAGTAGCTGACCTGCCCCACTGTGTATTTAAATGAGAACTATTATTAGGAATTGACGAAACTAATATATTCAGACGTCCTAATATATATAACTAAAATTTGAGATTGCACCCAAAGTTACGGGTGGTAAAATATAGTGAACAAGTTCCTAATCCACGGGAGACAAAGTATATGGATGGCCTTGAGATACTGACCTAAATCATAGTCGAGCCTTGAGCTGTTAATTTAAATCGCAACTGATATAACCGTGGTTATCGGATGAGAAAAACCTTTAATCAAGTTAGTATTATTGATCTTTGATTCTCTAATTTCGTGAATACTTTGTATTTCTGCATGCATTGCGTGGATTACGATTTGCGATACATGGTTTGGCCCACAGATGAGGGATAGGAATGTCTCATACGTAAATATGTGATAAACCAGAAACATATTTTGATTTATGCTTTAGTTCCGGTGGTCTTTCATCGATTTCTACATTATAATATTTAGATCCGGACGATAGTATGTGTCTCACCTAGATGTGGTGACAATTGTGATTATATAATATGACCTCCGATCATATGATATGATATCGTCTATGAATTTTAATTGGATCGTTATTTATTATAATTATGTCCCAGATGAACTGTTTAATACAGACGATAATTTAATATGAGACATCTCCTCGATTTTCAAGGATTTCACAGACATTGTATTTTATTTTACGTGATTATTATACGATATCCTTACTTCTGATTTATGTGTACTATTTTATACTATTATGGTACTTACTGAACTATAAGTTTACGTTTTTATATTTTATCCCTTCAAACTAGTAGTATGAATACGCTCATAGGAGTTTGAACGTGATCTAACTCGAATATCTCTATCACTGTGTGGAGATATTATGTTGGATATGTTTTTTATCTCGAGAACATTTTATAATTATTATTTATGACCGGATGAGTGTCTTGGCATATGCATGAGAAATATTGGAATTATTACATTATATCGATAAGTTGTTATTATATTCAATACATTCCTTGCGATTGTGGATAGCAGGTCGTGTATTATATTTATCCGAATTTATATCTGATAAGATTTTGTATGAGTTTTATTATATCGGGTCCTGTATGTGTATAACTGTCATGCCCGAATTGGATTTTTTATAGTTGATATAAACATTATTATTGATTTTATTTTGACCTACGTATATTGTGTTCTCGAATCGCGATAATACTAATGGGATTTATTTATAAAATGATTGTAATAACTCCCTCATAAATCATCACGGATCTTTACTTATGTATCAAAAATAATATAAACCTAAATTATTATAAAATGTTACATAGACATCTTTTAAACTTAAGAATGTAAAATCAGTATCAATGTAACCTTAGAAACAAAGGCATGAATGCAAAGGCAAAATGTTAAGTAATTAGTAAAAAGTATAATATGGATGAAATAAACTAGTGACCAATCAAGGGAAACAAGGACTAAAACTAGTAGAAGTATCAATATGGATGAGACTAGTACAAGCAAGGAACACAACAACCATGTGTGTAACGTCCCCGGGATATTCGCATGTGGATATTGTCCGTTTTGGCCTGGGAAAATTTCACGGTGTCCCTAGCCCACAGGCCGAAGCCTGAGAGAACTTCGTGGCATCTCCAACCTACAGGCCTCACGGTTTTCTCCTGGCGAGCCCCCCACAGGCTCCCAGGACGCGTCTCCCAGAGTGGCGCAACGGCGGCACAGCTTGGCGAGATATTGTGTTCTTGGATCGTGACAGTGGTGGTATTAGAGACAGGTTTCGATCCTGTGACCTGTGGGTTATGGGCCCACATACTTCCACTTTTTCTTATGAAAATATACATAACAAATCTAAAGACTTTTGACCTAAAATATTGTCAATAATATTCTCCTTTTCTGAAATAATTTTCTCAAGTCTTTATAATCAACTTAAACAACAATTAACTTCATACAAATAATATTTCTAAATCCTCAAAGCAAATACCTCAACTGCTAACTCTAAGCCATAAGTGAAGTAATTTTGATTAAAAATATTCAACCGCCGTAATCCATAGGCAATCACCCGAAAATGCTGCATCAGAACACAACTTCAAATCTTCCTTGGGAGCATCACAACCTACCACAGATTAACTTGATCCATCCGGGATCGACTAATTTGACATTATCGGTAATCTGCCATTCATTTTTAGAAAGCTCTCATTACAATTACTATTCCAATAAACACCGATCATTTCAAAGCCAAACATCCCACGGACGCTACAATTCTCAAGGAATCATCATCAAATCACTTAATAAATTTAACTAGATCTAAGAAATTGCGCATCTTCGCAACAAACGATGGTCCTTTCCCAACCGGTCACCGCTTCAATCTTCTACAAATATACAAACATGCCATCGAAGAAACAATATGCCCAAAATAACCCTACTTCCAATCAACTCGCATCTCCTCAAATGGGCAAACACTAACCACCATTCACAGTTATGACACAGTTCTCAAATGAACTTCATACCACACGTAAATCTTTTGAACAAATCAAAACATCATTAATAAAGCCATCACAAAACAGGCCCAAATATGACTGAGAGATCCAATTCACAAGATCCACAAAAGATGCCAACGAAATCACTAACCCAAAAATGCCATCGAAGCTCACAACGGCCGCACCTTCATCTTGAAGGCAACCTTAGGTATATTCTCCCGGTATCCTTAATTGACAATACTCCAAGTACAGATCGATTTAGAAAACATCGAGTACCAACCATTGATCAAACAAATCACCTACCAATTCCTAACATTCGCTTATTAAATAATTCATTTTCCAAACGAATTAAATTTCAATAATTCATAGATAACCTCATGGATTCATCATACTTATCCCAAAGGCATTTTACACCCCGCAGCAAGGCAGTCGACCAAGGCCTCATTGACTCTATACAAGGTCCTCGAAATCGATGTCATTCCTGACACAACTTTAGCAACAACCTCAACTACCAACTAAAAGACAATTCAAGCTAATCTTCTCATCTAAAAAAACAGCATCGAATTACCATACAACTAGAAAATTTTTTATGATCACTTAACGACTCTCAGATGTGGCCACATATGCCTGATAAACTCGGTACACATTTTCATCAATTAACTTACAGGCACAATGATATCAATTTCATCACCTTTCGATCAGTTTTTCCTTATATTCAAAATTCACAGCCCAAATTATAAATCAGAATATTCTCACCGAAATCGTTTACTCTAATGTGGTGACTTGCCAACCAAATCACCCACAATATCACATTAAAGTCTGGTTCATCAAATAAAATTAGATCAACCAATCATTAATATTTACAAATCCAGACCGGACATTAGAGTCTACAAACTTAGCAGATCAAAGGTTTACCCATCAGGGATAAACTTTATCAAAGTTTGTTCTAAAAATTGGGTAAACATACAATATTTACAAACAATCTCAAAGGCCACAAACTTATTTTTGTGCCTTCACCAACTAAATTCATCTTCCTCACTATCCCGAATGCCAAACAGAGAATGACTCCCAAAATTGCCTCCATAAAAACATCTCAAGGAATGGAATACGACACTGAGAAGCCCACCACTGGCTTGCCTCACTCTCCAACTTATGGGTAATAGACAAAACTTCATTTGAACTGTCAAAAACCTCAAACACCTCCTCCACTTTCTGAAATTCAATTTAAGTCTTAATTGAGATTAATCATCCTAAAATTTTTCAAATCGGCTCACATTTAATCATTCGAAGGACTCTCCATCTTGCCTACAACAAATCATCCTTCACAAAGCAACCAAACTCTCATTTGGCTGCTAAATCGAATTACTAATTACATCGCTTGCGCGGCTCAACACAGCTAATTAATCGACTTTTCAAGTCGAATTCAAATATTTACAACCCAAAATTTCCATTCTTTACCGAAGGCTACACTTATCACGCCAGATATTCGATCATTTTTTTGCCCAAGATGACCCAAAATACCTCACCTTATGACCTTTTCTCTGATACCATCTGTAACGTCCCCGGCGTATCCGCATGTGGATATTGTCCGCTTCAACCTGGGAGAACTTTACGATGTCCCCAGCCTACAGGCCGAGGCCTGGAAGAATTTCGTGGCGTCTCCAACCACACACAAGCCTTAAGGTTTTCTCTTGGCGAACCCCCCACAGGCTCCCAGGACGCGTCCACAAGGAAGAGGTATCAACGCCCTTATAAGGCACGCTTCGTTCATTTCTCCATTTGATGTGGGACTCTATAATGCACCCCCTTGGGATCCAGCGTCCTCACTTACACACCGAACCGGATCTCGTCTCTGATATCACCTGTAACGTCCTCGGCGCATCTGCATATGGATATTGTCCGCTTTAGACCGGGGGAACTTTACGGCCTCCCAAGCCATCACGCAGCCTGAACGGTTTTGTTCCTGGCGGACGGAGTCCACCGCCCCCAAAATGCGTCCCCGAGAGTGACACAGCGGCGACACAGCGTGGCGAGATATTGTCCTTTTTGGCCTGGGAGAACTTCACGGCGTCTCCAGCCACACACAAGCCTCAAGGTTTTCTCCTGGCAAACCCCCCACGGGCTCCCAGGACGCGTCCACAAGGAAGAGGTATCCACGCCCTTATAAGGCACGCTTCGTTCACCTCTCCATTCGATGTGGGACTCTACAGTATGTGGCTTGTGTGTGGTTGGAGACGCTGTGAAGTTCTCCCAGGCCAAAGAGGACAATATCTCGCCATGTTGTGTCGCCGCTGCGTCACTCTAGGGGATGCGTTTTGGGGGCGATGGACTCCGTCTACCAGGAACAAACCGTGCGAGCCGCATGATAGCCTGAGACGCCGTGAAGTTCTCCCGACCCAAAGCAGACAATATCCACATGCGGATGCGCCGGGGACGTTACAATGTGGGTAGGGCAACGATTGTCCCAAAAAAAAAAATACCTCGTTAAATAAGGTAGAAGTTCATCTTTATTAACGATCTGATCAAAATGAGAGTCATATATTTAAATGATTGAAATAGTTATCTATTTCAATGACTAAAGTTAAATATTTATCTTTTTCAATTAAAGAGGTTGACAGTCGTTTATTTTAATAATTGAAGATGAAAAACTTTCATTCGTAATAACTAATAAAAGATATCTATCTTATTCAATAATAAAAAAAATATGTATTTATTGGAATGGAGTAGTGCCATGAAAGGGTGAATACGAAATTAGGCTCACCAAGCAAAAGAAGCAAAGCTAACTAATCAAGGTTATCAATAGCGCGAAGATAAATCTCCTCATTAAGCTAGAAGTGTCTCGCCAAACAAATAATTGTATAGGGTTTTTTATGGCGCCATTGATTAGCCTTCTTAATTTGATGAAAAAATTCCTAAAATATAGTGAAATATGTGTGCAGTGAAAATCAAATGTAAAGACTAAAAAATATAATAAGGCTGATCAAAAACTAGAATCGCGTTGCGATAGAAGGAACATGGGTATGAACCGAACGCTTTTGCCCTTGTAAATTGATTTTTGTTTTCCAAAATGCGAAGAAAACTTTGGTGATTATAGACGACGGCAAAGAGAAGATTTTGGGAAAATAAAATTAAAGAACAAGCGATTTATTCTAACTGTGATACTATGTTTAAACTGATATAAATATTGAATGTTATATAGAATAACCAAATATATACAAAATAAAAAAAATAATACATTAAATATTATAGGAATATATTTTTCTTGTTATACACAATTTTGATAACTCAATATTATAAAATATTACATTAATAATAAAAAAATTGTTTTATGACTTTTCAGGTCAGTCCTAAGTCAATGGCAAATACAGGATGGGCCACTTACCGCGTTCCCGTGTATCATGCGTTTGGAAATATTTGATTTTCTTCTTTTCATACCATTATCATTGAAGCCTCATTAAGTTTTATTTTAAAATATTATTACTTTTCAAAAATATATATTTAATTATTTTACAATTATGTTAAATTTTAAAAAAAAATATATTTTACAATTGATAAATAGCAACAACAGTGAGCTATCAAATCGTGCGAATATGGCAGACAATTTTATTCAAAAAAGTTACATGTTGAAAATCCCTTCAAGAGGAGAGCCACCTGCCCGAGTGAAAATTAAGAGAAAGATGGGCGAAATTAAGAGAAATTGTCAGTGAAAATTACTCGAATTCTTTGTGAAAGAACTTGACGACCGGCGTACAAGGCTATCGAGTGATTTCAACAAGCAATGAATGATAAAATAGCCAAAAAGATGAGAATAGTGGTTGACTATCACTATCAATGACTGCAAATTTGGAATCGTCCAGCCAAATTAAAGGCTAACCAGTTAAGAAATCCTAGTAAAAATAGCATATTGATGTGTTTTTCATCGCGAATCTGTATATTAGACGTTCGAAATCACATCACGAAGTAAAGATGCATATACTTTTTTTAAGGAGAAAATTAAATTTTTTGAATTATTAAAAATACTAAAGTGAAAGAAACCTCTTTTGTTTGAAAAAAAAAAAAAGTGACTAATTTTAGAATTAAAAAAAAAATTATTGATGATGTGAGGTTATAATAGAGCTCCCATGTTATATTAAGAGTTAAAAATAAGTGAAAATATATTAAAATTTTATTTTATATTTTAATTATTTACTTTTATTTTTTATTTTTTTTGTTTCTTAAGTTCAATCTTTAGATAATTATACAGATTTATTTATAAAAAGGCTATAAGAGCTCCCTTATAAACTCTATATGGATCTTTATAAATATATCAAAAATAATATAAACTTAAAATATTATAAATTATTACATTGATATCCTTTAAATCTAAAAAGGTAAATTAGGTACCAATATGAGTTTAGAAACAAATGCATGAAAGCAAAGGTGGAATTTGAAGTAGTCGACTGAAAGTATAACATGGATGAAATCAACTAGTGATCAATCCAAAAAAATAGCAAAGGCTAAAAATAATAGTAGCATCAATATGGACGGGACGAGTACAAGCGAGGGGCTGTACAATCATATGTAGACGGGGCAATGAAATGTCGAATAGGAATAACTTCATCAAATAAGACAAAAGGTCATATTTATTAATGACAGGATAGAGACAATTTTATTTAAATAATTTAACAAGAATCAAATATTTTAATGATCAAAATCAGATATTCATTATTCCCAACTACTAAAGAAGAGAGTTGTTTATTTTGACTATTGAAAATAAGAAACTTTCTTTTACAATGACCGATGAAAAATATTTGTCTTTTTCAACAATCAAAAAAGCACATTTCAACTGTAATGATGATAGTGCCACTGATTGGATTGTCAATGGCATGATAATAAATCTACTCATCAAGATGGAAGCATCTCACTAATCGAGTTATCGTAATAGGGTTTCGATGACAACATTGACAAGCATCCTTAACTTGATGAAAATATATTTGAAATATAATAAAGTATGTGTACAGAGAAAAAAATAGATGATAACTGAAAAACATAATAAGGCTGATTCGAATGTAAAACCATAGTAACTAAAAAGCATAATAAGGCTGATTCAAATATAAAACCAAGTCACGATAGAAGGAATAAGGATATGAACCAAACATTTTTGCCCTTGTAAATTGACATTTTTTTTCCTTCATGCAAAGAAAACTTTGATGATTTGCAGAGGACAGCAAAAAAGCAGATTTTGAAAAAATAAAATTAAAGGACAAGTGATTTAATATAACTATGATGATATGTTTAAAATGATATAAATATTGAATGTTATATGAAACAACTAAACATATATAAATTAAAGAAAATAATACATTAAATATTACAGGAATATATATACAGTTTTGGTAACTCAATAATATAAAATATTACATTAACATTAAAAACATATTTTATAACTTTCCAGGTCAATCTTAAGTCAATGACAATTTTCAAATGGCAACCTACCGCGTTCCCGTGTATCTTAAGTTTGGGAAATAATCAGTTTTCTTCTTTTCATACCATTATCATTAAAACCTTATTAAACTTTATTTTACAATATTATTACTTTATATGTGTATATATATACATATACACTTAATAAACCGCAACAATGAGTTATCAAAGTGTACAAATGTTATAGAAAAACTTATTTAAAAAAGTTATGGATTGAATATCCCATCAAAAAAAGAATCACCCATTATCAAAAAAACTAAAAGCAAGAGGTTATAATAGAAAAGGCAGTATGTGGTTGTGGTCAAGAGCAAAACTCCTTCAAGTTAGAAGGCAACTCCTTTCAGAGAATATAACCACTTCCTAGTATACAATAAACACAAAGCTTAAAAAGATCTGCTCCTACAGTCAAAATTGTGAACTTTTAGGTTTTCAATAGAAAAATGTACTAAAAAATTTGATTTAATTTATTCGAACTATACTCTTATATATACAACCCATATCGTTGTATAAAAATTCTTATCATATAAAAGTCATGTTAAGACTTACAACTAAAAAAGATCATTATTACTTTGCATTTATCAACATCGTAGCATTCTCCACGTTCAGAACTTAACATCAACTACACTTTCTCCAACCCACAATTTTTTAAAGGCAGGAGTCTTCCCCTAGATGATTACCTCGTTCTATACCCTCATTTTTAATTTTATATTATGACTAAAATTTAACTAATTTACATATTAAAAGATAATTTAAAAGTTAATCATAAAATTCTGCACGCTTATTTTTATTTATATAACACAGTATTTTAATTATAATATTCAAAATATATCAAAAATTTCTCTAATTAAATCTAAATTTATATTATTGTAAAATCAAAATCAACGGGCTCATTCACCATAAATGAGAATAAGGACTTAAAAAATTCTTCAAAATCAAGAATTACTAAGAGGAAGTGTTTCCACATATGAGGTTTAACTTGACTCTGTGCACTCAACTCTCACAATCTGCTGCAATGTTTACATACCTATGTAGCTACACTTTAGTTCTATACAATGCTACATCCCAATAATTTTACACGTTAAAATTTAAACTAATAAAAAAGTCAAAATAAAACAGTAAAATTATTATCATGTGAGATTATTATTATTAATTCGAGTTATAAAAATGATCTCTTATACAATATAATGTAGCAACACATAATAAAAAAAACTCAAAATTATTTGATATTTTTTTAACAGAATCCAAATTCGAGATCATTGATTTTTCTAAGCTAACCTAACAACCCAAATAATAAAATAGATTGCTTTCTTTCATCAAGAATGTCTAACACGCCAAAGTGAAAGCTTTTTTTGTGATATTTAAAATATTTTTTGGAAGCAAATGGGACAAGCTGGGAGACCTCGCTTGACCACAAATCCATCCAAAAACGGAACAGTCCAAAGGTTGGCGGCCATCACTATAAAAAAAACCCACTGCATTTTCCTTGAGCCATTAAGCCTAATACAAGGATGATCATGGCAGTTCCAATGTTACAGCATTTTGCAGCATTTTCATGGCTCATTTCCCTTACTTCATTCTTTATCTTTTACACAGCCTTCTTGAGCTTCAAATCAAATTCAGCAATGGCACTCTCTCCCAGCAACGATGCCGACAGGGATGCGCTGCTCGCCTTAAAGGAGCGGGTAGTCGAAGACCCATATGGGGCCTTGAACTCGTGGAACAAATCCCTCCATTTCTGCAATTGGAAAGGCGTCTCATGCAGCCAGAGGCACGTGAACAGAGTCGTTGCCTTGAACTTGGGGAATCAGCAGCTGGCTGGCTCCCTGCCACCACATATAGGAAACCTCACCTTCCTCCGAGTCATCCTGCTCCAAAACAATGCCTTCCGGGGTAGTATACCTCAAGAAATAGGGCGGTTGCTCCGGCTAAAATATCTCAATCTAAGTATAAATACTTTAGAAGGAGAGATCCCCAATAATCTGAGCCGTTGCCTTAATCTTCGATCGATCAATCTAATGGGAAACCACCTCACCGGCAAAGTCCCATATGATCTTAGCAATCTGGCTTTAGGAAATCTCATCAGTTTCTTGGTTTCTACAAATAGCCTTATCGGAAATATACCATCGTGGCTTGGAAATTTTTCATCTCTCCTGAAAATATCAATGGCGGAAAATAACCTAAAAGGAAACATCCCAAACGAACTTGGAAAACTGAAGAAGTTGGAGCACCTCCAGCTTGCAGAAAATTCATTATCAGGGAAAGTTCCCCCTCCTATTTATAACATCACATCACTCCTTTCTTTGAGCTTATTCCAGAACCAACTGCATGGAACAATACCAGCTGACATTGGGCAGACATTACCTAACCTCTTAGGGCTTTACTTGGGATGCAACAATTTCACAGGGCCAATGCCCCTCTCTTTTCCCAATGCATCGGGACTGGTGCAACTTGATCTCTCCGGCAACAGCTTCAGTGGGACATTGCCCTTGAATTTGGGAAGTCTGAAGGGCGTCCTTGACATATCTCTAGGCCATAACCCATTCGAACCTCAAGACCTCAGATTTTTAACCTCTTTGAACAACTGCAGCAGCCTACAAGCGCTGGATGTTGGCAACAGCAACCTCCGAGGGGGCTTGCCGTCCTCAATAGGCAACTTGTCAAGCACGTTACAGATCCTAATTGCAGGCCAGAACCAGATATCAGGAGCCATTCCGAGTGGAATCGGGAACCTAATTAATTTGACATTTTTGGCACTACAGGGGAACTCCATCGAAGGTGAGATCCCGGCCAGCATTGCCAAGCTAACAATGCTGCAGACATTTTGGTTGTCAGGAAACAGAATTTCGGGTTCAATTCCTTCTTCAATCGGCAACATGACCCAGTTGGGGCAATTGTATTTGGATAGCAACTATTTAAACGGCAGCCTACCTCGCTCCTTAGGAAACTGTCAAAATCTGCAGCTACTAATCCTCTCACAAAACTTTCTTTCCGGTGTCATCCCCAAAGAAATAGCAAGGATGCCGTCGATATCTATTTCCTTTAACTTGGATCACAATTCCTTCACAGGACCTTTACCAGTAGATGTGGGTAACATGAGCTCTGTTACCGAATTTGACGTTTCTGACAACAGACTAGAAGGAGTAATTCCGAGAACACTTGGCAACTGCCAAGCACTAGTTCGCCTTCGTATGATGAACAACTTATTCAACGGAAGCATCCCTTCAGAGTTCAGTACTTTAAAAGGCCTCAAAGTCCTAGATCTTTCAAGAAATAATTTGTCAGGAAAAATTTCTAATTTCCTAGATAACTTCTATCAGCTGCAAAATCTAAACTTATCTTTCAATAACTTTGAAGGGAAGGTACCGGATGGCGGAATCTTCAGAAATGCAAGCATAGTCTCTCTTGTCGGCAACCCGAAGCTCTGTGGAGGAGCTCAGGCACTGGGATTACATCCATGTGTGACCAACGACTCAAAACCAAATCACAAATTTCTTGTGATTAAGGTACTGATTCCAACATGCATTGCATTCTGTGCCTTTATAGCTTTTGTTCTTGTCATTCTTTATCGGAATAGGAAACCAAAAACTAGAAATTCTTCATCACTTGATGAGGAGCCATTCAAAAAAATTTCCTATGCTAAGCTCCAGAAGGCAACTAATGGATTCTCAACGGTCAATTTGATCGGTGAGGGAAGCTATGGGTCTGTATATAAAGGAATTCTAGATCCAGAGGGAACTTTGGTTGCTGTAAAAGTCCTCAAGCTTAAAGAGAAAGGGGCTTCCAAGAGTTTCATGGCTGAATGCCGAGCTTGGAGAAACATCCGCCACAGGCATCTTGTCAAGATCATCACTGTTTGCTCAGGCATTGATTCAAAAGGCAGTGATTTCAAAGCTCTAGTTTATGAGTACATGCCCAATGGAAATCTTGAGCAGTGGCTGCACCACAGCACAAATGAACTGCCTCAACAGGGATGTTTAAGTTTTCTACAAAGGCTAAACATAGCCGTTGGTGTAGCTTCTGCAATGGAATATCTTCATCACCAATGCCAAACATTAATTATTCATGGAGATCTAAAGCCCAGCAATGTTCTACTTGATGCGGGCATGAATGCCCGAGTGGGAGACTTCGGTCTATCAAAGTTTCTCACTGATGGCCCACAAAGCACCTCTCAAAGCCAAACCAGCACTGACGGCAACATAAGAGGAACAATCGGTTATGTTGCTCCGGGTAAACAACTTCCCCCTTCTAATTTCATTTGTCATAGCATTTTATTTCCAACTGAGAAAGTACTAACCATCATAGTCTATTTAGATTGTAAAATTAGAATTAAAATTAAAAAAATATATGCTTAATTTCAGTTATATTATAATTAGAATTAGATATAATTCAAATTTTTCTCTTTTCATTATATAAAAAATTACAATTTTTAATAACAAAATAAAATTAAGGTAAGATTAATATTATAATCTATACATAAAAATAAAAAAATTAAGTAGTTCAATATAAATTTAAATTTTTTATGCATGAAAATTAATATAATATAATTTTAAAAAATCTCATTCTTGGATACAAATAATAGTATATAGATACATATTATTTTAAAATATATTTAGACAATAATCTTAATTAAAATACTGATTTTTAAGTTTTTCAATAATAATTTTATATAATTTTTTTTCAAAATAATTTTAAAAAATGAAGCCATGACTGATCTACCTCTATTCGAACCAAGTAATCGAAAATATTTTATCCAATTATTTTGCCTTATTCAATTTTATTATAAATAATTGATAAACAATTTTTAACTCAAGAATTTAATTCTTTACCCTAGCTCTAAAACTTATAAAGAACTATCCTATCCTATTTTTCTACTCCAAGAAAATAGAACGTAGAACTAGAATAATTCTAATTCCATCTTACGTCAAATAATAAAAATTGAATTAGGCCTATAATTCTAATTCCAACTCCAATTTCATACGCAACCAAACTGTGGCCTTATTCTTTTGGTAACAAATGATTCTCGCCTGTATTTGATGGGCTTGGCCAAACTCTAGGTGCGGAGTGCTATTAAAGTTAGAATAATACATACCAATACTTTAGATTGAATTGTATTCTAATGGATTTTTTTGAATAACCTGACAGAATATGGCATCAACGGTGAAGCATCACCATCTAGCGATGTCTACAGCTTTGGAATTCTCTTGTTGGAAATGTTGATAGAGAAACGACCCATAGATAGCATGTTCCAAGGAGGGATGACCCTCCACAACCTTGCTAAAATGGCGATGCCTAATAGGGTAAGGGAAATCATTGCGCATTCACTACGGCTACAACTGGAAGATGACAACCATAATAACAACAACGTCAACAGTTCTACAAGGAATTTCATATTAGAGGAGTGCTTGGTGGCTGCAATGAGTATTGGGATTGCATGCTCATTGGAATCTCCACATGATCGGATGGATATGAAGCACGTTGCTGTAGAATTACATGCAATTAGGGAAAAAATTATTGGTGTTAGAATTTTAAGAACACATCACATAGGATTTTGAAGGGAGAGTCTTAGTACCATAGTAGAGTTGTCGCCTATGTAATTACAATGTTGAGTTGTGAAAACAGCTTTTGCATGTAATGCAAGGTAGGAATGCGCCCAATAAGCTCAAAATAATTCAACCTATTTAAATCATAAACAAAAACATTCAATTATCACTAAATAATCTAATCTTTCAGCCTACTTAAATCTCATGTTTTGTGCTTCCATATATATATAGGATCAAGGGGGCTCCATCATGCATTGGATCTATATAATCTAATGGATGACATGAAAAATAATTGAAAAATATATGAAAATGTTTTTCCTTGTTGTTTTATTATGTAAAATGTTGAAGTATAAAAATATTCATACTATTATCTCTCTTTCGTAATAATAGTTACAAATTTTTTTTATAAAAGACATACATAGAGTTTATTTTCCTAAAGAAAACCCATAAATCATAATAAAACGATGGTTATCAAAACTTTATTCAAATTTGAAAATTGTTCTCATGTTCATCTAGAAAAACTGAAAAATTGTCTATTTTATCCACACACATAGGATAAGTAAATATGTCATTCATGGATAGATAAATGATGGATTTCTTAATTACTAACTACTATTCTTTCCATCAAATATTGAGTCAATTAAAAAAATAGTTTTTCAAATAAAATATAACAAAACTATATAAAATTTCAAACTTTCATGTTTTAATAAATTCATATTTGTTATCCGCTTTGGATTTCTATTTTCAAACCCTCCCTCTGATTTATTGGACATATATTTATTATTATATATTATGATACTTGTTGAACTTTCGATTCACATTTTTGTGTGTTACCGATTTAGAATAGAGAGGGCTTGGATTTACTGCAGGAGCTAGGTGAGCTTCGACACGACACCACATATTCTAGTGGGTATGAAATCTGTTTAGATATAGATAGCGTCTGCTATATTTTGATTCCGTGGATTGGGTTTGGTTGGGATGTATTTGGATATTGGATTCAGTTGAATGTAAGCCTTTGGACCATGTATTGAGAACTTATGATTTTATTTCATTATGTAGATGAGTTGTATTATTTGATTATTTATCTTACAATTATTTATAGAACATGTCATATTTATATTATCCAGATAACTGTCCGATGAGATACTGTGCGAATTTTAATTTATCGGAGAATGTATATTTAGTCTGTTATGCCTGGATTTCAAAACTTAACATTTATTATTGAATTTATTTAAAATTTTAGTTTTATGAATAATAATTAATTATACCTATAAAATTTCAAAATGGGATAATATAAGCTCCATTTCAGTTAGTCCAAACTAGTTTTTAGTGAGAATTAAGTGAAGGAAAGTGGATATCGAGCTCTCCTTCTATTATTGCTGTTCTTTACAAAAGTTTCTGAATATTTATTATTTTAAATATTTATGCATGACATAATTTTAAAATTATGATGTATATGTTTAGCAAGCATGTGAATTTCTATGAGTTTTTCTATAATTATGCATGAAATTCATGTCCAAACTTATAAACATTGTCACACCTTGTTTAAATTAGAAATTGCTCTGCATGCTTATCTTAAATTCATGCATGCTTATCTTAAATTCATGGTTTAATGGGCTTACATATAATGAATTTCATACACCTTATTATAGCATATTTTGAACTTAAAATATAAACTTGCACGTTTACATTTCTAGAAAATTTGGCCCCACATATGTAATATTCGAACTGAAAATGCAGAAATTTTCTTCCTGATTGATTTTTGCTGAACTTTACCAAATTTTTGGCCCTTAAACGTCTTAAATTTGTACAGGAGCTTCTACATACTTTAAATTATCAAATATATGTTCCATATGAGTTGAAAAATACACATAATTTAATTTTTATAATCTAAAATTTTATAAAAATCTGCACATATGCTGAAATTTCTACACTTAAGTTGCTAATTTAGCATTCCATACTTTAAAATTTATTATCTCCAAATTCTATTAAATGTTATGCATAAAGTTACAAAATGTTTGAAGAAAAATTCTACAATTAAGTTATAAATTATGATCATTTTTTTCAGAATTGAGAAAATTAAAAAGAATGAAGAAAAATGTAGAATATTTCAAAGAATCTGTATTAGACCATGGTACTTATTTAGCAGGTAATATATTATGATATGTCTTGATATATTATAATAATATATTGATATCCAAACCTATCATTCGTGAGTAAAAAGTGGCATTCGATTCTGTTTATAAAATTATATATAGACAACCAGCCTACTATTTTGAATAGTAGCGCATAGCCTTTAATTTCAATTGATATATTATTATTATGTGGGAGTATATACAACCTGGATTTTCATTGTCCGCTCCTTTAGTTTATAATGCATACTAGCCCTGATCCCTAAGAAAAAATTAGAATTGAATATGATTTTCTCGCTCGATACACCACGGAGTTAGAAACACCGTGTCTGTCCAAACGACGAGGGCCATTGCTGCACTGATGGTTGATTACAGGATTCCCAGTGGTTGGGTCTACCTTGCTCCTGGCCGGGCCGGAGGGGATAACGCCCCTCCATAAGGCTTTATCACCATTTACGAGCACCAGCTGAAAGGAGGACTTCGTTTCCCCATGGCGGTCGATTTATACGGGATTATCGAGACGTTGGGTGTTCCTACCACAAAGCTTCACCCTAATGTCATCCGCTATCTAGTTACCATGTGTATCTTCATTCGTCTCCAGTCCTACGAGCTCACTGCAAACTGAGCAAAAGTGATCTTTCACTTTACCAAGTTTAAGAATTGGGTCTCAATGTCTCCTCGAGCCAGTTTCTACTTTCGGGAGACCAACTCTGACTTGGTGAAGAATTGAAAGAACCATTTTTTCTTCCTGCGGTACCCTCCGAAGTGGGAGATTTCCAATGACCGGGGCCCAATCTCCGACTTTTTTTGAGAGGACGTAACCGTTGAAGAGGTGAGTGGAGAGGCAAAACTGGTCGCCACTATTCAATCACAGATGGAGACGCTTTCCGTGCAAAGCTAATACCTATCTTCCACTTGCTCTTTCGCCACTAAGTGGGACCTTCGTGCAGCTAGGCAACCGTCACCTCGGAGAAGAAGAGAGCCGGGGCCATCATTCTCCGAGAGCCATCGAGGGAGCCCTCCAGGGAGAGCGACTCATTGCTGGAGACCTCTTAGGATGAAGAGGTTGGGGCTCCCCTAAAGAGACTGAGAGAGGCCAAAGGTATTTCCACTCGGAAGTCGCAAAGGTTGTCTGCTAGGCTGGCTACACATGTTGGGTCCAGTGTACCGGAGCAGGAGTTGGCTTTGGAGTCGCAAGCGGAAGCGGCTAAACACTCCCCCATTCCTTCCATTGCTTTGGCAGATTATGAAGTTCCCAAGGTGAAGCTCCCTTCTGGGGGGAGTCTCCCACAAGCCCCTTCCTCGATTTAGAGCCACAGGAGGTGTCCATTGAGGGTGCGACGATCGTGGATATTGACGCGCCTGGCCCTGAGGAGGCTATTGAGGTGGGCATCTTAGAGCTTGCGCTAGGGCCTGCAGAGGTTCCAGAGCTCATTGGTTCTCTTGCTAGAGCGCCGCCTGAGGTGTACATCCAGGAGACTACCGTTGCTAAGGAGGGCATCGAGGCCAGTCGGGTTGCTGGTTTTCCTTGCGCTGATGTGACCCAAGAGGCGGATGTGGTGGAGGTGGTTCAAGAGTCGAAGCCCCCAAGCATTCCTCCAACATCTGCGGTGCAAGTCATTCCCAGCTCTGCTGAGGCTGTTACAAAGGGCCTTTAGACGCGGAGCTAAAATTTGGGTACGACCGCTTCAAGGCCACTTGGCATGGAGTCAAGATTTTTGGTTTACGGGGGATGAAGATCCTTCCGACTTAGGGGCAGTCTAGGTCATTCCATCTTTTTAAAAGGTCATGCATGCAAATATGCGTATGAATGGACACACAGCAATACAGAAATAGACAATTTTATTAAATGAAAACATGATACACGTACAAGCACTCTTCATCATGTGTGTGTATGCCTTACTTGGGCTAGATGTTGGACTATTGATAGTACTTCTTGAAATTGGCGACATTCCAGTTCCAAGGGACGAACTTACAGTTCTGGGTGCGTAGCTTGTACGCTCCGTTCCAAAGGATCGCTGAGACTAGGAATGGGCCCTCCCAGCCTGGAGAGAGTTTGTTCCTACTAGCGGCCTTCCCCACTGCCTCTACACTTCGGAGGACTTGGTCTCCAACCTCGAGTGGGTGCATCTTCACCTGTTTGTTGTAATACTGCACGACACGTTGCTGATAGTCTGATATCCTCAAGCGGGCTGCATCATGGACCTCTAGAAGCAAATCTAGGCATTCCCTAAGTCTTTGAGAGTTGGTGATTAGATCAAAGCACTCGACCCATAGGTTGAAAAGTTGCACTTTGACAAGAACGACCGCTTCGACCCCGTAACAGAGGTTGAAGGGCATCTCCCTCGTGGGTTCCCGTGGGTTAGATCGAGATGACAAAAGCACAGAGGATAACTCGTCAACTCATGAGCCCCCTCCATCTACAAGCTTGGTCTTCAGTCTGTGCAGTAGCGTCCGGTTGGTGACTTCAACCTAACTGTTTGCCTGAGGGTACGCCATTGACGTATGAGTTAGCCTAATGCGCAAACTCGCACAGTACTTGTTGAATTGCTTGCCAGTGAATTGGGTTTCGTTATCGATCACTATGACCTCAGGAATCCCAAAACGACAAACGATGTACTTTCAGACAAACTCGTTACGTTGTACTCAGTGATTTGAGCCAAGGGAACTGCTTTGACCTACTTGGTGAAGTAGTCGATAGTGACGATAAGGAACTTCCTCTATCCGGAGGCCAAGGGCATATGTCCAAGGATGTTGAGGCCCTATTGGGCGAACGACCATGGGGGTTGGAGGCTGTGCAGCTCCGTTTGAGGTAGACGGGTCATGGACTCGTGAACCTGATAGCTCTCACATTTCCAAACAATTCCAAGGCATCCCAATTCATCATGGGTCAAAAAAGTTCTTGTCACATGATCTTGAATGCAAGGTTTTTTCATCCGATGTGCAAGCCGCATATGTCGAGATGGACTTCACTCAGCGCATACTCGGCTTTTTTCTTGTGTTAGGCACTTCAGATAGGGAGTCGAGTACCCTCATCGGTATAACTTACCATCGACGATTGCGTACCAGCCTACTGTCTTCTTTATTCGCTCTGCCTCGTCAGCGTTCGTCGGTAATATTCCATCCGTCAGTATTCTGTAGTATGGAGTCATCCAATTGTTGCCTTCACTTACCCGTAGCACTTCCTAGTATGGACCATCCACGCTAGGCATGGCCAGGAATTCCCACATGCTCCTAGATACTGCTTCGGGGATCCAGCAGTGGCATCCATTGCCAACTGATTAGCTTTTCAGTTTTCAACTCTAGGGATCTGTTCTATCTCAATGCTTTCGAACGTCTTGATCTGGGCCTTTTCTTTTACCAGGTACTTCGCGAGCAGCAGGTTTGATACCTCGAAGGCTCCTTAGATTTGATTTACTACTAGTTCCGAGTTGCTACACACAACCAGCAACTTTGCAGAGCATTCCTTGGCCAAACGGAGTCCCACGAGAAGGGCTTCGTATTCCACCACGTTGTTGGTGGCAAAGAAGGCCAGCGTGACGGAGTACTTGATCTCTGATTCGTCCAGGTTTCTGAGCACGGCTACGGCTCTGCTGCCTGTCTGGGTAGAAGATCTATAGACATTGAGGATCCATACGGGAGTGTTCAATTGTTGCCCTAACGAGGTGTCTAAAGCTGCGGAGTGTCTAGAGTTAGGGTCGCTACCTCGACGATGAAGTCCACCAGGGCCTAGCCCTTGAGAGCCGGTCGTGGTCAAAACTCCATGTCGAACTCGCCTAATTCTATAGCCCACTTGATCAGCCGTCCGAACGTTTCTGGTTTCTAGAGGATTAACTTCAGGAGTTAGTCCGTCAAGTCAATGATCTGATACGCCTGGAAGTAGGGCCTCAACCTTCGCGCGGAATAGACTAGGGTTAAGGCAATCCTTTCTGCGTGCAATTATCGAGTCTCCACATTCGTCAATACCTTGTTCATATAGTACACGGGCCGCTGCGTGTCCTCGTGCTCCCTGACTAGCACTGAGCTTAGCGTTGTATTCGATATAGCCAGGTAGAGGTACAGATCCTCGCCCTTGGATGGTGAACTTAGGAGCGGTGGACCGACGAGGTATGTCTTCAGTTCACAAAACGCTTCCTCGCACTCGTCTATCCACCGGAATCCCCATGCTTTTGTTCCTTGGAGCGCCTTGAAGAAGGGTCGGTACTTCTCCACGGACTTGGTCAGGAACCGTGATACGGCTGCCAACCCTCCCGTGAGTTTCTAGACTTCTTTCACAATCCGCGGAGGGCTCATATCGAGAATGTCTTTTATCTTCTTTGAGTTTGCTTTTATACCGCAGTGGGACACTATGAAACCCATAAACTTTCTAGAGGTTACCCCAAACACACACTTGGCCGAGTTGCGCTTTATCCTATGAGCTCAGAGCACCTCAAAGGTCTCCTCCTGATCGCGAACATGGTCATCAGATATTTTACTCTTAACGAGCATGTCATCCACGTACACCTCCGTATTTTTTCCAATCCGGGCCTCGAATATCTTGTTCACCAGACATTGGGAGGTTGCCCCGGCATTCTTGAGGTCAAAGGGTATGACCATATAACAATATGTTCCTTGGTTAATCATAAAGGAAGTGTGCTCCTCATTGTTCGTGTCCATCCTGATCTGATTATAGCCTGAATAGGTGTCCATGAAACTCAAGAGTAGAAAGTTATCTTTGGGACGGGCTTTGTTCACATCGGTGAAGTCGACGTATATTTGCCACTTGTCATAGCTCTTCTTCACGAGCACGATGTTGGATAGCCAATCCAAGTACTGAACTTTCCTTATAAATTCGACGTCCAGCAGTCTTTTCACTTTCTCTCTTACTGCTATTAACTTTTCGATAGAGTGATTTCTGCGCTTCTACCTAAAGGGCTTGTGGCCAGGATGGAGGCCCAATTTGTGGACCATTACTCCAACCAGTATCCCGAGCATGTCAGCCAAGACCCACGCGAACGCGTCAGAGTTCTTCCAGAAGAAGTTTATGAGCCGATCACGATTTGCTGCGGTAATGGAGCCGCCAATGTGCACACACTTCTCAGGCTCGGCGGGGTCCAAGGGGACAATTTTGGTCGCTTTACTCGATTGGGCTTGCTACAGTGTCACCTCGCAGCGGAAATCAAAGTCTCTGTTTGGTTGATCTGGTGCTGCATGGGCGACTTGGGATAGGTAACACGTCCGTCCCATCACCTGATCACCGAGCACCTCTCCTACACCCTACGAGGTCAGAAACTTCTTATTCAAATGAGAGATAGAAGTGATAGCCCCAAAAGTAGTGAGAAATAGTATAATATCCCAAATATTTTTTAAAAAATTGATAAATTAGTCTCAATAATTATTCTTAATTACTTTTAGACTTAAAATCTTATAATTGGACTTACATTTGGGCCTAATAAATTAGATAGATTAATAGATTGGGTATAGATATTTAGACCATTAATTAAAAATCTAGATTAAATAGTGAATTAATTAGGTAAATATTTATAGTGTATTAAGATTCGTTGACAAAAAAAATATAAATAAATAAATAAATAAAATATTAGAAATTTAGGTCAAAGTTTTAAATAAAAGAAGTTAGGTAACTAACTAAATGATGAATATTTTTAAAGAGAGATAAATAAATATATATAAATAGATATATCAAAAAAATATAATAATAATAATAAATATATATACTAATAAATAATAATAATAATAATAATAATAATAGGAGATAAAACGGGTAAAGAAAGAGAAAAAAGAAAGGAAGGAAGCAAAGAAAAATGAAAAGAAAGAAAAGGAAAGAGAAGGAAAAGGAATGAGAGAAAAGAAGGAAAGATGGAGGAAGGAAGGCGCGCGTATGGAGCGGTGAAGGAGGAAAGTTTTGAAGGAAACCCAAACTGGCTTTCTCACCATTTAAGGCGGCATTAGGATTAGGGAAGGGAGGGAAGCCACAGAGGATGAGCCAGAGAGGGCGGAACACGAAGCCAAAGCCATCGTCGCCGATCACCAAATCAAGGCAAGTAAAACTTCCTCCTTACAAATAAACTCTTCCTTCATATCTATCTCTGATTTTTTGTTCGGATTTGGGGGTGACATCGGTGAAAGCCAAAGGTTGCAAATTGGGTAACCGAACGCAGAGCCACGGCTCTGTGAGGAATCGACCGATGATTTGGGAGTAAGGATGAATTGGGTTTGAGTATATTGTTTAATAGGGTTATGAATGATCAATCTTGCATGTTGTACCCCCAATTTTGGGGATTTTGGGCATCACTTTGGAAATAGAGCACGAATCACTATGGAAACAGAGCATCTTGCTTTGTTTCCTGTTCTTCAACCGAGTTCAATGACCCGTGGCAGTGAGAGGGCTTCAACGCTTCATTTTACTAGTAAATCTTCCCTTTTCATCCCTTGATGTTATTTATTTGCTTGCCTTGAATGATTTTGTGCCTACGTCCCCAATTTTGTAGTAAAGTGAGGAATTGGGGAAACATGGCCTCGGCTGGTTCTACTGCTAGGTGTGTGGCTGCGTGTGTGTAGCTGTGTGTGGGCAGCGTGGTGTGAATGTGTGTGTAGCCGTGCGTGTGGGCATTGTGGTGTGCATGGGTGTAGCCGTGTGTGTGTGCGTGCTGGTTCGCTGTGTGAGTGTGAGTGTGCGTGTGTTGCTTGTGTAGGTGGTTGGGTAGTGTGGTGGCAATAAAAGAGAGAGCCGCCTTGTAAGTCGATGGTGAGAAGGGACACAGCTGCCATCGCCATGCTGTGAGCCGGCAGTGTGTGCACTACATGCATGTGTGAGAATGTGCAGCGTATGCTGCTATGTGTGCGTACCGGAGCGTGTACATGTTGGTATGTGTATGCGGGTGTGTGTGTATGTATATATATATATATATGGCATAATTATATATTGTTATATATTCATGGTACGAATTTTTATATGAAATTATGCGTGTGTTGGAACTCTTAAAATGCTAATAATCGGTTACGTAATTGTTTCTGTATCTCATCGATGGAATCCGGTAAAATTACTCTTCGCATTAACTTTATTGGCGTGCGTATATATTATTGGTACTCTATGGATAAGTAAAGGAGAGTGTATGAAGACTCTATGGTATTCGGGCGTATGGGAGTCCGTGACATCGTAGAATAGTCCATACTTTTTCAATACCAATCTCATTCCGGAGGTTGAGGTCATTGGTATTGATGAGAGATACTTATAACCTAGTGCCATCGCAGAGGATAAAATCTGATATATCATTTAGCGAGGGTTATCACGGGTGGTATCGGTATACCACGGGTACAACCTTTGGGAGGACTGTAAGGGTAGTTAGATACCATAGATAATTTCGTTGTACTTACCCAGCCATTGGGGTAGTAAATACGCGGCTTTTAAATTACTATGGTAGAATAAGGTCCAGGGAGATTCTCGTTATCTCGTACAATCGTGACCTCAAATTGGACGAATAATTAAATTATTATTACCATGTACAATTGGTCGAGATCATTGATATTGGAGAGGGATGCTTATAACCATTTGACCATCATAGGAAATGATATCTGAGATATCATTTGGCGATGGATATCACAGGTGATATCGGCATGCTACGGGTACAACCTCTGGGAAGACTGTATGAGTAGTTGAATACCATGGATAATCTCGTTATACTTACCCAATCATTGAGGGCGTAAATATGCAGTCTTTGATTCACTATGGTAGAATAAGGTCCAAGGAGATTCTTGTTATCTCGTACAACCATGACCTCAAATTGAGCGAATAATCAAATTCTTATTATCTTGTACAGTTGATTAAGGCTGTTGATATTGAGGAGGGATACGTATAATCTAGTGACCATCGTAGATGATGATATTTGAGATATCATTTGGTGAGGGGTACCACGGGTGGTATCGGCATGTTACTGGTAGTTAGATACTATAAATAACCTCGTTGTATTACCCAGCCGTTGAGGGCGTAATACGCGACCTTTGGTTCACTATGGTGGAATAAGGTCCATGGAGATTCTTAATCATTCATACAGTTGTGACATCGTATTGAGCAATGATCGGATTCGATGAAATCCCTATTGCTTTCTTGATATCTAATTGTTCATATGGTTTCGGGGTTGTATACTCGACTTGTTGTTGAATCTCGGACAATAGTTGGTACATCACCTGTTATTATTAACTTTATTCATTATTTTATCGTCCGAGATATTTTATTGTACTCCCCTATTGTTGTTTATTTTTACTTATTGGATATTCGTCTCACTCTAGTATTTTATTAGTTCCAGAGTAGACAAATTAATATCAGAATAAAAGAGATCGCATGTGTATACTCCAGGCAAAGGTAATCTCAGGGATCGAGACTTCCAGGATATAAATTTAAGATTTTTATTATTTCAGTTACTGTTTGACTTTTATTAGATTTTCTTTACGATGATTGATATTTTGAGATATTGATATCATTTATTGAAATTATTTGTTATTACTATTATGGATATTTAATTAATGATACATTTATAAGGTTTATTGATAATATTTTTAATGATGTCTAGTTCATTGATGACGTATAATTGATGATTTTGGTTGATTTGAGATTTTTACCGTGACGGTCTAGGTTAGATTCGGGGATCCGAACTCAGGTTGTTACAAATGGTCTGCCTAGGATGGCATTATTGACAGACGGTAAGTCGACCATGAGGAACGTTAGCTCTCGCGTAGCAGTACGCGAGTAAGTTCCCATTATGACTTTCAACTAGATCTCGCCATGTATGGGTACGGGTTCATTGTCCCGGCCATATAGAGGGCTTTCGGCTACTCTCATCTGGTTTCGTCTCAATCCAAGCTTAAAGAATGCATCAGGATATAACAAATTTTGAGAACTTTCATTGTCAATAAAAACTCACTTTAGTTGGTAATCGGCCGTACTATTTGAAACGATGACGGATACAACAAGATAATCAGAATAAGGGGAGGTTACATGCGCCATATTATCGCTACTAAAGCTAATGGCATCACTCCTATCCTCTACTCTAGCTCTCTTGCTGCTGGAAACTTGTTCGGGTTGCGCCTACCTGCTACTCTTGGTTGGCCCAATTGAAATCATGCAGATCACGCTGGCGGTCGTACGATTCCTCGATGGCTCGCTCGCTTCGCCTTCTGAAACAGCAAGGGCCTACCGCGAACCCTTCACAAACCATTTCAGATGTCTGCGGCGCTTTAGGTCCTCTATCTCCTATTGCAAAATCCGACAGTTCTCCGTAGAATGCCCCAGAGATCGGTGGTACTGGCAATACATCATCTGGTCTCCACCGCTCAAATTCTTGGGAGTTTTTTGCCACACGAGGAATTTCTCGTCCTGGATCTGTATTAGGATATTTACACGGGTATCATTCAGGGGAGTCAGAAACACCGGCCCGTGCTTCTTCCTGGATCCCTACTCAGGCCGCGGCTACTTGCAGAGTTCCTAGAAGCGGCTACTGTCGTCGTTTCTCTTCTTCCTGACGATAGGCCTGGGTCCTTCCGGTGGAGGCTCTGGCACGGTGTCTTCCTCACCTGGAGGTTGATGCGTGAGGTGCCGGGGAAGGAGCCCCCATCCACTGCGTATTCGTCCGATTGCAGAGCACCTGAAGAATCAGCCTCATGTCGCCAACCTCAGCGTCCGGCTTGTGAACGACAGGCTTTGGCTGCTCGTCAACACAACTACCCACCGAGGAGTCATCGCCGTGGGCGACGGCATCTCTAGGCGGTGCGCTTGCTTGTACTCTGGTGTTGACCATCTTTGTGCAAGGGATTGAGTGTCGAGTGGAGATGCTAGACTTTTTGTCACGTTCCCATAAACGGTGCCAATGTTGTGTCTCAGGTTCCCGATTGCTGTACAAATTATGGAGCCTTCGAATTTCTCATCCGGGTCGGATCTCAAGTGGGCCTGGTCTCCGTTGCTGGTAACCTGAAATCTGCACAATACAAATTACAAATAAAAAGTCAGATGTCGGCGGAATGTCTCCCACAAAAAATATTTTGACACTGAAGTTAGAAACTCTTTGTAATAAATGGAAGGGGGTTAACACTTAGAGGTGCGCGGAAAAATGCGATGTATGTGGTGGGAGTGTGAGAATGCAAGAGTGCAGAACTCAATGAGCGATTATGGGAGGCTAGGCTCCACAATGGTATTGCACTGAGTGGCTCACTAGGGATTCCCGAGAGAGGCTGTGGGGGTTCAGTTCTGGAAGCGAGTACGAGAGCGAGAGCTCAATGGGCGTGTCTCAATGTCTAGAATTCGTACCGTTATCAGAATTTGGGGGATCAGGATTCGGATCCTCTCTCCTGTAGAAGGAGAGGAAATTTATAGGTTTCATGGTGAGGAACCTTAGGCCCGAGAATCCTCAAACAAGTGGAAAATGAAGATTCGCCGGCCGCTGACCGCTGGCGGAAGCAAGTGGTGTCAATTGTCACCTATTGGTGGCGAAGAGACTGCCGTGCGTCGCTGACCACGCTTGGTCTACCCCTAACGCATGGATTCGCTGGACGGCTGCAGGGAGCGGCGCGAGCTACGGCTGGCAGCGTTGACTCTCGTTTCATTGGCCCGCTCCCTCAAGGATGGCACCTGCCTCCTGCAGCCGCATTGATGAGTTGTAGGGGACGCCAATTGGTTGCATCTTCAGGGCAGCCACATAGGCCATTGAGGATTTTGGGGTCGCGCTGGTTAGTTGGGCTAGCGCTACTTGAATTGAGCCTTGCGGTCTTTGAGCCTTATCAACACCGGTCCCAACAGTAAAAAAATATTTTATAACTTTTCAAGATCAATCCTAAGTCAACGATAATTATAGGATGCCCACCTTAAACGTTCCGTGTATATTATGTTTGGAAATATTCAGTTCTGTTCTTTTCGTATCATTATCAATGAAACCTTATTAAATTTTATTTTACAATATATTATGTAACAGAACCAAATATTTTTGTCCTTGTAAATTGATTTTTTTTTCCCCTTTATGCAAAGAAAACCGTGGTGATTGTAGATAACAGCCAAAAAGCATATTTTGGCAAAATAAAATTAAAGAACTAGTGATTTAATCTAACTCTGATGCTATATTTAAATGATATAAATATTAAACGTTATATGAAACAACAAACATCTATAAATTAAAAAAAATAATCGGTTACAATAAAAAACCATAAAAAAAAGGGAACCTCCTACCATAAAAAAAACTAGAAGTAAGAGATTACAATAAAAAAGGGAGTGCATGGCCAAGGGCGAAACTCCTTCAAATTGGAAGGCAACCCCTTTCAGAGAGTATAACCACTTCATAGTGCACCGTAAATATAAAACTCAATAAGGTCTA
The DNA here is from genome assembly GCA_033239525.1 of Nepenthes gracilis. NCBI lineage: Eukaryota > Viridiplantae > Streptophyta > Magnoliopsida > Caryophyllales > Nepenthaceae > Nepenthes > Nepenthes gracilis. The sequence goes on from BSYO01000011.1 coordinate 20,727,877, forward strand.
TTCCTACTGTCAAGATTACGAACTTTAAATTTTTAATAAAAAAAGCGTACCTAAAAATCTGATTTAATTTATCCAAATTATACTTTTACGTATTATACTCATATCATAGTATAAGAATTATTATCATATGATAGGCACGTTAGAATTTACAATTAAAAAGATCACCATTGCTTCATATTTCTCAACATTGTAGCATTTTCAACGTTCAAAACTTATCATCAGGTACTCTTTTTCCCACCCATAATTCTTCAAAGGTAGGAGTCTTCCCCAAGATAACTACCTTGTTCTTCATCCTCAGTTTTGACTTCCTATTTTAACTAAAATTTAACTAATTTATGTGTCAAATAATAATCTAGAGAGTTGCTCCTAAAACTCCACATGCTTATTTTTATTTGTACAAAACAATATTTCAATTACAATATTTAAAAGCCAATCAAAATTTTTCTCAAATTGAATCTGATTTTATGTTATAATCCTAAGGAAAAGAAAATCAATGAGCTAATCCACCATAAATGAGAATAATGACTCAAGATTTTCCTCAAAATTAAGAATTCTTAATAGAAAGTGTTTCCACATATGAAATTCAACTTGACTCTGTGCACTCAACTCACAAAATTTGCAACAATATTTACATACATATATAGCTACAATTTAATTCTATATAATGCTACACCCAAATAATTTTACATGTTAAAATTTAAACCAATAAAATAATTATAATAAAATAGTAAAATTATCATTATATAATATTACTATTACGAATTTAAATTATAAAAATGACCCTTTATATAATATAAGGTAACAATATACAATAAAATAGACTCAAAATTATTTAATATTTTTTGAATGGAATTCGAGAACGTTGATTTTTCAAGCTAACCTAACAACCCAAATAGTAAAACACATAGCTTTCTTTCATCCTAACACACCAAAGTGAAAGCTCCTTTTGTGATATTTAAAATATTTTTTGGAAGCAAATGGGTCGAGATGGGACACTCCGTTAGACCACAAATCTATCCAAAAACAGAACAGTCCAAAGGTCACCAGCCATCACTATAAAGAAGCCCACTGCATTTTCCTTTAGCCATTAAGCCCAACCCAAAGATGATCACAGCAGTTCCACTGTCACAGCATTCTGCAATATTTTCATGGCTCATTTCCCTTACTACATTCCTTTTCTTTTCCATATCCTTCTTGAGCTTCAAATCTCATCAAGCGATGGCACTCTCTCCCAGCAGCAATGCCGATAGAGACGCGCTACTTGCCTTAAAGGAGTGGGTAGCTGAAGATCCGGATGGGGCTTTGAACTCGTGGAACGAATCCCTCCATTTCTGCAGTTGGGAAGGTGTCTCATGCAGCCGGAGGCACTTGAACAGAGTCGTTGCCTTGAACTTGGGAGGTCGGCATCTGGGTGGCTCCCTGCCACCACATATAGGAAACCTCACCTTCCTCCGGGTCATCCTCCTCCAAAACAATGCCTTTGGGGGTAATATACCTCAAGAAATAGGGCGGTTGGTCCAATTAGAATATCTCAATCTAAGCGGTAATGTTTTAGAAGGAGAAATCCCCAATAATCTGAGCCGTTGTCTTAATCTTCGATCGATCAATCTAATGCGAAACCGCCTTGTGGGCAAAGTCCCATATGATCTTAGCAATCTGGCTTCAGGAAATCTCATCAATTTTTCGGTTTCTACTAATAACCTTACCGGAAATATACCGTCGTGGCTTGAAAATTTTTCATCTCTCCAATTTATATCTATGATGGAAAATAACCTGAAAGGAAGCATCCCGAACGAACTCGGGAAACTGAAGAATTTGAGGCACCTCCAGCTTTCAATTAATTCATTATCAGGGAAAGTTCCCCCTCCTATTTATAACATCACATCACTTCTTCATCTGAGCTTGGCGGAGAACCAACTGCATGGAACGATCCCAGATGATATAGGGCAGACATTACCTAACCTCTTAGGGCTTTACATGGGATCCAACAATTTCACAGGGCCAATGCCCCTCTCTTTTCCCAATGCATCAGGACTGGTGCAACTTGATCTGACCGGCAACAGCTTCAGTGGGACATTGCCCTTGAATTTGGGAAGTCTGAAGAGCGTCCTTGACATAGCTCTAGGCCGCAACCCATTCGAACCTCAAGACCTCCGATTTTTAACCTCTTTGAACAACTCCAGCAGCCTACAATGGCTGGATGTTAGCAACAGCAACTTCCGAGGGGACTTGCCATCTTCAATAGGCAACCTGTCAAGCACGTTTCAGACACTATTCGCAGGCGATAACCAGATATCAGGAGCCATCCCGAGTGGAATCGGGAACCTGATTAGTTTGACACAGTTGGCACTAAATGGGAATTCCATCGAAGGTGAGATCCCAGCCAGCATTGCCAAGCCAACAATGCTGCAGATTCTTCTGTTGTCAGGAAACAGAATTTCGGGTGCAATTCCTACTTCAATCGGCAACATGACCCAATTGTGGAAATTGTACTTGGACAACAATTATTTAACCGGCAGCCTACCTCGCTCCTTAGGAAACTGTAAAAATCTACAGCTATTAGACCTCTCGCATAACTTTCTTTCCGGTATCATCCCTAAAGAAATAGCAAGGCTGCCGTCGATATCTATTGCCTTTAACTTGTATCACAACTCTTTCACAGGGCCTTTGCCTTTAGATGTCGGTAACATGAGCTCTGTCACCGAATTTGACGTTTCTGACAACAGACTAGAAGGAGAAATTCCGAGAACACTTGGCAACTGCCAAGCACTGATCCACCTTCGTATGAAGAACAACTTATTCAACGGAAGCATCCCTTCAGAGTTCAGTACATTGAAAGGCCTTGAAGTCCTAGATCTTTCAAGAAATAATTTGTCAGGAAAAATTCCTGAGTTATCTAGAGAATTTCTATCAGCTGCAGAATCTAGACTTATCTTTCAATAACTTTGAAGGGGAGGTACCGGATGGTGGAATCTTCAGGAATGCAAGCTTAGTCTCTCTTGTCGACAACCCAAAGCTCTGTGGAGGAGCTAAGGCACTGGGATTACATCCATGTGTGACCAATGGATCAAAACCAAAGAACAAATTTCTTGCGATTAAGGTACTGATTCCAGCATGCATTGCATTCGGTGCCTTCATAGCTTTTGTTCTTGCCATTTTTTATCGGAATAAGAAACCCGAAACCAGAAATTCTTCATCACTTGGTGAGGAGCCATTCAAAAAAATTTCTTATGCTAAGCTCCACAAGGCTACTAATGGGTTCTCAACTGTCAATTTGATCAGTGAGGGGAGCTATGGATCAGTATATAAAGGGGTTCTAGGTCCGGAGGGAACTTTGGTTGCTGTAAAAGTCCTCAAGCTTAAACAGAAAGGGGCTTCCAAGAGTTTCATGGCTGAATGTCGAGCTTGGAGAAACATCCGCCACAGGCATCTTGTCAAGATCATCACTGTTTGCTCAAGCATTGATTACAAAGGCAGTGATTTCAAAGCTCTAGTTTATGAGTACATGCCTAATGGAAATCTTGAGCAGTGGTTGCACCACAGCACAAATGAACTGCCTCAACAGGGATGTTTAAGCTTTCTACAAAGGCTCGACATAGCCATCGGTGTAGCTTCTGCAATGGAATATCTTCATCACCAATGTCAAACATTAATTATTCATGGAGATCTAAAGCCCAGCAATGTTCTACTTGATGCGGACATGAATGCCCAAGTGGGAGACTTCGGTCTATCAAAGATTCTCACTAATGGCCCACAAAGCGCCTCTCAGGGCCAAACCAGCACCCACGACAACATTAGAGGAACGGTCGGTTATGTTGCTCCAGGTAGACAACTTCTCCCTTCTAATTTCATTTTTCATAGCATTTTATTTCCAACTAAGAAAGTGATAGCTATCGTGATAATTGAAATTGAAATTTGTAAATATATGTTTAATTCCAATTATGTTATAATTAAAATTGGATATACTTTGTATTTTGCTCTTTGATTATATAAGGAATTACAATTTTTATTACAAAATAAAATTGAGGTAAGACTAATATTATAATCCATACATAAAAAATAAGAGAAATAAATAGCTCGATATAAATTTTAAAATTTTTAAGTATAAAAATTAATATAATATAATTTTTTAAAAATTTCATTCTTAGATATAGATAATAGTATAACAATACATATTATTTTAAGATATATTTAAATAGCACTCTTTATTAAATATTGGCTTTTAAATTTTTCAACAATAACTTTATGTAATTTTTTAAAAAATAGTTTTAAAAAATGAAACTTTGGTCAATCTACCTCTACTAGACACAAACAACGGAAAATATTTTATCCAATGGTTTCGTATTGTTTAATTTTATTATATATAATTGATAGATAATTCTTAACCCAAAATTACAATTCTTTACCATAAACCTAAAACTTATAAAGAATTATCCTATCATATTTTTCTATTCCAAGAAATTAAAATATATGGCTGAAATAATTATAATTTCGTCTGACACCAAACAACAAAAATGAAATTAGGCCAATAATTTTAATTCCAATTCAAATTTCATACGCAACTAAAAGGGGCCTTATTTTTTATAACAAATAATTCTCACCCGTACTTCAAGGGATTGGCCATACTCAAAGTGCAGAGTACTGTTAAAGTTGGACTAATAAGTATTAATATTTTAGATCAAATAGCATATAGTCTCTAATAGATGTTTGTTAATGTCCTAACAGAATATGGCATTGGCGGTGAAATATCACCATCTGGGGATGTCTACAGCTTCGGAATTCTCTTATTGGAAATGTTAACGGAGAAACGACCTATTGATAGCATGTTCCAAGGAGGGATGACCCTCCACAAACATGCTAAAATGGCGATGCCTGAAAGGGTGATGGAAATAGTTGCACGTTCATTACAGCTGCAACTAGAAGATGGCAACTATGATAACAACAACGCCATCATATCAGAGGAGTGCTTGGTGGCTGCAATTAGTATCGGGATTGCCTGCTCACTAGAATCTCCACATGATCGAATGGACATGAGAAACGCTACCACGGAATTACGTGCAATTAGGGAAAAAATTATTGGTGTTAGAATTTCAAGAACAAATCGCATAAGATCTTGAAGGGGATTCTTGGTACCATAGTAGAGTTGTCGTCTTGTCACCCTATGATTGCAAGTTTGAGTTGTAAAAACAGCTCTTGCATATAATGCAAGGTAAGAACGTGCCCAATAAGCCCGGAATAATTCAACCCTTCCCTAGGCCTCCGCAAAAAGCATGCTTTGTGCATGATGGGGTGCCGCCATCTTATATAATTCTAGATTGTACCACGTTCTTTTGATGTGTTCATAAATGAAAATATTCAGGTATCACTAAATAATCTAATCCTTTGGTCTCTTTAAATCTCATGTTTTGCGCTTCCATATATATAGGATCAAGGGGGCTCCATCATGCATTGAATCTATACAATCTAACAGCTGAGATGAAAAATAATTAAAAAATATATAAAAATTATTATTTTTTTATTGTTTTATTTTGCAAAATGTTAAAGTATAAAAATGCTCATACTATTAAAAACCAAACAAATACATAGTTTTTTAATTATCTTTTATTCCAACCATTGGTTTTTTGTCCAACCGTCACCATCTTCCTATGTGATGGAACCCCTAGTTCATACATATAGGGTGATGAGGTCACTACCAATACTCGGTTCAGAACCCCGGTTCATAATCCCATACCTTCATCTATTAGCTAGTAAAGCAATTATGGCGTGCTTCATAGCTCCTAACATAATACGCTTCTTGTTACAAATAGAATGTAGTAAAGCATAAGCATCTGGCACAAATTACTAATTTTTATTGATAAAAATATCAGTATTAGTTATGACCGTAATTTTTTGGCCAATTAAAGCTCATGAGAAAAATATAAACCGACATATCGTCTATACAGTGGCGTATTGTGATTTCATCAGAATATCAAGAAATAACAATCTTAGGGAATCTTGACACTAATAGTTTATATATCGATCAATATTTCATGCCATGCATTTCGCTAAATAATCAACAATCTCTGTTCTAGATGTTATCAAACCTAATGGATTTAGCTACTATACACTTGGAGAGAGTTTCAAGTTTCAAGTAATGAAAATTGATGAGAATCCAGCCTTCACCCCAAGCACACTAAGGGCATGTTTTGCATTACTTCAAAACAACTTACTATAAAAAAAAAAATTACAATCTTTCTCAAAAAGTTTATTCTAAGAAGCTGATTGAAATTTTCTATAGTAGTTATGGGTAATGCTAATACAATTGAGATGTTTTCCAGAAACAATACAAAAATGCTTTTGAATTAAGTTATCTATTATAACTTACCCACTATATACTTTCAAAAAAAAAAAAAAAAACCCTACATGTCCTAGGAGTTATTCTACCAAAAACTCCAAAGCTGTGGAAGAATTGACCTAATATGTTCACAAACAACCTCACATCCTTAGCCTTCTGTTTTCACCGCAAAACTAACCAAATTGAAAGCTTCGCCAGCATAATCATGCCAATAGCACCTTTTTTTATTTTCTTTTTTCTACATCAAATTCAGAGGAATTACGATGAACTCGATCAAGATCTCATCCAAATGATCAAGCCAAACAGTATCAGAATTATGATTGAAAACTCTAAAAATTTCTGCTACTGTCACACATGCACATTACACCGAAACGACAGCAATATGAGAGAAGAGGAAGCTTCTCATTACTCCGTCACTGTAAAAGTTTCTGTATAATTAAGCATAATCACACGCATAGAGAGAAGAAAAAGTTTCAAACAAAAGGAAAATAAAAGGAAATCACCATCTAGTACCGCCATAGTTAGCGACCTCGAAATCGGACACAGAGTGAGACTTCTGAAAGTATAACCGTCAAATGGAGTTGTTCCAGTGATCCACTCCTACTCTTCCTCGGAATAGGGTATGAAACACTTATAGTATTGGCTATTGGAGAGCTGAAAAGCGAAGCGATTGTGGAGGAGTCATCACAACAATGAGCTTGCCTTGCTTGCGGACAAATCACCGGCGGTGCCACTTCTTGATGCAGTTGCCTTGATAGGTGAGGTAGCGATTGCACTTGGGATTCAATCAGAACATTCGGCGACGCTGCAAGTTAGGGTCTCCATCGCCAGAACGTGGAGGAAGAGAGCATAACCGATAAACATCAAATCCGGGTTCGGACTCTGTGAATGAAATTTATGTGAAAAAATTATTATTATTATTATGTTGAGTTGGATTGGGTATGTCTATAATTTAAAATGGGTATGTTTGAATTATAAATTATTTTTTTGTTTAAATTTTTTTTATTTAGAAATCTATATTTATAGGAATAATATTTAAAAATATAAATTATTTAGATTAAAATATTATCAAATATATATTTTATATAAAAAATTAATTAATTAAAATATTTTTTAAATTATGGCATTTATTTAAAATAAAATATAAATTTATAAAAAATTTTATAATTATTGTCGGATCGAATTAATTATTTTTATCCGTAATTATACTTACTAAAAAAACTAATTAAGTCTATTTTTTGACTATATCCATGTATATTATTTATTATCCAAACTAAATTTTTTAAAAAAAATTAATTAAATTTAATTTAATTTTAATCAGATTTAGTCGTAGATATTCTTTATTGGATGAACCTCTTTTTTATGCATATTTATATTACAACTAAACCCTTCAGGTTATTTCATTTGGCATGCAAGTAACAACGTGGTAGACAAATTAATGAATATTAATTTTTATTTGACAGATTTAATGGGTAGCTTTTGTTACTTTAGGACATTTTGTCTAAATTTATAATTTATACAGTTCTTTTTATTCTCTTTAATAGAAATTTATTACTTGTCAAAAATAATTCAGAATTTTGACCTAACCAAATAGTTTATTGGATGATTACATTCGAAAAACAAATTAATGATTAAATATTTTTTTATATAGAATAAAAAGAATATAAATAAATTATAACTTTTGATGGGTATGATAATTTATGGACTGGCATAAATTTAATTTGTAGAAAAAAGGTAAAGGTTCAAATAACAATGGCCCACCAAAAAACTCTCTGAGCCCATGATCCAGAAGATTCGGTGGTTTGGAAGGCCCGAATTTAATTTATGATAACCATAATTAATTAATCTAATCTAATTAAAATTAATATCAAAAGATAATAAAAATTAGATTTAAAAATTAAAATTAGATTGGATGACTCGATGCCTGAAGAAAGCCCATCCGACGCATGAACGCCAATTCCAGTGGAATCAACACCTAAGTCAAGCTCGAGCCATCACTCGAGCGCCAAAAATAGTGACATCAATGTCTGAGGCATTCCTAATCATGCTTGAAGCACCATAGATCGCTTGACGCGCGCTTGACTCGACGCATAAGCGCTGTGCAATATTTAAGTGAACTCTAATACATTTTCTGTCATTTTAATCAGATTTTTTGAGAGGAGAGAGAAGCAGATGAGGAGAAGAGAGAGAAAGAAAAGATAATGTCATATAAGCTCAAATTTAGTTGATCCAAGTTAATTTTTGGTGGGGATAAATGAATGCAAATGCATACCGAGCTTTTATTATCTGGTTACTTATTTTTATTGAATTTTTTTCAATTTATTACTCATATCCATATGATGATTTTTAAAACTATAGAGATATTATTTAATATGCATGTAAATTTTTTTTTATTTTATTGTGAAAATGCAGGAAACTCATATTAAAACTCATGTATAGTGCAAAAATTAGTTGAATTCTACAAATTAACTTTCATGCATGTTCTAAAAACCTCCTGTTGTGCTCCTTCATGTCTAATTTCATGAATGATCTCCTTACATATTTAAAATTTATTAAAAATATATCTTTCATATTCTAAAAATTCATGTAACAACACTTATACGCCACATGCTGAATTCGCTATCCTTCTGCACTACTATACTGAATATTTTTGCATTATTTTGCTAAACTCTGCACTATCTCTTCAACAATAATTAGGTATATTTAGAAATTATAAATATATATTCTAAAATTTGGAAGAATATCCTATATATTAGCTGATTTCTGCACTAGCTACTATTTTTTTTACTACATACATAGCTATTGATTTTCTACACTGCTATGCTGCATTTTTGCGGCACTAAATTTTTAGAAATGGTTTTACATAATTTAAGGAAGTTAAATTCAGCATTCCATGCTAAGAATTTATAGGATTATAAAAAATTTTACGATTAAGTTATGAAATATGATCATTTTCTCTATGATTGAGAAAATTAAGAATTATAAAAAAAAGTATAAAATTTTTTTAAAAATTTACATTGGATCATAGTTATTATTCAGCAGATAATATATTATTATATGTATTATTATATTATAGTAATATATCGATATCCAAACTTATTATCTGCAAGTGAAAAATAACTTTCGGCCCCGTCTACAGATTGATATACATGACAACCTACCTGCTGGTTTTGAACAGTAATATATGGCCTTTGGCTATATAGAAATATATATAACTCGAATTTTAATTGTCCGCTTCTTTAGTCAATAAGACTTACTGCATTGATCTTAAAGAAAAAACAGTTTTGAGTATGATTTGATAAATTGAGTAAAAAATTGATAAGATAAATTAAAAAAAATTTCTTAAGCTAATCATGTAAATTACTATGAAATTTCATAGCATATTATTAAAATCTAAAATATTGATCCGTCTGATACATTTTAAATGTAAAATATATATGATCCTTAATATATTATAAGTCGTATTGAGTTTTCGATTCACTCATTACTGTTTTACTAACCCTCTTCAAATGAGAGACTCGATTACTTGCCAGATGATTAAGATTAAATGATTAAGATTAAAGGAAGCTATTCCAAGAAATTAGTTTAGAATGTTTAATGTTAATTTGATTTGTGTGTCAGTTTTCAAATAATTATTAACATGGCTAAAATTACAATTTTAATTCTAATTTCAGTTTCGAATGACAATAATTGATGATTATGTTATTTGAATGACAATAAGTCTGATGTCGGTCGTTTCAATATTAATATTGTGGATTGTGGATGTGAAATGTGTTGTCCAGCAGTTATGTACTTCATTCCCATAGGTTTTGTGTATTCTGATTATGTATTAAATATGTATCACTTTTTACATAAGGTCCAACGTCACGGTTAAATCGATGGCGAAATCATATACAACGTGACACATGTTTTTAGATCATGTGAATAATATTATTTTCATTTATTTTGATTGATCGAGGTATCGATTTGCAATTCACGTCCAAATGTTAATTACACGATAATTCAAGTAATTAATAATAATTGATTGTGCTAATTACAAGATCGGGATTTAGGACGTGATAAGGTTGACCCAAGCAGTTCAATTGGAAATCGTCCAACAACAAATGGGCAATTATTGATAATCAATAGACTGTTGTTGGCAATTACAACACCAAATCAATTGTCGAAAACCATGACAACTCATCTGATTAATGCAAGCAGCTGTTACCCGAATAATGCCTATCATGATAACTCAAATGGTAAATATAGGCGTCGGTTACACGAGTAACTCTCCTCGTAATTGCAATGCCATAACGCCCAAGGACGGCTCAACCGACACCTACATTATAAATACACTTTCTCCTTCACAGAAAAGAAAACTGAAATCTAGATCCACATTCAATCGTTCAGACAAGCAATGCCACTCTAACACACAAGTACATCTATTCCAAAAGCCACTTTTTCTTACGAGTATATCTCAAAAGCCGCTCACCTCTTTGAGCATAACCACGGAATTTAATCCTTCACTATACACTTAATCTCCAAACACTCTTGCATCCATGAGTTCATTTCTCATCTTCATATTTTTCTTTTTCGCGTAAAAAGAATTCTTATTTGAGTATCAAAAGACATACTAGTAAGGAATGAGTCCCACATTTTTTTACCTCTTATTCACTTGTTATGGTACGTAAGATTTAAATTAAAAATAACAAAGACAAGACAGGTACCCGATCAAACTCCCGAACAAGGCAGCTCCCAAATTTATTTGAAAATCTAGATCCAGATGTCACATCCCAAATTTCAATCACGTAATTAACATTAACCAAATTATTATTAAACAAATAAATCATTTAATTAATATTTACACGTAAATTGCACGTCAATACCTCGACCAACCACAAATAAATAAATTTAAATATACACATGACCCAAAACATGTCACGTCTCATATGATTCCAACACCGACCCAAAAGGTGACGTCAGATCTTATATAAGAAATGATGCTTGTTTAGTACAAACATTAAGCATACAAATTGCAGAAATATAAACCATAGACATGACTCAATATTGACCAGCTACAATAACCGGAAGATCACCAGACAATTAATCAACCAAATTTTATCAGCTACTGACAACAGTCAGATAGACTACAATTCACATCTCAAAATCACAAATAAAGTACCGAAATAACCGACATACATTTCACAAGTTACCAACTACTATCCGATCATCATACATATACTAATTACTAACCAACAACACAACCTAATACATAAATTGCTTTCCAAAAGACCACATTATAACATATAACAACCTATACTTTCCCAAAACACGATGCAATATTGGTCCATCATAATTGAGAGATTGTAAATAGAGATTATGAGAACAAATCTTCTTGGAGAATTAATTCCTTTGTCAATCCTATGCCCATGTGTATTTTCTAGTTTGCATGAATTATAAGAAATCTTTCAAGATAATTAATCCAAAAAAATACAATATAAATAAGAGATTTCATCTCTTTAAAAAACAGTAAAATAAAAAGTTGCCTACCTACTTTGCATAATCTTCTTGGAGATGCTATTTGAAGATCATCACCACCTTCCCCCATGCTTCCCTTTTCTTTCATTCAAAATTTCCCTTCTTCCTTCTTTATTGCAACTGTAACAAATTGATTAGTCTATCATGGTGATGACGTCGTTTGCTCGACTGTGGCTGGCTTCCTTCTGAGCCTTCTATCTGCATTGAGCTTTTGTAAGGATCTAACATCAGTCAGCATCTTATTTAATGGTACTTCAAATGAAAAGCACTCCATGGCTTGATGGAAGTGGATTGTAAAATAATCAACTGTAAGAAGACTGAAAATCTGGAGACAAGATCGAATGGAGCAAATATCACAATTGGACTTCTTCAAAGGCGGCCAACACATCGACAAATAGAGGCAATCCTATATTTCTTTTATCTATTAGTAAGAATTACATCATAAGAAATTAAATAACTAGAATTATAACACCTTAAAACATATTAAACTTAATTTATAGTCATAAGTATTCATGTTACCAAGATAAAATATTCATTGAGGATTTGAAGAAATCTAAAATAGAAGGAATCTAATAACTCCCCGATGAGCTGGCCGTTATCTTAAAACTCAAAACCAACTTACCATCAACTATTAAAACAGCCACAATGGATAATTGATCATTCTAAGGTCTATCTGGTATTATTGCTATGAAAACTTCTTTAAAAAAGAAAAAAAAAGTGGATTTTTGTCTATACAAAACCTTCTATAAATCTAATTAGGGGCTCTATAGATTAATGTGTATTCAACAAATTTCAGTTTAGAATTTTTTTGTTTTGAGAAAAAGGCTAAAAGCTACAAACAACTTTCTTCTCCAAAATAGTTACCTTTGGTACGACAACAGCTAGGAAGAAAATCAGTGACCGGAATATTAGAGAGAAATGAGGCTGGACTCATATTATTGAAGACAGCTCCTGAAAAAACAAACTCCCTGATCCATGCAAATGGAACAAGAAATAAATCACTACCGACAGGCAAAAAAGAAAGAAGATTATTTAAATCTCAAATAGGATAATGATGGTGCATAATTTGTCAAAATCTAACCTGTAGTGCAAAAGTAATGTCCACTGCAACGACTTTCAGGGATACTTTTTCAATCTTCTGAAACTGTCCAAACTTGAGAAGCCCCTCCATATTAAATCATCTTAACTATCCCGCTGAGGAAATGTGGTATCAAAGCTCAACATGGAAAGAATAACTTCAATTACCTGGTCACTTAGTACTCTGCACATACTTGATAGCTCTGAGATCCCAACTGGCCTCATTTTCAATGATTTGCACATGTCCTCGTATGATTTATTTAGCTGCAATTGAGAGCATGAACTCTGATATAGGTTATATGATTGGAAATGTGCTTCCCAAATCTTACTAGCTGAAAGTGGTATGTTACGTACCTCCCCAATAGTTATCGCCTTTTTACCACCACAAAAAAGGCTTCATGGCAGAATAAATGATAATCCGTTGATATAAGAGATTAGATAATATTAAGTTTGATTTGAATTCATTATTGAATCGAAATTCCAATGATATAGATCTATTATTTTTAGACCTATTACTTTATTTTATATACTTAACTTATTTTGCTCTAGAATTTTGAGTGAGCTTTCAAAATATGATATTGCAGCTGCCTCTTGTGCAACCTTATTTTTGAAAATACTAAAATTCTTCCTCCTTTACTCGTGACCTTTTCTTTTAGAATTTTAAATGTGATATTTCATTATATGATTATTTATTATTTTACTATTACTAATCTAATAAATTCATAAAAGATAAAATATTGCCATGGACCTTGCTGAGCCATGAGAAATGTAGGCAGGCAGCACAGGAACCTGGGCTGCAGTTTGGTAGGTTAGGTTATTTGAGAGGATTGCCAAACGTGAGTGCCACCCGGCACACTTTGACCAAAGAGTATTGATTTTGGGACATCCTTGGACGAGTTGTTGTCTCATCAATCTATTCACTAATATGTTTACACAAAAATAAATGAATAGAAAGAAATTAAGTAATCCAATGATGTCCCCAAATCATTTCTCATGAAAAAATTGTAGCGAGAAGTTCAAACTTGTAGAGGTACACTAACAAAGTCGACCAAGGCTCAGATGATAGAAGAGATTAGAGTAGGAAATTGAGGAAGTGTAAAATATTTTGAGGAAATTGGAGATGTCAGGGGTGAGGAGAGATGCAATTAAATTCATATATCCTACCATATTTAAGCATATAGAAACCTATACTTATAAGATATCTAAATTTGATACAAATAGGGCCTTGGCGACAATCCTATTTGGATGAAAAAAATAATATACTTTAAAATAAATTAAAATGAAAGATCACAGTAGTTCTATAAATGAAGCTAATTGCAATACCAAAATTGCTGAATTTTGGCTTTTGGTCTGGACTTGTGTTATTTATCATGTGGAATGTGATGGACTAACAAGCATTTTCTAGACATTTACAATGACTGTTAACAGGAAGATCTTGAATGATACATGCATCATGGGATGGTGATTTAAAATATCATATGAAATCTTTGAGAGGACATACATTTACAAGCAGCCATTTCCAGCAGTTTTTGCTGCGTAACATTCACTATTGATTACATGCGTATAGGGCATTCCCTTATTTGAGATTCAATTAGGACATGATAATCTTATGGGTTTCTTCAAACTTTAGCTTGATTTAGTGTGGTCTTCTATCAATTCAAGAGAAAATGAGAGGTATCTCGAGACACTACTTCTTTGATAGGTGAAAAAAAATCAACACTAACATGAGTCTTTATGTTCTGAAACTGAATGACTAGATAATCATGTCTCAACATGGGAGTACAAAATATACATGAATAACAAATCCACCATGAATGTCCAGAAAAAAGAAACAGAAGAACATACTTGTTGATGTTGAAGAAAAGATTGAAAGGTCTCCACTAAGGGACCTATATGTCTTTGTCAGAGTAGCAGCCATATCATCAACTCAAACCTGTTAGATGGTACAAAGAGAATACAGCATATTCGGTGAACATGGACGTAGAATGACCATCATACTATGAAGGAAAAATTTTGATAATTTGCAGTATTGTGTAGAACTGAGTTCTTACATGAATTTGTTAGATGAGAAAATAGAAAACTATAAGCTGGAAATCAAGACATGAAAGAATGAATTTGGGGCAACTTTAAGCTAAATGGCAATATCAGATGAAGGTATTCTAGTTACTACTTGAAATCACAATCTAATCATAGAATAGCAAGTTAAAAGAACCAACTAATATAATATCATGTAGGCAAGTAAATATGGAGGAAAGAAAAGTGGAACAGATATCAAAAGCTAAGAGGCAAGATCCTCTACTCCCAGATTTATTGCATATTTAATCAAAATGTATGCTAAATACAGAAAGCATTGATTTAATAGTATGATTCTAAGAAGATTTACTTTTCCAATCTGATGAAGCTCACATATAATGCAATGCTGCAGTAAGCACTTACAATGTCAATGTCTTTTGAATCTTGTGAAGCTGGACCATTAAGTTGTGGCGTCTTTACCCTCAAGAAAAAGCTTAATGGTGGAGCAAAGGATGATTTGTTGACATAAGAGATTTGATAATCTTAAGTGTAATCTGAATTTGTTTTGTGTGATTGGTCATCTATCCAAGTTCAAAAACCTCATCAACTTTAGCAAAATAATTCATCTACCCATTACAAGAACTTTGTTTAGAATTGTAGCACTATCATATCATCCAGTAGCAATAGCATGGTGTAGTATAAAGCATAATTGGAGACATACATAATTAATATCTATGATTTTGGTAGGCATAGAGTTTTGATCCTTATTAGCGTTAACTCAACTGCTCCTGTTGGGGTGTAAATGTTTTTCAAGAGACAATAATTCTATGAGGGATTCAAACTCATGATTTTCAATCCATTCCGTGTCATCTTCTCTTGTTATTTCTATAGTTGATCGGCTTGGATTTTCAATCCCCTTTAGGATTAATTGCTCTTGTAGAGGTAATTTTTTTTTCCATTTAAGAAGGATTTAACAACTTTGATCAATCATATCTTGTAGTGACAACACTAGTTTATTAGCAATGTCCTCGCACAAGGTTAATTTTGAGCTTGTTTATTCCCCTTCAATGCCAAAGATGTATTTGAGCTCTAAAATTTGTAAGAAACGAATTACATGTCAGATTTTGTAGTATTCTTTTTTTATTGGTTTTAAGATCTCATACATACAGAGTCAAAGAAGAATGGACCCTTAAGAAAGAGCCGATGCTATGTCCCCATTGGACAGATTTATTCATATAATTTCACCTATCGGATAATGGAAACTTCAAATAATAGAGTAGAAGATCAAGAGAATTGGGTTAACACCAAATGTAGCATCTAAACTTCAGAGTAATGTCAGAATGAGGAAATAAAATCCTAAAACGGTTTGTCACTTAAAAGAAATGGCAATATGCAATCTACTTGAATAGCCAAATCACTCAACTTCAAGGAATTCATGGCAGGTAGATGATAACAACTCAGCATGGTATGCTAGATAGTTCAACTAAAAGGCATTCAAATGAACATCACTCTGACAATTGGTAAGGTTTCATTGTGTTAAACACAGCATTTGACTGATATTTGTATGAACTGATAATTCATCAATCTATACACAAAATTCAAAAACTACTAAGTTTCAGATCTTCCATTATCCAGATTATTTCACATTTTGCCTAGCTTCGTCACAATCGTATTATTTGTCATAAAATACATAAATAAAGCCCAACTCCTGCCCTGGGAAATTTTCTTTCAACTTATATATGCTTGTGGAAGACATTATCATAATGCCATCTTGACTGAGATTGTTGCTAATGACCCCTTGCCATATGACACAGTGAAATTAAGCTAAGTTGCTAACCCGTAAAATGAACAACTAAAACCAATCATTTGGATTCGCACACGGCTTCCGTAAATTATATCTGTGAGTCTTCGGAACAATTATATAATACCCAATAGAGGTCGGTGCTAATAAACAGTTGAAAGATTACCCATAACAAGATGGGAGGAAATAAGAGAAATTGCCAGTGAAAATTACTTGAGTTCTTTGTAAAATAACTTGAAGAATGGCGTAAGAGGCTAGTAAGTCGTTGAGAGAGAGAGATTTGACCTGAGAGCGAACGAGGGAGCCATTGAGAGATGAATGTGTAAGGGTACAATACATGAGAATACTCCCAGTTTGTTCACGACTAGGTATACAAGAAACCCAAAGAAAACAAGGGGCCAACAAAGAAATGAAAAAAAGAAAAATATATTATGACTAGTAATTCGGAGGATTTTTAGACATCCGGACAGTATATATGTATATTTGTATATCCGTATATTATGAAATCATGAATCAGGCTATACATTGGTCCACATGCATGTTGTTGGGGGTGGAGTCGCTACAGGACCATGGCGGTCCGATACCCAATGGATCATTATATGTGATCTGAGGTATGAGATATTGGTATCACTCCCAACGGGGAGGTTTAGTACTGACGATGATGTATATGACATATTGTCTCACTTCTGCCGGCAGGAAGGTTGAGACGTTTAGTAGCTGACCTACTCCACTGTATATTTAAATGAGAACCATCGTAAGGAATTGATGGATTAATATATTCGTACATCCTAATATATAACTAAAACTCGAGGTTGCCTCCAAAGTCGCGGTTGGTAAAACATAGTAAGTTCCTAATCTATGAGAGACAAAATATATGGATGGCCTTGAGATATTGGCCTAATTCGTAGCGGAGCCTTGAACAGTTGGCTTAAATCGCAGCCAATATAGCCGTGATTATCTGACGAGGGTAACCCTTTTTCAAGTTGGTATTATTGATTTTTGGTTCTCTGATTTTGTGCATGCTTTATATTTTTACATATATTTGGGTGAATGATAATTTTGAGATACACTGATTGGCTCACAGTTTGACGATAGGAATGTTTCATACGTATAAATAAGTGATAAACTCAGAACGTGTTTTAATTTATATTTTAGTTTCGACGATCCTTTCTCAATTTCTGCATTATGAGATTTGGATCCGGACGATAGTATGTGTCCCACACGGATGTGGTGACCGTTGTGAATTATGTGACCTCGGATTATATGATATGATATCGTCTACAAGATTTTATCAGATCGTGATTTATATAATTATAATCCGAACGGATGATTTAATATGGATGGTTATTTAGTACAAGTCTATTCCTTAATTTTCAGGAATTTCACAGACATTGTGTTTTATTTTACGTAGTTGTTTGTGATACCCCTCCCTCTGATTTGTGTACTATTTTATATGATAATAATATTTATTGAGCTCTAAAGTCACATTTTCATATTTTATCCATTCAGACTAGTAGTATGGATATACTTGTAGGAGTTTAGACGTGATCTGGCACGGTATCTCTTTCAGTAAGTGGAGATATTTATATTGGGTATATTTTTTTATCTTGGGGATGTGTTATAGATATTATTTATGACCGGATCATGGCCATGATCCTTGTATGAGAAATATTGAAGTTGTATATTTGGATATCTCACTTGCGATGTGTTGGATAGCAGGTCATGTTATATACTTATCCGGATTTATATCCGATGAGGTCTTGTGCGAATTTTATTATATTAGGTCCTATATATATATAGATTGTCACACCGGAGTTAGTTTTTATGGTTGATAGAAACGTTATTATAGATTTTATTTTTGAATTGTGTTTATTGTATTCTTGGGTCGTGACAACTCTCATATTATATTAAAAGTTAAAATAAATAAACAAACAATTAAAATTTTATTTTATATTTTAATAATTTGATTTTATTATTTATTTTTGTTACTCAATTTCAATCATTAGATAATAATAGAGATTTATTTATATAAGTCATCTACAAATCTTTACAAATATATCAAAAATAATATAAACTTAAAACATTATAAATATATCAAATCTAAGGACGTAAAGTAGGTACCAATATAAGCTTAAAAACAAATGCAAAAATGAAAAATAGAATTTTAAGTAATCAACTGAAAGTATAAAATTGTTGAATTCAACTAAGGACCAATCAAAAAAATTGCAAGGACTAAAAATAGCATAAGCATTAATACGGGGGATTCATTAAAATGACTTAACAATGAGTGTCAAAAAATAGTTAGATCATTTCAATAAGCAATGAATGACAAAACAACTGAAATGATGATAATAATGGTTAAATTTTACTATCAATGACTGCAAATTTAGAATTATTTAACTAATTGAGGGCTAATTGGTGAAGAAAACCTAGCAAAAATAGCATGTCAATGTATTTTTTGTCATAAATCTACGTATCAGATGTTCAAAATCACGTCGCGAAATAAAGATGCAAATATTTTTTTAAGTGAAAAGTTGAATTTTCTAAGTTATTCAAAATACTAAAGAGAAAGAAACCACTTTTAAAAAAAATAAAAAACATAAATAAAAACAAAGCAACTAATTTTAAAATTAAAAACAATATATATCCACGTTGTGAGGTTATGATAGAACTCTCATATTATATTAAGAGTTAAAATAAGTAAAAATATATATTAAAATTTTATTTTATATTATAATAATTTAATTTTGTTATTTATTTTTTGTTACTTAATTTCAATCTTTAGATAATAATAGAGATTTATTTATATAAGTCATCTACAAATCTTTACAAATATATCAAAAATAATATAAACTTAAAACATTATAAATATATCAAATCTAAGGACGTAAAGTAGGTACCAATATAAGCTTAAAAACAAATGCAAAAATGAAAAATAGAATTTTAAGTAATCAACTGAAAGTATAAAATTGTTGAATTCAACTAAGGACCAATCAAAAAAATTGCAAGGACTAAAAATTAGCAGGTTCAAGCAAGGAACAGAACAACCATTAAGACGAAGGATTCATTAAAATGACTTAACAATGAGTGTCAAAAAATAGTTATATTATTTCAATAAGCAATGAATGACAAAACACCGAAAATGATTATAATAATGGTTGAATTTTACTATTAATGACTGCAAATTTGGAATAATTTAACTAATTGAGGGCTAATTGGTGAAGAAAACCTAGCAAAAATAGCACGTCAATGCATTTTTTGTCATAAATCTACATATCAGATGTTCAAAATCACGTCGTGAAATAAAGATGTAAATATTTTTTTAAGTGAAAAGTTGAATTTTCTAAGTTATTAAAAATACTAAAGAGAAAGAAACCACTTTTTGAAAAAAAAAACAAAAAACAAAAATAAAAACAAAGCAACTAATTTTAAAATTAAAAAAATATATATCCACGTTGTGAGGTTATGATAGAACTCTCATATTATATTAAGAGTTAAAATAAGTAAAAATATATATTAAAATTTTATTTTATATTATAATAATTTAATTTTGTTATTTATTTTTTGTTACTTAATTTCAATCTTTAGATAATAATAGAGATTTATTTATGTAAGTCATTTACAGATCTTTACAAATGTATCAAAAATAATATAAACTTAAAATATTATAAATTATTATATTGACATCTTTCAAATATAATGAGGTAAAATAGGTACCAATATAATCTTAGAAACAAATACATGAATGCATAGGTAATATTTTAAGTAAACGGCTGAAAGTATAACTTGAATGAATTCAACTAGGGACCCATCGAAAAAAATTGCAAGGACTAAAAATAGTTGAAGCATTAATATGGAAGAGACAGGTTCAAGCAAGGAACAGAACAACCATGTGGGTGGGGAAACGAAAGACGAAGAAAAAATGATTTCATTAGATAAGGTAGAAGGTCGTCTCTATTAATGACTAGATGGAGACCATTTCATTTAAATCACTTAACAATGAGTGTTAAAAAGTAGTAATATCATTTCAATAAGCAATGAACGATAAAACAACCGAAATGATGAGAATGGTGGTTGAGTTTCACTCTCAATGACTGCAAATTTGGAATCATTCAATAGATGAGGGCCAATCGGTGAAGAAAACCTAGCAAAAATAGCATGTCGATGTATTTTTTTGCCATAAATTTGCATATCAGATATTCTGAACCACGTCGCAGAGTAAAGAAGCAAATACTTTTTTTTAAGTGAAAAATAAATTTTTTAAATTATTAAAAATACTAAAGAGAAAGAAACCTCTTTTTTTTATTAAAAAAACAATAAAGCAACTAATTTTAAAATTTAAAATATATATATTGTTGCGTACCGATTTTCGGGGGTCCGGAGCAACACAAGTGTTTGAAATTTGGAGTCAGAGAAAGAGAAATTGAGACCGAATTTTTACGTGGAAAATCTCCCCTTAAAACGAGGAGGAAAAAACCACGAGGCTTGAAGCCTGAAATAGATCTTCACTATCGTTCGTTTGTTGTGTACAAAATACAAAGTAGGGAGAAACCCTTTCTTTTTCTTCTTTTATCCCTTTTTCTTGCCAGGGGACGAAGGTCCCCGAAGGTGAAGATGATGGTCAAGATGGATCCTCTTCTTGTGTGCTCAAAGTGGGTATTTATAGAGAAACGTGGTTGTTGAAAATGTCCACTTGTTTGTTGGTGCCTGCAAGAAGGCTGTCCCACCTACTCACGACATGACCATGTTGTGTCGAGCATCTTTGGCGTGTGCGGGAAGTTAGGCGCCAACGCCGCTAACTGGCCATGCCTTGTCAGGAGTGTCAGTCTTGAAGTGACAAGGCATGTTCTGAGGTTTGTTACTGACTACGGTCGTGGCGTGATGCATGGGTTGCGTGTTCCTTGGTAACTGTGAAGCTGAGTTGGCATTCTCGGACATCAGGGATAGTCCTCGTCCCTTACTGGCCTTATCAGCCTTTGGATGAGTCCGCGTACTAGATGCCATATCGCGCTTGTTCTCAGACGGGATGAGAGAGTTCTCGGTCGTTGACTGCATTGCTGACTTTCTAAAGGCTTTTGGGCCAATTGTGGAATGTCCTCAGGCTGCTCACACCTTACGCGGTCTTGGACAAACTGACAGCTTAGGCTTCTCGGGTCAAGTACTCGTCCCCTCGGCCACTCTTTTAGGGACCCCGGGTATTGGAACCTAACACAAGCCCCCCATGCCAAAGGGTGCGAGGTCCTCGACCGTTTGGCATGTCCTCGTAACACCACCGTCCTTCCAGATGGCATTTCCTATGAGAATCTGTCCGCGCGTACACTGACCGTCCGAGGAGTGATGATGCTTGAAGGCTTCACTTTAGACTCAGTCCGAGATAAACTGTGTCCTCGGGTTTATGGCCAACCAAAAGTTGAAGCTGTGATGTCCGAGAACTTCTTTGAGTCCGAGAACTCGTAGCGCCGCCGTTTTGGGCTTCTGCAGAGTATTAAATGCGTGACTGACGGGCTGCGTACACCTTGGGAAGGCAAAGGTCATCATTTCCTGCTGTCGAATGGCCAGGCGACGCGTGGCTAGGGCAATGATGGCGCCCTTTTAAATTTTCAAACCTATAAATGGCTTTCTTTTCTCACAGAACCGTTTCTACCCGTTTCCCTTTCGTTTTCTCCTCTTTGCGTCGCCGTTCTACTGAAATTTTCTTGTGCCTTTCCACCTTCACTTCCCGATATCGATGGCGCCTGGAGTGAGAGAGATTGCTTCTGCGATGACCCTTGATAGGCTTTCAGAGATTCGGGCTCGATATCATATTTCGGAATCTACGGCCATGGTGATTCCGGGGGAGCAGGACAGGGCGCTGTACCCTCCAGATGGCTTCATTACCGTTTACGAAGTCCACCTCAAAGGCGGGTTGCGGTTCCCACCGCCAGCAGAGCTTTACGAGATTATGAGGGCACTTGGGGTTCCTTTCGCCAGACTTCAGCCGAACGCGATAAGGTATTTAGTCTCCTTGTGTATTTTCCTTCGATGCCGCGAGAAGCTCTTGAGTGTCACCACCGTCAATGTTATGTTTCGCTTCACGCATAACCTTGACTGGATTACAATGACTCCGCGTCTGGATTATTCTCTGATGTGCGGGGGGAATCCTGACTCCACCAAGCGGTGGAAGGACAAGTACTTCTTCCTCGGAGTTCACGAGCACTGGGCCATCCCTGTTGGTTGGGGGAAAGTGGCCAGCCGGTGGTGTTCTGATCCTTCGTTGGAGGAGAAGGAAATTGCGAAGAAGTTTACGGACCTGGTGCTTGCCAATCTCGGGGGCTTCCATCTAGACAAGCGCAACATCTGGTTGTCGCCTGAGAAATTTGCAGAGGCCAAGTGGGAATCACAGGTCGAGGCCCCTGCTGCAGCTCCGTCCGAGAAGTCCAAGAAAAAGAGATCGGGGGGGAGGACGCGGCCATTGAGGATAGGAAGTCCGGCCGGTCGCCCAGAAAGGAGCTCTGCGGCCGAGAGCTTAAAGCGCCCAGCCGCCCTCGTCGAGTATCCTCCCTCTGATGATGACAATGACGACGCTTTTGACGTCGTTGTTGATGATGTGATTGCCCCTCTTTCCAAGAGGACGAGGACTGTTACTTTGCCAGAGTCCTTGGGGATGGAAGGTCTTGCCCTAGCCTCCTCATCTGGTCCTCCTGCTAGTCCTCGGGAACAATTCTTCCGTCTACAGAGGTCTCAGGCGTCCAACCCCTTTGTGATGACCCTACTCCTGTTATTCCTGTTGATCTGCCCTGTGGGGTCTTGGAGATGATAGATCGACCCTCCGAGGACATGACAGGCGTGATCTCTTCTGCGGGCGCAGAGAGGGAAACGACGGCTAAGACCGTCCGAGAGGAAGTGGGGATCGAGGAGTTTGTGACGTCCTCCGATCCTCCTGAGCATCCCGCTATAGTCCAAGTTCATTCTGGTGAAGAAACTGAAGGCGACCAAGATTTCTGTGCTGCTGAGGAGGAGACGGCGGCGCCTTTTATTGCTGTCGAGTCCTCGGGCGTCACTCCTCACGCTTATGCTCCCTTATCTGAGGCAAAGGTTGAGGTTTCTGTGGTGCCTGCCTGTGAGGCCCAACCACCCAAGTCCAGTGGGGAGGCCATTGTTAGCGGCGACTTCCTTATTTACCAGGTACTTTCATTATTCCTTTGAATGTCCTGGTCTCTTGCTTTCCCTTGTCCTAATAGTTTTTGCCCTTTGATGCAGCTCCGAGATGTAGCTGGCAAGATTGATGTGATAATTGGAGGGGTTGCCCAGGGTTTCACCCAAATGGAGGCCCTGAAGACTGCTGGTGAGGCGGCCCTAAGGGCAGAGATGGAGCTAACTGAGGCTAGAAGCAAGATAGCCTCCTTGGAGGAAACTGTGAAGCTTCAGCGGGCTCAGCAGTCGGTGCTTCAAGAAATGCTGTATCTTCTGGAGGAGAGGCTGAGGGCGTCCATATCCCCCGTGGAACTTGGGCCTTTATTGGAGAGCAGGTACTGGGACGGCATTCACATGTGCCGCCGAGTAATCCGACTTATTCATTCGCGGTTCCCTGCTGCTGTGCTTGATCCCCGGAATGCCAATGCTTTAACCGCGGAAGACTTATACGGGATTTCCGGGAGGCCTTTCCCTAGCTCCTCTCAGCCAGGGCCGTCAGGGCCTTCGGATCCGGCGGAGCCCCCAGTGCTTCATGAAGATCAGCCTCAACAGGCGGGGTTCTCGGGGAGCCAGCCCCCAGCGTCTTAGGATGTGCATATGTATATATATATATTTTTTTATAATGTACATGCGTCGTTTTAATGGAATAATACTGAAGTCTTAGACGATTTTTCGTTGTGCTTCCTTCTTCTATTTTCGTCATGCTCGTTGAGGCTTTGGCCCTTAGGATTGCTGGGACGGAACCGAGTTCTTGAATTCGACCTCGTGGGCCGCTCGGACGGAACCGAGTTTTTGATTTCGACCTCGTGGGCCGCTCGGACGAAATCGAGTTTTTGATTTCGACCTCGTGGGCCGCTTGGACGGAACCGAGTTTCATTAAATTCGACCTCTTGGGCCGCTCAGACGGAACCGAGTTTTTGATTTCGACCTCGTGGGCCGCTCGGACGGAACTGAGTTTCATTAAATTCGACCTCTTGGGCCGCTCGGACGGAACAGAGTTTTTGATTTCGACCTCTTGGGCCGCTCGGACGGAGGCAAGAGTTTCATTAAATTCGACCTCTTGGGCCGCTCGGGCCAGGCAAGTTTCATTAAATTCGACCTCTTGGGCGCTCGGACGGAGCGAGTTTTTGATTTCGACCTCTTGGGCCGCTCGGACGGAACCGAGTTTTTAATTTTGACCTCTTGGGCCGCTCGGACGGAACCGAGTTTTTAATTTCGACCTCTTGGGCCACTCGGACGGAACCGAGTTTTTGATTTCGACCTCGTGGGCCGCTCGGACGGAACCGAGTTTTCGATTTCGACCTCGTGGGCCGCTCGGACGGAACCGAATTTCATTAAATTCGACCTCTTAGACCGCTCGGACGGAACCGAGTTTTTTATTTCGACCTTTTTGGGCCGCTCGGACGGAACCGAGTTTTTGATTTCGACCTCTTGGGCCGCTCGGATGGAACCGAGTTTCGTTATTTGTCGTTGATGAGGGAGTCTTGGAGCAGTTCTCGATAGATACAACGAATGGACGTTTTTATTGATGGGTACGTGTTACACCGTCTAGCCTCTAGGGCCTTCTTGAATTCCTCATGTTACATTAGTCCATGAGCTCCAGTCTTGGTGGTCCTCTTGTTGCTCCCTTAGGTCTTTTGACAATTATGTTCAGTACTTAGCCTTGCCAGCACTGGCGTTGCTAAGAACGAATCAGGCGTGTTCCAAGCCCATCCTAGCCTTGCCCCTGGGAGTGGCGTGACCGGTTGTGTCCTGCTGCTCTGGGGCCATGCCCAGGTCGTGACAGGAATCGGTCAAGATAGCCTTCCGCCACTAGCCACTTGATCTCTGCCTGGAGCCTTCTGCAGTCCTCAGTGTCGTGGCCGTGACAGCAATGGTAATGGCAGTATTCCCATTGGTCACCTCCCTCTGGGTTCTTCAAGGCCCTGGGCCATCTTAGGAACTTCTCGTCCCTGATCTGCCTCAGGATGTTGGTGAAAGAGTCAGTGAAGGCCAATGGGCCTAAGTGTTTTTCTTCCCCAATGACCATCCGCTCGGGCTTATCGTGCCCGGACGGCCGTTGGGTCTTCTGGTTCTGCCAGCTGAGTTGCTTCGCCGGCCTTGGGTCCAAAGACAGTCTTCCAGAGCCTCTTGAGCCCCCTCCTTGACGGGGCCTGGCTCATAGACTTCTTCTTGTTGAGGTAATCCCTCAATTCACCAAGAACTCGGGCGGTCTGTCGCTCCTGATGCACTGGTGGGAACGAGCTTTCAGGGTGTCTTCCTCTGGACTGCTCGTTTACCCTCTCGCGGAGGGTATGGACGGTTCTTGAAAGGTTATCCACCTTTTGTTCTAGCTTTCGTATGCTGGGACCGCCACTCCTCATGTTGCCTGACGGGAGACACCTGTCGAAGTGCTCGTCCTCTCGGGCGGACGTACTGTCTCGCCTGCCCATCATCCTTTGGGTGTTGGCGGTTGTGTAAGAATTGTTGAAGTGTGGTCTGGTGTTGTCGGGGAGGGTAAGAAGCTGACTTTTAGTCCTCTTCCCACAGACGGCGCCAATGTTGCGTACCTTTTTTAGGGGGTCCGGAGCAACACAAGTGTTTGAAGTTTGGAGTCAGAGAAAGAGAAATTGAGACCGGATTTTTACGTGGAAAATCTCCCCTTAAAACGAGGAGGAAAAAACCACGAGGCTTGAAGCCTGAAATAGATCTTCACTATCGTTCGTTTGTTGTGTACAAAATACAAAGTAGGGAGAAACCCTTTCTTTTCCTTCTTTTATCCCTTTTTCTTGCTAGGGAGGAAGGTCCCCGAAAGGTGAAGATGATGGTCAAGATGGATCCTCTTCTTGTGTGCTCTAAGTCGGTATTTATAGAGAAACGTGGTTGTTGAAAATGTCCACTTGGCTGTTGGTGCCTGCAAGGAGGCTGTCCACCTACTCTGCTGACATGACCATGTTGTGTCAGGCATGCTGGCGTGTGCAGGAAGTTAGCTGCCAACGCCGCTAACTGGCCATGCCTTGTCAGGAGTGTCAGTCTTGAAGTGACAAGGTATGTTCTGAGGTTTGTTACTGACTACGGTGGTGGCGTGATGCATGGGTTGCGTGTTCCTTGGTAACTGTGAAGCTGAGCTGGCATTCTCGGATATCAGGGATAGTCCTCGTCCCTTACTGGCCTTATCAGCCTTTGGATGAGTCCGCGTACTAGATGCCATATCGCGCTTGTTCTCGGACGGGATGAGAGAGTTCTCGGTCGTTGACTGCATTGCTGACTTTCTAAAGGCTTTTGGGCCCATTGCGGAATGTCCTCGGGCTGCTCACACCTTACGCGGTCTTGGACAAACTGACAGCTTGGGCTTCTCGGGTCAAGTACTCGTCCCCTCGGCCACTCTTTTAGGGACCCCGGGTATTGGAACCTAACATATATCAACGTTGTGAGGTTATAATAGAGCTCTCATATTATATTAAGAGTTAAAATAAGAAAAAATATATAAAAATTTTATTTTATATTTTAATAATTTAAATTTATTATTTGTTTTTTGTTACTCAATTTCAATCTTTAGATAATAATAGAGATTTATTTATATAAGCCATCTTTATATATTAAAAATAGTATCAACCTAAAATATTATAAATTATTATATTGACATCTTTCAACCTAAAAAATTAAATTTTTTTAAGTTATTAAAAATACTAACGAGTAAGAAATCTCTTTTTTTTTTTTAATAATAAAGTGACTAATTTTAAAATTAAAAATATATATATCAACGTTGTGAATTTATAATAGAGCTCTCATATTATATTAAGAGTTAAAATAAGTAAAAAAAATTTAAATTTTATTTTATATTTTAATAATTTAAATTTATTATTTGTTTTTTTGTTACTCAATTTCAATCATTGGATAATAATAGAGATTTATTTATATAAGTCATCTACAAATCTTTATAAATATATCAAAAATAATATAAACTTAAAATATTATAAATATATCAAATATAACAAATCTAAAGAGGTAAAGTAGGTACCAATATATCAAATCTAAGGCGGTAAAGTAGGTACTAATATAAGCTTAAAAACAAATACAGGAATGATCGACTGAAAGCATAACATGGTTGAATTCAACTAAGGACCAATCAAAAAAATTGCAAGGACTAAAAATTGCATAAGCATTAATATGGAGGAGATAGGTACAAGCAACGAAACACAACAACCTCTATTAATGATCAGATAGAAACCATTTCATTTATATGACTTAATAATGAGTGTCAAAAAGTAGTTATATAATTTCAATAAGTGATGAACAGCAAAACAATTAAAATGATGACAATAGTGGTTAAATTTCACTATCAATGACTGCAAATTTGGAATCATTTAACTAATTAAAGGCTAATCGGTGAAGAAAACTTAGCAAAAATAATACGTCGATACATTCTTTGCCATAAATCTGCATATCAGATGTTCAAAATCACGTTGCGAAATAAAGATGCAAATACTTTTTTTAAGTGAAAAATTAAATTTTTTAAGTTATTAAAAATACTAAAGAGAAAGAAACCATTTTAAAAAACAAAAACAAAGCAACTAATTTTAAAATTTAAAAAAAAAATGTATCAAAGTTGTGAGGTTATAATAGAGCTCACATATTATATTACAAGTCAAAAAAGTAAAAATATATATATATATAATTGACAGGGTTGTCAATGGTGCGATAATAAATCTCCTCATCGGGATAGGGGCATCTCACCAATCGAGTTATTATAATGGCGTTTCGATGACACTATTGACAACCGTTCTTAATTTAATGAAAAATTTTTTGAAATATAGTAAAATATGTGTGTGGTGAAGAACTAGATAGTGACTAAAAAGCATAATAAGGCTCATTCGAATGTAAAACTAAGTCACTGTAGAAGGAATAGGGATATGAACCAAACATTTTTTACCTTGTAAATTGATATATTTTTTTTCCTTCATGCAAAAAAAAAAAAAAAAAAACCTTTGGTAAATGTAGACAACAACAAAGAAGAACCACCTACCATCAAAAAAGCTAGAAGAGGTTATAATAGAAAAGCAAGTGTATGGTCAATGGCAAAACTCCTTCAAGTTGGAGGGCAACTCCTTTGGGAGGATATAACAACTTCATAGCGCACTATAAACATAAAATTCAAAAAGGTTTGCTACTACAATTAGGATTATAAACTATTATATAAACGATCCTTTATATAATATAAGGTAACAATGTATAATAAAATAGGCTCAAAAGTATTTAATATTTTTCGAATGGAATTCAACAACGTTGATTTTTCCAAGCTAACCTAACAACCCAAATAATAAATACTTTGCTTTCTTTCATCAAGAATGCCAAACACGCCAAGGTGAAAGCTCTTTTTGTCCAAAGGTCACCAGCCATCACTATAAAGAAGCCCAGTGCATTTTCCTTTAGCCATTAAGCCCAACCCAAAGATGATCACAGCAGTTCCACTGTCACAGCATTCTGCAATATTTTCATGGCTCATTTCCCAAACTACATTCCTTATCTTTTCCATAGCCTTCTTGAGCTTCAAATCTCATCAAGCGATGGCACTCTCTCCCAGCAGCAATGCCGATAGAGACGCGCTACTTGCCTTAAAGGAGTGGGTAGCTGAAGATCCGTATGGGGCTTTGAACTCGTGGAACGAATCCCTCCATTTCTGCAGTTGGGAAGGCGTCTCATGCAGCCGGAGGCACGTGAACAGAGTCGCTGCCTTGAACTTGGGAGGTCGGCAGCTGGGTGGCTCCCTGCCACCACATATAGGAAACCTCACCTTCCTCCGGGTCATCCTCCTCCAAAACAATGTCTTTGGGGGTAGGATACCTCAAGAAATAGGGCGGTTGCTCCGATTAGAATATCTCAATCTAAGCGGTAATG
The DNA here is from genome assembly GCA_033239525.1 of Nepenthes gracilis. Classification (NCBI taxonomy): domain Eukaryota; kingdom Viridiplantae; phylum Streptophyta; class Magnoliopsida; order Caryophyllales; family Nepenthaceae; genus Nepenthes; species Nepenthes gracilis. The sequence goes on from BSYO01000011.1 coordinate 20,757,669, forward strand.
TTTTAGAAGGAGAGATCCCCAATAATCTGAGCCGTTGCCTTAATCTTCGATCGATCAATCTAATGCGAAACCACCTTGTGGGGAAAGTCCCATATGATCTTAGCAATTTGGCTTCAGGAAATCTCATCAATTTCTCGGTTTCTAATAATAACCTTATTGGAAATATACCGTCGTGGCTTGGAAATTTTTCATCTCTCCAATTTATATCTATGGAGAAAAATAACCTGAAAGGAAACATACCAAACGAACTCGGAAAACTGAAGAAGTTGAAGCTCCTCCAGCTTTCACAAAATTCATTATCAGGGAAAGTTCCCCCTACTATTTATAACATCACATCACTCCTTTATCTGAGCTTGGCGGTGAACCAACTGCATGGAACCATCCCAGCTGATATAGGGCAGACATTACCTAACCTCTTAGGGCTTTACATGGAATACAACAATTTCACAGGGCCAATGCCCCTCTCTTTTCCTAATGCATCAGGACTGGAGCAACTTGAGCTGACCGACAACAGCTTCAGGGGGACATTGCCCTTGAATTTGGGAAGTCTGAAGAGTCTCAATCTCATATGTCTAGGCCATAACCCATTCGAACCTCAAGACCTCCGATTTTTAACCTCTCTGTACAACTGCAGCAGCCTACAAGGGCTGGATGTTGGCGACAGCAACCTCCGAGGGGGCTTGCCATCTTCAATAGGCAACCTGTCAAGCACGTTTCAGATGCTATCCGCAGGCGATAACCAGATATCAGGAGCCATCCCGAGTGGAATCGGGAACCTAATTAGTTTGACATGGTTGGCACTAGACAGGAACTCTCTCGAAGGTGAGATCCCGGCCAGCATTGCAAAGCTAACAATGTTGCAGAATCTTTGGTTGTTAGGAAACAGAATTTCGGGTTCAATTCCTTCTTCAATCGGCAACATGACCCAGTTGCGGAAATTGTACTTGGATAGCAATTATTTAAACGGCAGCCTACCTCGCTCTGTAGGAAACTGTAAAAATCTGCAACTACTAATCCTCTCGCATAACTTTCTTTCCGGTGTGATCCCCAAAGAAATAGCAAGCCTGCCGTCGATATCTATTTCCTTTAACTTGGATCACAATTCTTTCACAGGACCTTTGCCTGTAGACGTGGGTAACATGTGCTCTGTCACTGAATTTGACATTTCTAACAACAGACTAGAAGGAGCAATTCCGAGCACACTTGGCAACTGCCAAGCACTGGTTCGCCTTAGTATGACGAACAATTTATTTAACGGAAGCATCCCTCCAAAGTTCAGTACATTAAAAGGCCTGGAAGTCCTGGATCTTTCAAGAAATAATTTGTCGGGAAAAATTCCCAGTTACCTAGAGAACTTCAATCAGCTGCAGAATCTAAACTTATCTTTCAATAACTTTGAAGGGGAGGTACCGGATGGCGGAATCTTCAGGAATGCAAGCTTAGTCTCTCTTGTCGGCAACCCAAAGCTCTGTGGAGGAGCTCAGGCACTGGGATTACATCCATGTGCGACTAACAGCTCAAAACCAAAGCACAAATTTCTTGCGATTAAGGTACTGATTCCAGCATGCATTGCATTCTGCGCCTTCATAGCTTTTGTTCTTATCGTTCTTTATCGGAATAAGAAACCTGAAACCAGAAATTCTTCATCACTTGGTGAGGAGCCATTTAAAAAAATTTCTTATACTGAGCTCCACAAGGCAACTAATGGGTTCTCAACGGTCAATTTGATCGGTGAGGGAAGCTATGGTTTGGTATATAAAGGGGTTCTAGATCCAGAGGGATCTTTGGTTGCGGTAAAAGTCCTCAAGCTTAAACAAAAAGGGGCTTCCAAGAGTTTCATGGCTGAATGCCGAGCTTGGAGAGACATCCGCCACAGGCATCTTATCAAGATCATCACCGTTTGCTCAAGCATTGATTCCAAAGGTAGTGATTTCAAAGCTCTAGTTTATGAGTACATGCCTAATGGAAATCTTGAGCAGTGGCTGCACCACAACACAAATGAACTGCCTCAACAGGGATGTTTAAGCTTTCTACAGAGGCTAAACATAGCCATTGGTGTGGCTTCTGCAATGGAATATCTTCATCACCAATGCCAAACATTAATTATTCATGGAGATCTAAAGCCCAGCAATGTTCTAATTGATGCGGACATGAATGCTCGAGTGGGAGACTTGGGTCTATCAAAGTTTCTCGCTAATGGCCCACAAAGCGCCTCTCAAGGCCAAACCAGCACCCATGGCAATACTAGAGGAACAGTTGGTTATGTTGCTCCAGGTGAACTACTCCCCCCTATAATTTCATTTTTCATAGCATTTTATTTTCAACTAAGAAAGTGATAACCATCATGGTCTATTTAGATTGCAGAATTGAAATTAAAATTTAAAAATATACTGTTATTTCTAATTATGTTATAACTGAAATTAGATATAATTCAAAAGTTATTGTTTTGATTATATAAGGAATTATAATTTGATGGCAAAATAAAATTAATGTAAGATTAATTTTATAATCCATACATAAAAATAAAAGAAATAAATAGTTTGATATAAATTTTAAATTTTTTTATGTATGAAAATTAATATAATATAATTTTAAAAAATCTTATTCTTAGATACAGAAAATAGTATATATATACATATTATTTTAAGATATATTAAACCAACAGTATTTATTAAAATATTGGCTTTTAAATTTTTTAATAACAATTTTATACAATTTTTTTAAAAATATTTTCAAAAAAAGAAATCATAGTCAATTTACATCTATTCAACCCAAATAATTAAAAATATTTTATCCAATGAGTTTATTCTATTCAATTTTATCATATGTAATTGATAAACAATTGTCAACTTCAGAATAATAATAACAATTATTTACTCTAATCCTAAAACTTGTAAAGAATTATCCTATCATATTTTTCTTTTGTAAGAAATTAAAATAAAGAACTAGAATAGTTCTAATTCTATTTGACCCCAAACTATAAAAATAGAATTAGGCCTATAATTCTAATTCCTATTCTAATTTCATGCACAATTAGGGGGCCTTCTTTTCATTTTTGGTAACAAATAATTCTCACTAGTAATTCATGGGTTTGGCCAAACTTTTGGTGCAGAGTACTGTTAAAGTTGGACTAATAAGTACTAATACTTTAGATTGAATTGCATATAGTCTCTAACGGATGTTTCCAAATGTCCTGACAGAATATGGAATCAACGCTAAAGTATCACCATCCGGGGATGTCTATAGTTTCGGAATTCTCTTGTTGGAAATGTTGACGGAGAAACGACCTACTGACAGCATGTTCCAAGGAGAGATGACCCTCCACAAGCATGCTAAAATGGCAATGCCTAAAAGGGTGGGGGAAATTGTTGCACGTTCACTACAGCTGCAACTTGAAGATGGCAACCATGATAACAACAATGCCATCATATTAGAGGAGTGCTTGGTGGCTGCAATGTGCATCGGGATTGCTTGCTCGCTGGAATCTCCACATAATCGAATGGACATGAGAAACGTTACTGCAAAATTACGTGCAATTAGGGAAAAAATTATTGGTGTTAGAATTTCAACAACACATCACATAAGATCCAAGGAGGGAAGTCTTGATACAATTGTCGCTTTGTCACCTAGTGATTACAAGTTTGAGTCATAAAAACGAGTCTTGCATACGATGCAAGGTAAGAATGCGTCCAATAGGCTAGAAATAATTCCACCCTTCCCTATGCCTCCCCACATAGCATGCTTTGTGCTTGATGGGGTGCCACCATCATATATGATATCAGTATGACACCGGATTGTACCAAATTCTTTCAATGTGTCCAAAAATAAAAATATTCAACTATCACAAAATAATCTAATCCTTCGACATCTTTAAACCTCATGTTTTGTCTCCAATATATATAGGATCAACGGGGTACCATCGTGCACTGAATCTATGTGATCCAAAGGTTGGGATGAAAAATAATTAAAAAAATATGTGAAAATAGTTTTTCTTGTTTTATTTTGTTAAATGTTGAAATATAAAAACACGCATATTATATAAAACCAAACAAATACAATTTTTTAACTGTGTTTAATTCCAATCATTAGTTTTTTGTCCGGTCGTTGCCATCTACTTATGTGATGGAACCTTCAGCTCATATACATAGGATGATGAGGTCACTACCAGTACTCAGTTCTGAACGCCGGGTTCATAATCCCATGGCTTCATCTATCAGCTAATAAAGCTATTATGGCATTTTATACAGCTAATAACGTAATGCGTCTTTTGTTACAAATAGAATGTAGTACAGCATAGGCCTCTGGTACAAATGACTGATTCTCATCGATAAAAATATTAGTATTGGTCATAACCGTAAATTTTTTTGGGAATCGGAGCCTATGAGAAAAATATCGGTGAATATATCGTTTATACAATGGCGTATCACAATTTTATCGTGATATCAAAAAATAACAATCTTAGCGTATCCTGATGCTAATATTTTACATATTGGCTAATATATCATGCCATGCATTCTCCTCAAATCATCAACACTCTCTGTTCTTGATCTTTTGAAACCTAATGGATTTAGCTACCATGTACATTAAGAGAGTTGCAAGTTTCAAACAATAAAAAAATGATGAGAATCCAGCCTCACCCCAAGCACACTAAGGGCCTGTTTTGCATTACTTCAAAACAACTTACTGAAAAAAAAATTTACAATCTTTCTCCAAAAGTTCATTCTAAGAAGCTGATTGAAATTTTCTATAGTTGTTATGGATAATGCTAACACAATTGATATGTTTTTCAGAAACAATACAAAAATGCTTTTGAAATAAGTTATCTATTATAACTTTTACCCACAATATACTTTCCAAAATAAAAACAAAAAAACTGACAGCCCTACAGGTCCTAGGAGCTATTCAACCAAAAAGTCCAAAGCTTGGGAAGAATTGACCTATTATGTTCACAAACAAATACAATCCTATATTTACTTAAAAATGGTAATCCTCACATCCTTAGCCTTCCGTTTTCACCGCAAAATTAACCAAGTAAAAAGCTTCGCCAGCATAATCATGCCAATAGCACCTTTTTTTTCCACTTTTTCTACATCAAATTCCAGAGGAATCACGATGAGCTCAATCAATATCTCATCCAAATGATCAAAACTAACAGCATCAAAATTATGCCTGAAAACCCTAAAAATTTCTGCTACTATCACACATGCACATTTCACCGAAACGACAACAATATGAGAGAAGTGGAAGCTTCTCATTACTCCGTCACTGTAAAATTTCTGTACAATTAAGCTTAATCACACGGAGAGAGAGCATAATAGGTTTCAAACAAAAGGCAAAGGAAAGGAAAATCACCATCTAACACCACCATAGTTGGCGACCTCGAAATCAAACACAGAGTGTGACTACTGAAAGTATAACCGTCAGATGGAGTTGATCCAGTGATCCAGTCCTACTCTTCCTCGGAATCGGGTATGAAGCACTTATAGGATTGCCTATTGGAGAGCTAAAAAGCGAAGCGATTGTTGAGGAGTCCTTGCAGCAATGAGCTTGCCCTGCTTGGGGACAAATCACCGGTGGTGACACTTCTTATTGCAATTGCAATGATCGGTGAGGTAGCCATTGCGCTCGGGATTCAGCAGATCATTCGGCGATGCGCCGAGTGATGGTTTACATCGCCAGAATATTATATTAATGAAAATAATATTTCAAAAATATAAAATATTTTATAAATAATAATATTTAAATTTAAATCTCAACTAAGTATGCATTTTATATTAAAAAATTAATAATTATATAAGTATATAATTTATTGAAATAATTTTGTATTTATTTAAAATAAAATATATCTTTATAAAAAACATTATGATTATAGTTGGGTTAAATTAGTTATTTTTATTTATGATTATGCTTGCCCAAAAAATTAATAAGGCCTATTTTTTGACTATATACTGATATAATATTTATTTATTTTGACTAAATCTTTAAAAAAATGTTATCTAAATTAAATCTAATTTTGATCAGATGTAGTCATAGATATTTTTTATTGGGTCAAACCTTATTTTGCGTGGTATAGAAATTGATGACAAATTAATGAATATTAATTTTTTTATGAGACAGATTTAATGGATACCTTTTTTTTTTTTTTTGAGACATTTTGCCTGGATCTTATAATTTATATAGTTCTCTTATTCTAGAAATTAATTACTTATCAAAAATAATTTAAGATTTTGACATAATCAAATAATTTATTAGATAATTAGATTTGGAACACAATTTAATGAATAAATATTTTTATGAAAAATAAAAAATGTGAATGAATTAAAAGTTTCATTTTTCCTTTTCTTAAAAAATATCGGTATAATTTTAATATTTAATTTTTAAAAAAAAAAAAAAGCGGAGGCTACTTTGGTCCTATCACCAACTTCGGTTACTATAAACGCCTTTTTTTTTTTTTTTGCTTTAATGAATCAGCACGCTGTGAGAGGACTTGGGATTAGCAAAATTTTTTTTACATTTAATTTTTTATTAATTTTAAAATAATTAGGAAGCCCAATATAATTTTAAGTCGAGCAATCAATTATTTTATAAAATTTTTTATTAATATTTAATTAATTTTTATATCAATTATTTTATATAAAAATAAATAAAAATACTATTATATATTTAAAAAAAATTAACAAGGTGAACCAATCAATTGGATGGAAATTGAGGTACGAACTATAAAGCCGGCTAACCGACGTTCCTTAAGAGATTCCTCGGTGATCTGCACAGCTTTAATTGATAGATGTCACCGGTTTAAATTAATTAAATTAATTTAAATAATTAATTATAATTTTTAAATTTAAATATTACAACCGAGAGAGGAGTGGTTGCCGGCAAGGAGGTGGAAGCTGACGGAATGGCAGCGGAGGGTTTGGATGCGGGTAGTGTTTCCCACGCTGGAAAACTGCATAATACGATTTATATTTGAGAGGAAGGATGGCACTCATCGATGAGGAAAATAAGAAAATTTATAATTTTTTAATCGATAAAATCAACAGACAATTAATATATATATATATTAAATATTTGCTCCTTTTTTTTAAAAAAAAATTTCCATCCATTTAACTGGGAGCAAAAACTTAAATTGCAGTAGTAAATGGAGCACTCGCCTTCATGAATCTCAATCCAAGCAAATGTTAATATTTAAACACTTCTAATACCATAATATTTTATTATTCATATATGTTATCAAACCGCATAAAAAATAGGTTGACAATGAACTTCTCATTACCTAATATTATTTTTAAAATGACTAAAAAACATTACTCGAAATATTTAAAATCAAAATTTTAAATATTTTTTTCTGATCTTTTTGTTTTAACTAAATATATTATAAGAAATGTGGACTTAGCTATGTAACACCCAAGGATCATCTTATATTTAAAAATTGAGGTTTTAGATTTGATGGGTATACTACTATAGTGTGGGCTAATCCACGGTCAAAAAAGGCCCAAATAACTTGTTAAACGGTCAACTCAAATGATTGCCCAACAGGAGGCGAATGCCCAAATCCTGAAAGACCTAAAACAGTCAACGCCAGCATTGACCGTTGAGACGCCAACAGGCAGCCAACTTGCGTGCGGATGGTAAATCCGAATGTTGACCGAAAATACTGTAGTAACAGGCCCAAAAAGACAGTAAACCTGTTACGAGTTAGGCCCAATTTGACAAGCGAACTCGTGCACGAAAAGTAACGATCCTTTCATGATTACACGCTTTCCTAAAAGCTGATCTTCTCCAAAAAGGCCGCAATAAACTCAGCGCCAACGTTGGAGTCAAAACGGTCACAAGGGTATGAAAGAGATAAGACAATTTGAATATCCGTTGCACTGTTCAGAAAGAAAATGATCCATCAAATCACGACTGTCAAGCCCACCAATTCAGAGAAGGCCGCCATTGCCAATCCAGAAGAACACGCCACCTTACCCAGAGAAGGTGGCTCTTCTACTATCCATATAAGTTAGAAGTCTTCATTCTGAAAGACACACACAAAAATAGACGCTCTGATATACGCTCTAAAACAAGGCTCTAAAACAGAAGTTCTCACACACACTCTCTAACTTGCCTTCAAGAGAACATTCTGAACACACTTTCTGGAACAACAAATAGACTTTCTACAATCTAACCCACCAACGCTTACAGTGCTTGGGCAAAGATCCTCTTTCTCTCTCTCTCTGCATGAGCGTTCATCCTCCCATCCCACCAAAGATCTTCAGATTGCAGGAGACCGTTCCAACTTTCTGACAACTGTTTTCTAAAGCTTCCACACTTTCGGGATGCCGCTTCCACTCGCTCTCTATGAGTAGTAAGCGGGAACTCACATTCTCAACGGACCAATACTTCCGACAAACGTATTCCCTTCACTCTCTTTTACTTACCAGTTTACCTTCCTCAATTCGAAAGCTTTTTACTAACTTGAACGTCGGAGTGTTTTCGGTGAGACAACCTCCCGCCGACACACTAACCTCTAGTTCACTTTAGTGGTATGAAGGATTCAAACCCAGTGAACGGAGCCAGGTCGAACCATCCAGACAAATTCGAATCTATTCGAAATCGGATCCAGGTACGCATCAAGATTCACTTCGCAAACTAATACATAAATTGCTTTACAAAATACCACATTACAACATATAACAACCTATACTTTCCATATTATACTAAAAGAAAATTAAGTAACATAAATACTAAAATTTTGTTTTATATTTTAATAATGAATTTTAATTTTATTATTTGTTTTTATTACTCAATTTTAATCTTTAGGTAATAATAAATATTTATTTATAAAATGACTATAATAGCTATCTCATAAATCATCTATGAATATTTAAAAACTAATCAAAAATAATATAAATTTAAAATTTATAGATTATTGTATTAACATGCTTCAAATTCAAAAAGATAGAGTAAAGATATCAATATAAGCTTAAAAGCCAAGGCATGAATACAGAGACTAAATTTCTGATAACCGATTAAAAGTACAACTTGGACGAAATCACCCAGTGACCAATCAAAAAAAAATTACGAGGACTAAGAATAATAGAAGAATCAATACGGAGGAGACGGATACAAGCACATAACACAACAATCATGTAGATGGGATAATGAAAAATTGAATAGAAACGACTTCATTAGATAAGGTAGAAGGTCGCCTTTATTAATGATCAGATAGGGACTATTTTATTTAAATTACTTAACAATGAATGTTGAAATGTAGTTATATCATTTCAATAAGCAGTGAAGGATATAATAATGAAATGATGAGAATGGTAGTTGAATTTCACTATCAATGAATACAATTTTAAAATTATTCATTTAATTGAGAACCAATTAATGAAAAAAACCTAACAAAAATAGCACGTCGATGTGCTTTTCACCATAAATCTGTATATCAAATATTCAAAATCAAGTCAAGATAAAGACATAGATATTTTTTTTATGTGAAAAATTAAAATTTTTAAATTTTTAAAAATATTAAGGAAAAAGAAACCTCATTTTAAAAAAAAAAAAAAGAGACTAATTTTAAAATTAAAAATTATATATTAAGAGTTATAATAGAGCTCTCATATTATATTAAGAGTTAAGATAAGTAAAAAATATATAAAAATTTTATTTTATATTTTAATAATTTAATTTTATTATTTATTTTGTGTTACTCAATTTTAATTTTTAGATAATAATAGAAATTTATTTATATAAGTCATCTATAGAACTTTACAGACATATTAAAAATAATATAAACTTAGAATATTATAAATTGTTATATTGACATCCTTCCAATCTGAGAAGGTAAAGTAGGTACCAATATAAACTTAGAAACAAATGCATGAATACAAAGGTAGAATTTTAAATAATCAACTGAAGGTATAACATGCATGAATTCAACTAGGGCCAATCAAAAAAATTGCAAGGACTTAAAATAGTATAAGTATTAATATGGAGGAGACAGGTACAAGCAAGGAACACACCGACCATGTGGGTGGGGCAACGAAAAACGGAGTAGAAATGACTTCACTAAATAAGGTAAAAAGTCGTTTTTATTAATGTCCAGATAGAGACAATTTTATTTAAATGACTTAACTAGAATTGTCTATTTTAATAATCAAAATTATATTTCATCATTTCCAACTACCGAAGAATAGAGTTCTTTATTTTAATGATCAAAAATAAAAAATTTTCTTTTACAATGACCAATGAAAGATATCTATCTTTTTCAATGATCAAACAAAGCATGTTTCTACTATAATTGTGCCATTGACAGGGTTGTCAATGATGCGATAATAAATCTCCTCATCGGGATAAGGGCATCTCACCAATCGAGTTATTATAATGGTGTTTCGATGACACCATTGACAACCATTCTTAATTTAATAAAAAATTTTCTGAAATATAGTAAAATATGTGTGTGGTGAAGAACTAGATAGTGACTAAAAAGCTTAATAAGGCCCATTCGAATGTAAAACTAAGTCACTGTAGAAAGAATAGGGATATGAACCAATCATTTTTAACCTTGTAAATCGATATATTTTTTTTCCTTCATGCAAAAAAAAAACCTTTGGTAAATGTAGACAACAACAAAGAAGAACCACCTACCATCAAGAAAGCTAGAAGAGGTTATAATAGAAAAGCAATTTTACGGTCAATGGCAAAACTCCTTCGAGTTGGAAGGCAACTCCTTCGGGAGGATATAACCACTTCATAGTACACTATAAACATAAAACTCATAAAAGTTTGCTACTACAATTAGGATTACAAACTATTATATAAACAATCCTTTATATAATATAAGGTAACAATTTATAATAAAATAGGCTCAAAAATATTTGATAATTTTTGAATGGAATTCGAGAACGTTGATTTTTCCACGCTAACCTAACAACCCAAATAATAAATGCTTTGCTTTCTTTCAACAAGAATGCCAAACACGCCAAGGTGAAAGCCCTTTTTGTCGTAAGGTCAGCAGCTATCACTATAAAGAAGCCCACTGCATTTTCCTTTAGCCATTAAGCCCAACGCAAGGATGACCACAGCAGTGCCACAGTCACAGCATTCTGCGACATTTTCATGGCTCATTTCCCTTACTGCATTCTTTATCTTTTCCACAGCCTTCTTGAGCTTCAAATCTCATTCAGCAATGGCAATCTCTCCCAACAGCGATGTCGATAGAGACGCGCTGCTTGCCTTAAAGGAGCGGGTAGTCGAAGACCCATATGGGGTTTTGAACTCGTGGAACGAATCTCTCCATTTCTGCAGTTGGGAAGGCGTCTCATGCAGCCGGAGGCACGTGAACAGAGTCGTTGCCTTGAACTTGGGAGGTCGGCAGCTGGGTGGCTCCCTGCCACCACATATAGGAAACCTCACCTTCCTACGGGTCATCCTCCTCCAAGAAAATACCTTTACGGGTAGCATACCTCAAGAGATAGGACGGTTGCTCCGACTAGAATATCTCCATCTAAGCAGTAATGCTTTAGAAGGAGAGATCCCGAGTAATTTGAGCCGTTGCCTTAATCTTCGATCGATCGATCTAGATAATAATCACCTCGTGGGCAAAATTCCATATGATCTTAGCAATCTGGCTTCAAAAAATCTCATAAATTTCTCGGTTTCTACAAATAGCCTTACTGGAAATATACCATCGTGGCTTGGAAATTTTTCATCTCTCCAGTTTATATCAATGAAGGAAAATAACCTGAAAGGAAGCATACCAAACGAACTCGGGAAACTAAAGAAGTTGAAGCTCCTCCAGCTTTCACGAAATTCATTATCAGGAAAAGTTCCCCCTCCTATTTATAACATCACATCACTCCTTTATCTGAGCTTGATGCACAACCAACTGCATGGAACAATCCCACCTGATATAGGGCAGACATTACCTAACCTCCTAGGGCTTTACATGGAATTGAACAATTTCACAGGGACAATGCCCCTCTCCTTTCCCAATGCATCAGGACTGCAGCAACTTTGTCTGTCCGACAACAGCTTCAGTGGGGCATTGCCCTTGAATTTGGGAAGTTTGAAGAGCGTCTCTGACATAGTTCTAGGCAATAACCCATTCGAGCCTCAAGACCTCCGATTTTTAACCTCTTTGAACAACTGCAGCAGCCTAAAATTGCTGGATGTTGAAGACAGCAACCTCCGAGGGGGCTTGCCATCTTCAATAGGCAACCTGTCGAGCACGCTTCAGAACCTATTCGCACGCCAAAACCAGATATCAGGAGCCATCCCGAGTGGAATCGGGAACCTAATTAGTTTGACATGGTTGGCACTAGACGGGAACTCTATCGAAGGTGAGATCCCGGCCAGCATTGTAAAGCTAACAATGCTACAGAATCTTATGCTATCAGGAAACAGAATTTCGGGTGCAATTCCATCTTCAATCGGCAACATGACCCAGTTGCGGAAATTGTACTTGGATAGCAATTATTTAAACGGCAGCCTACCTCGCTCCGTAGGAAACTGTAAAAATCTGCAGCTACTAAATCTCTCGCATAACTTTCTTTCCGGTGTCATCCCCAAAGAAATAGCAAGTCTACCGTCGATATCTATTTCCTTTAACTTGGATCACAATTCTTTCACAGGACCTTTGCCTGTAGATGTGGGTAACATGAGCTCTGTCACCGAATTTGACATTTCTAACAACAGACTAGAGGGAGCAATGCCGAGAACACTTGGCAACTGCCAAGCACTGGTTCGCCTTCGTATGAAGAACAACTTATTCAAAGGAAGCATTCCTTCAGAGTTCAGTACATTAAAAGACTTGGAAGTCCTGGATCTTTCAAGAAATAATTTGTCGGGAAAAATTCCCAGTTACCTAGAAAACTTCTATCAGCTGCAGATTCTAAACTTATCTTTCAATAACTTTGAAGGGGAGGTACCGGATGGCGGAATCTTCAGGAATGCAAGCTTAGTCTCTCTTGTCGGCAACCCAAAGCTCTGTGGAGGAGCTCAGGCACTGGGATTACATCCATGTGTGACTAACAGCTCAAAACCAAAGCACAAATTTCTTGCGATTAAGGTACTGATTCCAGCATGCATTGCATTCTGTGCCTTCATAGCTTTTGTTCTTGTCGTTCTTTATCGGAATAAGAAACATGAAACCAGAAATTCTTCATCACTTGGTGAGGAGCCATTCGGAAAAATTTCTTATACTGAGCTCCACAAGGCAACTAATGGGTTCTCAATGGTCAATTTGATCGGTGAGGGAAGCTATGGTTTGGTATATAAAGGGGTTCTAGATCCAGAGGGATCTTTGGTTGCGGTAAAAGTCCTCAAGCTTAAACAGAAAGGGGCTTCCAAGAGTTTCATGGCTGAATGCCGAGCTTGGAGAGACATTCGCCACAGGCATCTTATCAAGATCATCACTGTTTGCTCAAGCATTGATTCCAAAGGCAGCGATTTCAAAGCTCTAGTTTATGAGTACATGCCTAATGGAAATCTTGAGCAGTGGCTGCACCGCAGCACAAATGAACTGCCTCAACAGGGATGTTTGACCTTTCTACAGAGGCTAAACATAGCCATTGGTGTGGCTTCTGCAATAGAATATCTTCATCACCAATGCCAAACATTGATTATTCATGGAGATCTAAAGCCCAGCAATGTTCTAATTGATGCGGACATGAATGCTCGAGTGGGAGACTTTGGTCTATCAAAGTCTCTCGCTAATGGCCCACAAAGCGCCTCTCAAGGCCAAACCAGCACCCATGGCAATACTAGAGGAACAGTTGGTTATATTGCTCCAGGTGAACAACTCCCCCCTATAATTTCATTTTTCATAGCATTTTATTTTCAACTAAGAAAGTGATAACCATCATGGTCTATTTAGATTGCAGAATTGAAATTAAAATTTAAAAATATATAGTTATTTCTAATTATGTTATAATTGAAATTAGAAATAATTCAAAATTTATTGTTTTGATTATATAAAGAATTATAATTTCATGGCAAAATAAAATTGATGTAAGATTAATTTTATAATCCATACATAAAAATAAAAAAAAATAAATAGTTTGATATAAATTTTAAATTTTTTTTATGTATGAAAATTAATATAATATAATTTTAAAAAATCTTATTCTTAGATACAGATAATAGTATATATATACATATTATTTTAAGATATATTAAACCAACAGTTTTTATTAAAATATTGGTTTCTAAATTTTTTAATAACAATTTTATATAATTTTTTCAAAATATTTTCAAAAAAGAAACCATAGTCAATCTATATCTATTCAACCCAAATAATTAAAAATATTTTATTCAATGAGTTTATTCTATTCAATTTTATCATATATAATTGATAAACAATTGTCAACTTTAGAATAATAATAACAATTATTTACTCTAATCCTAAAACTTGTAAAGAATTATCCTATCATATTTTTCTTTTGCAAGAAATTAAAATATAGAACTAGAATAGTTCTAATTCTATTTGATCCCAAACTACAAAAATACAATTAGGCCTATAATTCTAATTCCTATTCTAATTTCATGCACAATTAGACGAGGGCCTTCTTTTCATTTTTGGTAACAAATAATTCTCACCGGTACTTCATGGGTTTGGCCAAACTTTTGGTGCAGAGTACCGTTAAAGTTGGACTAATAAGTACTAATACTTTAGATTGAATTGCATATGGTCTCTAACGGATGTTTCCGAATGTCCTGGCAGAATATGGAATCAACGCTAAAGTATCATCATCCGGAGATGTCTACAGTTTCGGAATTCTCTTGTTGGAAATGTTGACGGAGAAACGACCTACTGACAGCATATTCCAAGGAGAGATGACCCTCCACAAGCATGCTAAAATGGCAATGCCTGAAAGGGTGGGGGAAATCGTTGCACGTTCACTACAGCTGCAACTTGAAGATGACAACCATGATAACAACAATGCCATTATATCAAAGGAGTGCTTGGTGGCTGCAATGTGCATTGGGATTGCTTGCTCACTGGAATCTCCACATAACCGAATGGACATGAAAAACGTTACTGCAAAATTACGTGCAATTAGGGAAAAATTATTGGTGTTAGAATTTCAAAAACACATCACATAACATCCAAGCGGGAAAGTCTTGGTACAATTGTCGCTTTGTCACCTAGTGATTACAAGTTTGAGTCATAAAAACGAGTCTTGCATGTGATGCAAGGTAAGAATGCGTCCAATAGGCTAGAAATAATTCCACCCTTCCCTACGCCTCCGCACATAGCATGCTTTGTGCTTGATGGGGTGCCACGATCACATATGATATCAGTATGATATTGGATTGTACCAAATTCTTTCAATGTGTTAAAAAACAAAAATATTCAACTAACGCAAAATAATCTAATCCTTCGGCATCTTCAAACCTCATGTTTTGTCTCCAATATATATAGGATCAACAGGGTTCCATCGTGCACTGAATCTATGTAACCCAAAGGTTGGGATAAAAAATAATTAAAAAAATATGTGAAAATAGTTTTTCTTGTTTTATTTTGTTAAATGTTGAAATATAAAAACACTCATATTATATAAAACCAAACAAATACAATTTTTTAACTATGTTTAATCCCAATCGTTAGTTTTTTGTCCGGTCGTTGCCATCTACTTATGTGATGGAACCTTCCGTTCATATACATAGGGTGATGAGGTCACTACCAGTACTCAATTCTGAACGCCGAGTTCATATTCCCATGCCTTCATCTATCAGCTAATAAAGCTATTATAGAACTTTATACAGCTAATAACGTAATGAACTTTTTGTTACAAATAGAATGTAGTACAGCATAGGCCTCCAGTACAAATGACTGATTCTCGTCGATAAAAATATTAGTATTGGTCATAACCATAATTTTTTTTTAAAATCGGAGCCTATGAGAAAAATATCAATGAATATATTATTTATACAATAGCGTATCACAATTTTATCGCAATATCAAGAAATAACAATCTTAACGTATCCTGATGCCGATATTTTACATATCGGCTCATGTATCATGCCATGCATTCTCCTTAAATCATCAACACTCTCTGTTCTTGATCTCTTGAAACCTAATGGATTTGGCTACCATGTACATTAAGAGAGTTGCAAGTTTCAAACAATAGAAAAACCATGAGAATCCAGCCTCACCCCAAGCACACCAAGGGCCTGTTTTGCATTACTTCAAAACAACTTACTGAAAAAAAAACTTACAATCTTTCTCCAAAAGTTTATTCTAAGAAGCTGATTGAAATTTTCTATAGTTGTTATGGATAATGCTAACACAATTGATATGTTTTTCAGAAACAATACAAAAATGCTTTTGAAATAAGTTAAGCTATTATAACTTTTACCCACAATATACTTTCCAAAATTAAAACAAAAAAACTAACTGACAGCCCTACAGGTCCTAGGAGCTATTCAACCAAAAACTCCAAAGCTTGGGAAGAATTGACCTATTATGTTCACAAACAAATACAATCCTATATTTACTTAAAAATGGTAATCCTCACATCCTTAGCCTTCCGTTTTCACCGCAAAATCAACCAAATTGAAAGCTTCGCCAGCATAATCATGCCAATAGCACCTTTTTTTTTTTTCGTTTTTCTACATCAAATTCCAGAGGAATTACGATAAACTCAATCAAGATCTCGTCCAAATGATCAAGCCGAACAGTATCAGAATTATGCCTAGAAACCCTAAAAATTTCTGCTACTATCACACATGCATATTACACCGAAACGACAACAATATGAGAGAAGTGGAAGCTTCTCATTACTCTGTCACTGTAAAATTTCTGTACAATTAAGCATAATCACATGGAGAGAGAGAATAAAATGTTTCAAACAAAAGGCAAAGGAAAGGAATAAATAATTATTTAAATAATTATAATATTTTATAAATAATAATATTTAAATTTAAATCTCACCTAAGTATACATTTTATATTAAAAAATTAATAATTATATAAGTATATAATTTATTGAAATAATTTTGTATTTATTTAAAATAAAATATATCTTTATAAAAAATTTTATGACTGTAGTCGGGTCAAATTAGTTATTTCCATCTATAATTGTGCTTGCCCAAAAAATTAATAAAGCTTATTTTTTGACTATATATACGCATAATATTTATTTATTTTGACTAAATCTTTAAAAAAAATGTTAACTAAATTAAATCTGATTTTGATAGGATGTAGTCATAGATATTTTTTATTGGGTCAAACCTTATTTTGCATACAACTAAACGCTGTGTGGTAAACAAATTGATGACAAATTAATGAATATTAATTTTTTTTATGAGACAGAATTAATGGGTACATTTTTTTTTTATTTTGAGACATTTTTCCTGGATCATATAATTTATATAGTTATTTTATTCTATAAATTAATTACTTATCAAAAATAATTTCAAATTTTGACGTAATTAAATAATTTATTAGATAATTAAATTTGGAACACAGTTTAATGAATAAATATTTTTATATAAAATAAAGAATATGAATAAGTTCCGTTTTTCCACTGGCCTTAGCAGTTGGAGTTATTTTTAGTAAAAAGAGATTAGATTAAGTGACAGTCTTAGAAGATGAAATGGGAAATCTACATTTTTATTTTACAAAATCTTTAGTTAATATTTAATTAATTTTTATATCAATTAATTTTTATAAAAATAAATAAAAATATTACTACATATTAAAAAAAAAATAGCAATTTGAACCGGTCAATTGGATGGAAATTGACTTTGAGGCACAAACTATAGCCAGATAACCAGGATTTGGGGATCCTGCTTCTTCGCAAGATAAGTAGAATCCTACTTCTTCACTTATAACCATTAAATTTTAATCAAATAGCTAATATTAAAAAAAATGAAAATATAAAATATAATTATATTTTTTAAAAATTTTTTATAATATTAATATTTATTAAATATTAAGCTAAAAATTAAAATTATTTTTTAAAAAAATAATTATTTAAATATTATTATATAAAATTTAAATTTTAAAAATTAAATTTTTTTCAATCCAATAGTTAAAAATGACAAAGCAGGCTGTTCCAAATAACCGACGTTCCTTAAAAGATTTCTCGGTGATCTGCATGGCTTGACTTGACGGAGGAGTGGTTGCCGGCAAGGAGGTGGAAGCTGACGGAATGGCAGCGGAGGGTTTGGATGCGGGTAGTGTTTCCCACGCTGGAAAACTGCATGATACGATTTATATTTGAGAGGAAGGATGGCACTCATCGAAGAGGAAAATAAGGAAATTTTTAATTTTTAATCGATAAAATCAACAGACAATTAATATATATATGTATATTAAATATTTGCTCCTTTTTTTTTTTTAATTTTCCATCCATTTAACTGGGAGCAAAAACTTAAATTGCGGTAGTAAATGGAGCACTCGCCTTCACGAATCTCAATCCAAGCAAATGTTAATATTTAAACACTTTTAATACCATGATATTTTATTATTCATATATATTATCAAACCGCATAAAAAATAGGTTGACAATGAACTTCTCATTACCTAATATTATTTTAAAAATGACTAAAAAACATTACTCAAAATATTTAAAATCAAAATTTTAAATATTTTTTTCTGATCATTTTGTTTTAACTAAATATATTATAAGAAATGTGGACTTAGCTATGTAACACCCAAGGATCATCTTATATTTAAAAATTGAGGTTTTAGATTCACTTCGCAAATTAATATTACATAATTTATATCCCTAAAACCCAAAATCCATTTGGGGGCCTTATTTTAAAAATCATATTAAGAGTTTGTAAATATAGATTATGAAAAAAAAGTCTAATTTAAAATGCCATAATATAAGTTAGGGATTAAGTTGAATATTCGATATAAGAGGAGGAACAAGTCATTTACCATATCTAAAAATAATCATCTTACAGGGTAAACCTTGATATATATTTTCACATTATGATACGTGATTTAAGTAATAAATAATAAAAACAATCTCTCTCTAACATAAATATAAAATTATATCCATTTTTCACCAAATCTTATGATACATAATACTTAATATATTAAATCACTCTATTACTTTTTCACTCAAGAAAAAAAATATATTATTTTACAATTTAAATTTTTCTGCATTGGTTAATTGTAATCGGAAATATGCTTATAGGACTAACCCACTGGAAGGATTAACCTGAAAAATTCACAATACAATTTAATATCAATTTTGAATAGAAATTAGTAATGATAGTAAAAAAAAAAAACAGGTCATATTAAAAAGCCGGGGCCGTCAATTTTCTCATAAATTCAACGTTGCATTCTATAGCTTTGCTAAAGCTTTAGATATCACTAATTCTTGCGATCATATTTTTAAAAATTTTTATAATATTAATATTTATTATTTTTTCAATCCAATAGTTAAAAAAATGACAAAGCAGGCTGTTCCAAATAACTGACGTTCCTTAAAAGATTTCTCGGTGATCTGCATGGCTTGACTTGACGGAGGAGTGGTTGCCGGCAAGGAGGCGGAAGCTGACGGAATGGCAGCGGAGGGTTTGATGCGGGTAGTGTTTCCTACGCTGGAAAACTGCATAATACGATTTATATTTGAGAGGAAGGATGGCACTCATCGAAGAGGAAAATAAGAAAAATTTATAATTTTTAATCGATAAAATCAACAGACAATTAATATATATATATATTAAATATTTGCTCCTTTTTTTTTTAATTTTCCATCCATTTAACTGGGAGCAAAAACTTAAATTGCAGTAGTAAATGGAGCACTGGCCTTCATGAATCTCAGTCCAAGCAAATGTTAATATTTAAACACTTTTAATACCATAATATTTTATTATTCATATATGTTATCAAACCGCATAAAAAATAGGTTGATAATGAACATCTCATTACCTAATATTATTTTAAAAATGACTAAAAAACATTACTCAAAATATTTAAAATCAAAATTTTAAACATTTTTTTTTCTGATCATTTTGTTTTAACTAAATATATTATAAGAAATGTGGACTTAGCTATGTAACACCCAAGGATCATCTTATATTTAAAATTTGAGGTTTTGGATTCACTTTGCAAACTAATATTACACAATTTATATCCCTAAAACCCAAAATCTATTCGGCGGGCCTTATTTTAAAAATCATATTGAGAGATTGTAAATATAGATTATGAAAAAAAAAAATCTAATTTAAAATGCCATAATATAAGTTAGGGATTAAGTTGAATATTCGATATAAGAGGAGGAACAAGTCATTTACCATATCTAAAAATAATCATCTTACAGGGTAAACCTTGATATATATTTTCACATTATGATACGTGATTTAAGTAATAAATAATAAAAACAATCTCTCTCTAACATAAATATAAAATTATATCCATTTTTCACCAAATCTTATGATACATAATACTTAATATATTAAATCACTCTATTACTTTTTCACTCAAGAAAAAAATATATTATTTTACAATTTAAATTTTTCTGCATTGGTTAATTGTAATCGGAAATATGCTTATAGGACTAACCCACTGGAAGGATTAACCTGAAAAATTCACAATACAATTTAATATCAATTTTGAATAGAAATTAGTAATGATAGTAAAAAAAAAAAAACAGGTCATATTAAAAAGCCGGGGCCGTCAATTTTCTCATAAATTCAACGTTGCATTTTATAGCTTTGCTAAAGCTTTAGATATCACTAATTCTTGCGATCATATTTTTAAAAATAATAAAACTTCTTGACTTTAAGACAACATCAATAATAAATGAAAACGAGAATATCAAGAATACCATGTAATAGATATTCTACATTAAAAAGCATACACGTTAACACAATGGGTGGTTCTACAAATCACAGTGGCTGGTTTTGGTAAATGCTGAGGCGATAGAATTGGAGAGTGGCGGTTGACTTAATGATGGGAATAAAATCTGTTGAATGAAACAAAATAGAAAATAATCTCACTCTCCGATCAATCAGCTGCCATGTGTAATTTCTAGTTTGCATGAACAACAGAAATCTTGCAAAAAAAAAATTAATCTGAAAAATATAATATAAATAAGAGATGTCATCTCTTAAAAAACCAGAAAAATGAAAAGATGTGTACCTATTTTTCATAATCTTCTTGGAGATGCTATTTGAAGATCATCACCACCTCCCCCATGCTTCCCTTTCCTTTCATTCAAAATTTCCCTTCTTCCTTCTTTATTGCAACTGTAACGAATTGATTAGTCTATCATGGTGACGACGTCGTTTGCTCTACTGTCAGGCTGATTTCCTTCCGGGCCTTCCACCTGCATTGAGCTTTTGTAAGGATCTGGCATCAGCATCATATTTAATGGTACTTCAAATGAAAGGCACTGCATGGCTTGATAGAAGTGGATTGTAAAATAATCAACTGTTTAGAAGATTGAAAATCTAGAGACAAAATCATACGAGACGTATATCACAATTGGACATCTTGAAAGGTGGATACCACATCAACAACTAGAGCTCTATTAAGATGATCCTATACTTTCTTTTTTTTTTATCTATGATGAGAATTTCATCATAATAATTTAAATGACTAGAACTATAACACATTAAAATATATTAAACTAAATTTATAATGATAGCCGTTCATGTTACCAAAATAAAATCTTCATTGTTGAGAGTTTGAAGAAATCAAAAATAGAACTCTAACAACTACCTGATGAGTTGGCCGGTAACTTAGAACTCAAAACCAACTTACCACCCAATATTAAAACAGTGACATTGTATAATTGGCAATTCTAAAGTCTATCTGGTATTATTGCTATGAAAACATCTTCTTAAGGAAAAAAACAAAAGCAAGTGGATTTTCTTCGTTAGAAAACCTTCTACAAATCTAATTAGGGTCTTTATAAATTACTGTGTATTCAACAAATTTCAATTTAAAATTTTTCTTTCAAAGAAAAAAAAAGAGCTTTTAAGACTTTTAACATAAGCTACAAACAGCTTTTTTCCCAAAATAGTTACCTTTGGCACTACAACAGCGAGGAAGAAAATCAGAATGGCTGGAATGTTAGAGAGAAATGAGGCTGAAAGACTCCGATTATTGAAGACAGCTCCTGAAAAAACGAACTCCCTGATCCATACAAATGGAACAAGACATAAATCACTACCAACAGGCAAAAAAGAAAGAAGATTATTTGAAGCTCAAATAGGATAATGATGGTGCATAATTTGTCAAGATCTAACCTGTAATGCAAAAGTAATGTCCATTACATCGACTTTCAGGGATACTTTTTCGATTTTCTGAAACTGACCAAACTTGAGAAGCCCCTGCATATTAAATCATCCTAACTATCCGGCTGAGGAAATGTGGATTCAAAGCTCAACAGGGAAAGACTAACTTCAATTACCTGGTCACTTAGTACTCTGCACATACTTGATAGCTCTGAGATCCCAACTGGCCTCATTTTCAATGATTTGCACATATCCTCGTATGATTTATTTAGCTGCAATTGGGAGCATGAACTCTGAAATAGGTTATATGTTTGCAAATGTGCTTCCCAATCTTACTAGCTGAAAGTGGTATGTTATTACCTCCCCAATAGTTGTGGCCTTTTTACCCCCACGAAAAAGCTTAACCGTAGAACAAAGGATGATCTGTTGACATAAGCGATTTGATAATGTTAAGTTTGATTTGTATTCATTTTGTATGACCAGCCATTTGAAAACCCAACCAAAATAGTTTGCAGTAGAACGATGTGAATTTTGAATTGAAATTCTCATGATATAGATCTATTATGTTTAGACCTATCATTTTATTCTATGTACTTATCTTATTTTGCTCTAGAATTTTGAGTGAGCTTTCAAAACACGAGATTGTAGCTGCCTCTTGTGTAACCCTATTTTCAAAAATAGTGAAATTTCTCCTCCTTTACTCGTGATCTTTTTCTTTCGGAATTTTAAATATGATATTTCATTATATGATTGTTTATTATTTTACTATTACTAATCTCACTAATTCATAAAAGATAAAATATTGCCATGGATCTTGCTGAGCCATGAGAAATGTAGGCGGACAGCACAGGAACCTGGGCTGCTGTTTGATAGGTTTGGTTGTTCGAGAGGATTGCCAAACATCAGTGCTACCCGGCACACTTTGACCAAAGAGTACTGATTTTGAGACACCCTTGGATGAGTTGTCTCATCAATCAAAATTGTAGCTAGAAGTTCAAACTTGTATAGGCACACTAACACAGTCAACCATGGCTCAGATGATAGAAGAGATCAGAGTAGGAAATTGAGTAAGTGTAAAATATTTTGAAGAAATTGGAGATGTCAGGGCTGAGGAGAGATGCAATTAAATTCATATATCCTACCATATTTAAGCATATAGAAACCTATACTTATAAGATATCTCAATTTGATAAAAACAAGGCCGCCTCAATGACAATCCTATCCAGTTGAAAAAATAATATGTTTTAAAATAAACTAGAATAAAAGATCACAGTAGTTTCACAAATGAACCTAATTGCAATACCAAAATTGCTGAATTTTGGATTTTGGCCTGGACTTGTGTTATTTATTATGTGGAATGTGATCGACTAACAAGCATTTTCTAGTCATTTACAATGACCGTTAACCAGGAAGATCTTGAATGATTCATGCATCATGGGATGGCAATGTAAAATATCCTATGAAATCTTTAAGAGAACATATACACTTACAAGCAGCCATTTCCGTTATTTGAGATTCAATCAGGACATCATAATCTTATGGGTTTCTTCAAACTTTAGCTTGATTTAGTGTGGTTTTTATCAATTCAAGAGAAAATGAGAGGCATCTCGAGACGTTGCTTCTTTATTGGGACAAAAAAAAATTAACACTAACAGAAATCTGTATGTTCTAAAACTGAATGTCTAGATGATCATGTCTCAATATGGGAGTACGAAATATACAAGAATAACAAATTCATCATCAAAGTCCAGAAAGAAAGAAACAGAAGCACATACTTGTTGATGTTGAGGAAGAGATTGAATGGTCTCCACTGTAGGGGACCTATACGTATTTGACAGAGCAGCAGCCATATGATCAACTTGAACCTGCAAGATGGTACAAGGAGAATTCAGCATATTCGGTGAACATGGATGTAAAAGGACCATAATACTACGAAGGGAAAATTTTGATAATCTGCAGTATTGTGTAGAACTCTAACTTCCTACAGGAACTTTTTAGACGAGAAAACAAAAACCTATAAGCTGAAAACCAAGATATGAAAGTATGAATTTGGGGCAACTTTAAGCTAAATGGCAATATCAGAGGTAGATATTCTAGATACCACTTGAATCACAATCTAATCATAGAATAGCAAGTTAAAGAACCAACTAATATAATATCATGTAGGCAAATAAATATGGAGGAAAGAAAAGTGGAACAGATAGCAAAAGCTAAGAGGTTAGATCCTCTACTCCAGATTTATTGCACATTCAATCAAAATGTATGCTCAATACAGAAAGCATTGATTTAATAGTATGATTCTAAGCTGATTTACGTCTTCAATCTGATGAAGCTCACATGCAATGCAATGCCACAGTGGGCACTTACAATGTCAATTTCTTTTGAATCTTGTGAAGCTGGAACATCCTGTAGATCAAAAGATATGTTCTGCTCGGACATCATATTTACATGACTCATGTTTTGTTTTATCTCTGCTTCTAGGATCACAATGGCACTCCTGAATCAGAATATCAATGTCAGATTGGAATTTATGGTTTCAACGTCATGAAAGCATTTAAAGCAAAGGCATGAAAGAATTTATGTCATATTTACATCACATAATGCTGGGTATTTTTTCCCTCATGAATGTCATCTCCAAAATTTAAAGCAAAGCAGCCCACTGATAAGATTATAGCGCATGATGAATGCATCATTAGGATGGCCATACCTGTTTTAGTGAACTTATACCATAGTGTAGCATATTAATGAAGCAACCAGACTGTTATAGCAATGAGATATTTTAGTCAACTTCCACTACAGTGAAGAATTTTAGTGAAGCAACAGTCACATATTTACATCAAACAATCTGATTCACTTGCCACAGAAGCACCAAGGGGGGGGGGGGGGCCTCAAGAGATAGCCCTTCACTAAATCTGTTGTCATCTGATTAATGCCATTATATTTTGTTCTCACACCATTGTTGTTTCAGATCCTAGTTTATCATTTGGGTATTCAAACTCTGCAGAATAATGGAGTTTTGGCCTAGCATTGAGATATTGAAGCTGGTATTAAAATAAGCCCACTACATGACAAACCTGCAAATGCAAAGAGCTTTCCTCATATCACCCGATGCAGCAGCAACTTTCTGTCATTGGAAGGTATGCCAGTCTCTTAAAACACTTTGGAACAGAAAGCAAAACAATCCATGGTAGCAAAGCCTCAGGGTTGATGACAATTTTGAATTTCTAAACAGATATTAGATGCAAGTGTCGTTTTTCAAAATCCTTCAACTTTATTAATTGTTAAATGTTTAATAAATCGTTAGATGACTCTGAAGATTGGAGTGCACTTCTACAATTGGATGGTCCAGATCATGGGAAAAATACCCATGCGTGCAGATTTGAGTGCTAAAAACAGCATAAGAACCTAAAATTTAGCCAATTGAGTTCCCTTGAACAACAAGATCATGCCCACTTCAGCAGCCTTCTACCCTCACCTTGACAACTACAGGAATAGAAGTAACTCAATGCCATAAGACATCATTTTTTTGTTGATTTTATTACTACTGTAATATATTATGCATAAAGCAACAAGGATGAGGTATCAGAAAGGGGAAAGAGAGAAAGAAATTAGATAATCAATACTCACTCTGGCACATAGCTCCAAGGCCTGCGGTTGAAATACTGTGTAAGGAAGTGCCTGCTTGGAAACATTAAGTTGCATGTCAAAAACACTTTGATTACCTTTGTGCCAATTCAAAAGCAGTATGTCCCAATCAACTAGTTCCCATTTCTGAGGTGCTTCAATAACTTCTAAAAGTAAGTGTCAATAGCACTAGCAACATATCATGGTTATCAAAAACAGCTGGTGGAATGTAGATTAAATTAACAGCCATCCAGATAGAAACATTATTTTACCAGAAGCCTTTCTTGAAGAATCTTCAAAATCTGATCTTTTGAGTAAGTGTGAAATGTTAACACTGTTGGCTTGCCTGGTGCAAGAAATCAATAGTAGTCAGCATGCAAGAAGTTGCTGTTATAGAGAAGCCTGCTTTCGTTATGACTTCTGTTATGTATATAAAGGGGAGTGTAATTTAAATCTATGGAAAGGTAGACAAGCAAGCATGCATCAAATATGGGAAAATTTAAGTCCTTAACAAAAATCAAGGCAGCTAAATAGGTTTAAGTCAAGGAAACAATCTCTCCGCAGTAATACGATAAGGCTTTCTATTTCTAACCCTCTAAAAAGGACACAATATCAAAAGCCTCATTCATTAGACCACCCCAGCAACAATAAGAGAATTAAATAAAGAAGTTGTTAAAGTCAATCAAGTAATGCTCTTTACTTTTAGTTGCTTAATATCAACATACTTTGTCACAATATCACCTCCAAGTGGCATCACACCACCTGAAAATTGGGCATAGAAGCTTCTAAGAGAAGAAAGCAAAAAACAGAAAAAGGGCAATTTCCATGTGGATACTGCTTTATATCGGACAGAAAGTCTAGTAGAATATTTTGTAGAAGTTAAACTGAAATAAGATTGAGCAATGTAAGAGTCATCTTATGGAGTAAAGAGCTCACAGTTCAATGACTCCAGTCTTGGAAGAAAACGATTAGCCAGGTCTATTCTATTTGCTATGCCTGAAAGAGCACAGAATGCATGAGAAACTTCTTGATAAGAATGGACAAGAGGCTCTCGATACAAATATAGCTATTTCTTACCTATTAAAACACATCTCGAGAATGGCAGAGTAGTAAGCATAAATAACTCATGGAGCACGGAACAGTCTTTCGTGATTAAGTAATCAAGTTCATCAATAATCAAAAGCCTGATAGGGATAATAAGTTGAACATAATGATCATAAGAAAACATGTTTAATTAGCTAACAATGGAAAATGTTTCAGATAAATTAATCAGATTCTGCGTTAAATCTTGTAAAATCTAACTCTCAGCACATGTTTCTTCTGGCAAGTGTTGAGAGGGATACCAACATGTAGTGGTGAAGATATAATTCTTACAGCATCTTCCTGCTAGATGACCCCCCATCTCCAGAATATAGATTCTGAACATAATTTAGAGCCGCAATTGAGCCATTGATATTCTTCTGTGGTTGGATTTTCTGGACTATCTGCAAAAGCAAACAACATTTATCCATAGGTTTGTTGTCCATTAATTATTTGTATGCTTTACTTATCATACCTTACAGAAAACTTCAGAGGGGTTTGTGAGAGATGTACAATTCATGGATAACACATCTGGTTGCTGAACACTGGCCTGATCAAGTAAGACGATTCCAAACATGAGCACAGACTGAAGAATAAATTTATCCATATAAAAGTGATTAAGATGCATATGCAGAATGAAAAGTTTGTTTCCAGTAAATCAAATGATAACAACATGCAATAGAGATAAGACAAATCAATTCCGATCTTACAATGAGGTCATAACCTCATATGAAGCCAAGTTCATGAATTGGGCAGCCAAATTTAGTTAATGAATTCAATTAGGTAGCCAAATCATATGCATTTCACAAATCATATGCATTATATGCAACATCATTAGTTTTATCAATGGGATTGGGGAGCACAGAAATTTGTAAAAATGGAAGCATCTTATAGGGCAACATTATTCTTTGCTGTATCAAGTGCTCCTCTTCACCCCTATTGATTGGCAATGGGAAGAAATTTAATCAACATAATCAAGAAGATAACCAACTCCACAGGGAGCAGAACTTGAAAAACAGAATGCCTAACTCAGCACTTAATTCCTCCAGAATAAGAAAAGCCAGTAGTGAACATCGCAGTATTTTTTTTGTTTTTCCATTAAAAAAATGCATACTTCAGCTCACAAGGAGCACAGAAGATTCCTTTACAGGAGAACATTAATCAGACATGACAAACTGTAATCCAGACTAGATCAACGTGTACACCGAAGGAATGAAATATAACTTCATCGCAAACGTACAAATGAATTACTAAAATATCCTCAGAGAAGCAATTGACGCACCATTGGTTTCCGAATGCAGAGTTTTAACATGTACAGTAGTAATGTGAATTGTTAACCCAACTAAATTACTGAATGTAACAATCATAAAAGAATTTGAAAGCAACACAAGCTTCAATCAGAGGAGTCAGAAGACAGCACGAACTGGATAGCAGAAAATGCAGTATTTGATTTTTGCTTTACCTCCTTTCCCCAGTCTGCCATTGACAGCTTGACTTTTTCCATAATCATAGTCTTTCCAGTCCCTGGACATCCGCATATATATAAACTCCCAGATTTCGCTAGTTTCATGCACGACTTGCAAAACTCCAAAGCCCTAGAATACTCATCTTCTCTACAGACTACCCGGGACTGTGCTGTCGAGACGTGCAATGCCTCCTTTACAGCTCTCATTTGCTCACAGTCTACAGATAATATTTACTAAATTAATACAGACAATATCAAGTTCATTAATTTTTCATTGAATTTCAATATCTTTTTCAAATTTTTACCTAATCTATTCAGAACTAATTCACTGGGATCCAGATTTATTCAATTTCCATCTCTAGATTATAAAATTGAGACTGAATAAACTAAACTTTCAGAATTGCTACAGTTTAAAAAATAGTTCAAAATAGATTGTCATCGGATTATATGTATTTTATTAGATCGTCATTGTACATTGCGATAAATTAATGAAAACTATTGCAGAAATTAATTCAAGTCCGCTGACAGTTTCAGTCAATGTACCTCGCGGATTCCATTTCGATTTGGCAAATAAAACCTCGGATGATTTCTTTAATGGAGATTCACGCGAGGTCGATAGTTTATCGCTAAATTGTCTTCCGAGTCCCTGTTAGTTTACCAAATCAGTTGTCGATGTCAGTTTATACTGTGGTTTGCAGATACAAGCAAGACATGAAACTTGAGAGTGAAAGAGCCTAACTCACGTTGGAAGAAGAGTTTGGGCTACCATTGAAGCACCGGCGAGGAGATTTCCATTTCGCCGGCGATGGCTTCTGCGACGGCGGGGGAGAGATCGCACTGTCCTGTGCTGCTGTCGATGCATGAGATCTCAATTTTCGTTTTGGCGGCGTGTGCACGTCAACGGATTTTATATCCCCCGGGTTCTCCATTTTCACAGCGATTGCTTCCTTGACGGCATTCTGGCCCACGATTACTGATGTGATCCCGTCGGCGATTGTCGGCATCGTCAGACGGACGCTCAGCAAGAAACTAATGGAGGGAGAATACCGTAGGTATGAGATTGGATCTCGCCATATATGTAAATATCGAGAGTCGACAAGTAGCGGGAAATTTTGCGCCGAGTGACATTCTTTCCCCGCCAAGTGATTTTTCCTTTTTTTTTTTTTTTTTTTTGGTGTTAGTGAACGGGTTTGTGAAGAAAATTCCAAATCTTAAATTTTTTTATTATTTTAAGAGTAACATTTATTCAGAAATATTACAATATAAAGAATAAAATATTTTAATATATTATTTAAATTTTTATTTTATATTATAATTATGAAATTTTAACTTTCATTAAATTAATAAAGTCTAATATTTGAAATGAACATAAATAAACTTAATGGATATGGCCCAAAATGGACCATCCTAATATTTAATTGGATAAAAAGTCTAATACCAATTGCTCAATTGAAAAAGCAATAAAACTAATTGAACAAATTATTTTGAATGCATGAACAAAAATGCACAAATTAAGTGGTCAGATATTAAAATATCATAGTGAGTCATTCAATAGCCAAATACAAATGGCAGCCGAAACGGTTATGTAACTAGTAGTTATGTGGCCTTATCATTGAATTAGGATGATCGTTACACACTATAACTAACGCCACTCACCACTAATCCAAAATAACATCATGCATATATAATGATTTCAGGTACCAACTGACCAAGTGACACTTATAACTATAAATAAAACCTCCCATGTGAACAAAATGGAGGAAAAATAAAACAAAAAAGAAAAAAAATACTCAATCAAACGAGTGTACAAAAAATAGTATAGTCTTTCAAATATACACTTATCGTCGTCATTTCTAAATTTTTATATCTATTTATTCGTATTTTTAAATTTCGAATAGAAAAATCACTGATTTTAGTGTCAAATGATATATCAATAAGTAAGTCTCGTATACCTCTTACATTTTATTTATTCTATTACGGTGTATAGAATTTAAATTCAAAATTACAAATGTTTGATCAGCCATTAGTCAAACATTTAAATAAAATTAAATGATTTCTTAGTCTATACATTAATTCAAATTTACATGACTTATGAAAACTCATTTAAAAATATATTTTGTTAGTTTTTTAGATATTATTAATGAGTTGCTTTTTCCTGTTTGTGTGTGTGTGATATTTTTATAATATGTTTGAAAGAACGTTAAAAGGTACAAACCGAGGTTACATGGTGTTTATATTCTAAGAGTAGGAAAGAATTACCATTGTTGTATAGTTGACATTGTCATATAAAAAAATCTAACTAAATTAAGTAACTATTGTTTTTAAAAAATCATAATACTATCTATTAACATAACATTCATCTCGTCATTTTATATAATCATTTAAACCTCTCAATAAGGATTGGTGGACATATATCTCCGTCGGGAGTTTGATATATCTCTCATATTTACTATTAAATAAAAATTTAAATATATAAATTTTAAGAAATAAAAATACACACACACACACACACACACACGTGTGTGTGTGTATTATTTTTATAAGAGTATTGCATATGGTCCAAATACGACCCACCAAACTCAATTAAAAGACAGGATTCAAATAACAGCAATCCGAAAATGATAACCAATGACTAAACCAATCAACCGAGTGCAATGGACATAAAAGATCAAGGTAGTAAACAGCCCAACAAAAAAATAAATAAGATATTAAAACTTAATAAGTTTTACGGATAATCAAAAAATAACAAGTCACATGTAAACAAGTAATAACAGCCTAATAAATACCAAATATTTATAACTAAATAATCATTAAACAAACACAAATTGCGGATACGCAACTATTATAACGATTGGCAGTCAGTCTAATATAACATCTCCAATAACAAGCATTAATTTTAAACAAAAATACCGATCTGAACTTATACTATAAAACAGACCCCTAACCACAATTGGGGGTAGGTTATATTCTGTCATATAATTGCTTATAGCGAGTACAATAAAATGAAGTACAACCTTTTAAACTCACAAAATTCTACACTCATATCCCATTCTCTTTCTTTCTACATATTTCAGTTATTCATAAGAAAAATTATTTATTTGAGCATCAAAATATATATTTATAAATAAGTATCGTATATCTATTATATATTGTAAGATTACTGTAATGTGTAAGATAATGATTTATAACTATAAAAATCAAACCTATTACCTTTCAAATTAATCAAAAGATATATCTGACTCTCTAATTTGTATAAAACCTAAATTTGATGTACGCATTAAATATTAATATTTATCAAATGTTTAAATTAAGAATTTAAAAATTAAAAATAATATTTAAATAAATTTTAAGGCTATAAACATTGACCATTTGATTTTTTTTTTTTTATAAAACAATACACCATCTCCAAATTTGTGTTAATATGGATGGATATTAATGAGGCATTATTTTATTTAAAAATGTCTTAACTTTAGTATTAAAGTGTTTGCCCTAATTCCACCTAATCAGTATCACTCTTACTTATTTTTTTGTTAAGTATAAGATGACAAACGAAGAGGTTGAAGGAGGCTATGTATCTTATTAAGATTAAAATTATATATATTTAAAATTTAATTAATTATTTATAAATATATAGATGTGATTTAATTATTTTACAAAATATAAAAAAATTAATATATTCAAATATTTAAATTATATTTATTTATCAAAAATAGACGGATACAATTTATCACGGAATTATGAGAAAATTGGGCAAAAATTAGAGGCGCCAATCCAAAGCAGGCCGACGGCGTCCCTCCCGCTACAACGACGTCGTCGACGACGGACACGCATCTCACGTCACGTCCACATCGATTGCTGGCCCGCTGCACTGCTACGCACTGTAGTTAGATATTTTCACGCCGACCCCCCCTAAAATTACCAAAATAACCCTTACACGCCCCACCGTGTACGTTCTGCCATTATTCCGTATTTCAGAGTCGTTTCAATCATTTGCTGTGCACCTTAAAATGAAACTGTCTAATGGTACGCTTGATTAATATAAAAATATAAAATAATAATAAAATAATTATTTTAGATAATAAAATAAAATTAAATTAAAGTTAAAATTATTATTTTTATATTTAATTATTAAAATAAAATAAAATAAAAATTAATATTTTATTATTTAATTTGTAGAATAATATAAAAAATAAAATAAAAATAGTGATAATAATAATATTGATAATAATATATAATAATAATATTTAATAATAATAAATAATAATATGTAAAAATTACTATTCTTATATGTGTGAGAATAATAATTTTCAATAAATATTTATTTTTGATTAAATTTATAACAAAATAGATAAATTTTTATTCATAAAAAATAAAAATTATATTCTTACCCTATTTTCTCAAACCAAATATGTCATAAGAGTTATCAATTTTGTCATAAAGTCTCAAAGATACATCAAACGTTATATATCAACCATGAATATAAATAAAAGGAATGAATATCTGAAATTAGATAAACAAATCTCCCTTATCACGTTATTCTTAAGCCACAATAAAATTTTAAGACGAATTGTCCTACATCGACTTAATAATTAAATGTCTTATAACTCATGAGCATGGAGCAAATGCCTTGCAAAAAATTGAGTTAAATGGGCATTGATATTTTATCATGATTAAATTTGGTGACGGATACAACTATATTTGAATTGATCAAAACTGGCTCAACTGGGTCTATTGCCGCCGATGGAGTGTTTTGGTCTTGTTCTCATTTTCACTAGATTTGAAGCATACGTGATTATATATTCGAATCGTTATAGAGTAGATAAATATAGTATATGAAGTGGAAGAGAACATACTGTTGATCGATTTTAAACTTTTAGGGGATTATACGTATCAATTACAAGCATGATTTAATTTGTCTAATAATTCAATTAGGTGATAACAAAATTATCATATCTAAAATGAAAACCTCTACTTTTTAAAAAATGAATCTAACTTTATCTCTTATTGACTGACATCCTCTAAGCCGACGCCTTCTGTGTCGGTAGCTTGTGGTCACCTTTGCAGGGATGTGAGCAACACTAATTGGTTGTGTATTTAGGGTGTCCAGTGAGCCTTATTTCTGGATCTTTTGGAACATATTTGCTCGGATGGACCCTTCTGCTGATTGGGTCCGTCTTCTTCTAGCTGGGCCTCTTTGGCTCTAACACAAGTTCATGCTGGACCGATGAAGTGCTTGTTAAATACAACTTAAAATAAAATCGACTTGACCTAATGAAATACAAAACCTCAAATTGTAAGTTTGTGGAGAAATATAAAATGACCAAATTGTTAAACCCAAAATAGATGAGGATTAGACATTTGTCTGAATATTTGATTAACTGAATGTTTGAATGGCGGGATTGTCAAAAATTACAAATGACCTAAAAGAAAATTAAACCAGGTGTTAAATTTTAACGAACAATTATATGAATCAATATATAAACGACCGTATTAAATAGGTAGTTATAACTATTAAATGATAGGCATTAAATATTAAATGGTTATAAACTCATATAACGGTTAGCTCGTTTAGTTTTTACTAAGCGCAACATCTTAATTATTACACAATCATATCTATTACAAAAAACACACTCACTAACAGTAAAATTATGAAATGTGCATCATTCCCTCTCTCAAGGAGATCCCAAATCGAGAAAACAAAATACAAGTATAGAACACTAATTTTAATTCATTTGCGTATTTCAATAATTATAGAGTCAACTCTTTAAATCCTAATATTCTATCACATTCGCTTATCCCCTAGTTTATTATTATATTTTATTTTCATAAAACAGATTATAACTCAAGCGTCAAATGATATGTCAGAGAGTAACATCATATTCTATAATTT
The DNA here is from genome assembly GCA_033239525.1 of Nepenthes gracilis. Lineage (NCBI taxonomy): Eukaryota > Viridiplantae > Streptophyta > Magnoliopsida > Caryophyllales > Nepenthaceae > Nepenthes > Nepenthes gracilis. The sequence goes on from BSYO01000011.1 coordinate 20,791,918, forward strand.
TTTATTAATTATTATAATATACATAATTCAAATTAAAATGTTCAAAAATTTAATTTGTTCACTCAAACAACTATCCACCTATTAGATATGCATCAATGTCATTGATAAAAAATGAGGATGAATAGACTAGTAAGTCCAAACATCTACTGAAATGATCAGAATGACGCTCAGGTAGTCAATACATGTCTCAGGTGATTCGATTGGAGTTGATGGTCAGGGTAGAGCCCAAGAACAAGGGTACAACATCGCAGCCCCTGCAACCTCATCGAATCCAACAGTCTCTATTTTTTTTAATAAAATAATAAAAATAAATAAAAATAATTTATTTATAAAAGCAAAGGCTATTGAATTTTATGATGTTTAAGTGACGAGTACATGATCTTTCTGTGGATTTCTCATTCGGTAGCGATTGGAGCCTTGGTTTCCATTTTTTGACAATTACTTATACCAAATGTGTGACTTTTATACATCAATAAAAGGACATTGGAATGGAGTTACTTTCTCGTCCACTTATTTTCTTATTTAATTACCTATTTTTAATTGTTTTTTTCAATGGTCACAGTACATTCGTGGGCTGATATTTTATGATATATAGTTTTTTGAATTTAAAATAATATTTAATAATAAATATTTGTTTTGGCTGTTTCTGGTCTCCGGCTGGAAATATGGCTTTGGCGCTAAGGAGCTGACGGTGCAGAATGAACGTTCGAAAGATGGTTAAATCGGAAAAATGTGTTGATTGTTGACACCGGGTGAGCGAAAATGAAGGCCGGCGACGGTGACAGCCAGTGATTTTAAAATTGCAAATTCATTTTTAAAATTAAATATATTATTTATTTATTAAAATTATTGATGAATATAAACTAAATAGGATTAATTCGGCCTACTTGAACGTGACTATTGTAAATTATAAGCTTATAAAAAAATTATAAAGCAATTGAGCTATCTGACTCGGAACGAGAGTGAATCAAAAATTGGACCAAACAAGCGACCTGCCAATCAACTGGGTCGCTCAATGGCTGTAAGCTCAATGGCCCAAATGGAAGAACAAGTATAATATTAAATTCCGATGAGATAATTTATCATATTAAATAAGTAATAATAGATGATAAATTGTAAATAATAAATGTTAAATGATTACAAAATTCAAGTAGCGGTTGGATTTTAATTAATATAACGTTTAAATTAAACAGTCATATTGAAAAGATAAGTTAACAAAGTTATCTGTTTCAGTCAATCTCTTGCTATCAAACTTATCTCTATTTTTTATTTAATATTTTATATTCTTAAAAGAATTTTTGAATTAAACGTCAAATAATATAACAAAAAAATAAATTTTATATTATTTTATTTTTTATTAATTATCGTAATATGCAATATTTGAATAAGAAAACTCAAAAGTTTAACATGACGAAATCAGATACCAATTTAAGTGCTAAGTACGCATCAATTATAATAATTATTTTTCCCAAATTTTGATATAAAATATATCGTACTTTAAATCATATAATATGGATAAAGCTGATTTTAAAAAAAAATTATATCAACATGAATACATTATATCATATAAATAAACTCATCATCAAAATAAAAGCGGTAAATAAAATTTAAAATTATAAATATTATACAAATTAAAGTCTAAATGGTCAGATATCTTTCAAAAAAATTATGCTGAATTGATCTTATAATTTATGAGTTTATAATGTCATATGTTAAAAAAGTCTTGCATGTAGCTTGACTAAATACTTTAGTCTTAATTTATTATTATCATCTGATTCATCAAATCAGATAAGTTTAGGTCATTTTTTCCTGAAATAAAGGCAAATACATACTTTAGAAAATATAATAATAACAAATTAAACTTTATTGATGAGTAATATATTGCAATTTATCTCGGAACGACCTATTCGGGAATCACATATCTTATCAATGTGTGGGTTTTCCAAAATTCTGCACAAATTTCAAATGCCCGATGTCATATTTAATTTTAAACTACGTAAGTTTGGTCACAAAATTTAAGACAACGACGTAGAGCACCAATGCCACGCCATTCTTCTTATCTCCTCCCACGTTTGTCATATATATATATTTTTATAATAGATAAAGTATTGTATAATTTCATCCACATATCTTACGGATTGCATAAAATCAATCCAACAATAATAATCAAGTTTATAACTATAAACTTAACTATATAATTATAAATTATTATCATGGATGGGTATGGTTAGCACCGACCCAAGAGGAAGGTTCATCAGCGAAAGAAATTGGCTTATAATTGAATAACGTCATAATCGATCCATATGGTCCAACATAAATAGATGAACCCATCGGCTATGTCAGAATGGTTCACTTCTCGCGTGTTGAAGGAATTTACCCTAACTGATCGGAGTGAATAATCTTCTTCTCTTATCTGAGCTACTCAATGGACACGGTCACCGGTTAGAAATTGTCGGCAAAACGATATACTCCTATCTATTCGGGCGGTCCATGAACAGTTAATAGGAAAGATTAACTGCCCATTAACTCTACATATATCATTCTTTCTTAGCAAGGGAGGGGGAGGAATACCAAAAAGATAGTAAAACAAAGATATATTCATCTAGCAAAATTTAACAGCCAACAAGTAATAATTTCAATACGACTTCTTTCAAGCATATTTTTCTCTCCTTAAGATGTTTTTCACCAAGCGAACACACTAATACCATCTGTACATGTATTAGCACTCTCACATTACATTTTTTTATTTTTTAATATAAAAAGATAACTGATTTGAATATCAAAAAATAAATCGACGAATGAATCTAGACCATCTTCTAACTTTTTATTTGTCCATTGTGTTGTATAGTATTTAAATTCAAAACATACGAAGATTAGACCCACTTTGGCCAGATCAGATGAATTGATTCTTAACTTTCTAATCGATACAATAATCAAAATCTAAAGACACATCAATGATCAACAATTCTAATTTGTACTAGATTACTTAAAAATAATGAATAATAAAAAGTAAGAATAATTAAAATAATTTTTAATATTTAAATATATTATAGTGTAAAACATAAATAGCATATATTTCAATGTTAATAAGTTTTTATGTGGTTATATAATAGTATTGCTTGGTCCAAGGCTAAAGTTCAAGAAGATCCGAAGCCCAACCCAACTACGCGGGATGTCTACTTGCAAAGACACTATCATCGGCCCTAATGAAGCATTTCCTCAGAATTCATTAACGCGGTCATAAAAACGGCAAGCGGCGAGAAATTAGTAAATAAAAAAATAGCCAATACCGCCGGCCCGCGACTAAGGTGGCCATCCACTGGCGACTAGTCAATCCCAACTCAAGGGGGAGACTGGGAGACTAGGTGTGGTCGGCAACATCCGATAGTTTGTCTACCACTGCAAAATGACAACTGACATGCCGGTAATTACCGACAGTGATCAGCGGCCAACGGACCCTAGCGACAGGAGTTCTTGTGCCCAAAATTTTCCGCCAGGGGGCTTATAAAATCCCTCTTCTTCAACGAAGAGAGGGGATCAGATTCAAGATAATTGATTCAGCGTCGCAAGCCTCAAGCTTACCAGCTAACCTCTGGATCCAAATTCCTAAGCCTTCTCAGGCGACAGGAAGTTAGTTACCTGCATCGGTGCACCTAGGGAGTCAGGCCTCCCACCATCCACTCATTATTCTCTCTCACATAAACAAACATACACCATCCACGCATTTTCAGCATACTTCCGCGCACCTTTAGAATGCGTCTCATTTTCATTTATTGTTAAAAATCACGATTGGAAGTATTTGAACAGATAGGTGGAGTAAATCTCTTCTGATCTCTGACCTATTGTTTGTTAATTGTGTTGTGCGCCCTGCAAAGTTAACAGACGGAGAAAGAAACCCTTCCACATACGCTTCAAAACAAACAAGAATCAGAAACTCTCTAATTCGTATAATAACCGAAAATCCAGGGGTAACAAATATATTTTAATAATTTGAATAGAACAAAGATTTGCATCATGTTATTAAACTCTTTGATGGAAAATTTGTTATATATTTAAATATACAGTATAAAAAATTTGATAGCAATTTTATTGAAAAAAAAAACACATGGGTGTAAAATTTTCTAATAAAACCAAAAAGAATTAATTTATTTTTTAATTATGATTATTTAATTAATATTAAATAATTAATTTAAAAATTTCAAATAGTTTTAAAATAAAATAATAATAATAATTTTTTGGGGATGGGATTTGCAAAGGCTGCGTTCATCACGCGATACGGTGTCGTTATACTTCGCCGCCCACCGCACTCGAGATTTTTTTGGGGAGAGAAGCCTCCCGCTTGCCATGCCCATATAAAAGAAGAATTTGAGCCGGCTTCTGTCTAAGCGTTGATACTACTGAAGCACTACGCTTCGGCTGGTAGTGTCTTCGCTCTCGATTTTTTGTCCGGAGAACTCTGCTTTCCGGGAAGCTCAACCATAAGCCTCCGACGTAAATAGACCGGTAAGTCTGTCCGGTGCTGAGAAAGTAATTTCTCTCTCATATTTCTAGGAATCGTCGTCTTTGGATCTATATTTCGTCGTTTGTTGTGTCAATCTTGAAATTTGTCTCTGCGATCCGAATTTCGGGGGATGAAATATTGATTTTTGGAGTGAACAACGGAAGTTCGGAAGTTGAAAAAGCTTTGATTTGTTTTAAGTCCAGAGTTTTCGAGCTTCAGTTTGAATGACATTGTCTAACTATGGAAGTTCGATTTTGATGTTATGATTTGTTAGTTGTTTCACATTTTGACTTGTTGCTTGGTCTTTTTGGTTTCATTCTTTCAGGTTTTTTGAAGTGATTGGAAAGCAGAAAGGCGAGAGAGATTCATTTGAAAATAATCAAATTTTCGTTGCAGAAAGCTATTTTACAGACTTGGATTCGTCAACTTTATCAGTCATTCGTCAACTGTTCGTCCATTTATTTCTCTTTGATTCGTTATCTTATCGTTGAGGTAAAATGGCGGATGAAGGTGGCGGCGACGTGCTTGCAATGGTCACCGCTGTCTGTCCCTCACTCTCCCTCAACTAATCAAACCCTAGCCTCTGCAATGTCTTCTCCCTCTTCGAAAACGAGAAGTGGAAGAAACGACGGAGCTCTCCTTTGTCGCTACATGCACAGCCTCAACCGCTCGTCGCTGTTCGGAACGACGCCAACAACGCTCTGCAGAGCTCGATCGTACGAGTTTCCTAAACCGAGGGCTTGCACCATCATAAGAGCTTGCAGCAGGAGCTTAGACGCCTTCTCAGACGAAGACTTCTCGAAGAAAATTCAAGAATTGGCTCTGCGATTACAACTTTCCAAGGACGACGATAACTCTAGCAATTCCGCAGAGTACGCGGAAACTTCCCTCAATTCCAGCGAATTCGAATCTGAAAATTTTGGTCAACTTGGAAGAATCGATACAAACGCAAACGATATCCCTCCAATTGTCGAAACATGGGATCCTCAATGGCTTGAAATTCACGAGGATCTGCCAGTATGGCGGGCCACGGACGGAATTGTTCCGGCTGGCATTGAGAGAAAAGCGAACAGCGTAGAAATTCCACTCTCTCTTCGAATCATAAAGAGGAAAAAGCAATGTCAAGTAGGGTTCAGAGAAGCCAGCGAATCGGCGTACTGCTCTGTAAAGAAAGCCTTCTCTTCGATGGTGTTTATTATTAGAGAGCTCTATAGTTACACTCTGCAAATGAGAGAGCATCTCTTCTACGAAGACTTGCAGGGAATTTGGGCTAGCGTGCGGACGGAAATGCACGCTTCTTTCGTGTGGCTGTTCCAACGAGTCTTCTCCCAAACTCCGACTCTCATGGTCTACGTGATGATCTTGCTAGCAAATTTCACAATCCACTCGATGTCAAACAATGCCGCCATCGCTGCTTCGCCTATCCAATCAGATTTTCGGCCGACCGCCATGGAGTCTGTTTCGGTGATTGAGGACGACAAAAGCACTCAGAGGTTCGATTCATCGATGACTAAGTCATTCGTGGTGAAATCCTCCGGCAGAAGAACAACCTCCATCGGCGGAAACAATGGAGGTGGCGATCACGTAAGGCCGGTGGCCAGCGGAACCGAAGGGGATGGATGGCTTGACCAATCTGGGAATCACCACCGTTCGATTGTCCCTGATGGCGGGTCTCAAGTATCCACGTTCAAGAGCAGAGAAGATCAGTCGGTATCGGTACAATATGAAACGGAAGAAGAGGGGAGAATCTGGAATTCGATTGTAGAGGAAGCTTCCAGAATGCAAACTCAGTTGAGAGACGAAGCTTTGGATCATGAGACAGTACAGAGGTTCGTTTCACCTCTTGCAGCAAAGATTGAAGACGACGACTACGCGGACTACAGAAAAACAGAGTTTGTATACTTGACGGGCTTGACCCGTGAGCCCAATGACCCTCTTCTGTTGGCCAACTACGCTCAGTTCCTTCAACTTGTGCTTCATGATTACGACAGGTAATTTCAATTCACCGTTTTTCTGATCAAATTGGTAGGTTTGAGTTTGAATTTACTGATCCTGTTTGAATGTTAGCTCTTGAGACTCTCATTCCTGATTGTCGTATTATGAAAATACTTGGTCGACATTAATGTTGATGATAGGTTATTTGTGGTCTATTTTCTTTTGTTAAATTGGCATAATCTTTTTCTTAAACACTGGCCCTTATCTATCGCTATCTTGGTCACCTAGAGTTCTCGTCTTTAGACTCAACTCAGTCTTTTACTAAAATTTTGAAGTCTACTACTTTATCATTATGCTATTCCTTTACGTTTGATTGATGACTCTGGAATGGAGGTTATGTTAAGAGAAAAGAAAAGAGCAGAAATATCCAAGAAAGTTATTGATTTGTTCTTGAAACCTGAATCACGATTTGAATAAATTTGAGTTGAACTATTGAATATTTTCTTTAAATTTTACACGCCATACCAGCAAATAAGAATTATAAAGGTATTGGGACTTATTTCCTGGTATACATTATGAGGTTTAAATTAATATACTTTTTTAAAAATCCAAATTGGGGGAGGATTAAATGTGTTTTGCAAAAGATCAAATGTGAAAAAAGGATAAAAAGGCTTGGCTCATCATTTTGCAAAAGATTAAATGTGCTAGGAGACTATACTCTTTTATTTACTTTTCAAAACCTGTCCCCCTTTTACGAAAATGAGACTTATTTATAATCATATTACTAGTTAATAACGACTTCCTAAAAAAAATAATTAGTTACGATCTAGTAATTATGCCAGTTAAGTTCAACCATTATTATGTACATTTTGATTGTAATGCTTTTGAAGATAGTCGAATCCATGGTGATGAACAGTTGGCATTAGTCAATTAGGAGATCTTTACCTTGACAAACTGAAGAGTATATAAGCCGCTAAACCGAGTTAATTTCTCTACGAGATATTCAATTATCTAGCCATTCAGGCCTACAATCCAATGTATTCAACAACCATTCAACTATTTGACTATTCAGTCGTCTGTCTTATTTTAATTCATTCTAATTAAAATTGAGTCAAAATCGGACTTTATATACTTTGAGTTTGGGCCTAATTGTCCGGTTAGTACTTTCTCTATTTGAGGCTAGTTATAAGTTTGCTGTGTTAATTAATTGGACGAGTTTAAATTGATATTATACCCCACAGTCATGAATCTGAACCATGGAAATAGAGCACGTGAAATTAGATTTCTTGATAAATTTCTTTGATAAACTAGGACTTTCAAATAAGTTGTGTCAAAATCTGACATTTGACAACTGAAACCCGCGTAGCAAATGTTGTTGTCGTAGTTCATTTTCATTTTTGTTAACCATAAATCAATATTAGAGGAATAATCTCAAATCTTTTTCATAACAACGTGCATCGGCTGATGGTTGGGAAAGCCTTAGAAGCAATAACACGTGGAACAACATCAACTAATGGCATCAACCCCGGACCCCCCATGTTCTTCATATTGAATCCTACTTCAGCAATGTTGAAGATTTTCTTAATATTTTGAGTTAGCTTGCTCGCCAATTCAGATTTTTCTTGTGGTCACTGTTCTGTTGCAGAGCGGAGGAATATTTTAAAAGAGCAATTGCGGTTGAGCCGAAAGATGCCGAGGCGTGTATCAAATATGCCAACTTCTTGTGGCAAGTGAGGAAGGATATGTGGGCTGCCGAGGAAACCTTCTTGGAAGCCATCTCAGCAGATCCAAGTAACCCTTTCCATGCAGCTAGCTATGCCCATTTCCTATGGGGCACTGGTGGCGAGGACACTTGCTTCCCTCTTAGCCCTCCCGATGCTCTGCTTGATGCTTGAACCCCATCTCCAATGGAACCCAGAAAGTGCAAAAAAATGAATAGATTGTGTGACGTAATATTTATTTATGTATTTATATAAATAGTTCTTTCTAAAAATATATGGATGGATGAATGTTGCATTAACAAAAACGTATTAGAAGTGTTCTTAATTCGTTTTCCCAAAGAAAAATAGGACGAAAAAGAAAATTGGGACTAAAAGGAGGGGAGGATGAAGTTGTTGATAGCTTTGGAGGTTCTGTTAAAAATTTCTATTCTCTCTTTTCGTTCATTGAAGAAATAATTGATGGCCGGTTCGGACTTTGGAGAGGAATGAGAGAACGTGGGTTTTAATTGCAGACGGTGAAAGATGCGATTGGCACAGCTTACACGGCGACGTTTGCAGGCTGTTTTGCCACCGGCCACCGCTCCTGCCGCTCCTTGGGATCGAAGCGACCGAATTCTGCCTTTAGACTCGGGCGTTGGTTTTCCTTTTTGGTCTTCTGCACGTGTTTTTGAGCTTCTCGCTGTACTGCCTTGCCTGTCTTGTTAAATTTGTAATGGTCCATTCTTCTTATAATTAGTGTTATCAAAGTAAATTTTGAATATTTATTTTTATAAAATAAAGCTTAATTTATAATTAAATAAATAGTTAAAGTTGAATTTATTTAACTATAGAGTGTTAAAATAGGCACTTAAACGAAACAATAAACTATTACGTGTAATAGTTTGTCTTCTTGTACATCTTAATTATAAATATGATCAAATCACAAGTGAAATATAAATATTTGAAATTACTCTCGTTCGTCAAATAAATAATTAGAAATTTTCAGATGAGCTGACTCTTCAAAATATGCAGTGTTTAAGTGCAAAGAAGAACTCCCAATCAACACTTCCGTGCGTTCATAGTTCTCATCTGACAGCTTTTCGTAGTCGGGTATTTTTCTGAGTGACATACATGACTGAATTCAGTGCACTGAAATTTGGCACGTAAATTATATATGTCTGAACATGGCTAGACAGATTTATTTATTTATTATTTATTTTTAATAAATAATAATCAGTTAGTTCAGGGTTTGGGTTTGAGTGGTATTTTATCCTTAGCCATATTTTATCCATGGATTCTTCAATATCAATAATTTCTAATTCTCACTAAATTTCAATCATATTTCATCTTAAGCTAAATTCGACTCCATAAGTAGTGACAATTGTCATATCATAACTCACTTTTGTTATAACACTGATAGGTTCTTTAAATCAAACCGTTGCTTATGAGTCGTCGACTTATTCTTCAACATGTATAGAAATTTTGATTCACAAAAAAATTGAAAAACAAATAGACGAGTGGAGGAGATATGCTGTTTATTAATGTAATTTAATTTCAGAATGTGGTAAAAAGTAGAGAATAGAATTATCTATGATATTGAAAGTAATACATCATTATATCCGAATTGTTGTACGGATTTTGTTTTACAGATTAGATTGTCGCCTAATCTTTTACGGTAGGTGAAATTGAGACGGATTTGGTCTCCATCTCTTATAACCTAGGTTTCGCGTAACACAATGAATAAATATGAGGTCAGAGAATTTACGGGACCTATTTTTCGGTATATTATCTGACAATCAAATTAGAAATATTTTTATAGAAAAAGATGGATAGATGGAGGATATAAAATACACTTGTGTACAAGTGAAGAATTAAGTGTTTGGGTGTACCCAACCGATGAGTGGTTTAAAAATGCACTAGACTGAGGGGTGGCTTCGGAGAATGCGCACGGTTAGGAAGCGACTTTAAGATATAAAGGATTTGACTTTGATGAATGTGCCTGATCAGGGGACGGCTTTGAAATGGATGTGATCGTGGAAGAGCTGCTGTTTGGAAGAGGAAGAAACTCCTAAGCAATGATAATGGAGAGAGAAAAGCCCACTGAACTCCTCTCCGGCTACTAGTGAGGGGGGCTTCTTGCACCTCGCTACATGAATTATCTTCACTGTCCTTGCAGTGAGAGAGTTCGGAGCAGGCGCAGTACCTACACAGTCACAAGCCTAGATTGGAGGGTTACTTTGAAAGCCGGGGGTACTCCTACTCTTAAGGAGTAGCCCTTCGAGCTAAGCGAGAAAGTGCGGGGGTAAGCATGCTCTGTCAATCCCTTTTTTCTCTTAGTTTTCTCCTCTCTTCTAGAGTTTTATCCTTTGGAGTCTTCTCCTTTCTCTCTCTCCTTCTTCCCCACTTTTTTTAGGGAGGAAAGGTGGAGTATATATAGTGCGGGAGTCAATTTTGCTACCTTGGGACTCACAGCTAGCGACAATTGCTCACATAGATTTGCTGGGTTGTCATGGTGATTTTGGCAAGTGTCACCTGCTGATTGGGGAGATGTTGTGTTGTGATTGGCTAGTGAGTTGGAGGAGTGCTCTGTGCTGTTTGGAAGGATACACTATACGGGCAGATATCCTATGAATATTCATTGGGCTGATAAGACAGTTGGAAGTTGTGCAAGAGGGGTAACCACAGGCATGTCATTATGCGCAACCCTAATCATTCGCTTCATGCTAAACAATTTTAGGTTAACCCACTTGAGCCAGCTGCACTACTATCGAGACTTCGGGCCTTAGGTTGTGAGGAGCTCTTCCTGAACTTTTCTTCCCCTACAAGTGAGGTTCTAGGCTAGCCCACAGTAATAGACCCATCGAAAAGAATAGGAGAAAGTCGAGTTAGATTCAATATTGTCTCTTCTATTGGAGAAAAATTCGTAGGATAGATAATTACTTTTAAAATTTAGAACTAAAACTAAATTTAAATTTCATAATAAAATTCAATTTTACTATTTAAAGCATTTAAATTTTTGATGCAACCTGGATTTGAGTCTTTAACAGATATATGTTCAACTGATTCTCGGGTTTGTATTGACGTGAAACTCGGTCTCCATGCTTCGTGGCTTAGATTCTGCATATCACAACAACAGATAAGGAGTCTAAAAAAATAGCGGGACTTGCTTCCCGATTTATCCTCTAGCGCTCAAATCAATAATCTTTCTTCCGAAATAAAGAATGTAAAAACGAAACTTGTCGGAATGATGTAGGGATGAGAATTTGAGAGTCTGACTCGGATGTGCATTTGGTGTGGAGTGGCTTTTGGTTGTAGTGTGCTTGTGAAGTGTAGTTGTTCTGACTATTGGGTTTGTGGAAAGTGAGCAGTGGGAAAAAGAATGCCACTCAATTATTTTGAAAGTGGGATTGCTTGTATATATTTGAGTACTGAAACTAGTCTATCTTTGGAGTATATCTCTAAGACTTTTTATGGCCATCTGACCTCACCATCCTTCTTTAGGCGGCGATGTTGGCTACCAACTACCTGATTGGATCCTAACCATTCATAGAGTGGATGCTAGGACCATTTATTATCGCAATAGTTGGAAGGAAGGATTCCTCCCCTTGTGCAAATGTCGTGTGTCGCGAATATTGAAGCTTCCATTGTGACGCTCGCGCTGATTTGGGGGCCTCTACTATGTGATGTGTGTTGATTCGGGGGCTTCCATTTCAAAGAAGGTTATTATCTTGGGAGATCCTTTGCTTCGCGGTCAATTAAAACAGATGACCTACTTCACACAAGAAAGGATTTGTAGGTCATATGCGGTCTGTGCTGCATCCGATTGTTTGAAAGTCACTTTCAGTCAAATTGGGGCGTTGACTACTTTTGGGCCAATGAGCTGCAACTTTCTAAGGCCGTATTTTCCTTGGGCCAACCCATTTCAGCCATCTCCATTCATTTTAATTATAAGTTTTAATTTAATAAAATAAAATTTTAGTATGAGATTTTTTTTTTTGGGTAATTTTTAGAGGAAGGGAATTACAATTATGATTCCTAATTTCGATTACATTAATTATAGTCGAATGAAACTTCAATAAATTGGTTTTTTTTTTTTAAAATGAGGGAAATCTATACTTTTTAAATTTAAAAAATTATAATTTTAAATTTTCCATCAACCATGTATAATAAAAAATATATTCAAATGGGGATAAATGAAAAAAAAAAACTTTCAGTCGTTTAGGTGATGGTGAGTTGAGCCTCTTATACATTTGTTTTTTCTTTCATTTATATATATATATTTTTAAATAATTATATTTTCATGAAAATCTGACCTCAAACATAAAAATGACCCTTGACTAAAATGTAGTGATCAGAATTTAAAAGCATTTGTTTTCAATTATATTATTTATAAAAATAATCATATTTAATTAAAACTAAAATTTCGGTTGGTTGTGGTTCATCCGAGGCGAAACCAATATCATCGCACGTCCATCATCTGATTGGGTTGGGCCTGAGCCACACAAATGGCCATTTTTGTTTTATTTTTTCTTAAATAAAAATTTAATAAACATTAATGATTTATTATTTGTATAAAATCACCATTTAAACACTTCGAAAAATAAATTTTTTTCCAAAAAATAGTAATTTTATGGAAATTATATATAATTATCATTTCAAATTTTAAAATCTCTTTATTTTTTATGTAATTACTAACAATTAGAAACAAAATTTGATTCTATTTTTAATTTTTTTAGTAAAATTTTAAAATTAATTTCAATTACATTTCGACACTTATACGAATTTCACCAACAAAAAAATTAAAATTGGCAAAAATAAATTGTGAGATTTTGCTTTTAATTATAACAATTTATTACAATATAAAGCAAATAAAATATGTCAAATTTTTATCAAATTATATTATAAGTTATAAGTGTATCAATAAGTACTCATAATAGATGACAAAATAATAGCTATGTCCAAAAATCATAAAATAAATTAATAAAATCAATTATATAAGAATGATGAATAAATAAAAATTAAAATTTTATATAAATATACCGTATAAAAATAAAAATAATATATTTATCAGACATTTTCGTAAAAATTGATTCAAATATCGATTCTGTCATAATACAGTGCTAACCATGGAGTGATATGCAATAATATAATAATAAATATTAAATTTGATTGGGTATCATTATAAATAATAGTTACGTGTCATTTAATTAATTAATTAACATTATAAAGTAATTCTTATAATTTTTCGTACGATAATTAGTCCGTACGCGTCCGCCACGTAATCCATTTAATAAGGGCTCTTAATTATCCGAAATTTATTCCTCCAAATAAATACGATTAACTGAAGATTGACTTTACACTTTCTGCCTTTCGTAGGTGGACACTTCCCTAAATACCCAATTTGCCCTCAGTCAATTGGCCGGTGAGTCCCTCACATATGGCCTATTGTCGGGTTAGATCAGTCTTTTGACCATAAAACCCCAAACAGTCTTTTGGAGTGCTAAAATGACAAGCAGTGAGTTAATTCATTCTAACTTTCCGTAAATATAGAATTGGTTCACCATTAAGAAGAGGACCAAATTAAAATATTTAAGATATTTTTTTCCACATTTAATCAAAATTTTTAAATTTTTATAATAAACTTTCTAAATTTTTTTTAATTATGTAACATAGTGTGCACGTAATATTGAAAAATATTAAGTATAAAAATTAATGCTAGTATTTATTAGAGTTTTCCTAACACCACTTGTATATAATTTGACAATTATATAAAAATTAAAAATTAAGTTATTTAAAAAATCACATATTGAAAAATATTTTTCTTATATTTTGATATTGGCACAGAAGAGAAAATATTTTCACATTTCTTGACATTTGAAACATCCAAAAAAAAAAAATTAATAAAAAATATTTTTTTAGACAATTAAAATAAGGTTTAAATTGTAAAAAATGACTCTTACTTTTAAAATGAAAGTTATTTTTTAAAACTTACTAACTATTTAATAATAAACGTGAACGCCCATTAATACTATTATAATACATGATATCCCGGCTTGTTCTATGACATTGGCTAGTGATGCCTTGGGCCGCCACCATCAGTTATCAAATCGCACATTGGTCATCGTCAGTCTCCAATTGACATGTGATTTCCCGAGCCTCCACCAAAAGTCATCGACCATTGATGTTTTAATCCTGTTCCAGTTATCGAACAATGATATCTTTGGGTATTATTACCATTTATCAACTGGTATACTTTAATTCAGGTTCACTGTTACGCTGATTGCTAGACAAATTGCCCTAATATTGTCCCACTCGTTTTTAACCATAGTTGCTAGCTGTCGATGCCCCCAACCAAGCCGTCGATCATCAGCTGGCGATATCCTTAACCTTAAGGCTAAAATAAAATATAAATATATTAATGACTGATAGTTTATGAATTTAAAATTTTATTGGCTTTGAAATATTATATCCATCTTAAAAAATATTACTATAATAAGTAATAGTTGATATCTAATATCGTTATTTAAATTGTATAATACTTTATATTTTCTTGTATATGCTAAACATTAAAAAAAAATATGAGAAGTTATTTTATTTAACAATATTTTTATGAAAAAATTGAAAATCAATTTCAACAAAGATGCTTTTTATAAAAAAATATTTTTGTTGGATAAATATTTTTTATTAAATAATAAGACAAACTTATTGAATAAAAACTAACCACTAAATCGCTTTTTGCCTTACTAAATAAGTTATGTTGACGAAAGAGGAATTTTAACCACGTAGAATGGACTACGAGCTATAGACCATTTCTCACGATATTAACGAAAATAAACCATCTTTAAACATAATATATTAGTGTCAAAAAATCAATCAATTTGATTTTACTATATCAATAAAAAAATAGAGTAATTAGAGGGGATTGATTATTTAGCAACAATTTTAGGCTAATTAAAAATATGAATAGCTATTAAACTATTTCTTAGGCAGGTCTAATGTCTATATAAATATAAGTTACTTAATACGAAGAAATAGCTATTATGACGTATTTTACTTTTGCATCCTTTACTATCTTTTATTAAAAACTTGTTTATATATAAGTATAGCATACGCTAAAGTAAGTACTAAAAAATTTGAAACTTATTATTTAGATTATCTAATTTGTATGAAAATTTTTAAAATGGGAGCCTATATTTTAAAAGTATTTTCATATTAATTTATTCTACTCATCTTGAAATTTGGCTAGTATGATTGTAATTTAAGCATCAATTGACAAATTAGGGATTAAGTTTTATAGTTTTGTTATTTATTTTTATTTATAATGTACAGAATATATATTAAAAGATCAAAATATTACTTTAAAATATTTAAAAATAAATTTTAATTCATTGTACATATTATCATAGATATTAAAATGTTTCAAATTTTTTCTAATGCCTCAAATCTAAGCATCGTAACCATTTCCTATGTGATGCGTACCTGGATCCGACTTCGAACAAATTTGGATTCTTCGGGATGGTTTGAACCGGCTCCGTTCACCAAGTGTGAATCCTGCACACCACTAAAGCAAACGAGAGGTCAGCGTTAACGGCGGGATGTAATCCCATCGAAAATACTCCGACGCTCAAGTCAGTAAACAGCCTTCAATGGAAGGAACTGAAAGCGATAGAAGAGGGGAAATGAGTGTCTTATTCCAGATGTCAGAAAGGCGCAAGTCCTTTCTCGTATCTGGATGGTGGGAAGGCAGAGAACGTGTGTAAAGACCCGTTCGTTGCCTTGGAGTTTGATTGTGTTTGAGTGTTTGAGAGTTTGGCCGCTGGGAACCAGAGCTTGTTTCTCAGAGCACTTTTGATTTTTCTGTCTCTGTCTTAGCTTGAAGAAAGAGTCTGAAAGTTTGTTTGGAAGCGTGAGTCAGAGTTCTCCAGAAAGTTTCAATGAAAGTCTCCAAGAAAGCGTCAATGTGAGCGTGCCCTGGATGGTGGATCCAGGGCTTCTTTTATGGCAAAGGTGGCGATCTTCCTTCTTTGGAAGGGAGGATCGTCCCTGGGATCTATGGCCGGCCTTCCTTCTGGAGGCTGACGCTTGTTGTCCAATTGTGGAAGATTATTTCCTTCTGAGGCAGTCAACCACTTTTCAAGTTAGCCTCCTTCCTTACCATTGAAGTTCCTTAGCTGGCAAGGAGTTGGAAGGATCTGGCGCATTCCTTATTTGAAGGGCGCCAATCTTGCTGATATTTCCTTTGAAATCGTGGAATATCCTTGAAAGATCGTGGTTGGCCTTGTTATGACTGATGGGCCTAAACGGGTCGTTCAAGCTACATCGTTAGGAAAGCTTTTGGGGCCCAATGTGCAGAAGTGCGGACGGCCAACGCCTTTGGTTTGACTGTCTGCGTGCGTGTTTGCCGCCCTTATGAAAGGCGTCCGTCGTTGGCCTCATTTGGGCTATGGGCCCGAGTGAGTCGGGCCCATTCTTCGTAGAAGGGCCTCGTTTGGGCCAAAGATGTAGGGGAGCACGACGGCCAACGCCTCGAGTTGACCGTCACTTGTTGGCCGCCGTGGAGAACGAAGGGAGAGCGACGCGGCCAATCGATGGGGGTGGGCGAGGATGGAATAGGCCCATCATTGTTGCAAAGCCTCAAGGTCCAACAAACCGTCAACGCCGAGTCGTTTGCCGTTTGCAGCAAGTTGGCCGCCAGACGGCCAACGCTAACGCGTTGACCGTCTTTGGGGCCATTCAGTTCCTGGGCCCATTTTCTTACTGGGCCGTTAGAGACGTTGACTGGGCTTCTGTTGACCTTTCTTTGGGCCAGCCCATTATTGGTATACCCATCACTAGCCCCCCATGCTGGTGGTCTGATTTCTGGCCTCCAGTATGTTCATGATGGATGTTTTTCCTTACTTTGAGAATTCCGTGGAAACTTATAAAAGAGTGAAGGAGGGCTTTGACCGAAGATTGACCGTTTTGGCCAATTCGAGTACTGCATTGTTGACCGCCCTAGTCAATTCCGAGTCCTGCACTGTTGACCGCCCCGCCAATTCCGAGTTCCGTAATTGTTGACCGCCCCTGGCCAATTTCGAGTTCCGCATTGTCGACCGTCCTTGGCCAATTCTGGGAATGATTTCTGCCAGCTTTTGGCCGGATTGCAAGGCAGAAAGTGACACGTGTCTTCCTTTGGTTGGAAGGAGATCCGGGCCATTAATGCGCCAGAGATCCGTCCTTTGGCGGGGTTGAGTGGAGCGGCGACACGTGGCAATTCTGACGGTACCATTAATGAGGGGTTTCGTGCGGAGGCCCGTTCTTTGGCTGGGTCGAATGCGGAGGTGACGCGTGGCAGGACTGACGGCGTCCTTTGCAAGCTTGGCTCTTAAGTTTTCCTTTCGTTTTGTTTGAAATCAGTTACGCCTCCAAACCTTTCGTTTTCCTCATTCTCGTTTCCCAGCTGAGTCCTTCGAAGAAACCCTAGAACCTTTTTCCGATCATGGCCTCCATAGCGGACTTCTCATTTGATTAGAGGGAGAATGACATTAAGGCCTTGTGCGTCGAATTCAACATCCCAAAAGAGATGGCCTGGAGGGTTCCGGGCGTGGACGATAGAGCCTCTTACCCACCGGAAGGCTATTTTACCATTTACGAGGCTCACTTGAGGAGCGGCCTTCGACTGCAAATGCCGGAGGAGCTTGAGTCGATCATAGCTGCTCTGCAAGTTCCCATTGCTCAGCTTCACGCCAATGCATTGAGGTATATCTGTACCCTGTGTATTTTTTCCCGGAAGATTGGCCATAAGTTCAGGATGTCCGACCTTAAGGTCATTTTTAAGGTAACCTAGGGGGCGGAGTGGATCTCACTCAGCCCCCGTACGGGGATGAAAATAAACAAGGCCATCCACGACTCCCTGAAGAAGCATTCCATCTACAAACCCCACTATAAAAGCAAGCATTCTCAAGCATTGAAGGACAAGTGAGAGAAGCTCGAAAAAGCTCCATAAGGCTCGGAGAATGGCATAGCCATTGCTAGCCGATCTCCAATGAGAGCAAGTTGATGGCCAGGAGACCCTCGACTCTCCTCTCATCCAAGAGGCCCCTTGCCTCTCTGCCCGTCCGAGGCTCTCACCGGGGCCGCGCCGGGAGGCCCCGGGCCCTCCCGGTCGGAGGCCCTCGCCCCTTTCACGCCACGAGGCCCTCGGCCTTCCTACTGTCCAGAGGCCCTTAGTCCTCCATCCAGGAGGCACGGAGCTCTCCTCCTTCCAGGAGGCACGGAGGTCCACGGCTCTCCTATAATTCGGAGGCCCTCAGCCCTCCATCCAGGAGGCGCAGAGGCCTTTGGCCCTTCGCCACCAGGAGGCCCTCAGCTCTCCTCTCGTCCGAAGGCCATCAACCCTTCGCCACCGGGAGGCCCTCAACCCTCCTCTCGTCCGGAGGCCATCAACCCTTCGCCATCCGGAGGCCCTCAGCCCTCCACCAACCAGGAGGCCTTCAACCCTCCGTCTTGGAGTCACGATCCCTCTATCCCATAGCCAGGAGCTCGCAGTCCAAGAGTTGGTCTTCCGCTCAGGTAATAAGAATGTTTACTTACTAGTTCTATTTAGTCCTCCTTCTTAAAGTAAAGTGGGCGCTCCGTGGGCGCACTCTCGCGGCGTCGCCCGCGCGGCGCACTCCGCCCCTCTGCGGCGCACTCCCAGCCGCCTGCGGGCGCACCTATAAGACGTTCCTTTACCGGGCGCACTCCAAGTCACCCTCCGCGGGCATACAGGTAAGCCGCCCCTCTGCCGGGCGCATTCATGGAGCTCAAGCCTCCAATCACATTCCTCTCACACTCCCCTCATTCTCGCATCTTATGCATGCATTCCTCCGTTTATTGCGGAAGATATCTGACTTGAGCGTCGGAGTGTCGACGGGGGACAACCCCCCGTTGGCCTCTGACATCTTGTTTGTTGTTTATGTTGTGCAGGTTCAGGTTCAAAGAGACGGAGACCGGACCCTTCTCCTGACGCCATCGCGTGCTAGGGAATCTGAAGGCTCCCTAATCTGTACGGCAACCGCGGACCCGGGACGCAACACTATGTAATCCAAACCAATGGAACAAAATATATGCTTATTACAATCTAAAACTATTCTCAATAATTCATCATTTAAGTTTTAATTATTTGCCCAATTTTGGCTATTTGAGCTCTTTGAAAAATCTCATTCTCTGTAATTAAATATTGATTGACAAATCTGGCTTTAATGACCCCTAAAAATTATTATGACTGCGTTAGCAAACCCATTTTCTTCTCTTGCTTTCCTTTCCTTTTCTTTTTTTTTTTACCATAGCAACATTCTTTTACCTCATAAGTAGTTGTCAACCATTGGATCCCTTCATTGATCCACGGCTGTAAAACCATGCCGCTGACGAGAAGGCTCGGTTTAAGCTTTCTTTCAATGCACTCTTGTCTATATCATCAGGTTTTTCTTATGGATGGAAGGTAAAAAAAAAAAAGAAAAGTGAAAAAGAAATTTCCTTAAATTTTGCACATTAACATTCCATCGACGTTTGCATAAACCCAGCCTCCTTCTCTTCTTGGCTTTACCCACTTTCTTCGTTCTTTTTCTCTTCCAGGGATTCAATGGAAGGAGGTGGAGTTGGAGGTGGAGGTGGAGGTGGCGGTGGCTGTGGCCATGGTTATGGAAATTTACCATCCAACCCTCCCCTTCATCGATCAAATCCTCCATTATCAGCCATAGACAGATTCTTGCGAGGTCGAACGAGTCATTCCGCACACCACCAAGCTCTTAACAATGCAAAAATCAAGCAAACAGCACATGGGTTAATTGATTCTAGTGGTGCAGTTAAGGGTTACGAAAGCGAGTTAATTTCATGGGGAAATTTGCATGCTATCAGCTTTGTTGATGGGTATTTGATAGAGGGATCAAAGTCTCCTAATGAGATAATTATTAACATAAGCGAGATGAATACGACGTCGCCTAAGAGCTCAAAGTGTTTGGGGAAGAGAGGAAAAGGTTTCTCTTCTGCCATTTTGATCAAAGGGCAATGGACTGAGGAAGAAGATAGGTAAACAACTTCATTTTTTTTTTTTTTTGCTATACCTATATATAGCTTTTTCTTTAGTTGATCATGTGATTTTCTTTGGAAAATTTAGTATTTATTTATTATTTATTTGTTTTTATGGCTACGATGAAGCAAATTGATCAAGTTGGTAGAGCAATATGGATTGAAGAAATGGGCAGACATAGCTGCGAAGTTAGTTGGTAGAGCTGGAAAACAATGTCGGGAGCGATGGCATAATCATCTACGACCTGATATCAAGGTGCTTTTCTTCTTCTGAAATCTTTAATAAATCCGATCAAATTCGATTTTTGCTTCAATTTCTAATTTTTTTTTTACATCAAAAGTAAAATATTATCCAAGACTATCATATTATTATTATTATTATATCACCCATTTTTAGATATATGGCTATTTTGAAGCGTGTTATAGAGATATGTCATGAAGAAATGAGATATAATAACCAATCAATACTGTAATATTCTCAATATATTATGTGAAATTGTTAACATAAAACAGAAAAAAGAAAAGAAAATGAAGAATATTAACATATTTATAAACTTTGAACTGTTACGAACCCATATTGCCATGATTCAATCCTCTTGTTATTCTACTTTGCTAATTCTTCGTGTATTTATTTTTGGAAAATTTAATTTGGTTTAAGGGTGGGTCTTGCTTTCCATACTACGTTGTTCTTAACATGCAAAGCGTTACTTTGAGCCTATCGCCCTTTTCCCCTCCTATCCATGTCTCTTTCATTTTCACAGCACTACGTTCTTGTTCTTAGTGTTCATTTTCATGTGATAATCGAATGCCTTTTGCAAGAAAGTCTAACTTTTTATTAAAAAAATTTCACTTTGATAGCTTATTGCATGAAGAAAATGTTAGTCTTCAATGATCATTAATTATTTAATTTCTCTCTCTCTCTATATATATATAGAAAAATGGGTCGATAATATTAATTAATTTCATCCAATTTGTTATTTTTATTCATAATTTTTATTCTCTTATATTTAGTTTTAATTTTAATTCATTAATAATTTATCTTATACATAACTGTGTAAATTAAGTTATGTAAAAGCATAAATGTGGTAAATATAAGATTGATAATAAAATAAGCGGTAATTAATTAAAATTATGAAAATAAAAATTGATATTAAAACTAAAATATATTTATTTATTTTAATTTTTGTTTTCCCTCCATATATAAATACTGTTTATAACTTATCGGCCTCTTTTTAAAGAAATGGATTATAAACGTGTTCAAGGGCTTAAAGGTACCTTTCTGTCTTCTTCAAAAGCTTAATCTTGACAGTTATCAAAATAAAGTACTTATACTTCATCATATGGGCTGATTTGGCAAATGATAAAGTGGCTGTTGACCATTTTACCCTCATATAAACTCCACCAAAAATTAAAAAAAATATATATTATAAGACTATTTTGCCATATAGAAATGTAAAGACATCACAAACATGGAGTAAGGGATTAAGAGTAACTTCATTTTTTTTTAAAGATGGAAAGAGTTAATTTTTAGATTTAAGTTGTTAATTTATAAACAGATAGTTACAATTTAGTTATTTTTTTAAATAAAAAATTAATTAAAATTAATTATGAAATTATAATTATTAATTTAAAATGGGTAACTCAAATTTAGAAAAAAATTAAAAATTAACCTGAATATCAAATAATCAACCATTATATCTTGGAAGTTTTAAACATGTAAATGCTTAAATATAATTTTATATTTTGCAGATAATGAAACGAAAATTGTTGAAGATTCTGGTTATTGATGTGAAATTAAATGTAATTTACAAATCTTGTTCGATATTTATGATTAAGATAAATATAATTTCATTTTCAAAAATAAAATTTGATAAATATTGGATGATTTAGTTGGTTAAAAGGTATTTCCTTTAATTTTTTGGGTTATTAACCCCAAAAAAGGATTAATTTCCGTTTTCGTTTTTTTTTTTTTTTTTGGGTTTTTGTGAATCGTTAATTTCAGAAGGATTCATGGAGCGAAGAGGAAGAGAGGCTACTGATAGAAGCTCACGAGCAGTTTGGCAATAGATGGGCGGAGATAGCAAAACGAGTTCCCGGAAGGACTGAAAATTCCATTAAAAACCACTGGAATGCCACCAAAAGAAGGCAGAATTCGAGGAGAAAGAACAAGAAGATCGACATCCAAAGCGGAAAGGCTCGATCTTCAATCCTACAAGACTACATAAAAAGCAAAAACCTAAGCAGCCACACCGCCACCGCCACCGCCACCGCCGCCACCACCAGCCCCGCCATCACGACCCCCTCGACCACCACCCCAACCTCTGCCTCCACCTTCTCCTCCGGCGACCCAACGAGTCGATACAACCCATTCCTTCCCGAGTTCTCTGATCACGAGTCGTCGCCGTTGTTCGCCGACGCTGCTTGCGGTGACGATGAGCTCCTCTTCATGCAAAACCTCTTCAGTAACCATCCCAACCAACCATCTACTAGCATTCCATGCCCTAATCACAAGGGCATTATGGACTTTTCAAAAGAATCTGCTCCTTCTAACCCTAGTAATGGCAGTGCACATCCATGCTATGATCGCTACATCTCTTACTTGTTGGATGGAAGCAGCCAATCAAATTCCTTCGATTGCAGCAGCTACGACGATCTTTTGGAGACGGCGACGGGGACGGCGGCGATCGATGAAGATTGTCGCCCAAGTGGTGGCGCAATGAACAGAGACATGGACTTGATTGAGATGGTGTTATCTTCCAAGTAGAAATTGAATTATCAGCTGTTTACATCATCTCAAAGCAAAATCGTTGAATTGAACTCAACGATGAGTTTGATCATGTGGGCAGTTTGAAAATTGTGATTATTTGCTTAATTTCAGTTAGAAAATCATTAAACATTGGATCACTGGTTATTTTTCAAAGTCAATTATGCAAATCTTTTTGTTTTTTCTTGTATTTCTCTGTTTTTCTAATATGAATCTATTTTTTTTTAATTATTTCAAAATTTTTTTACATTGTTCATAAATTGAAAAGTCCTGTTAAAGGTAAAAATAAATAAATAAATAAAATGTTTAATTTTAGCTAATAAATTTTATAATATTGTTATTTAATTGAAAACTTGGGTGTAAAATTAATAAAATTGAATTATTATTTTAAGAGGGGGAAAATTAAAAGGTTGAGAGATTAAATCGACAAAGAGATGACATTAATTCTAATAAAATTAAAAAAAACAATAAAGAAAAAAACTAAGAGTGCTGGCATTAATTAGGAATTTAGAATGATCAAATTTCTCGACCGTTACTCGGACAACCATAATTCAAATTTAGCATTAAAAATCACCTAAAAACAATCTATCAATGGGTGTTATTATATAGTTTATTAAAGTGCAATTACTATCTCATTTATTATAGAATTTTTAACGGTAAAATATTACAAAAATGGCACCATTTTAATTTTTTTTTTGAATTTTTAGCAAATAATTATTTTATCTAATATATATTTATATTTATTTATTTATATATTTACCAAAAATGACCGAGATATTTCAAAGTATTTTCCAATTTTTGCAATTAAAATTTTCATGGAGAAAAAAACATTAACCTTTTCCATCCTTCCTACATTGAAGAATAATATTTTAATAGAAAGAAAAGCTCAATCAATTTTTTTTTATTCCAGATAATTTATAATTTTATTATTATTTTTATAGTATGAATTATTTTAAAAATTCGTAATACCTTAATATTAAGGGACGTACATATAATGTCGATAATACTATAATTTTTATATTTTCGTATATATGTATATTATAGTATGGATCACAATGTGACTCAACCTGAAATTTTATTGTAATGTTAAAATATATTTTTAAATAGAAATAATATTTATATATATTTAATTGTCTATCAGCTTATATTAAAATTATTAATATTGGTGTTGAGAGATAGAAAAAATAAAAATAAAATATGACTTATATTTATTTTTAATAATTTTGATACAAATTTTATACAAAATACCTATTTTTAATGTATTAAAAATATTATACTCTTCATAATATTAATTAATTGATTTAAATTAAATAATTATTGTGTGTTCTAATAATTATCAAATATAGCATATTCTACAAACCAATATTTATAAACTTTGATAATTAAATTTTTTATTAAATGTAATGTGTCCCTAAATTCAAATTATTGTATGGATTAGGGGGACTCCTAATCCTCCACGGCAGGTCGAGCTTAGAAGAGTTCAATCTCCATTTCCGATGACTTGGATTATGCGTAACACAATGAACAAATAAGTGGTTAAAAGATTGGAAAGACTTATTCTTCCATTTATTTTTCAACGTTTAAATTACAAATTTTCTTAAAAAAATATAAATATGGAGAATATAAGGTGTAATGATTCACAGGTGAAGAGAATAAAGGTAATAGTGGAGGTCTTGACTTCGACGATTGCACTGGCTAAGGAGTGGCTTGTGAGTGCGCTCTTAGGGGAATAGTTATGAAAAGAGAGAGAGATAGTTCCTCTTGAGAGTTGATAGTCTTGAGAGTGAGAAAGAACTCTTTATTCTTTTCGGACATTTGAGAGTAATGATCGTTCTCTTTTTTTCATTGACTAGAGTGAAGGGATATTTGTAATGTTAACGTTGATTTTACATATCTTGGGTACTAAGGGCTGGTGATAGCTGCCCTGTGAGGATTTGTCAAGCTGTTAGTGTGACAGTGAAAGCTATCAATGGCAGCTGTCGTTTAAGAGTAATAATGTGACCGTGGGTGGTCCTACTAGTATGTTTATCGACAATGATAATTGTCATTTTGGGAGCCCTCAAGCGATCGTGAGTTACTTTTTTAACACATTTGCTTGGTTGTCTTTGTTGTCACGACAGGTGCCTCTTGCATGAATGCTCTATTCTTATCAGGCCATCGGCTATAGAGCTGGAAGGCTCCCTGCGATATGATTGGCTGGTTCACGGGGGAGGTTTATTGGGCCTACTTGTTGCCTTTTTTTACCTACCAAACACAAGTTGGCATGTGTAGTGACGTTCTATGGGTTTTACACTACACAAGACCCCACTGGATTTCGGCCTTACTAGGTAAGCCGACGGACGGGCTCTTTTCTGGGTTGACCAATAAGATTATCGGATCCATCAAAATAATATAATAGAATATATTTATTATTTTAAACTATTGAGTAATTAATTATTAAATAGCATTCTATCACTATAATATTTAGTCACTAATAATTATATATATTTATTAAACAATATACATATTTAATAATCAATAATATTTAAAATTAAATAAATAAGTTCGTGCAGTCGCGAGGGAACAAGCGGCCCGAGAGTCGATTTTTTCGGCTAGAGAACACTTCACCATGAACGAACTCTTTATGTAATATTTAATAAAATACAGCGTCAAAATAATTACCTATGACCATAAGATTAGTGCTAGATATATTTTATTTATTTTATACAAAAATAGATAGAATATCAAATAGTTAAAACTAGCACTGAACAATATATATATATATATATTCAAATTGTCTAAACTAAGCCAAATAAAAAGTTAATGATAGTCTGACATATCTGTGATTTGGTTATGTTTATTCTTTTAGCTAAACCTTATTTTTTATTTGGTTGTAATTTTAATAGTTTGAATTGAATCAAATTAAATTAAATTGGACACATATATACATGTTTGTAATAAATATATTTATTATTTCAGATAATAATGTTATAGTCACATTCATTTTTATTGTATTTTTGAATTAATTTTTAATATAATTGGTTATTATTTTTATATTATTTTTATTAGATTTCTGATTATTTCATTGTGAATTTTATACCTAATGAATATACCATTTGAAAGGTCGCATGATGTTCAGAAGAAACATGCTCGAGTGATGTTCATTGAAAGTTGTGCGAGATTCGCACAAGGGAAATCATATGCAGAAGATTTTGTAAGAATACTGCGAATTGGCAATTTAAATGTCAGGAGTAGGAAGATTTTCAGTAATTGTTCATGATAGGATCATGAGTTGGCTGTTTAATCACTAGAATTTGAAGGGATTTTTTTAGTGACTGCTGCAAGGTAGCCATTCAAGTGGTTATGTGAGATATAAAAGACATTGGTAGATTTTAAGAGCATCTAAAATTATTTTTAATATAAAGAATCGCTACACAAACAGACAAAAGAGTCAAAAACGAGAAAATGAAAATATGTAATATTTGGTTGAGATCTAACTTGAAATTTTTTTTTTTTCAAGATTAAATACGGTACTCTAATTTTATTTTTAGAATATATTATTATTTGACTATTTGTTTTTTTAATGTATATTCTCTAATGAGTTGTTAGGTATATTAAAAATTGTGTTCAATAGGCCATTTATTTGGATTGTATCGTATGGATCTCAGATGGTTATATTTATAATTAAACACTTTTGTAATTAATTTTTTAAGAATTTATCTTGTAATTTTGTAATTCGTTGAGAAAAAATTTATATGTTAAATATTGTATATACTTAATTACCTTATTTTATTTTTACACTCTCATAATATTTAGTGAATGATGACTGACAAAAAATTTAAAAGTTTATTTTTATTATACAAGCTATGTGTATTTTTTTTTTGGGTAAATTTTAATAAATGTTTTCATTAAATGTTATCTTATAATTTTTTTAATCATCAGTGCAGTATAGACTAAGTTTAAATTTTATTAAAATAATATTTAATTGATAAATAATTTTTTATTTAAAATATTATATAATATTTATTATATTTTTTTATTATATTTATTACATTATTTCAAAATATTTGAGATATTGTTATGAATATACCAATATTATTATTTGTTTACATTAATTTTTATATCATATATTAAATTAAATAAATAATTTTTTAAATAAATAAGCTTAATATTATAAATTATGTTGGGTCCAGTACCCAGGGTCCCCAATCGGGTGGGAAAATACTTGGCCCAAGTGGCCCAGAATATGAGCGCTCGGGCGTACCCGAAAAGAGTCCGAGAACGCCTTGAGGCGCAAAGAATGCAAAGGCAACAGAAGCTTAGTTATCCGGGCGCGTGACCACGCGCCATGAAATCCGCGGACCTAGCAAGGGTACAAGGACTCGCCTACAGAAGAAAATCTTCGCAAGGTACGAGGACTCTCCAGACGCCCGGAATGCATTTCGCCTAACAAATCCTCGCAGAAACGCTGCGGTCTGATCGCAAACAGCACTACCACTGCCCACTGACACCACGTCTGTCACCGTCGTCGACATTCCCGGCACGGAACGGATCGAACGGCCGAGATTCACTCCGTACACCAGGCGCATCGACGTTGCAGAGCACGTGTCGCCAGATTCGGTGGCCACGGGCACTCCTACCGTTAACGGCATTATTATCGCCTATAAAACCTCAAGCCTCCTACGAAGAACTCTCTCTCTCTCGGGCTTCGATCCCTTCTCTCTTATTCTAAAATTTACTCGATTTAAGCTTTGATTGGTTTTTTCGGTGATCGACGCCTTTGCGAACAATAGAAATCACTCGGACACCGAAGGGGCCAACTTAGAAAAAGCTCTCGGCCTTGTATTGATTTTGTAACCCAACGTGCTCATAGTGAAATTTTTGCAGGCTCGGCCTCGTGGTTTTCCCTCCTCATTCAAGAGGAGGTTTCCACGTAAAACTCCTGTTCAATCTCTACTACTCTAACTCGACATTTCATCATTTTGCATTCGTTTTCACCCCGACTCATCCCAACTCATTTGTGTTGCTTGGACCCGAAGATCCGTAACGCAACATTGGCGCCCGTCTGTGTGGGAAGGGGACAAAAGTCAACTTCTCACCTTCTTAGATCACGTTTAACCACACGTCAAAAAGATTTACTTCCAAGCATCATAACATGGTGAGCACCGGAGCGCAGCAAGCGCACCACCCCTGTGCCACTACTCGACACCAACGGGGAGGATGCCCCAAAACCCCGTGTGGGCATCGAAAACCATCCGGATCCGGTCGTAAGGGATTTGGCGACCAAAATGGACGACATATCCAAGGCCGTCTTTGCCCTGCGCAAGGGAAAACGAGAGCGAGGGGAGCTTCCTGTGGGCTCCCAGGCGTAAAAACATCCAGAGACGGAGGAAGGAGGCGCGAGCGCCGGTCGTGGCGCCCGCCGGCAAGAGCCACCAAGAACCCGGGTGGCCTCAAGTGGCGTGGATCCTCGAGCCCCGGAGGATCGTCTTGTCCCCGGTCTCGGGGACATCAGAAAATCACGCCCGAGAGGCGACGCACGCGCTGGGGTCAAGAAGGACCCCGAGAGAGGCGGCAAACCACCGCCCTAACGAACCGAGGCACCTCCTCAACGCAAGGAGGACGCAGCTCCACCCCATGTGGAGGAGAGATTGGAAAAAGTCTCGAATCGAGTCTTTGGAGAAAGCAGTGGGGCGAGCGTCCCGCAATCTCCATTCACAGCAAACGTCAAGTCGAGGGTGCTCCCCTCGAAGTTTAAAATGCCCAGCCTAGAGGCATACGACGGAAGTGCCGACCCCATGGACCACCTGAATATGTTTCGGGAGCACTTAAGCCTTCAGGGGCTTGATGAGACGGCAATGTGCAGTGCTTCCCTTAACATTGAAAGGGGGACGCGAGTTTGGTTCTACGGGATGCCCGCGGCTCCATTAACACCTTCGGGCGAATCGGCGACAGCGTTCATCCCGATTCGCCTCAGCAGACGCAGTAGAGAAGCAGCCATGGCATCTCACCGCGTGAAGCGGAAGCTGTGGAAAGCCTCGAGAAGCTTCCGGGCGTGTTTGTGTCCGAGGCCGCATGATACCCAAGCCGTCTCGATGGCGTGAAGTCAACGCCCCTGTCCGGCCTCGAGGGGGTTCCTTCTTCAAGCACCTTATCCATAAGGGCCCCGTACTTTTGAAGAGGCCGAGTCCATAGCAAGGGCCTATATTGCGGCGAGGAGGCTAACGAAGCAAAACGCCCAAAGAAGGAGCGAGGACTACCGCCCGAGGACAGAGGTAGTGAAGAGGAAGGCCGGGGACTATCGCATCCCCGTCGTGGCAAGGCATCAAAAGCACCACAAGCCCGAGATGCACACACGTAGAGACGTTCCCCCAACACGCCTCACTCCCTTGAACGACACGCGGACAAACGTAACGATGCAAATTCGAGGGGAAAAGTTCGTGAAATGGCCCATGCCATTGAAGAACGGGAGGTGGAGACCAAACGAAGTACTGTGATTTCCATCGCTGCGGAGGCCACACTACTGAAGACTGTAAATCTCTGCAAAGGGAGATCGAAGACCTGATAAAGAGGGGACACCTCAACCGCTTCCTGCAGAGATCCGGGCAGTCCTCCGGGGCAGCAGTCGAGGCAGAAGCAGATCCTCCGAGGAACAGGGTGGCGGCCGGAGTTATAAACATGGTCTCCACACGGCCGGCGAGAGATGGAGGAAGAGAGCATGGAGCATCAAAGAGACTCGGACCGATCCCGAGGACGAAGTCATCTACTTTGGTAAGGACGACATGTCTCATGTAACTTCACCCCACTCTGACCCTTTAGTTGTAACTGCACTCGTCTCAGATGGGACGAACGACTTCCATCTGAAACGTGTTTTTGTTGATAATGGAAGTTCAAGGAATTTGCTTTATCTCGACGCCTACTATAAGTTAGGATTAAAAGAGACCAAATGAAGGCCCCAGAGGGGCCGCTGTACGGACTCGATAACGAGCCAGTCCCTGTTCAGGGCATTGTACAGCTGGAGGTCACCTTGGGGACGTATCCGAGGACTGCGTCAAAAGTCCTCACCTTCCTGGTGGTGGACCTCCTGGCCCGTTTATAATGCAATCCTCGGACGCCCCTGTCTCGACCACTTTGGAGCCGTGACCTCCATCCCGCATCTCAAGATGAAATTTCCAACTAAATTTGGCGTCGGGGAAGTCTTGGGCGAGCAGTCCGTGGGGAGAACATGTTACCTGTCACAGGTCACACGAACCCCCCTTCCCCAACCAATGGAAGATCTCGACCTCAGGGACGAGACGACTCTCCAACAAGCACAGGCTGGTGAGCCTACCGATCGGATCCGATTGGATCCCGAGGACCCTGAGAGGTGCGTCCAGATAGGAAGCTCTCTCACCGAGTCCGTCCGAGAAACCCTTACGACGCTCCTAAGGGAGAACGCGGACATCTTTGCTTGGTCCCCAGCGGACATGCCGGGGATTTCCCCCGAAATCATAACCCACAGGCTGGGCGTGGATCCCCACCACAGCTTTGTTAGACAAAAGCGCAGAACTATTCAACGGAAAAGGCGATTGCTATCCGAGAAGAAGTGAAGAAGCTCTCGGACGCTGGGTTCATCCGAGAGGTGCAGATCTTGACCTGGCTCTCCAACGTAGTAATGGTGAAGAAGAGCGGAAAGTGGAGGATGTGCGTGGACTTCACCGACCTCAACAAGGCTGTCCGAAAGAGATGCTTTCCACTCCCGGTGGTGGACCGACCGGTGGACTCGACCCGGCGGCTACGAGTTGCTTAGCTTCATGGACGCGTGCATCTCGGATATAACCGAGATCAAGATGCATGCAGAGGACGAGGAGCATACATCGTTCATGGACCGACTGTGGAACGATCGTTACAAGGTGATGCCCTTCGGACTCAAGAACGCAGCGCAACATACCAGCTGGCTAGTCAACAAGATCTTTGAAAGCCGACAGGGTGAACATTGGAAGTCTACGTTGACGACATGCTCGTCAAAAGCACCGTCGGTGGAAGTCATGTCGAAGACCTAGCGGAGACCTTCCGAGTGCTCGAGCGCACGGAATGAAGTCGAACCCGACAAGTGCACCTTTGGGGTGTCGTCAGGGAAGTTCCTCGGTTTCATAGTGTCACAACGAGGAATCGAGGCGAACCTTAAAAGATCCAGGCCATCTTGGACATGAAGTCCCCTGACCGTGAGGGACGTCCGAGAGGCTCACGGGACGAGTGGCAGCCCCTCTCCCGCTTCCTAGCCAAATCACCGAGAAGCATCCGCCATTTTCAAGGCACTCGGGGACCGAAACCCAAGGGTTTCGGTGGAACAAGTGAGTGCGAAGAAGCGCCCGGGGCTCAAGGCGACTTAGCCAATCCACCTCTCCTAGCCTCCCCACTACTGTGAGAGAGGAACTCTATTCAGACACTGCTGACCGACCGAGCACCTGGGGTCGGTCTGGTGAGGCAACATCAAGGAGATCGGCTTAGGTATATTACGTCGCAAGACGGGCCGATTCAGAGACCCAGTATCCGCATGCCAAGAAGGTAGCGTTAACACTGGTGTACTCGGCTAGGAAGCCGAGGCCTTACTTCCGTGCTCACAAGATCGTGGTCTTTGACCGACCACCACTAAGAACCATTTTGCAAAAGCCCGAGGTCTCAGGCGATCGATCAAGTGGGCTATCGAGCTCGGTGAATTCGATATCGAGTTCGAGGCCCGGCCGCCATAAAGGGCCAGGCCCTTGCGGACTTTATCAGAGAAACAACAAAGACATCAAGACGAGGACATCGCCAAGCCGGGGGTCAAGAAGCGTAATTCATTCCAAAGATGGACTATGCACGTGGGACGGATCCTCCATGAAGGATGGTCATGCGGGCGGAGTCATCCTCGCGAACTCCCATGGGATTCGAGATAAAGTACTCGGTGACCTTGGGGTTCGGTAACAAACAACGTAGCAGAGTACGAGGCCCGCTCACAGGATCATGCGGTTGGCAAAGGAGTGCTCGGCCAAGAGCCTAGTAGTCTATAGTGACTCCGAGCTTGTCAACCAAGTCCTTGGAAACTTGAAGTCGCCAAAGACTCGGCTTTCCAAGTACCTCGCAAAAGCAAAGGAGTTGGCCTCGCATTTCGAGAAGATCAAATTTGTGCACATTCTAAGGGAAGAAAACGAGAAGGCAGACACGTTGGCAAAGGCAGCAGCGGCCCGAGACCTAAGGCAGTACGACAAAGGAATGAGAGAAATTCTGGAGCGACCCTCCATAGAAGAGCCAGAGGCCGAGGTCATGCAAGTGTCCGAGAATGACACTTGGATGACCGCCTACTTGAGATACCTCACCAGTGGTGTTTTGCCCGAGGACTCCGCAGAAGCCGGAAAGGTGAGGAAGTCCGCGGCCGGTACACTGCAGGTCATACGACCGACTATACCGTCGGGGGTACTCGGCCCCCTATTTGAAGTGCCTTACCCCCGAGGAGGCAGAGTACGCACTTCAAGAGGTGCATCTAGGAATCTGTGGATCTCACATTGGGGGCAAGAACCTAGCATTCAAGATTATGCGGCAAGGGTATTATGGCCAACGATGAGGAGTGATGCCATGGACTTTGTGCGCAAGTGTGAAAATTGCAGTCCACGCGGTGTAAGCCACCACCTCACGTGGAGCTTCAAGCATTACAATCTCCTTGGCCGTTTGCACGATGGGGACTCGACATCCTCGGACCATTTCCCATTGCGCCCGCTCAGAAAGTTCCTCATCGTTGGGATAGACTACTTCACCAAGTGGGTAGAAGCAACGCGGGGCAAGGATAATCGAGCGGAACGCGACCGAGTTCCTCGGGCAGAGTATCGCTTGCGTGTTTGGGGTGCCCGAGAGCATCATCACGAGATAATGGGACGCAGCTTCAGGAAGGCGCTTTACTGTGCATGTGCTAGCCTTAGAATCAATTTAATTCATACATCCGTGGCATATCCTCGTGCCAACGGCCGTAGAAGTCACGAAACAGGACCATCTTGCATGGGCTCAAGACCAAGCCGCTAGACTCAGGGGCTCGTGGGTGGACGAGTTGCCATCCATCCTCTCGGGCGTACAGACAACGGCGAGGGAGCCTACGAGAGAGACCCGTCTCGGCTGTGCTACGGGTCGAGGTCATACCACTAGAAGTGGGCCTCCCAAGCCTCCGAGTAGAACACTTCGACCCGAGCGTCAATGACCGCCGGCTCCGAGAGCACCTAGACTTGCTGGAGGAAGCCCGAAACAAGGCACAACTTTGTGTGGCGATGTACCAAAGCCGAGTGGCCCGCTATTACAACAAGAAGGTAAAAGCGCGGCTGTGAGGTTCCGGATTTGTGAACCCGACAATTATGAGGCGATTAGTATGTTAATGATCAATACTAATCTTATGGGATGATTAAGGTTTGGTATCGGAAGAAAAATCGAAATTATTCGGTCCGGCCGGCTGAGCCCGCCAAAGAGGCTCAAGGCTGGCTGGCGCTCGGGCTCGAGCGATAAAGCAGACCGCCGTGGGTGGCCGCTCGCCCGGCCGCTCAAAGGGCGCCTGAGCGGTGGCCGCCCGTGGGCTCGGGCTCGATGGCCGCTCGCCGGCCGCTCGAGCGGCCGGCGCAGAAGATATATTGCGCCGCGCGATTTGTTCTCCCTCATTTTCGATCGGCCGAGGTTTTTCCAGAGAGAGAGAGCGCGACTAGAGAGAGAAGGAAGGAGATCGAGCCCGGGAGTCCGATTCCGCCCGAAAGCCAGGTATAAAGGTGAAAGCACGCGTCGAGGCAAGTGTTCTCATACCCACTTCTCGTTCTCTTTCGTTGTTTTATGTATTTTCGTTGGGTATTTTGTGTCGATACCCACGGGGAATGTTAGAATATCGATACCCATGCCTTGAGGTCCGAGAAAATGTGGTTAGTTGTCCGATTCGTGTCCGATTCGCCCGGGTGGGTTTCACCGAACCCTAACCTACGGGATTTTGGGGGTTTCCCGTTTCCCGACCCCGTATCACGAAATTGACCCCAAAATTGGAATGCCCACGTCCCAATGATGAATATATGTCGGCCGCGGGTCCGATCTCGCGCGTTTGGACCCGTTCGCGGCGTCCGAGCCCATTAAAGGGGCGCTGTTACTGTTCACCCGAGCCCGGAGGTGGATTTTGCGCGTTGTCACCTTCGTGGAATGATGAAAGAACCTTAGAATATGAATACCCGTATCCCAATTGTGTGTACACATCGACCGGATGCCGAATCTCGCAAGATTTGACCCGTTCGTGGCATCCGGGAGCCTTGATAGTTTCCCGTTGTGGATAATCCGGAAATGAATGGGAAGTTGTGTACTTCCACCCTCGTGACAAGTAAATCGAACCCCAATTGTGTAATCCTCATTGTACAAAATGTACGCATTTAATCCACCGGACGTCCGATTTCCCAAGTATCGAACTGCACGGCGTCCGGGTGTTCCAAGAGAAATCGATAATGTTTACCCAAACGAGACAAGAAATGCAAAGTGAAATGTGATCCCAATTGTAATGAAAGAACGTTTAAATGATTAAACGTAAATGTAAGCTCCGAATATGAATCAGGTGTCTTTGGAGGCAAAGGAATGAGTCTCGGAGGTTCCAAAGTGATATGTGATCATCGGAATTAAGAAGCTGATCTCTGTTGGGAACTTGGGTTGATTATGGTGACTAAGGGAACTGGATCCCGTAGAAAGTGGAAGC
This sequence comes from Nepenthes gracilis, assembly GCA_033239525.1. NCBI lineage: Eukaryota > Viridiplantae > Streptophyta > Magnoliopsida > Caryophyllales > Nepenthaceae > Nepenthes > Nepenthes gracilis. The sequence continues at coordinate 20,826,561 of BSYO01000011.1, forward strand.
GAACTTGTGATAATTGTGATTAAGGGAATTGAGTCCTATTGGAGATTGAGATCCGTGACGAGAATGGAAGGGAGTCCACATTGTGCTTGAGATGATATGATCTCCTGGATGGAGACGTGTTTGATGATGTAATCTCCCGGTTGGAGATGATTGTGATGGGAATGAGGTTTCCCAAGATATGATTGTATGGCAAATGTGGATTTTTCCTCTCCAAGTGTCGAACCTAACCTTGAAACTAGGACCCTGAGTCATATGGGTAGTATTCTTTAGTGTACCATGTCCATCGTGGTGGGAACCCGAGGGATACTTGGCCACGTATTCCGGCCGCTCGTATGAGCGGGTGATGTCTGTGGGTACGCTTTAGAAACTCTTGTGTGGAAGAACGAGGATTGCCCTGGACCCCGGGGGTGTGGGGTGTGTCGACGCTACATATTGAGATGTAGTCGTCTGAGATGATTGTTGCATGGATGCAACCGAGGGTCGTGTGCTACCGACCGAAAGTAGTAGCCGTGGCTTTAGAATGTGTAGCTAACACATTCCTGTCCTCGTTCTCTCGCATCGTTGGTTAGTACGATCTACTAGCCGAGGGTCCGCAAAGATGATATAATAAAGAAAATGAATAATACTCAATTGATGAACGGTATGAATCCAGTAAACCAGAATGAGAACCAAATGAATCCAATGACTCAAGATACGAACCGCAAGAACCGAATGAAACCAGTGATTCAAGATGAAACCGTGAGAACTGTAGGAATCGAGTAATTCCAGTTGCTTCTTATTCCCTGACCTGTTCCTTGATTGGAGAGTGCTTGTATTCCCTCCGGTTTCCGTTCTTGTACATGTCTTGGAGGGGTGTTTATGATTATACTTGCTTGAAATTTGTTGGCTCACTCTTCTTTGTTGTTGTCTCTTTTTCGATGAGAACACTTAGTCGATGCATGTAGATAGAGCAAGGAGAGAGACTTGCTCGATGAGATTTGGCCGGCGGCAAGTGCGCCGAAGGCTCCGGACTTAGAGTTGGATCGGATTGTGGACGGTCACTGGGGTTGAGCGTGGCTCATTATTGTTATTTTATGGTTTTATTATACTTCCGCAGATGTATGATGATTTAGTTATGCTTCCGCGTCAGTATATTTATGTTTGGAGTTTTGTTTCATTTAGATGGCATCTCTAGATCCAAGATTGTAGGTTGTGTCTTGTATTGGAGCCATGGATGATATGGTTGTGTTGTTGATCCTGTGTGGCGTGTTGTAGGCTTTGAGTTAAGCCTTTGGATTAGATGCGTGCTTGTATAGAATGATATTTAAGCGGGTTGTATTTGGTTTAAATCCGATTTGCAGAGGAAACTCACGGATTTTCTGTAGAGTCTATAGCATTAATTATGGGCTCTAGGGTGTGTTTAGACATCGACCCGGAGGTTATTCAATGGAGAATAATCCGTTCTGTCAAATGCAGTCAAGTCGGAGACTTGGTGTTAAGAAGCATCGCGGCAACAGAAAGAATGCCGGCCGAAACAAGCTCTCTCCGATTGGGAAGGACCCTTCCCTGGTCTCAAAGAAGATTTCAAAATGGGGCGCACAAGCTACGAACCCAAGAAGGTGGGCTAATCCCTCGTACATGGAATGCAAGACACCTCAAAAAGTACTACCGTAGGGGACGAGGCGAGTCAAAATAAAACTTGGCGCCAACCCGAGCGGCCCAAGCGGTCGGACAAGAGGTCGCAATAAAACTTGGCGCCAACCCGAGCGGCCCAAGCGGTGGACCCAAGAGGTCGGGCAATAAAACTTGGGCGCCCAACCCGAGCGGCCCTGCCGGGTCGGACCCAAGAGGTCAGGCAATAAAACTTGGGCGCCAACCCGAGCGGCCCAATCGGTCGGACCCAAGAGGTCAGGCAACAAAACTTGGGCGCCAACCCGAGCGGCCCCAGCGGTCGGACCCATGAGGTCAGGCAATGAAACTCGGGATCGACCGAGCGGCCCAAGAGGTCGAAAAAAAAAAAAAAAAAAAAAAAAACGAAGGCAAAGAAGAAAGAAGTGCAACAAGAGACTCAGCAAAAGGCTTCTTTATTTCATAAGTGTACAAAGAATACATGTACAAAGGAGAAAATAAACTAAGTACATCAACGGGTCAAATGACTCCCGAGGGACATGACGGCTCGGGAGGCCCCGAGGGCCCGGGAGAAAGGGATCTTCGACTGGAGCCGGCTGAACCGAGGCAGGAAAAGGCCTCCCACGAACGCCAAATAAGTCCTCGGCTCTCAATGCGGTGGCGTTGATGGGGTGGAATATCCCAGAAGGAAACGAGGGACGAATGAGGCGAAGCACTCGGCGGCACATCTGGATGCCCTCCCAGTACTTGCGCTCCAGTAATGGCGAAATGTCCTCGGGCCTAAGGGATACTCTCAGCCTCTCGTCTAGCAGGCGCAACTTCTCCTGTTGACGCCTTACTACCTCGTTCAAGGAAGCATTCTCCTCCCTGGCGCCAGCAAGCTCGGCCTCAGCCTTCCGACAGGCCTCTCTGACGGCCTCCAACTCTTCCAGTTGGGTGAGACCCCGAACGACCTGGCCCGTAAATGTCATTTGAGCCTCTCGACCGCAACTTGGAACTACGTCCAAAGAAAAGAGATTGTTAGTACAAAGAAAGTAAAAGAAGGAAGGACAGAGAGCCTCGAAGGAAACGGAAATACCTCGAAGCAAGGAGGCCGCTACTTAAAGAGGCCTCTCCAATTGACCTCGGAGTCGGAGCCTCAACGGAAGGCACCACAGTAAAACTCCGACCCAGCCTCGGGAGTAGAAGTCACTTGAGAACAGCAGGCCTGGGGCTCGACAATGACGCCTCGACCTGACCTCGAGAATAGGAGTATCCACGGAAGGAGCAACGGTGGGGCTCGACAATAAGTGCTTCCACCTCCATCTCCAAAGGCCCGAGGCCATGAACGCTCGGGGACCCCTCATCGGGAACCTCATCGTGGCGCGCCTCATCCGGCTGACTGGGATGGCCGGGAGCTCAGCGACGACCTCATCTTCGACGCCCAACTGAGAGTCCTCGACCTCGAAGATCTCGGATGGATGCCCTGCGGAAGTGGACGGTTCTCCAGGAAGATCAGGAGAAGCTCCGAGGGCAGAACTCTCAATCGTTTGGACTTCCGGGAGCTCAATCACTTCATCAATCCTCAGCGAGGATCCTCCGGGGAGACTGGAGAAATAAAGGCATGTAGAGTCCTCAACCCCCAGGGCCCTCGGAAATGAGGATTTCCTTCTCTCGAACAGAGGAGCGATGACGTCCTCGCCCTCAAGATCGTCCTCGTCAGAAATGATACCCCCTAAAGAGGGCAGCTCCACTACACTCCGAGGACGCTTTGAGCCCTCAACGTCCGAACGATGTGATCTCTCGGACGGCCTGCTTGGCTCCACTCGGACGGGCGAACTTTGGATTACCAAAGTCCCTGTCCTCTTCTTCAACTTCTTCTTCTTCTTCTTGGACTTCTCGGGAGTGGACTCGGCCCACTTGGCCTCCATGAGGTTCTCGGGCAGCAACCAGATGTTTCGTTTGTCCAAATGGAAGCCCCCGAGATTTTCCTTGATGAGATCCGTGATCTCCTTCGAGCTTCCTTTATCATTAAGGGAAGGCTCGGAGCAAGATTCGGGACCACCTTCCCCATTTGTTGGGAATGGCCCATGACGTTGGGGCCGAGGAAGAAGAACTTGTCTTTCCACCTCTTGGTGGAATCGGGATTCCCACCACAAAGCAGGGCAAAGTCCGACCGAGGGGTCATGGTAATCCGTCAAGGTTATGCGTGAACCTAAACATGACTTGACTACCGTAACGTTCAATGACTTCTCTTTGCAACGTAGAAAACGCATAAGGAGACGCAGATACCTCATGGCGTTCGGGTGGAGTCTGCCAGTGGGACTCCTGTGTCCTCATGATCTCGCACGGCTCCAAAGGAACCGGGAAACCGCGGCCCGCTCTTCGGTGGATCTCGTAGACTGTGATGAAACCATCAGGGGGGCGTGAGGCCCTGTCAGTCGGCTCTGGCACAACCATGGCCATGTCACCAGGGATCTCATACAGAGCCCGTAGTTCCTCGAGCCTCTCGTTGGTCAGCGACGACGCAATATCTCTAACTCTCGGGAGCCACCATTTTGGGACTTGAGAACACAAGAGAATGAAGGGCTCCTGAGGAATGCAAGGCAGAGGAACGAAGGTTTGGAAAACGGAAGGCTTTCGCAGAGGAAGACAAGAAGGAAGACAGAAGAAGAGTTTTGAAACGGCAGGAAGGCGCCTTTATTGGCAAAAATTTGAAAAAGACGATCATGACCCAGGCCACGCGTCGCTTTCGACCATTCGTTTAAGGAAAAGCCGCAATTCCACGTGTCGCTTCGCCAAAGAGTGGCAAACGAAATGATGACTTCGCCACGTGACGCCCGAACGCCCGTCCAAGGGATTAATGGCCCGCCACGTGTCGCCCATCCGTTCGCTCTCCGACGAAATGATGATCTTTACCTTCCCAAGGCATCTCGACGAACGCCTCACCTCCGCGTTTAATGCTCCAAAGACTAAAACGACAAAGCAGCCAGGAGTCCCCAGGTATTAAAACCACTCGCCCCAAAACAGGAGTTCTCGAGACAAAATGATTTTCTAAGAATTTCTAACTCCAAGTCGCCTCGGCCCAGGAGGATTCGAAGAACATGCCAAACGGTCGAAGATCTCGGACCCTTTGGCATGGGGGGCTAGTGTTGGGTCCAAGACCTGTGGTCCCCAATCGGGTGGAAAATACTTGGCCCAAGTGGCCCGAGAATATGAGCTCGGGCGTACCGAAAAGAGTCCGAGAACGCCTTGAGGCGCAAAGAATGCAAAGGCAACGAAGCTTAGTTATCCGGGCGCGTGACCACGCGCCATGAAATCCGCGGACCTAGCAAGGGTACAAGGACTCGCCTACGTAAGAAAATCTTCGCAAGGTACGAGGACTCTCCAGACGTCCGGGAATGCCACTCGGCCTAACAAATCCTCGAAACGCTGCATATCTGATGCGGCGCACTACCACCGCCGGCTGACACCACGCCTCCATCTGTCACCGCTCGTCGACATTCCCGGCACGGAACGGATCGAAGGCTGAGATTCACTCCCGTACATCGGCGCATCCGACGTTGCAGAGCACGTGTCGCCAGATTCGGTGGCCACTGGCACCCTACCGCAACGGCATTATTTTGCCTATAAAACCTCAAGCCTCCTACGAAGAACTCTCTCTCTCTCGGGCTTCGATCCCTTCTCTCTTATTCTAAAATTTACTCAGATTTAAGCTTTGATTGGTTTTTGGTGATCGACGCCTTTTGAACAATAGAAATCACTGACACCTGAAGGGGCCAACTTAGAAAAAGCTCTCGGCCTTGTATTGATTTTGTAACCCAACGTGCTCATAGTGAAATTTTGCAGCTCGGTAGAAGCGCCGTGGGTTTTCCCTCCTCATTCAAGAGGAGGTTTCACGTAAAAACTCCGGTGTTCAATCTCTACTACTCTAACTCGACATTTCATCATTTTGCATTCGTTTCACCCTGACTCATCCCAACTCATTTGTGTTGCTTGGACCCGAAGATCCAGAACGCAACAAATTATATAAATCGTTCAAATTAAACCAACCCATAAATTAAAGTCTTCGGCAGTTTGTTTCAGCCGTCTATTTGATTTAATTTGAATTAAAACTAAAGCAACACGACCATCTTCGCGCTCTCGACTCTGACAAACGCCTAAGCTTCCTTCATATGTATCACTCTTTCTCTCTCTCTCTCTCTCTCTCTTTCTTCCTTCCACGATGACTCTTCAGTCTGCCTTAATTTTGAGGCGTCGCCGCCGATTTGAGAACGAAATATCGGCGGCAGTCTGATCCAGTTTCTTCCACGTATCGGAAAGAACGAAACTGTTCGCGTTTCGGAAACGAGTATTCCTTCTGCTGATTGGTCTTGCGTTGACGTCGATGTAGGTAAATTTTAGTTTTCAGATAATGTCGCGGCTACCGTCCGTTTTATAGATAAAAGTGAGATAGTAAATCAAGTTTTATGAAATTTTAAAAGTGAAAATGGTAGTGGAATTTTATCTTATAAAATCATAATACGCATTCTCGTTTACTACTTGCTCATCTTTTCCAATGTTTATATAGTTAATTTTATTATTCTTAAATATAAATATGTCCTTTCTGTTTATAGTATAAATTATAAGTTTAGTAGATGCTACTGAAGTGAGTGTTTTTTGATATACTTAAAACTTATAATATAGTTAATGTACTAATGTACTTTAATAAAAATTTAACATGTATAGTTTATTTGGTACTGTAATGAATTTATTATATTTATGGCTAAAGTTCTAACTTTTGATTCTATTACAGAAAAAATTCGCTTATCTATAAAAATAAAATCGAAATTAATTTTAAGGTATTGTCAAAAGACAGAGCTGAAACCGATATTTAAGATTCAATTACTTATTATTTTGTTGCCTTACCCTATCATTGACTCTTGATTTTCAGAAGGCCTATTGTTGATAATATGGTTTTACACTACAACATCAAATGCTTATGGATGGTTAAGTATAGTTGATTGTACGAATTCATTTTATTTATTTTAGTATGATATTTTCTTCTAATAAAAGTAATTCTACATGTTTTTTTAATCAAAGTTTTATTAAGTTTATATTATTATTAGTTTTTAAACTTGATGGGTAAGTTCATAGCAGGCAGGCTTAATAAAAAAAACGGTCCAAAATTTAAAAAAAATTTAGATGCGCATTTAGACTGGCCAACTAGGCGGCCAACGTGCTCCCTCAAGACGGTCAACATTTCTGTTGTCTGAAAGCACTGTAGCAGCAGGCCGTGAAAAGATATAAACCTAATATGGGCCAGGCCCAATTTGACAGACGTTTTCATATACGACAAGCAACGGTCCCTTTCCATGATTTCATGCATTCCTTAAAGCTAATCTCTTCTAAAGAAGGCATCAACAGATTCGACATCATTTTCATGAGGAATGCGTCAGATTCTCTCATCCTGCCTACAATGGACTCTAACGGTAACAGAAGCACAGAAGGAAGGCAAATAATCTGGAGAACTATTACCCGCTCAAAAAGGAAACAATCCCAACAGAATGCGCCAGTCAAGCCTTATTGCTTAAGGAAGGCCGTCCAATACGATGTAGGAATTGCGTTTTCTTGGCGAAAGGAAGTCGCACTGCCACCATCTATATAATCACACAGAGTCTCCATTCTGAGGGGACGAAAAAGAAAGACAACAAATAACTACGATAGATAAATCTTTGAGCATATTAACGCTCATCCCTAAGCACACAATCGCTTACTACAATAATTCCGCATCAAGCTTTCAGATTTCAGAGGCTTCACCCACTCTCCGAGAGTCGTCAATTTAAGCTTCAACACTTACAGGACTTGGTGGCCCGCTTGTTTTTCATAAACATTGAGTCGGAAAATTGTGCTCTTGACCAGTCGCAAGAATGCCTCTTATATCTAAAGGCGAACACTCCTTCCTACCTCAATCTCCTTCTCTATCTCAACTTACGTTTCTAGTTACCTTCTTGTAATTCGAAGGTTTATTGTTGACTTGAGCATTAGAATGTTTTTGGTGGGATAACATCCCGCCGACATCTGACATCTTATTTATTATAGTGGTATGCAAGGACCAGACTCGGTAAACGAAGCTAGATCCAAACGATCAAATGAACCCAAATCTGTTCGAAATCGGATCTAAATACACATCAAAACTCATATTTGCTCATATATTCTTACTTTGACATATATTTTAAATATTTCAATTACCTTAAGTGTTATTTATTTAATTTATCTTTTATAATAATAACCATAAAACATTTATAGTAATCATTAATTCTCATCTTTTAGTATAACTTTTTTTATCTATGAGTCATATTATTTGGATCGCCATTATTATAAGAATTTTGTTGTAATTTTAAAGTGATAGATGCCTACTGCATTTCCTTATCCATGTTGCAAGGAACAACCTCTAAATACTCTTGAATTTGAAAGATTTTCCGGTCCAAAGAGGAATTTTATTCCAAAATAGCCATGAACGACTATTTTTAGAAAAATAAGTCAAAAAATATTATGAGCATAAGCTATCGGGATCCAACCCTACCTTAAAGGATGAAAATCTTCTCCAACTTATAAGACAGTCATTGTGGAGCTGCCTTTCCAATGTGGGACTTGCAGTATTCTTTCTTCATTCGACAACCGTAGACCTCGGAGACTACACTTTACAACACTTTATTTGGCGGCTTTTATTTCGCGACATTTTACTCCGCATCGGCGTACTGGTAGCAAGTCAGTCCCTCCGCAAGTAGTCATTGTCAGTCATAATCCTCCGCAGGTAGCTTTTTCCAAATCGGGATCGATCTCAATAAAACACCACTATTAGAAGTACAAACTGTTGGGGCTCAAGTTTCCCCCAAAAGGTGTACATTGAAAGAGGAAAATTCTCTCCAACTTATAAGGCATTCATTGTGAAGCTACCTCCCTAATATGGGACTCACAATAAAAAACATATTCAGAATTTTGCTTAGGTCTTAGTGGATATATCTTTAAATATAGGGCTCATTATAATTCAAAAAAAAAAAAAAACATTAAAATGGATCGTGGATTGTAAATGAATTATAGGTATTGTAAATGAATTACAGGTTCTGTACATAATAACGAAATTAAGAAGAAAAATCAATCACATATAAGATAACGAATTTGAAGTACATGACCAGGGGTACAAGAAAATATTCCCTTTTTTTAAAAAAAATGAAAATTCAGAATATTTTAGTATTATTTATTTTATTTTTCCATTTTCTTCAATATTCATTTCTACAGATCACAGGTCAAAACAAAACACCGATTACTGCTGCAGTAAAACTACCAAGGAACAAAGGGAAGTAATAACAAGAAGACATCAAAGCAATATAAGAACACAGATTTCTTGTAAATATGCAACTACTCACAATCTGCCTATCATAATGTTAACAAAGCATTAGTACTATAAACCAGGAGCATCAAATTGAAGTATGGGCAAGAATCTAACAAGCAAACAGGGCTTTATTAACCCGAGTTGCCTTTAAAATTGGTGAAAATTTTCTCAGATACATCTCCATTTAGAAATAAAAAACCTAACATTTGACCAATGTTAAGGGGATTTATATAGTTTTCTGAATGCCAATGTAAATCTTCATATGTCAAGATATCGATGCGAGTAGTTCCAATAATCAAAACATCATTGTCCACAAAGTGACCCTGAATAAACCTAAGTAGCCCATTTTTGGCTGCAGCCACAGGAACAAAACTAGTGAGAACCCTACAGCAGATCTTTCTAAACTGCAGTTAAATTATACCTTCAATGGCTAGCATGAATCCCGGTGCTCTGCAGAACAGGAATGGAAGTACTCGATGCAATCTTTGATAGCTTCACTTAAATGGGCATCAATCGGATCCACAGATCTTGACCTTTTTGGAAAAAAATCATTGGATAAGCATCTCTTCTTCGTGGATATTGAATGGCGGGATGTTGCGATGCTGCTCAGAAGATGCTTGAGAAACCCCAATCCTCTTGTAAGCATGCAATTTCCAGCGATTCCCATTGCGTCACCGGAAAAATTCCTACCTGAGTTGTCTCTCTCAAATACGATGGGCTTTCGACTTTGCTTCAGGGCAGGACTTGCTTGTCTACTTCCGCTCATCGGCATCTCCAGGGCAAAGCGGCACATAGGCAAAGCAAGCGAGAAAGAGAGAGAGGGAAAGTGCTTGCTCATGCACCCTCATGTGAGGGGGAGAGAGTTCCGTAAAGAAAGAAGACACCCTGGAATGTGAAAAGGACGAGGGTGTCGATGAGAAATATTAAGGTAATATACTCCGACTTTCTGTGAATTCTATCTGTAACATGAGCAGACTTTTCTGGCATTCTATCCCGGAATAATTAACAAAATGCTGCATACTTACAAGGAAGGTAATCAATCTGGGAAGATGCGTTGCTATATATAAAGGGTGTAGATGCTTACACTAGATTTAAGTTATTTTTACATTATTACGTTAGTGGGAAGAAGGCCTAACACAAAAGGTATATGATATGAGGTGAGGAAGAATTAGCACCAACCTAAAGCTCTCATGCATCGAAGAATATCAATGTAAAAAAGCGGTGACAGCTCCATGTATAATGTCTATCTTGAAGCAAATAGAGAACCATTAAGAAAGGCTGACATGCTATCGTTCCACATCTAGATATGCAATTGTCATGGACATAATGCAATGAAGCAAGTAGCAGGAAATTCATAAGAGGGCTTTCGCTTTTGTATTAAATTGTCTTTATTGTAAGGTACTCCATTAACTATCATAAGATTTGAAACTTATGAACCTTAAAAGTGAAAATCCAATACTAATTATACCCATTCAATGAAGGCAACGACATTTACAATAAACTGAGAGTAGAAATTCTGTAAAGCATATAGAAAATGTTTTCCTTCAATATTTCAATCGAAGCATATGATAAACAACCTATCAAAAGAAGAATGCAGCTTATAACCTGCGTAACTAAATTAAAGACAACTCAAAGTAGTCAACGTTTTAACAACATTGAAAGCACATACTTTTTTAAATTTCAAGGATCAAACAAAACAGGATTGATGCACTGACCAATTAACTACTAAAGTACACTAGAATTTCTCGAGGAAGTACCTTTTCAAGTGGAACCACCTCCATTTGACGGTGAGAAATGGTTCTTCAGTATCCATGGTGTACAGGGTTGATGAACATAAAAGAACTGTTTTCCTGGCGTGTATACTTTCTTGCACTATCCTAGCAAACATAAATATCCTCCACCAAATCAAAATGACATTGCAAAGTAGATATTCAAGAGAAGTACTGGGAAGTCAAGGATGCCAAAACAAGAGTCATGAACCTTCCTTTTCACGTATCACCCAACTAAGCATAATGCAAAGTGATGTGTACATGATCTCAGGGGCACAACCCAGAAAAGAGCCTGAGAAGATAACTTGATCTGGATAATCTGGTTCCTTAGCATAATGCAAAGTGATGTGTACATGATCTCAGGGGCACAACCCAGAAAAGAGCCTGAGAAGATAACTTGATCTGGATAATCTGGTTCCTTAGTCCTGCGTATCACAAACAACAGTGAAGGGTCTTGGGTTGTGTTTCCTAAAACTCTCGCTGTTGCCTAAGTCAATACGAGCTTAAGCCAATAAAAGGGGAAAAAAAAGGAGTTACATACTCCTTTGAACCGTACCATAAGACTATTGTTTCAGGTAGTGGTGAAAGAACTGAGTTGTTGAATGGAGCTTTGTTGGAAAGTAGAGCCGGTAAGATGATGTTTACATAGATCCCCGACAATAGCTAAAGGATTCCCATTGTGGAAAAGAGATCTCAGGTTGAGTATATTACTCAAAAAGAGTGCAATGCATTTATCAAAATAGACACTCAGTTTCAGATTAGTGGGGGTACTATCCTGTGCAACGCACGTGAGGTGGGAGATAAAAAAGAGTGTGAAACACTTCTCAAGTTAGGCACCCAATTTCCAAGTGTGTGGGTAAATTCATGTAAGTGTTGGATGAGTCAGAGATTTGACAGAATAAGGGTACTTTTGCTCTAAGAAATTGAATCCTTTAAATGAGGATGAGGGGTTATATTTAAGGCAATGAGGAAAATTTCAGGGCTGTACAGATGCTGCATAATTTGCCAGGTACCAATGGTAGGTATACTTGCTCCAAGACTGGCACCGAAAGCCACTGAAACGTACCATAAATCTTGTCGCATCATGTAAGGCTCCCATGGAGGACACATCTCCTGTCAATCAGCCAACAGCCCAGGTGTCCTCACCCATCGTTTGATGCTGATATAGGACTTCGGCGAGTGCGATCCTTCATGCTTGTGCAGAAGACTTTCTGTGAACCAAACTTACGTTCTCTAGGGTTCTTGGTACAGCTGTTCCTTGATTGGTTGCCTGGAGAGGTGGCAGTCAGGCCGAGTAGCTCTAAACCTGAATCTCCTGAGGGTTGGTCTGTTTCTACTTGAGGGGCTATAGAACCCAACACAAAGGATGAAGTATTTGAGAAGTCACGGATGCTAGAACAACTGTGATTGTCCTTCCAACAATGACCAGGAGCTTCAAAACAAGTTTTCGAAATACAACCTGACTCTTTCCGGTAAAAGACAACCACACAACACCGACTAACACAATTATGATACTACTCCATAGTTTTAAATCTTAATGCCCTTTTCAGAAAAATCTGTCTGTAACCAAGTCACTTCCCTGAACTCATAATCTAAGCCATGATGTTGAGCCAGATTGAAATCAACAAGACATAAAGACTTCAACAATTGGCATCTGTTGGATGTTGTGCATTGTGAAGCTCACTGCATGTAAACTCACAAGTGCCATGGCGGCCCATTAAATTAGTCCAACAAGCTCACTGCATGCTCACTGTTGATGGATTATAACAAGCAAAACTTCTTCATCTTTGAGAATGACGCTGTCCAAAACTTCGCTAACATCTTGGGTACTTAATTGACAGAGGCATCCAAGATCACTGTCTAGATAATACCACACCCTGGATTATTCTCAATTAATGCCTACTTTTCCAAAGGTCTCCAATCTTCTCGGCAAAAGGTTAAGCACAATGTTCATCAAGGCACTCTTGGACCCTTCGAGATCAAAGTCTCTATTGTGCCAGTCAGTCATGCCATATAATGCTTTAACCTTCTGTCTAAAGAGATTCCATCAAAACATTGATTACACAGTCTCCAGCAAGCATGAGTGTGACGAGGCTTGAAGACTACTGATATGGAGTCCATTTTTCTTTGCTAGGATCATCAGGGATGAGCTATTCAACTACTGTGTCCAATTCTGCTTGAATTAATGCATCTTTATCCTAGAATCCAAAGATAAGTGTTAACACAAAGCACTTCACAGAGGAAGGGAACTGTGTAAATATTGAAACATTCATTTTCATCCTGGAAATGGGAATACTTATGAGATGCAATTTCTCTATTAAAAAAAAATTGAAACATCTTCAGCACAGCAACACTTCCCATATCATTGCATTCAGGGAAAAGTTTCAGAGATGATTTTAAAAAAGAGATAACAAAAAGTTCTATTAAAATTGAGAAAGAGATAGGAAAGCATTAGATTTAGCTACGTACAGAGGCAACCCACGAATACTGTTAATCCAGAAACATGCTAACTGAACGTATCAAATGAAATTAGAGTAAGCCAGAAAGAGGGAGGGACCTGAAAGATATTGTTGAGAGCAAGGGGGCAGAATTGCAATCACTGGCATTAGTGATATTCTTTAGATTTCTCAACTCTTCCACAACTGTTTTCAAACATTTCTCCAGTCCTCACAAGCCACAGGTCACAAAGGCTACGACTTCCTAAGAAACTTTGCTCTGAATACATTTGTCATGCCGCCACCCAGGAGGAGACAAACCAAATAACAACTGGCTCTGGTTCAGTTAGAGGTTTTTATGTAGAGGAGGATCACGCTGAGCAATCCAACTACGTAGAAAGTCATTCACGTTATGCGGCTTGAGGGACTGACAGATTGCTTTGGTCATCTTGGAGAAATAATTAAGCAAGGGTCTTATAATCATCAGACTTTTCAATAAGCATTTTGTAGTAATTTGTTTGACATCTTAGCTTAATCTGCTACCCAAATTAGCCATGGACTATAAAATTACATAGATAAGGTTAGGCCTCTACACTAGAATATCTCATCAATGCGATTTCAAAGTACATTGTCAACTGCATCTTCAAGGTGTACCGAATCTGAATAAAAGCATGAATCAATTACAAATTCAAAAGAAAAAACCAAGAATGCAGTTAATCATCATTATTTCCAGCAGTCATAAAGAAACCATACACATTATATATGAGTTCAAAAGCAGCAAACTTCGATCATAAATTAAGATCTTTAAGAGTTACCTTCTATTTTAGACTCAAAGTGCTGAAGGACAACGATTTTTCTCAACACTTGCAGCTGTAATCACTGAAATTCTCTCTGCCAACCCCATCACCTTCTTCTTCTACTTCTTCTCTGTCTCTGTCTCTGTCTCTCTCTCTCTCTCTCCTTGTCATTGCACTTGGCCCTTTCCTCTAGACATCCAAGTCACCCGTCACAGCTCCAATATTGACCCGTTATCACAGGACAAGAAATTGACCGCAGCCGACGGTCCACCCGGCGGCGATCCGTAACCGGGAAAGGGCCAAGCGGTTGCGGCGGCGGCCGTGGGTAATACTTACAGTGGTAGCCAGAATACTCATTGGAATATATGTTAAAGGAGTACGGCGATGCCGTCGCGGGTGGCGGAGGATTTGAGCCGGAAGCGGGGGCAGAGTTGTCACTGTAGTCGCCGAAGAGAGGGTGAGGAGGAGCAGGAGGAGGGGCGGATCAGTAATATCACGCACTCTAAGGGGCATAATTGTGATCTTGATATGCCGACAGAGGGGGTTGCTCACCGATTCCAATCTTCACATAGACCTTGCCAGGAGGGCGGCCCGAACGACGGTCGAGTTAGAGTGTGCGAATGTGGTTGGGATTATCCGAGTCCACCAGGTCGCTAAGCCTGATATTGGCCGTTCCAACAAGGGGCTCGGAGGGTTTGGAATGGAATATTTCGAGTGTGAAGAAAGGGTCGAAAAGGGAAGAACAGGCGGAAGAAGTGGTGTTTCCAGACGTTTTTGGTGGGGGAGGAATCTTCAGGAGTGGTGACGAGGCTGTTGTCGGGACCGAGCCAGAAGATGGCGTAAGGCTTGCGATCTCCGTTGCGCCAGTTAACGTTTTTCAGTTGCTTTCCGGAGACAACGGCTATGTCCAGATCTAGACTAGCCTGCGGTCTCGAAGTCGCCATTTTTGTGAGAGAGGTGAACAGAAACGGGATAGGAAGCGATGGGAATCTTACGAGGTCGAATTACATGATATTAATTGTGTGAAGGATCGCGTGCAGTTAATGTCAATTTTTTTACAAATTATATTTCAAACGCTATTAAAATTACTCGTACCAAATGATAGATTTTTTTTTTTTTTAAAAACCTCTATTATGTTAAAGGAAAAATCATAAAGATATGGTGATTTTGTATATGTTAAATATAGTAAATTTATATAAATTAGATATTATTATATTTTATAATATTATATTTTTAAATATATAATATTATAAAATTAAAATATTTTATAAATATTTTTTAGATCTTTATAATTATTATTTTTCATATAAATTTTATATCGGATACTCTATGTAAATAATCTACCACTATAAAATAAACACAAGGTAAAATATATGATTTCTTTCATTTATATTGTGTGTGTAACATGTATATTTATCAATTTTTAACATAACATTAGAGTAAGGTTAATATTATTAAGTTGGCATCTTTGTTCGGCACCCCACTTCATCTTCACCAAGCTCTCTGTGTCTTTTTTCAGTGCTTCTTTTCATATGTTTCGACAATTTATATTCATGTTCATCAATTGGCCATTCAGATCGTCATCTTAGTAAGGCATCATTCTCTGTATTATCCTCAATCGTCATCAACATTAAATCCATGTTCACTTGGTTTCATTTGCACTCTTCTCCGACTTCCAAATACTAAAATTGTATCCACAATCTTATCAGTCTTCAATAATCATCAACTTTGGCCATTACCACCGTCCTTATAGGCTTCACCTCTTTTCAAAAAAAATGCAGTCATGTTAATCCTTGCCAAAGACTACAACTTTAAAACACTATGCTTAAAGTCTCTTGCAATCAAAATTCATTGTTTGATTAAATGATAGCTATGCTTCTTGCCATAATTTAAAATATTGTATTTTGATTAAATAATCCTTAAAACATTGCATTTTATAAGCAAATTCGGGCTAGATTGGGGTCCAAATATTATAGATATCAATTAAAGTGCAACAACTCTATACACACTATTCATGCAACATTTTCCGTCTACCTGACTCATTTATTATCATCCCATTTGATATCACTTCTCAAATGATCCTACTACTAAATGATGTGTCTCAATTAATTGAAATTATTTTTAATGGCCTAAATTATCATAATTGGACTCATTTTATGTGCATCTTTCTCAAAGGTGAAAAATTATGGAGATTTATCATTGGAGAATATAAGCTATCACAGCATGAGACTTCTGAAATAGATTAAATTTTTGTTAATCGTGTTAAAGGTTGGGATAGTATTAACTATAAAATCATTATATAATTTGCTAATAATATATTCTATCTATCAATATACAATTTGATCGATTTAAAATTGTTAAATATATATGAGACTTTTTATAACAATATTATTTATCTGCAAACTTTGCTCACAAATATCAAATCATGTGATAGTTATATAATAAAACTCAAGAATCTGATTAATTAGTTAATATTTTTGTCTCCAGATGTGTTATTTATAGGTTCAGTTGGTGTCGCCTGAACCACAACATGAGTTTTCAATATAATTTAAACAATTTATCGATTATTGGGATGGACTTCGGCTTATTTAATTTCTTACACTCTTCGTGATGAGTTTGAATATATTGGGACTTACTGCTTTGTAGCCACCCTTGTTTTGAATTCATGGTGATTTTGCCAAGCTTATTTATGAATAAATACAATTTCAAACCAAGAGCTTTCAATATATGAAGACAATTCTTGCAATTTTTTTCATAAACTATAGGTTCCAAATTGTTGTACCAAAATTATAGATCAAATAATTAACGAATATAGAATCCTAATATATGTCGATATTATCATATAAAAGGTCATTTAAAATATAATTAACTTACAAAGAAGCGTTTTTAGCAAAATAAGAGTTTCACTTCATTTCAAACAATGGCCATCACCAAAATTGAATCAATCAAATTTGATTTTACTACTCCATCCTCTGCTTTATCTACTGAAAACCTTAGATAATTGTCAACCAAATTCTATCTCATGTAGCTTTTATCCTATACTGTCCAATTTGCTACTCCATGTAATTACTCTTGGATGTTGATTTTGTATGCTGTAATCACATACATTTTGATTAAAACGAATTTATTAGCAAAATTATAGTCTTTCACATTCTAAAAATCTATATAGCCAATGGATCCCATATGCATGTCATTCATCTTTGCTCCATTTCTTTGCATTGCTCTCACTAAAATGCATATCCATGCAATATTAATTCATTTATATTTACCAATTGATTAATCCTTACCTTATATCTTTATTATCCTATTCTTTACTATTTGTCACAATTAGATAATTTTGATTTAAAATGTCACCTTTTTTTTATAATTGTGATATACATGATAAAAAAATAAGTTAACTAATTGAGATAGTCATAAAGTTAGCTATCTATTTGAGCTCCTCACACTTTACATTTCATTTTATCTTTCTAGCACCATTACTCTATACTGGACTAATTAAATCTAGTATTTTATGATATTCTCACCTTGGTTATACATCAAATTCAAAAGTTCAATCATTAATATTTATGAGTTACTTAAAATTTTTAGTGATAAATATTTTAATTATATAACTTATTAGTTTGATAAATACAAAGTTTTTACCTTTTAGTTTTAATAAATCTACTTTTTATATTCATTTTAAATTTATTTTTTATTTTATAACTATACATGTTAAGAGGGGATCAAAATAATTTATTATTTTTATTGATAACTTCTCTTGTTACACATGGATATACTTTTTACATTGGATCTAAATTACCTAAAGTATTTCAAGGATTATACAATATGGTATATAATCAAATTTTAAAACAAATCAAAATTCATAGATCTAACTTTGTTAAGAAATATTGTAAGACATCCTTCTCAAAAACTATTAAATCACATAACACTATACACTAAAAATTTTACTAAAACACATCTTAACAAAATGTTGTGCCAAATAGAAATTTAATCATATTCTCAATAATGCCCAATCCTTTATTATCTCAACTTCTCTATCAAAAGACTTTTGGAAAAAAAAAAAATCTGTCATTATTTCATTTTATATTATTAATCATTTTTCATCCACATTTATTGAGAATCAAATCCCCTATGAGCATCATTTTATTACTCCATCTTACTATAATCTTTTCAGTGTCTTTAAATGTGTTTATTTTGTTCTCCTTCAAACTTATGAGAAGAATAAATTAGAACTTTGAATTTGTTTATATTGCATTTTTTTTATGGCATTAAATATAAAAATTATCGATGTTATGATATTATTTTAAATAAACTTCATATCTCCTATCATATTATTTTCTTGGAATGTATAAAATATTTATTAGCCTATTTCCTTTCTCTCCCACACCTGTGGCATATTTTAAAATATTTACTAATCCATTAACATATTTATTTTATAATCCTATTCCCTACAACATTGGTATTTGGCATTCCTTTTCTAGCTCCTAAAGACGATCCTCTTGTACTTGTCTAGGATGCAGTTGATCCATCGACTCACATCTTAGATGATATCTTATTCATTGTTCCACTTTGGTATATAAGTTCTCTTATTATTTACATGACTTTTACTATTTTATTGTACTTGCTACATTATAAAATTCACTTTCTATCAAGAATCTAAATTTCATCATTTTTAGTAACAAGTAATGACCAATAAAATTCTCACCCTTATAAGGACTACACATGGGATTTAATTAACTTACCACCAGGAAAATCAATGATTAGAAACAAGTAGATTTATAAGATTAAAACTAAGTTTGATAGATCGATGAAATACTATAAACTTGTTTTGCTTAGAGGCTTTTCTAAGGAGTATAAAATTAATTATGAGAAAACTTTTACCCTTATAGCCCATCTTATATCTATTCGTTTCTTGATTGTTATTACTGCTATTTGTCAATAAGTACTTTTTTATATGGATGTCAAGAACACCTTCTTTCTTAATGACTTAATAAGAAAAGCCTATATATAGTAGAATATGATTATCATTTAAATAAAGTTTGTTATCTTTTTTGCGCATTATATTGCTTCAAATAAGCTCTAAGAGTTTGATTTGTCAAATTTAATTCCAGTATTACCAAATTAGGTTTCACACTAAGTACTTATAACTCTACTTTTAATTATACAATACCATCTAACATTATTATTATTTTATTCTATATTGATAATATGATTATTATTAGAGATGATCATGATGGAATCTATAATGTCAAAACTTTTCTATATTAATAGTTTGAAATAAAAGATTTTGATAATCTCAGTTACTTTATTAGTTTTATAGTCATCTCATATTCTAGTAGAAATTATCTTTTTCAAGTAAAGTTTACATCAAATCTGCTCATTTGCACTTAACAAGACAACTTCTAGTCAGTTATAACTAAATGTCAAATTTACTCCCTTTGATAATTCTTCCTTGCTAGACACAACACATTATTGGTAATTAATATGTGAACTTGTTTATCTTACAGTTATTTATCCTAATACTACTTATGTAGTTCATCTTATTAGCTATTTTAAAGCCGCACTGCAATCTACTCACTATAATGTTGTACACCATATTTTTCAATATATTAAAGGATTCTTATTTTATGATATTCAATTATCTACTTATTCATGTCTTTTTCTGATACAGATTAGATAGGTCCTACTAATCAACAATTTATCACTAGATATTATTTTTTTTTAAAAAATATATCTTATTTTACGTTAAAGTAAAAAATAATCTGTTATAATACATTCAAGTATAGAAGCAGAATATTGTGTTCTAGTCAATACAACCATCAAACTCCTTTCGTTACATTGGTTATTAAAAAATGTGGGCATTACACATGTCAATACAATTTTTTTTATATTATGTTAGTCAAAATGTCATTCAAATTATTTAACAATGATGTATTTTATGAGTTTGTTAAATATATTAAAAATAATTTTTATTTTATTTGTCAATATATTTGACAAAGCAGTATACATCTTTGCTACATACTATTGGCTGAATAACTTGCTAATATCTTCATTAAGTCTCATGCAATATGTTGCTTTCATGTTTTAACTTTTAAACTCAAATTGTTTTTTACCTTACCTAGTTAAATTTGAGAGAGATGTCAAATATGGTGAATTCAAATAAATTAAATATTATAATATTAGGTAGAATCATATTTCCTTTTTAATGCATAATACTATAAAATCAAAATATTTTATAAATATTTTTTATATTTTTATAATAATTATTTTTTATTTAAAATTTATATCAACTACTTTATATAAATAGTCTAACATTATAAAATGAACACAATATAAAATTATGTATGTGATTCATATATTCACCAATTTCTAACTTTATCAATTACCTTCCCACCTTTTCCTTGAAAACGGGAAAACTAAATTAAAGGCTAGGCTTGAAATAAAGGATCCAATTATAGTATCGGCCAAACAAAATTTCTCATTATGAAAATTTGTTGACCAAATTTGTTTGAGACACAAAAAACAGAATGCTGTTTGGTTGTCATCCCGTTTGGAAACTCCCATAGCCAAGTCTCTGATCATCGTCCAATTCATTTTCCCTGGCATCCAAGGATTCCACAACTAAAGCCGGATGTTTTCCAAACTGGGCTTAAAGAATTGGACAGCCCTTCTTGGATTTCTGTCTAAAACTTCATTTTTGATAAGGCATTCTGTCGTTGCCTGATTAGTAATCAATCGCAAGCGTATTAACTGTTTGCATGAAGTCCTCAATGAACTGTGTTTATGGTTTAATAAACCGATACATTGTTTGAGGCGGTCTGTTTCCAATTGAAAAGCACAAGAAATACGAAAAGCAGTTGACCGTTGCAAAATACAAAGATGGGCATAGATGCCGATGATGTTAAGATTCTGATATACAGAAGCCTTCATTGTTTAATGAAGTTCTGTTGTCAGTGTGCAAAAGATCATCCTGTGGCTTTTGGTGTTGTGCTATTATTGACCCTATTATACATATTTCTTCCTTTAATCTTCAGTATATTGTTTTATTCCTCTCCATTTGTGCTTTGCGCTGCCATTTATCTCAGAGGACGAGTCAGCTCTGGGCACCAGAACATTGAAAACCTCAAAAAGGATCACAAGAGATCTAATCGAATGTCTTCTCATGTTTTAAAAGATAGATCATCCATGGAAGACCAGAAAAGGAAACGAAAATATGGGAAATATGAGAAAAGAGTGAGTGAACTGAAAGCTTTTGAGGAGGAAGAGGTGGTTTCTAGGGAAACTCCCAAGGATGATTTGATCTACGAAAGTTCGATGGGTGAAAGGCCCATGAAAACTAAGAAGAAGCATGTGAACTATGCTTCCTATCATTCAGAGAATTCATCATTGGATGATCTAGATGCAAGAGAAATTGAAAGAACAGAAGCTTCTTTTCCGGGTATTTCACAGATTAATAGCCCAAATCCTCATTTGGAGCATCCAAGAAAATTCATTGGCCCTATCACTGAATCTGACGCCGAATCCCTTGAGGATGATGATGAATCGTTGGATGAGACAAATAAGGCCGTTCAGTGGACTGAGGATGATCAAAAAAACCTCATGGATCTCGGGAGTTCGGAGATAGAAAGGAACAGAAGGCTGGAGAGCCTGATGGCAAAGCGAAGGGCGAGGAAACAGTTAAGCATGCAGCCTCGAAGGAAACACAATGACTTGAATAGGTATGATAGTCAAAGCCAAGTTTCCTCCATTGTTGTTCCTAGAGCTGCTGGTGATGCTACAGGCCAACCTAGTTCAGCCCCTTCTGTGTTATTGCCGGCAAGAAACCCGTTTGATCTCCCATATGACCCGTCTGAAGAAAAGCCCGTTCTCATCGGAGGAAGTTTTGAGGAAGAATTTTTTAACAATCAACAGAAGGCTCGCGGGCCTGGTATCTTGGGGGATGTCAATGAAGATCAAATTGCCAAGTCGCTTCCTGGTTTTCTTAGCAAGCCAAGAACATTAAAGGGACCAGGATTCTCTAGATGCAGAAGGCCTTCAGGTAATTTAAGGCAAAATATATTGTCTTGTGTATGGCAAAGAGGATTTAAGAACTTCTCCCTCGTAGAAAGTTCGAGTAAACGCTCATATGAAAAGTTTTTTACGTGGCTTTTCCTTGCAGATATGGAAGAAAACGAAGAGATATTCACTGGTGTGCCATCCGAAGAAGGTGAATCCTTTTTCTTAATGCAGCTTCTCTTAATCTGTATGAAATATTGCTAATTCTTGGTCAGATTTTCCATAAGTTTCTCCTTCCCCTCAAAACTTATTTGATACAGAAAGAACACCAATTATACTAATTTCACATACCAACTGTTCAACTATTTTGACTTGGATTGAGGGGAGCTAATTGTATTGCTAATCTGTTTCATCCAGCCCAACTCAGTAAGATTCAAAGTGACTTCTGTCATGACACCAATGTGTTGCCTCCAGACGAAGAAAACCAGAGAAAATTAGATGAACAAGACGTTTCCCATGGAGCTATACCGGTCGTATGTGTGGATGATGTTGCATATAATGCTGCCCAGCTAGGCCATGAGGAAGAAAAATTGGCAGAAACTAACAAGAAAGAGTATGCAGAGACTATTGGTATCATGGACGAAGCTGGAACGAAACCCGTTATGGTTGTAGAAAAGTATGATGAGGCAAGCTCTCCATCTTCATCCGGAGTGAGTGAAGAAGTCATCAATTCAGATAAAAATGAAGCTTTTAGAAACCCTGTAGAAAAATCCCTCACCTGTTTAATCCCAAAGAACAAAGGTTTAGGAAATGAAAAGATTGGTCCTCTTTATGATTCTAGTCCAACCACCGTTCATCCTGCTAAAATGGAGGAACTTTCGTTCTACATGGATAGGCCGTTTCCTACCCCTACTTATTCAATAGCTTCAGACATGCATGTCGAGGTGTCAGAAGCTGGATCACCTTCATTTAATGCCGAAGCAAGTTCACCAACCGATAGAGAATCAGTGTACGATGGGGATGTTGACAAGGATATCAACTCGGATGATGATGATTTATGGGGTGCCTCACCCCATCCGGTAAGATCAGTTGAAGAATTTAGATCCAAATTTTGTGTTAATGAGACAGGGGAGATGGGCAGGTCACCACTAGGACTACTTCCTACCCATTTGTCCAATGATCCTTTTGAATCATCTGGGCAACCAACAGAGGCAATCAATCAAGCAATAAGTGATTCAAGTTTTTTATCATCTCCGAGGTCCATATTGCCGAAAGACAGGGGGCAGAAGCTGGTGGATTCTGATCATGAGATCAGTAATCAATTTCAGCGAGCAATAACAGATGGCCAAGAATCAAGATCATCAGTTTCATCATCATCTGAGCACTTAGGCGATCGAGTAGAGGTAAACCCAGAGATGTTCCTAGACAACTTGGTTGCTTCACCAGCTACAGATGGTGGCTCTAGCACAACTGAGGTGAGTCGAATGTGTGTTGTCTACTTTCATAATTGAAGCAAAATTGTTTTAAGATGGAATTTTATTATGGCG
Source organism: Nepenthes gracilis (assembly GCA_033239525.1). Classification (NCBI taxonomy): domain Eukaryota; kingdom Viridiplantae; phylum Streptophyta; class Magnoliopsida; order Caryophyllales; family Nepenthaceae; genus Nepenthes; species Nepenthes gracilis. Next base: position 20,850,066 of record BSYO01000011.1, read on the forward strand.
GAAATATTCAAGTGTAGTGCTTTATGGCAAGTTCTATTGAAACAGTCATGCTGATTTATTAGGATCCGGAGATCATAAATTCAATGCAGGGGTAAGACTGCGTCTCTCGAAACCCCATGTGTGGAAGCTTCGCTTATTGGGCTGTCATTTTTGTTGATTTTCTTAAGCAACTAATGCATTTAGCCATTAACAATTTATTGGTTTTTTGATATTCCAGTTCAATGACTGATTTAATAAATGGATCTTACAAAAACTCCAAAAAAGTAGTGACTGAGAATATAAGACCAATGCTTTAGTTATAGCACAAATTTACATCAATTTTGTTTTCTCTATTTTTTTACTTATCATAAACACATCAAAAGTTATTTTGAATAACAAGGAAAAAATAAACATAGAAGGGCACTAAATACTGCCAGTTTCATCTGCAAATATGGCTGCATTGAACATGAGCAGGAGCCAAGCAGGGAGGAATCCCTCAAATTGACAAGGCAAGGAGCGACCTCATTGGAAGCATTAAATCTAGCTGATGAAAATCATCGCTCAGTGAAGAATTCGATCCATGAGAGCGTTGTCTTAGTTGATGATTCTCGAGATCAACAAGATGACACCAAAGATGGAGACTTGGAGGCTAGACAAAGTTCCCAGAATTCTGTTTCAGCGGACATGCAGCTGGAGTCCATGGTGGAGCAAGTTCCTATTAACTTGAGCTCATCTCCCAAGTCTGTGTTACAACAAACTGTGACGACAGATGGAATCAACTCAACAAGCAGTGAGCAAAATATGCACATTGATAATCGGCAATCTGATGGTGCTGTGATGAAGAACAAACCACTGAATGATCTGCGGCAGGAAAACAACTGTGTTCTTAAAGTAGAAAAGCTTTCAGAGTCTCCTACTGGCAGTACAGAAGCAGCTGAGGTAAGTTAAATCAGTAACATTGCCACCAAAGACATCTGTGAATGCGAGTGCATTTTTACATATCCATCTTTGAGGAACACCAGTGTGTGTATACGTATGGCTCGTTTACCTAGAAGCTGAAATGGGGGAATTAGTTAACTCTCTTAGGAAAGTTTTCATATTATTACTTGTTATAGTATACTTCCGTGCTAAGAAGTATAGATGTTGATACAGAACACAAACATGAAACTGACACATTATTTTTGAAAAAAATGTGGATGTGAATCTCTTGGGATGCATTGACTTTAACACATAAAAACATAATTGATGACCAAAACTAGTTTATACTAAATTAGCGATAAAACATGCATAGTTTTTGTTTTCTCATTAAAAAAAATTCACAATAAATAATAGTATATATTGTTAAAATGAGCAAATATAGATAAGTTAGCAAAGTGTCCAAAATATGTACAAATGTGTTGGAGTACATTTTGTCCCGATAGATTAGTGGTGCTTCTTATCTTTCGGGGACACCTCTACTTGAAAAACATTTAGAACCAGCCACACTAGTTTTCACTGGCTTTTTCCTTTGTCTAATTCATGGATTTCTTAACAGGTTGCATCAGCTTCATTGGAGAATGCTGCAACTGAAGCCAATAACAATTTGACTGAACTGCAGGTACACAAGCAGGTAGGGACTGAGGATAAATCAACGGAACATGTCAGAAATGATTCAAATTCTTCATCTAGTCAAAAGATTACAGGCAACCTGCAAATAGCAGTGGAAGAATCGGACGAAGATACAGAATCTGAAGCCAAAGTACCATCGTCGATCCCCATGATAGAAATCAATGATTTGTACATTAATGTAAGTTATTCTAACACATGACTCAGAAATTCTGTTGAGTTGGGATGAACCGAGCAACCCAGTGCAGATAGCTCTTGCTATGCATTAAGTCCGAAAAGGGTCGGACCACTTTGAGTCTAGTGGATGCAGGCTTACCTTGCAATATGAATAGGTCGTTCACACAACCCAAACCCATGACTACTAAATTACATTGCGACAATTCCACAGTTTTGACAAGGCTTCCCTTCTTGCTAAAACCGCAACTTTTTCAAGTTGGTGGGGCAAGATGGATGTACTTACTGGGTCTATTGCCGAGTTATTAGAAGTTCCTGCACTATCACCACCACCTCCACCCTCTTTGCTTTGCTGTTCATGAAGTCTATGACTTTAATAGCATGCTATTGATCAGGAAGCCCTGACTTCTGTGGAGAAAGCTGTGAACGAGGCGAGTGGCTCAGCTTATAACGGCCATGGATTGACCGTTGATGAAAGAAAAAGAGAAGATACGGCGAATTTCGAAGAAAGACAAGATGAACCTCGATTAGGGATGAGACTGGAAGTTGTTATGGACCATCAAGTTCAGAAAGATGAACTGAGGCCTATTGAGGATCCTGAACACGGCCCATAGAAATTGGCTTAAGAGTAAAGTTTCATTGTTAATAAACCAAAAGCAGTGATTGAGAAAAAAAATTTGCTTAGTTAATATATCATTAAATCAAGATTAGTTCATGCCAAGGGCAAGTTCAAACCCATCTAGCTCGACTTGATTTGGCGAGAGAAGACAAGCAAAAGCCATCTCCAAGAGCATATGCCAATGCCCGAATAAGGTGGGGAGAAAGACAAGAAACTAAAAATTTCGTTGATGTAAAATAACTTAGTAGTTCAAGTGTGTTTGCTTCATTGTCTGTGTCATTCCTTTGTCCTTCTTCATCTTTTTTATTTTTATTTTATTCCAAAGAAAAGAGTTTCTTTCTGGTTATAGTTATGGGTTGCTCTACAAAGAGGACCAACTACTACTATCGAACTAGTCTCCATATTTATCATAGAATTATAGATTTAAAATTTTCTCTTCTTTTATTACATTTGGAGCCCCACTTCAAGCTTGATTAAAAATAAATCCACATCCATATTAAAATTAGTTTAACAATGTTATTTTATATGTTACGAGTTCAATTATACATTTTAAATTATACAATTATAATTAGACCTACTCATATATTAGAGTGATGATATTTAAGTAATTTTCAATTGAGAAATTTCAATTTGGCATGCCTTACTATAGTAAAAATGCTCTTCAAAAACAATTATCCAAAAATAAGAATTTCAAGCTTAATTATCCAAAGGTCATATTGAATTGATTCTATAGGTAAAGTAGTCTGGATTTTTAAAATAGATATGCTTTATATTGTAATAATTAGCATTTGTAGCAATATAATATAAGCTGATTCCTATTATATTCAAAATATACATACAACAATTTTTTGTTACAAAAAATGGTATATGATTATAACCAAAGTAATAAAAAATATTTGAACACGATTAAAATGCTGGGATTCTCTGGGAACAAAACCACACACACAATTGGCACAATAGAAATAAACTCTTTAATCCTCCATTAATCGTTGGCCACAAAATATTGTGAAAATACGATAGACAAATCATGCAACAAAGCATATAAATTATACAAAAATATTTAACATAAAAATTCTTCTTAATAAAGAATAAAACCATGCGATAAATTTTTTAAAAATCTATTATAAAAGTGTTGAAATTCAATCAAAATGTGCATAATCTGATATAGTTGAACAAACTCCAACCCTACATCAAATATTAACTATCAAACTCATGAACACAATAAATATAATAATATATAATATTTTTAATATAAAAAATCTCTTTTAACGAAAGAAAAAATTATGAGATAAATTCTGAATAAATCTACTATAATAATATTATATGTTAGAAATAACTCAATTTGAAATCATTTTATTACAAAATTAGAATGAAGAATGGTTAAATACCAACCGAAAATAAGAATAATCATACAAAAATATATCCTAAAAGTCAACACTAGAATAATATATTCGATTTTGACAAATAACAAAATTCAAATTGAAAATTAATTATTTCTTCATCTTCTCTCTTTTCTCCTCTTTCTTTGTGCAATGGCCCTTGTGTGAAACAATAATTTTAGATATCTTAAAGTTGTATCAAGGACAACTTTATATAAAAAACGACGCACGAGCACCAATTAAGAGTGTGTTAAATATGACCTCCTAGGATAAGCAACACACAAGTATCCTTTAGGCATGCACTGGGGATAACTTTTTTGGACAAACTATGCGCGTGCTTCCTTTTTGTATGTGTCTATTAGGCGGCTATCACGTGTCACTTTGTTGATTTTCGACCGATTATCGGCTTACTATCTCACAAATATCACGCAACATTTTAGTATCATGTACTATTCAAATAACCCTCGACCAACTCTCAATTTACCTTACTTGATATCTTCGCCAGAGCATACCATATAAGAATCTCACACGTCTTTTTCAAAGACAATTTATTTGTTGTAGTACTCACAAAAAAAAAATAATAACCCAAAAAATGACCTGTTATAAATATAAATCTTCCAAGATCCTTCTATTATAACTCAAGCAAATGATCAATTGAAAAGAAACCTAATATCCCTGGCAATCAATTCAAGAAGACAAAAAAAAAAAAACTTGTTATACATTTTAGATTTAAAATTAAAGTAACGTACTTGTTTTTAATAAAGAATTGGACTAAAATTAAACTTTAACTAGATGTCAAATCACTTAGTTTTCTATATTTTCTCATTTTGTGTAAAAAAGTCAAAGAAAAGGAGAAAGAACCTCATTTGAATAAAGAAAAGAGAGGAGATGGCGCGGGCAAAGGCAATGGCCGCGAGAGAAGACAAAGTGATGGCTTACGACAAGGAGGAGAGAAGCATGAAGGGTTTACCCCATAGTTTGGTTTCGCGGGCAAGGTAGCGGCGTAGTGTAGCAAGAGAGAGAAACCATGTGGGAAGAGAGAGAAAGGGTGCAGGACAAAGGAGAGAGAAAGCATAATTCAGGTATTTCGGAGTATCATTTTTTCCAACTTGCAAAACATAATGTCAATACAAGTATCCATAAGTTAAATTTTTGGTCTATTTTCTTATTCGACAATATTTGTATATATTTTAGAGATTTTATTTATGTGTATATTATTTTAATGCATCATATCTATTTATTGTGCACATACATGTATATTTTATCGATTATTTAATGGTCTTAAGATATTTTAAAAAATGAAAAATCCAAATTTATATTTGGGTAATGTTGTATGAACTGAACTTTATGTTAGTGATTATAAAGGTCACTATATTATAGTATTCGAGAAGTATTAGGTATTTTTTATTCCGAAACATGAGATTTGTATGGAGAAAAAAATTTTCACCTAATAATTTTATTAATCCCTTTTGCATGAAATTATTATTATTATTATTATTATTATTTATATTTTTATTACTTTTATTATTATTATTATAAATTATTTTTATTATTATTAGTTTTATTATTGTTATTATTATTAAAATTATTATTACAATTATTATTATTAAAATATTATTATTAAATTATTGTTATTATTATTCTTTTATTAAATGATATTAAGCTATCGGTTTAAAATAAATTCGGACATTGATTCCTTGCAATTCACAAACCAAACATTATAATACAAATTTTCAACTAATTCTATTTCAACAACCAAACATAGGAATAACAATATTTTAACTTTTTACATGTAATTATATTCCCGGATTATAATATTCTATTCCCACCTTATTCCATTCTAACAATAAAATGTCTCATATGTTTGGATATATATTGTTCCCGAAAAATTTTTTATTTTCTTCTTATTTTTCTAACAGCCTTAAAATATATGAAGCAGAGTAGCTTTTATCAGGTCTAAAAAACTTGAAGAATTGGCTGTTTTCCCTTTTTCCACCTAAAATCCAAATATTCAATTTTTCTTCCTAAATTTGTTTTTAGGTCAAATTTAAAAAAATATATATATATAAAATTGTATAATAGTACACACTTGATTATAAAAAAAAAATAATCATATAAAAAGTCAATCAAATGTTATAAAAAGTATTTTCAATTACTTATTCAAAAAATAAATATCATGTGATATTAGAATATGATTAAAAGATATATATATAATATTATATTGGTAGAACTAACCATAAAATGTGCTATAAGTCTATTTTAATTTTTTGCTTGTTATTCAAAAATTGGAAAAGAAGAATAATCGCAGTTTGATTCTTTATTATGATTATCAGGTGATACTAGATTATGATAAATTTAATTAAAAAATTATTCAACGCAATGAATTTAATAAATAATTATATAATTATTAATAACTACAAAATAGTTTAATTTCTTCGTTCTGTTCTGCAAACATCAACGGCCGGTGGTGAAGTACATCAACGGCAGACGAGCAGGAGCAGCGGCGACCTATTCCTGTAGGTCCCACATGGTTTGGTCGAGGGCGCGCTGGCGCTGGCTAGCAGCCAACGAAATAATTGCAAGTGTCGTGCCCTGACAACGACGCGTGGCGTGAATGCATTGGTTTAGGTAATGTGTGAACTTGCTGCGCACGTGAAGCTCACTTGCTCCGGCTGTTTATTTGTTGGAGCCACGTAGGCTATTCTCGTGTCTAATTGTCTTGTTTTCTTCTTCTCTTCATTGCACGATGAGAAAAGGAAAATCAAGAGAAACAATGTTGAAATTTTCGTTGTGCTGGGACCTTCATTTAGGTAGCTCGATGCGAAGATCATCTGCATTTCATTTGGCATGACCATTCATTCATTGTATTTGACGTTATTTTCTTATTAACTCTGACAAATTGATCTATTGTCTCATATTTTTTTATATAACTACATTTGACTTAACAAAAAAAAATAAAAGGGTAATTTTTGGATTCCATTTCTTTATTTTGAAATGACCTGTTTATTTGAACCATGAGAAAATGGTCAATGACACATAACAAGCAACTAATAATTACAAATAATGCGATTTATAATTTTTATTTTTATAAAAAAACTCTTTAAATCGAGAGAAAAGAAATCAAGGAATAATTCATCCGAAAATATACCATTATAAAATATTTCAATTACACAAATTTTTATAAAGACACAATATATTGTTTGAACAATAACGTTTTTTCAAGAAATAAAACATCTCAAAACTATCCAATGCCATTGAAAATTGATTGAAACTCCGTAAAATCAGGTGCCCTTTAGAGATGTTTTTTTCTAAAAACAATGCTCTAAATCTCAAAGAATACAAGTGGTTGCCCTTTTGGCACCTGAGTCACGCATATGTTTGTCAAGCACACCTCAAACGCTAGTGAAATTGAAAATTCACACGGGTGCCCTTAGGCACGTGCTCAGTGCTTTGGAACCTCTCTCGAGCACAAAGCTACTGAATTCAACGCTTTAGGCACACCTCGAGTGCTTTCCCTCCAGAATTGGCGCTTTAGGCCCTGGTTGCGCTGCAATCCTTCGTATAAATATAATATCCATATGTTTTCATTCGAACTATCGAATAACACATCAAATAGGTACAGACCCAAATAGGAGTGACCTATAACCTAACACTTCACAACCCACTAATCCGAAAAACTTGATTAGTAATAGTGTCCAATTGATACTATGTTGGGGGTGTTGCTTCCCACCTCCCCTTCTGGATGCGCTTATTGCCATCAATGGTGAGCATTTGGAGTAAAGTTTTCGCATTAGTCTTGCACACAATGAGGCAACACACAACGAGCAAAGTGTTCAGTCCGAAGCCAGAAGAAGAAATCCATCTCATGCCTTGAGACCCCGTACCTTCTCCAAAGACATTAATCCATAGATTTTGCCTTTGAAGCAGTCACAAAGGATGTAGACATCACATTCAATATTGTCACAATGTTGGCATTTATTAGTGTGGCTCGTGCCCTCCTGTTTTTTCTAGTCATTAGTTAATAACTTATTCTTCGAAACAAATCAAATAAACACACAGAAATTTGGTTTTCAACTTCGCTAGATCGGTTTGTGTTAATCATGTACTTAGGTAAATTTTTGGTAATTTTTATCCCCGATAATTACAAATATAGACTATTTATATTTATTTTTTTAAAATAATTTTTATGCTCTATGGGATTTTTTAAAGTCTACATCACAAAGGTGGACTTATAAATCAAAAGGGTGTATTAAATAATTATGTGTCTAGGATTTAATCCATTAGGATTAATATTTTGAGAATTTTCTTATTTGAATGATTTGTTTAAGAATTTCTTTCATTAACAAATATTTACACACTTTAATTTACATTATATATATATATATATATTAATGATAATAATTTATATTTAAAAATTTATATCCATAACAAAATTTTTACGTATATCAAAAATATAAATTTTTATTTCCATTTTTCACCTTTTTTTTTCTCACATGTTCTTAAATATTGGGTAGTATCAAATTATAAATAAAAGTAATAAAAATAATATTTGAATTATAATTAAAACGATTTTTATAAAAAAAAATTAATATTTTTCCTTTTTTTATCTACGTGTGCACAGTACATATTTAAAAATATTTATTAATATTATATTTAATCAAATTTTTTATCATCATGTTACATTTTACTTTGTAACAGGAAAAAATAGCTTCTGGAAGATTCCCTTTCATTGTTCTTAAATTATTAACAATAACATAATATTTTATTTATTTATTTACAAGTTCCATAAATATTCTAATTATAATTAAATAATATCCCTCCAATATCCCCCCGGTCTTCTAGTCCCACGATATCCTCTCTCCTCTCCCATCGCCGCCGATCCCCTCGACTCACCGCCGGCGTTCTCCTCCTCTAATGTCGGAACAACAAGTTCTCTCTCTCTGTTAATTTGTCTCAGAAGAAGACGATGCACTATTTATTGTTCAGCAGAGACCAGATTCCGACCCAATTGATGAGTTGATATGATCCGATGGACCTCAGCACTTGAGATAACTGCGTTCCTGACTCTAGCAAAAAAATTTGTTTGATATGTTTTTTTTTCCAGTTAGGTTTTCTGTTTTTTTCTTCTGCAGGTGAACTTCTGTTGTTGAATCCATCAGAGTTTTTTTCCTCGAGTAATTTATACCTGCATCTTTTGTTGCTCACGGCGATTTCAAGATGGTACGGAAACGCTTCCAAGATGTTCAAACCGGTGAGATTCCTCAATTCCGAGTTCCGAATGACAAGATCGTGAAGAGTCGAATTTTATTGATCTTTATTTCTTTGCATTTTCATTTCTGACGACTCGCCTTCTAGGTGTTCGATGAAATGCCTGACTCACACACCTCACCTGTAATCTGTTTTGAATGAATGATGTATAGGTATTCGATGGGCTAATGTCCTTAGAAAGGTAGGATTAGGCAAGGAAGACTACCACTTCTGGCAGCAAGTAGGCAAGGCGTTGCTTTGCACATACGCTCTCTTTGGTGCCGCTTGGCTGTACAACGAAACATCTCCGCTTGGGTGGTGGACGCTGAAGCCTCGGCCGAAGGAAGAAAGAGAGCTAGCCCACCTCTATGAAAGGATAGAATATCCATACCCAGGTGACAAGGAGGCTATGGAAGATCTCGTAGCGAAAGGGGGCATGATCGGCACCACCATTGGTCCCAAGGGCATAATTGAATCAGACAAGGATTCGTACAATTATCAGAAGGCATTGCAGGATAAGAAATTTGAGCAGGAGGCTCAGAAGCTGTGGTTGAGGATGAGGAATGAGGTTATTGCTGAGCTTCAGGAGAAAGGTTATGACATTGAATAAAGCACTGACCTTCAAAGAGAAAGGTTATGTTGGTGCCTATCCTAAGTCTATGTATGGCCGCTTTCCCTTTTCTTTAAGAGTTGTTATCCTGATTTCAGAGGACAGATTGACCTATATACTCAATCCCTAGGATTAGATTTTAAAAAATAAAAGGTGAAGATTATATAACTACTAAATCACTACATTAAGTCTCTAATAAGTTAATAAATCTCTTATTTTTAAGTTTTAATTCTAAAAGTTGCATAAATATAAGGGTCTGTCTATTAAGATAACCATTATAACACTTTTATTATCCATTTCTTTTCTTGGTTAGTACTCACTTTCCCTCATGGTTGAGGATATGGAATGAGTTTGTAGTTGCAAATGGTCAAATACTTATCATAATTGAGCTACATATTTTCTACTTTTATGCATATTTTATATCAAGTTACTTGTTTTATACTATTTTGACAAAATGAATTATAAGGCACTTGAGATGAAAATAAAAGAGAAAATAATAAAAAAAACAGATGGGAAAATACATTATTCTTGTATTTTATTTGGATACACTTGCCATACATTGGTGTAAATGGGAGTGATTAGAATTAGTAGTGGTTTGTATTGGTTTATTCTTGTTAGTTATGTTTCTATTAGTTATTTATTAAGGGTAAGGAGTTCTTTCTTCCATTTGCCTTAATTTCATTTTATTTTAGAGAAAAATGAAAATTTTACCTATTTTCTCATTTTTCTTACTTGATATAATGTTGAAATAGAGAAGATTAATGCAGTGTTTATTTTTGTAAGTTAAGGCTTTTTAACATCTTTTAAAATAATTCCTTTGCTCTAAAATCTCAAGGTAAGATAGATAATAATGTGTGCACCCAAAAGTTTAAAAAGGAATAATGTTTAAGGTATATTTTTTAGTCATTATTGGGATATTTTTAAATAATTAATTTATTTATTTTTGCATAAATAAATTAATAAAACATTATGTCAAGATATTATATGGCTGTCTAATTCTGTCTTCTTAACACCACTCTTTTTTTTTTTTGGAAATTTCTACCTAAACAAAAAAAATATAAAAAAAATCTTTAAATTGCATTTGTTGGGAGCTCTTTTTTTTTTTTTTTTCTTGGCTATACTTAATGAAGTTGTACATATATTCATATAGCTGAATTAAATTTACCATTTGATATTTCTCACTAAAATAGAAGCTTTTGTTCCATAATATTAGTTTGATTTAATTTGGTTTAAAAATTCGTACGGTAACGTGGATTTAAAAAGTCCTAAAAGTTACGAAGTGATGAAAAATAATGCATGGCCCTTAGACGTGCTAAATATTGGAAGTTTCAGGAAATAATTAAAGTTCTCAATTTTACTCTTAAATCAGCAATTAATTATATTAACAAATTTGGGTAATTAACATGTATTTAATTATTTTATCTTATTTAATGATAAAAAAATAGAATTTATTGATTTGAAATTGCTTATTAGGATGAGAAACACCATGTTTTTTTAAAAGTAAATGTGTCCGTACAATTTATTTGATAAAGCCTCAATGAAATTTAATTATTTGTAAAGTTGGGTGACAAAGGGGTTTAAATTTAAAGCTCATTAAACAAACGGGTCAACTATAAATTCGATAGGATATTGATGTGAATAAACTTGCAAATAGTTCGATTAGAGCCTTTATAGGTTCATTTAAATGCTTGTTATGATATTAATTTAAAAGTTTATTGTACTTTATTTATAAATTTTATTTGACAAATAAGATGGGTTTGATTAGATTCGAGTTTGTTCAAAAATATTATAGGAGTTGAACTAATATAAGAAATATCTAAACTTGATTGATAGGTCCAATAATAAAATGGTATAATCCAAATTGGAGTTACCAAAAGGAAATACAAAGACGACATTAGAATTCTATCATTTAAGTTTGCCTTATAACAATATCGTTTTATTAAAAATTGTTCATTCTATAAGACGTAACAATAATATTATTTTAACGGTGAATCGCAATGCAAAGCAATGTCCTATCAAGAGAATCATCTGACCAAATTAATGGATAACTTTATTCAAATAACTAATTGTTAGAGTTTTGTGTTATTATATCAATGATATAACAGTTGAAAGAGTAATAGACTAAAAAAACATGTGCTATCAAAACAATTACGTCAATCATGAATCAAAACATATTATATAAGAAAATATTTTTGTAATCTAACCGTTTTGATAAGAACCACTAAATTAATAATCTTTCTGATTATAGTTTATATCTCAAGATTAGAAAAATATGATATGATAACATAGAACGATCTTAATAAATTGTCATATTTATCCCAAAATAGTTAACAAAATGTGCAAATATAGGATGATGCTCGAGGTCATTGCAAAAACATAGGAAAATACTAAAAAAATGAATTCCATAAAATTACTGAGTAATAAGTATTTACATAATAAAAAAAATAATAACTAATTTGAAGAAAAATCTTACAAAAAAGGAAACAAATCTTCTAAAACTCCTATAAATAAAAAGTCCAACAATATAGAATGAACATAAAGTATTGTGTATTCAAAATATTTATTATTAAAACACGTTACACAAGAATCAAGCCAATACTATCAAAATAATTATAAAATTATTTTCCAAATTACTTTTTTAGCTTGGTAAAAAATTTTTTAGATGCAATCCTTCCAAACCTACATTCTACTCCATCTTTTTAACTATCCAATCTTATAAAAATTTGATTGATTTTAGCGTTATTTAATAAATTAAAAATAGTCTCAAATTTTTATAATTTTATTTTAGTCTGTAATACGTGGATTTAGGTCATAAAATTTAGAAGCGTAATATAAAATTTTTTAAATTAAATTTTAATTTATGATCTATATCTAATTTCTTTATATTATGAATAATTTTATAATAATAAAACTATATGTACAAAATGGTAGACTCTTCATCTTTTTTCTTTTTCCTTTTTTTTCTTTTCAAAAGAAGGCACAAGGGGAAGCTCATTGTGTAGAATGGCTAGAGAACCCTAGCCTTGGGGGGAATGCTCTCATCCCATTTGGTCTAGGAGTTGAGAGCAAGGCAAGAGAGAAAAGTGTGTATTTATTCCTTTTTATTTTCTAATTATTATCCCACTTAATATTTTTCTCTAATTTTCATTGGTTGTCTCTCCTTTTTTTTTTTTTTTTTTTTTTTGAAGTTTTTTTATAGAGGAAGAAATTCTCACCCAAGAATTTCCACAAAAGGTATGTCAAATATCTCTGCAATTATTTTGTTTTCAGGAAATGATAAATTGCTTTCAAGATCATTTGAAAACACAGTATAATCAATGCATTTGAAGTCTTAGCATCTTATCTAGTCTCTTAAACATTGAATCCTTAGAATCGTGCCTCAGGAAATGGTTTTTTTACAGATCAAATTTTTTACAGATCAAATAGTTACTTCTTCCAGAAAACAAAAAAATTGCCCTAAATTTGAGCTTTAATAATCGGTACTAACTGCAAATCGTACACAAATTGTTTGATTAAGCATCGAATTTCGAAAAGATTTTGAACTTCGAAACTCTGCGTGAAATCCGAAATTTTGTCCCAGAATCTAGGGTTCCGACTTGTCTCATTCGAACAGCGAGTGCAGGACGTCAGCGAGATAATTCTCGAAAATTCAGGTTGCAGTGTCTACAAATAAATTGAAACTAACGCTATAGTGATGAAATGTTAGGGTGCCCCAGAGAACTGTTCAACAAAGGATTTTTATAGTGTCGAGGAAACTCAGGTATTGAACGCAAATTGGGTTTTTTGTTTTTTTAATCATGAATCTTGAAGTTTCGCAGATGCAGTGAAGTGGATTTTTTTCGTTTCCAATGGGGTTTTGATTTTCTTTCTTGGTCGACGGTTTTTTCTATTTTTGTAATTATTAAATCTGCTTCACTGTTCTTCTCTCTTTCTGTAAAAAAATGTAGGGATCTTACTGATTAAATGTAGTCTCCTATACATATGCTGCCAACATAAGTGAAATCCAAATTTTCTACATGTGCTATAAATAGAGCTTAATAGCCCGAAAAAATTTATAGAGTTGACCTTATTTGGTAGGGTTATATAGTTTATCATTTTATTGTTTTGAATCGAGCCGAATAGACACACAAGGTTTATATAGTTAACCTTACTTAATGAGATTAGGTGGTTATTATATCATTTTATTCATCTGATATATTATATTTTTTAGGTGATTACTTTTCTTAGGATAATAAATTTGTTAATACTACTCTAGATGTTAATGTCATTTAATTTTGTGTTGTATCATAATTGTTTTTAATGAGTTTTACTATAGTTGTAGGATAGAAGGAAGTTAACCTTTAAAGTTTGTTAGAGTCAACATAATTTTCCACCTATCAATATCTTCACGGTGGTGGGTGCCATGGTGTCTTGTTTTCACATGGATAGGTTTAGATAGGTTTTGTATTGTACTTTATTAAATTAAAAAAACCCTTGTTTTGTACCCAATTTGTCAAGGAGGATATGCCATGGATTGCAAGAAAGAAAGAAGGAATGTATATAAAAGCAAATGGGGCATCTCTATATAATATTATAATAAAAAGGCATATTGATCTATTCTTTTCTTCATTGGTACTGAAGCTAGTAGTTTATGTGCTTTATTTAGTAATAACCCCACAAAAGCTGGTAGATTACGTGCTTTATTTTGTATTTGTAATAACTCTTGTTTTACATCCGATTTGTTTATGCATGCTGTGTCATTTATTTTCATTTCAAATTAAAGCGAAATTATACTTCTCTATTGTTAGATCGAGTGAATACTGCTTTGCTATAATCTAAGTGTGTCTGATTCTCACAGAGATAGATGATAGAAAACTCTATCCTTAATTGTTACGTGTGATTATTCTAGTGACTAAAAATAAAAGTACACGCTAATTGTTTTTTCGTGTTTATATTGTTCAACATTTTCAATTGCTCTAATTTTTTTCTTTTAATTTTTGGCAACTATTATAACTTATATTATTAAATTCAAAGTAAAGCCTGCAAGCTTATTCCTTTCATAATGAATTTATTGAGTGATACATGCATGCCCTTTTTGGGCACTATAGCCTCATTAATCTTCTTTAAGACTTACTATATTGATTCATTTTACTTACAACCCTGTGGAATTGCATAATTCAAAAGGAAAAACAATGAGTTCCTAGGTGTTAGTGAAGTTTTCTCTGTTTTCTTGTTATTTTTCTAATGGGAAACGATAAGTTTTTTGGTATATGAAAATATTGAGTTTCTACAAATTCATTGAGTTGGTATATTTAGCATCCGTATCTGTTATTCAAGTTTTATGCTGCCTCTTTCACGATATTGTTGCCCTGTGATACCTTGGCCTGGCCTCTTGAGTCTTACATATTAACTATTTCAGTTCTAAGATTGTTGTTTTGCATATATGCAACAAGTTTGCAGAACACATGGTAGCTCGCTATGGACTTATGCACTCAGGTGGAATCCTGGCCTGATTTCGGTGAGTTGAGAAGTCATTGGATTATGCCCTCTTCTTTGGCAAACTCATCAATGTTACGCACTTCTTCTTTGGATTATGCCTTTGCTTCACAACATCCACATACACCAAAGTTTCAGCTTGTGACGGTACCATGATGCAGCAAGCGATTCTTCCAGTTTAGTGAACATCTGAAATCTGGTGAGAATGATTATGTAAATTTGATCAACATTCGACATGCATAAGCCAAGAAAACAAAATTGTTGTTCTCGTCGAAAATTAGTCGATTGGTTAGAACATCTCAATGATTGTGAACCCAGCCTGGTAGTTCCAGTGGGCCCCCGATTTCAAGCAGATGTGCCAGATTGGAAGGGGCCGTGCAACGAGGAGTTTGGTCGTAGGGGTGGTGCCAACTTGGATGATTCAAGGTGGCTGGGTACCCAAACATGGCCAATCAAAGGCAGCTGTGTAGGAGCTAAAGGTGGAAAAATTGGAAAGGGGAGATCTGATTCTTGCAGCTGCACTTCTCTGGGTTCTTCGGACTGCATCAAACGCCACGTTGCTGAAGAACGGAAGAGGCTGCACTCTAATCTGGGTCCTGCTTTTCGAAGTTGGAAGTTTGACGTGATGGGAGAAGATGTTTCCAAATCCTGGACCATGGAGCAACAGAAAAAATTCCATTCATTGGTGAGAACAAACCCGGTGTCACAGGGTAGTAATTTTCTAGATCCTACAACGGCATTTTTCTCATCAAAAACTCAAAAAGATGTCGTGAGCTATTATCTCAATGTATATCTTCCCAAGCGGATTAGCATGAAGACCCATTTGGGATTTAAAGTACTAGATAGTGACGATGATGAGGCCGGAGATGCTACTGACGACACAAATCGACCTAAGAGATCTCGATCACGTGGCTTGGATGTCGGAAAGCATGTGAAGTTCCGGTTTTTGGTAGACGGTAAAAAACAAGCCAATAGCTCTTCTAAACTCATTCCACTTTGGTTGGTTTAGAAGCATTGTTTTGTTGTTTAGTTCTGTGATTGCTTCCGGGACACCATTCACAATTTACTACGGGAAGCAGCACATGATGGCCAAAACTTGAGGTCTCAAATTTTGATGATGCTGGCTATTCAACAAAGTACTTGTACTGTTGAATGATAATGTATTGAATCATATGAAATGGTAAAAATAGATTTATATAGCTGATCTTATCTAATGTGATATAAAATTTTTTGTTGTTATTGTCTATTATTGTATATTTCAGTCAGTTTGAAAAATTTTTATTCTTTATAGTATATCCTTACCATCTGGGAAGCCAATAATGATAATTTTATTATAATAAATTAGATTGATATAATTATAAGATAGATTCATTAAAATTAACTATCATTGCTCTAAGTTCAATAAGCTTTGCTTGGCCTTTAGTTTTGAAGGCTCATTTGATTAGGTGCGATAGAACACGGTACAGTGTCATCAAAATGAGAAACAAGTAGAAAATTATCTTACTTCTATTGATTTACTAGTCAAATGCATTGCCTTAAATTATTTCCAATCAAATGTTTGATTTAGATCTTATATATGTCAATCCTTTCTTTTGGGAGATGTATTAGGAAGTGGGTTGTTCTTCCACATGATAACATGGAAATAAGATGGAAATGGGATCAAAATTGAGAGAATTTTGATGTGTACTTTAATTAGATTTGGACCTAAAAGTATTGGGCTTAAACTTGTTGATTTTTAAATCTGGATTTGCAGACTACAAACCTAAACAAGAGTTTAGATAGATAGAACTAACTTTTCATTTTATCATTTAACATTTAAGTTTACAATTTTATCTAACTAATAAATTAGAAAAAAAAAGGAGAGAGAAATAGTCGAAAAATTGGGAGACTAGACTTTGAGAGATTTTGTGGTAAGGAGATCTTATGGAGGATGAGCTCCTAACCTTTTTGATATGTGGGCTTAAATGCTGTAATTACTAGATATTTTATTATAAGATAATAGAATTGAGGGATCTCAAGATAATTTTATTGTATTAAGAGTTTTTTTTCTTTATATAGGCTTCGAACTACTATGTCATGTGGTTGGTGCCCGATAAGCTAAATAGTTGTTGGCAATTCCTTTAAGAATGAGTTAATGGCCATTCTTTGTGAGAATGTTGTGGGTCATTCTTCTTCGGGAGAAGTTACCAATGGCTAGGTGGAGAAATCAAGTAAGGGTTGTGCGACGTTTTTATATGAGGGTTGGTCGATGATTGTCCGAGTTTTAAAAAATATTGAAGGGTTATGTGATATTCGTATAAAGGTCTATCAAGGCAAAACCAAGTAGTGTATAATAGGCATCTAAAGAGAGTATGTGCATCATTTGCCAAGAAATCAAGGGTTGTGTGATGTTTTTGAAGGTTGGTCGATAATTATCCGAATTTTAAAAAATGTTAAAGGGTCATATGATATTTATGTAAGGGTTTATCAAGGCATAAGCGAGTGGTGTATAATAGACACCTAAAGAGAGCACGCGTATCATTTGCTAGAAAAGTAGCGCTTGATATGTACCTTAGGGTCTACATTGTTATATAAATCATATAAAAGTTAGAAAACTATTCAACTAAAAAAGGGTATACCATCAAAACAATCGTGTTAACCATAAATTAAACGTGTTATTTAAGAAAAATATTTCTACAGCCCAACCATTTTGAGGAGAAATCAATAACCCTTTTTACTACGGTTTGCATCTTAAGACTAAGAAAACGTTGCGTGATAGCATGGATCAATCTAAACGAGCTGTTATATGTAACTTTTAATAATTAGCAACATGTGTAAATATAGAAGAACGCTCGAGAACTTTACAAAAGTATAAAAGAATGATGTAAGAAGGAATTTAAAGAATTACAAGTAATAAGTGTTTATTTAATAAATAAATAACTTGAAGAAGAATTATAAAAAAAACAAAAACCTTCTAGAACTTATATAAATAAGTAGTCCAATAGCACAAAAGGAACATCTTCAACATGGAAGTATTGAGTACTAATAAAATTCATCCATTGAAACACATCACACGAAAATCAAGCCAATACTTTTAAAATCATTATAAAATTGTTCTTTGAATAATATTTTTACCAACGAAAAATTTTTTAAATATGTAGCATCATTCTCTTAAACCCACCTTCTACCCCATCTTTTCACTATCTAATCTAACTAAAATTTGACTGATTTAAGTGTTATAAAATAAACTAAGAAATAGTTCTAAACCTCTAAAATTCTATTTCGATTTGTAATATGTAGATTTGGGTTATAAAATTCATAAATCCAATAAAAAAAATCTTTTAAATTAAATTTTAATTTATAATATCTATATAATTTGTTAATATTTTTTATAATTCTATAATTGTAAAACTATATACATATAAAAATAGACTCTTCCTGTTTTTTTTTAATCATTTTTTCTTTTCAAAAGAAGGCACAAGGGGGAAGCTTGTTGTGTAGAATGGCTAGAGAACTCTAGCCTTGGGGAGAATGCTCTCATCCCATTTGATTTAGGAGTTGAGAGCAAGGCAGGAGAGAAAAGTGTGTTTTTATTCCTTTTTATTTTTTAATTATTATCCCACTTAATATTTTTCTCTAATTTTCATTGGTTATCTCTCTTTTTTTTTTTTTTTTTTTTCTCTTTTTTCAAAGTTTTATATTGAGGAAGAAATTCTCACCCAAGGATTTCCACAAAAGGTATGTCAAATATCCCTGCAATTATTCTGTTTTCAGGAAATGATAAATTGCTTTCAAGATCATTTAAAAACACAGTATAATCAATGGATTTGAAGCCTTAGCATCTCATCTAACCTCTTAAACAGATAATCCCTAGAATCATGCCGCAGGAAATGTTTTTATTACAGATCAAATAGTTACTTCTTCAAGAAAACAAAAATTGCACTAAATTTGAGCTTTAATAATCGGTACTACCTGCAAATCGTACACAAACTGTTTGATTAAGCATCGAATTTCGAACAGATTTTGAACTTCGAAACTCTGCATGAAATCGGAAATTTTGTCCCAGAATCTAGGGTTCCGACTTGTCTCACTCGAACAGCGAGAGCAGGACGTCAGCGAGATAATTCTCGAAAATTCATGTTGCAGTGTCTACTAATAAACCGAAACTAACGCTATCGTGATGAAATGTCAGGGTGCCCCAGAAAACTGTTCAACAAAGGATTTTGATAGTGTCGAGGAAACTCTGGTAGTGAAGGATGGATAGATTTAGATAGGTTTTCTGTTAAGCTTTATTAAGTTTAAGAAACCCTTATTTTGTACCCAAATTATCGAGGAGGTTATGTCATGGATTGAAAAGAAGAAGTAACGCATGTACATAAAAGTAAGTGGGACATCTCTGTATAATATTACAATAGAAAGGCATATTGATACATTTCTTCTATCTCTAGAACCGAATCTGGTAGATTATGTGCTTTACTCAGTAATAACTATTATTTTGTATCTGATTTATTATATATACTGTATCATTTATTTTTGATCCAAAACAAAAGCGAAATTGTGCTTCACTTTTACTAGATTGAGTAAACACTATTTTGCTGCAATTTGGGTGTGTCAGTTTTTACAGATATAGATATTAATAAACTTTATCCTTGTTGATTACATGTGATTATTCTTGTAATAAAAAATAAAAAAGTACAATTATTATTCTTTTATATTTCTATTGTACGATATTTTCAATTACTGTAACTACTATAGCTTATATAATTAGATTCAAAATGAAGCCTACAAGCTCATTCCCTTAATAATGAATTTATTGGGTGATACAGACATGCCCATTTTTTGGGCACTATTGGCCCATTAATCTTCTTTAAGACTTATTATATTAATACATTTCATTTACCACCCTGTGGAACTGCATAATTCAAAAGGAAAAATAAGAATTTTCTAGTTGTTAATGAAGTTTTCTCAGTCTTCTAGTTATTTTTCCAATGAGAAATGGTAAACCTTTTGGTATTTTAAAAGACTGAGTTTCTACAAATTAATTGAGTTGGTATATTTAGCATCCATATCTGTTACCCAAGTCTTATGCTCTGCTCCCTCTTCACTATATTGTTGCCCTCTGATACCTTGGCCTGGTCTCTTGAGTCTTACACATTAACTGTTTCAGTTCTAAGATTGTTGTTTTGCATATATGCAACAAGTTTACAGAACACATGGTAGCTCACTATGGACTCACGCACTCGGGTGGAATCCTGGCCTGATTTCGGTGAGTTGAGAAGTCCTTGGCTTAAGCCTTCTTCTTTGGCAGACTCATCAATGTTATGCACTTCTTTGGATTATGCCTTTGCTTCACAACATCCACATACACCAAAGTTTCAGCCTGTGACAGTACCATTATGCAGCAAGCGATTCTTCCAGTTTAGTGAACATCTGAAATCTGGTGAGAATGATTATGTAAATTTGATTAACATTCGACATGCATAAGTCAAGAAAACGAAATCATTGTTCTCGACGAAAATCAGTCGATTGGTTAGAATATCTCAAAGATTGTGAGCCCAGACTGGTAGTTCCAGTAGGCCCCCGATTTCAAGCAGATGTGCCAGAGTGGAAGGGGCCATGCAATGAGGAGTTCGGTCGTAGGGGTGGTGCTAACTTGGATGATTCAAGGTGGCTGGGTATCCGAACATGGCCAATCAAAGGCAGCTGTGTAGGAGCTGAAGGTGGAAAAATCGGAAAGGGGAGATCTGATTCTTGCAGCTGCACTTCACCGGGTTCTTCAGACTGCATCAAATGCCACGTTGCTGAAGAACGGAAGAGGCTGCACTCTAATCTGGGTTGCGCTTTTTGAAGTTGGAAGTTTGATGTGATGGGAGAAGACGTTTCCAAATCCTGGACCACGGAACAACAGAAAAAATTCGATTTGTTGGTGAGAAAGAACCCGGTGTCACAGGATAGTAGTTTTATGGACTCTACAATGGTATTTTTCTTATCGAAAATTCAAAAAGATGTTGTGAATTACTACCTCAATTTATATCTTCCCAAGCGGACTAGCATGAAGACCCATTTGGGATTTAAAGTACTAAATAGTGATGACAATGAGGCCGGAGCTGCTACTAATGACACAAATCAACCTAAGAGATATTGATCAAGTGGCTTGGATGTCAGAAAGCATGTGAAGTTGCGGTATTTGGTAGACGGTAAGAAACATGCAAGTAGCCCTTCTAAACTAGCTCCACTTTGGTTGATTTAGAAGCATTGTCTTGTTGTTTAGTTCTATGATTGCTTCCATGATGCCATTCACAATTTATTACTGGTGGAAACAAATGATGGCCAAAACTTGAGGTCTCAAATTTTGACGATGTTGACAATTTGACAAAGTGCTTGTACTATTAAATGATATTGTATTGAATTACGAGGAATGGTAAAAATGGATCTATATGGCCAATCTTATCTAGTGTGATAGAAAATTTTTTTGTAATTGTTGTTTCTTGTTGTGTACTTCAGTCGGTTTGAGAAGTTTTTTTTCTTTATAATGTATCATTACCATCTTGGGAGCTAACAATGGTGATTTATCATGACAAATTGGACCGATATGATTATAATATAGATTCAACATATTTAATATGTTCTCAAAATTCTATTCATCCAAATTATAATAATAAAATCCTAATAGTTAATTATGTGGGACAATAAAAATTAAAAATGCCCTAATATGACTCTTTGGCTTATCTCCATAGCAAAAACACCATAACTGTCATTGCTTTAAGTTCAATAAGCTCTATTTAGTCTCTCATTTCGAATGTTTATTTGATTATTTGTGACATAGTATTGTATAAAGTAGTCATAATGGAGAAATAAGTAGAAAATTATCTAAGTTCTATTGATTTACCAATAAATGCATTGCCTTAGATTATGTCAAATCAAATGTTTGATTTGGATGTTTACTTATATTAATCCTTCCTTTTTGTAAGGCATTTGAGTTAGAGTTAGGTGCTCTTGCAGGAGATAAATATACTTTTGGGGAGATGTATTAGGAGGTGGGCTGTTCTTCGACTTAATAACTTGAAAATAAGATGAAAATAGGATCAAAATTAAAAAAACACTATAACTATCATTGCTCTAGTAGGATTCTTTAGCTTATTTTCATAGCAAAAACACCATAGCTATCATTGCTGTAAATTCAATAAGCTTCGCTTGGCCGCTAATTTTGAAGGCTCATTTGATTAGTGCGATAGAATACGGTACAGTGTCATCAAAACGAAGAAACAAGTAGAAAATTATCTTATTTCTATTGATTTACCAGTCAAATGCATTGCCTTAGATTATTTCCAATCAAATGTTTGATTTAGATTTTACGTATATCAATCCTTCCTTTTGAGAGATGTATTAGGAAGTGGGTTGTTCTTCCACATGATAACATGGAAATAAGATGGAAATGGGATCAAAATTGAGAGAATTTTGATATGTACTTTAAATTAGATTAAGACCTAAGAGCATTGGGCTTAAACTTTTTGATCTTTAAATTTGAATTTGCAGATTACAAACCTAAATAAGAATTCAGATAGATAGGACTAACTTTTTATCTTATTATTTAATGTTCAAGTTTACAATTTTATTTAACTAATAAATTAGGGGGGAAAAAAGAGAGAGAGAGAAATAGTCAAAAAATTGGGAGACTAGACTTTGAGAGATTTTGTGGTAAGGAGATGTTATGGAGGATGAGCTCCTAACCTTTTTGATATGTAGGTTTAAGTGTTGTAATCATTAGATATTTTATTATAAGATAATAGAATTGAGGGATCTCAAGATAATTTTATTGTGTTAAGAGTTCTTTTATTTATATAGACTTCTGAACTATTATGTTGGCTGGTTGGTGCCTAATAAGTTGAGTAGTTGTCAGCAATTCCTTTAATAATGAGTTAAAGGCTATTCTTTGTGAGAACGATGCGGGTCATTCTTCTTCAGGAGAAGTCACTAACGGTTAGGTGGAAAAATCAATAAGGGTTGTGCGACGTTTTATGAGGGTTGGTTGATGATTGTCCAAGCTATAAATAATGTTAAAGGGTCATGTGATAATCGTGTAAGGGTCTGTCAAGGCACAATTGAGTGGTGTATAATAGGCACCTTAAGAGAGCTTATACATGATTTGCCCAGAAATCAAGTAAGGGTTGTGCAACGTTTCTTGAGGGTTGGTCGATAATTATTCAAGTTTTAAATAATGTTGAAGGGTCATATAATATTTATGTAAGAGTTTATCAAAGCACATGTGAGTGGTGTATAATAAATACCTAAAGAGAGCACGAGCATCATTTGCTAAGAAAAGTAGCGCTTGGTATGTATCTTAGCATCTACATCGTTATATCAATCATATAAAAGTTAGAAGACTATTCAACTAAAAAAGGGTACACGATCAAAATAGTCATGTTAACCATTAATTAAACGTGTTGTTTAAGAAAATATTTCTACAGCCCAACCATTTTGAGGAGAAACCACTAATTCAGTAACCTTTTTTTACTATCATTTGTATCCTAAAATTAGAAAAATGTTGCGTAATAGTATGAATCAATCTTGACGAACTATTATATATAGCTTTTAATAATTAGCAAAATGTGTAAATATAAAAGAACGCTTGAGGAATTTGCAGAAGTATAGAAGAATGATGTAAGAAGAAATTTAAAGAGTGATAAGTAACAAGTGTTTACTTAATAAATAAATAATTAATTAACTTGAAGAAGGATTATACAAAAGAAAAAAAAAAAAAAAAACCTTCTAGAACTTATATAAATAAGAAGTCCAATAACACAGAAGGAACATCTTCAACATGAAAGTATTGAATATTAATAAAATTCATCCATTGAAACGCATCACACGAAAATCAAGCCAACACTTTTAAAATTATTATAAAATTGTTCTGTAAATAACCTTTTTACTAATAAAAAATTCTTTAAGTACAGAGCACCATTCTCCTAAACCTACCTTCTATCCCATCTTTTTAACTATCTAATCTAATACGTATCTAGATCTGACTTCGAACATATTCGGATTCGTCTGGATAGTTCGACTCGACTTCGTTCACTGAGTCTGAATCCTGCATACCACTAAAGCGAACGAGAGGTCAGCGTGTCGACGGGAGGTTATTCCACCGAAAACACTTCGACATTCAAGTCAGTAAAAAACCTTCAAAGTAAGGAAGGTAAACTGATAAAGTAAAGGGAAGAGAGAGAGAGTAGGATGGTCGGGAGTGTTGGCCCATTGAGAATGTGAATTCTCGCTTCGTGCTCATAGAGAGCGTGAGGAAGCAACATCCCGAAAGTATGAAAACTCTAGGAAACGATTCTCAGAAAGTCGGAAAAGTCTCCTGGAATCCGGAGGCCTTTGGTGGGTTTGGAAGATGAATGCTTGTGTAGAAAGAAAGAGAAGACGAGTCTCTATTCAAACTCTGTAAGCGTTCGTGGGTTGGACAGTAGGAAGTCCTTCAGGAAGCTAGCTCTGAATGTTCTTTAGAAGACAGGTTAGAGAGTGAGTAAGAGAGCTTTTGTTTTTTAGTAAGCTTTCGTGTTTGTTCGTGAGCTTGTGTCTGAGAATGCTTGTGCGTGAGAGAGCATGTGTCTTCCAGAACGAAGACCTTAAGCTTTTATGGACAGCAGGATAGAAATTTTCTCTGGGCAAGGTGGCGTATTCTTCTTGGACTGACAATGGCGGCTTTCTCAGAGTTGGTGGGATTTGACAGGTGTGATATGATGGATCATTTTTCTGCTGAACAGTGCAACGGGTATCCCAATCATCTCATGCTTTTGTGACCGTTTCGTTGGTGCTGAGTTCATTGCTGCATTTTTTTAAAAAATCAGCTTTTAGGAAAGCAGGTGATCATGAAAGGATCGTTGCTTTTCGTGCACGTGTTTGCCTGCCAATTTGGGCCTGAGCCATAATAGGTTTTAAAGCCTTTTTGGGTCCGCCGCTACAGTACATCCAGTCAACGCTTGAGTTGACCGTCTGTATGTGAATTGACTGCCTGCTAAAATCTCGACGGTTAACGCTGGCGTTGACCGTCTTCGGCCTTCCAAGATTTGGGTCTTCGCCTTTTGTTGGGCCGTTATTTGAGTTGATCGTCCAGCAGGCCATTTAGGCCTTCTTTGACCGTAGGCTAGCCCATATTATAATAGACCCATCATAATCTAAATAAAATTTGACTGATTTAAGGGCTACAAAATAAGTTAAGAAACAGTCATAAACTTCTAAAATTCTATTGTAATTTGTAATATGTAGATTTGGGTTATGAAATTCATAAATCTAATAAAAAAATCTTTTAAATTAAGTTTTACTTTATGATACGTATTTAGTCTATTAATATTATTTGTAATTCTATAGTTATAAAACTATATACATATAAAAATGGACTCTTCCTCTCTCTTTTTATCATTTTTTCTTTTCAAAGGAAGGCACAAGGGGGAAGCTTATTGTGTAGAATGGCTAGAGAACTCTAGCCTTGGGGAGAATGCTCTCATCCCATTTGATTTAGGAGTTGAGAGCAAGGCAGGAGAGAAAAGTGTGTATTTATTCCTTTTTATTTTCTAATTATTATCGCACTTAATATTTTTCTCTAATTTTCATTGGTTATCTCTCCTTTTTTTTCTTTTTTTTTTTCTCTTTTTTCGAAGTTTGATATTGAGGAAGAAATTCTCACCCAAGGATTTCCACAAAAGGTATGTCAAATATCCCTGCAATTATTCTGTTTTAAGGAAATGATAAATTGCTTTCAAGATCATTTGAAAACACAGTATAATCAATGGATTTGAAGTCTTAGCATCTCATCTAACCTCTTAAACAGTGAATCCGTAGAATCATGCCTCAGGAAATGTTTTTATCACAGATCAAATAGTTACTTCTTCAAGAAAACAAAAATTGCGCTAAATTTTAGCTTTAATAATCGGTACTAACTGCAAATCGTACACAAATTGTTTGATTAAGTATCGAATTTCGAAAAGATTTTGAACTTCGAAAGTCTGCATGAAATCGAAAATTTTGTCCCACAATCTAGGGTTCCGACTTGTCTCACTCGAACAGCGAGAGCAGGACGTCAGCGAGATGATTCTCGAAAATTCCAGTTGCAGTGTCTACTAATAAACCGAAACTAACGCTATAGTGATGAATTGTTAGGATGCCCTAGAGAACTGTTCAACAAAGGATTTTTGATAGTGTCGAGGAAACTCTGGTATTGCACGCGAATATGGTGGTTTTTTTTTTTTTTTAAATCAAGAACTTGAAGTTGCGCAGATGCAGTAAAGTGGTTTTTGTCGTTTCAAATGGGGATTTGATTTTCTTTCTTAGTCGACGGTTTTTTCTATTTTTTGAAATTATTGAATCTGCTTCACTGTTCTTCGCTCTTTCTGTACAAAAATTTAGAGATCTTACTGATTAAATGTAGTCTCCTATACTATGCTGCCAACATAAGTGAAATCCAAATTCTCTACGTGTGCTATAAATCGAGCTTAATAGCCCAAAAAGATACCTAGTTGATCTTATTTAGTGAGATTGTATGATTTTATCATTATGTTCTTTTGAATTAAAATGAATAGGCGCCTTACTTAATGAAATTATGTGGTTACATCATCATATTCATATAATATATTGCATTTCTTTAGGTGGTAACTTTTTTGGGGATAATAAATTTGTTAATACCACTCTAGATGTCAATACCATTTGACTTTGTATTGAATCATAATAATTCTTGTTGAGTTTTGTTATAATTGTAGGATAAGAGAAAGTTATTCTTAAGACTTTGTTAGAGTCCATGTCGTTTTTCACCTACCAATATCTTCATAGTGGTGGGTGCCATAGAAGGATGGATAGATTTAGATAGGCTTTCTATTGAGCTTTATTAAGTTAAAAAAACCCTTATTTTGTACCAAAATTATCGAGGAGGTTATGCCATGGATTGAAAAGAAGTAATGCATGTAAATGAAAGCAAGTGGGACATCTCTGTATAATATTACAATCAAAAGGCATATTGATCTATTCCTTCCATCTCTAGTACCGAATCTGATTGCTTATGTGCTTTACTTAGTAATAACTATTACTTTGTACCCGATTTATTATGTATACTGCATCATTTATTTTTGATCCAAATTAAAGCGAAATTATGCTTTTCTTTTACTAGATCGAGTGAAGACTACTTTGCTGTAATTTGGGTGTGCCAATTTTTATAGAGATAGATGTTAAGAAACTCTATCCTTGTTGGTTGAATGTAATTATTTTACTGATTAAAAATAAAAAAGAACAGTGATTATTCTTTTATGTTTCTATTATACAACATTTTCAGTTACTATAACTTTTTTTTTCCGTTTTTGGCAACTACTATAGCTTATATAATTAGATTCAAGTAAAGCCTACAAGCTAATTCCCTCAATAATGAATTTATTGAGTGATACATGTATGCCCATTTTTTGGGTACTATTGGCCCATTAATCTTCTTTAAGACTTACTACATTAATACATTTCATTTACCATCCCATGGAATTGTATAATTCAAAAGAAAAAAACAAGTTCCTAGTTGTTAATGAAGCTTTCTCGGTCTTCTAATTATTTTTGAATGGGAAACGATAAGCCTTTTGATATTTTAAAAGATTGAGTTTCTACGAATTCATTGAGTTGGTATATTTAGCATCCATATCTGTTACTCAAGTCTCATGCTCCCTCTTTCACTGTATTGTTGCCCTCTGATACCTTGGCCTGGTCTCTTGAGTCTTACATATTAACTATTTCAGTTCTAAGATTGTTGTTTTGCATATATGCAACAAGTTTACAGAACACATGGTAGCTCACTATGGAATTATGCACTCAGGTGGAATCCCCGCCTGATTTCGGTGAGTTGAGAGGTCTTTGGCCTATGCCCTGTTCTTTGGCAGACTCATCAATGTTATGCACTTCTTTGGATTATGCCTTTTCTTCACAACAACCACATACACCAAAGTTTCAGCTTGTGACGGTAGCCATGATGCAGCAAGCGATTCTTCCAGTTTAGTGATCATCTGAAATCTGGTGAGAATGATTATGTAAATTTGATTAACATTCGACATGCATAAGCCAAGAAAACGAAATCGTTGTTCTCGACCAAAATCAGTCGATTGGTTAGAATATCTCAATGATGGTGAGCCCAGACTGGTAGTTCCAGTGGGCCCCCGATTTCAAGCAGATGTGCCAGAGTGGAAGGGGCCATGCAATGAGGAGTTCGGTCGTAGGGGTGGTGCTAACTTGGATGATTCAAGGTGGCTGGGTATCCGAACATGGCCAATCAAAGGCAGCTGTGTAGGAGCTGAAGGTGGAAAAATCGGAAAGGGGAGATCTGATTCTTGCAGCTGCACTTCACCGGGTTCTTCAGACTGCATCAAATTCCACGTTGCTGAAGAACGAGAGAGGCTGCACTCTAATCTGGGTCCCGCTTTTCGAAGTTGGAAGTTTGACGTGATGGGAGAAGACGTTTCCAAATCCTGGACCATGGAGCAACAGAAAAAATTCGATTCGTTGGTGAGAATGAACCCGGTGTCACAGGGTAGTAGTTTCCTGGATCCAGCAATGACATTTTTTTTATCGAAAACTCGAAAAGATGTCGTGAATTATTACCTCAATGTATATCTTCCCAAGCGGATTAGCATGAAGACCCATTTGGGATTTAAAGTACTAGATAGTGATGACGACGAGGCCGGAGATGCTACTAATGACACAAATCGACCTAAGAGATCTCGATTAAGTGGGTTGGATGTCAGAAAGCATGTGAAGTCACGGTATTTGGTAGACAGTGAGAAACAAGCAAATAGCCCTTCTGAACTAGCTCCACTTTGGTTGATTTAGAAGCATTGTTTTGTTGTTTAGTTCTATGATTGCTTCCAAGATAACCATTCACAATTTATTACTGGTGGAAGCAAATGATGGCCAAAACTTGAGGTCTCAAATTTTGATGATGCTGACGTTTTGACAAAGTACTTGTACTATCGAATGATATTGTATTGAATCACGTGGAATAGTGAAGATGGGTTTATATAGCCGATCTTATCTAGTGTGATATAGAATTTTTTTTGTGGTTATTGTCTATTATTGTATACTCTAATCGGTTTGAAAAGTTTTTCTTCTTTGTAATGTATCCTCACCATCTTGGAAGCTAACAATGGTGATTTTATCATGGCAAATTGGATTGATATGATCATAACATAAATTTAACATATTATATGTTCTCAAAATTCTAATCATCCAAATAATAATAATAAAACCCTAATAATTAATTATGTAGAACAATAAAAAATGGAAACACCCTAATAGGACTATTTGGCTTATCTCTATAGCAAAAACACCACAACTGTCATTATTTTAACTTTAATAAGCTCTGCTTAGTCTTTCATTTTAAATGTTTATTTGACTATTTGTGATAGAGTACAGTACAAAGTAGCAAGAATGGAGAAACAAGCAGAAAATTATCTTAGTTATGTTGATTTGCCAATCAAATACATTGCCTTAGATTATGTCTAATCAAATGTTTGATTTAGATCTTACCTGTATTGATCCTTCATTTTCCTGTGGCATTTGAGTTAGAGTTAGGTGCTCCTGCAAGTGGTAATTGTACTTTTGGGAGATGTTTTAGGAGGTGGGTTGTTCTTCCACTTAATAACATGGAAATAAGATGAAAATATGATCAAAATTAAAAAAATTTTGTTGTGTACTTTAAATTAGATTCGGACCCAAAAGCATTTGGATTGAATTTTTGGATCCTTAAATCCAAAGCTGCACAATACAAATTTAAATGAGAGTTCAAATGGATGGAATTAACTTCTCAATTTATCCTCTAACATTTATATTTATAATCTTATCTAACTAATAAATTAGAGGAAAAAAAGAAAGAGAGAATTATTCAATGATTGGAAGACTAGACTTTGCGAAGATTTTGTAGGTAGGAGATGCTATGGAAGACATGCTCTTGACCTTTTTAATATGCAAGCTTAAATGCTACAATTGCAAGATATTTTATCATAAGATAATAAAATTAATGGATCTTAAGATGCATTTATTATGCTAAGGGCTTTTTTATTTATATAGATTTTTAAACCATTATGTTGGGTGGTTGATGGCCGATAAGTTAAGTAATTGCCAGTAGTTCCTTTGAGGAGTTATTGACTATTCTTTGTGAGTTAGTTGTTGGTCATTAATTTTTTAAGAAAAGCTACTAATAGTTCTAAATTGATTTGTCATTACATTTTAGTGATTGCATGATTACCTTTATTTATGTTATCTTAGTTATTGTTGTAACTGATCTAACTGATTGACCATTGCATAACAGATAGTTAATCATTGCTAACAAAAATATCCTATTGCTACTGAGTAACTGGTATTCTATTATACTAACTATCATAACAATATCATTACTCAGTACACAATCATTTATCCATGTATATTGGTAACAAGCTAAGATAGTATTAAGGATAGAAGATTTATGAGGGAGGTGTATTTCAATTCTATTGTTCTATTGAGTTGCTGATGCATGACAATAACAAAATTATGCTAATATGTTACTATACTATACTATGATGGAATGAAATAGCAGGTGCTCCTAAAAGTGTTCTTGTAAGGATGGCAATAATCAGATAGCTGACTTTATGAGAGCGAATGGTCGATCCATATGAGGTACCCTTCTTTGATGAAGGCTCTCCCCTTGAGTTTGAAATGCCCCCCTTGCAATCTTGAAAATGTTGAAATATCAGGAATCCTAAGTTGTTTATTTGCCATGTACTTGTCGCGTATTAAAATATTAATTATTGTAATTTTATATATGAGTTAGTTTTGAATTAATTTTGAATATTTTGAATTTCGTTCTTGAATCAACCTTTGAAATTGAATCTGATTCTTCCTATTTATCTTCTAAATTCAAGTTATGTTCTTGCTTCTCGTCAAGGAACTCAATTTGATTATAACAAGAATCATTCTCAACATTGTCAAAATTTGTGTATGAAAAGTGTTTGAAAATTCAAGTTGATTGGAACATGAAATAATAGATCCATCCTCATCATCATCATCTCAAAAATCAATGTCATTAACGATAATAGGGTTTGCACAAAAAAAAAAAAAAGATTCAATGGAGGCCTTGAATTTGAGAGTAATTATGTGAATTAAGTGGCATGAACAAGAGATCATCCAAAAGTCTCCTTGAAGTGGTTTCATTTTTATCCTCCCCATGCTCACAATAATGAACATTTTATTTTAACAATTTAAACAATTATGATTATAATAACAAATTTAAATACATTGAAATAATTTTATAATCTTAACCTTTTAAATTATTGACACAAAATTGATAAATTTGTTGCACATATTAAGAATAGAATCTGCTATTCTATAAGTTCTATAACATAATTTTTATATTTAAATTCTCCCTTCGTATTAGTCTTGTATGAGGTTGTTCCACTTAATTTTTGTTGGTTTAATGAAATTCTGAATTCTTATGTCAAGAAATTCTATTTTTCACTTTAAAAAAGAACACAAATGACCTTTGCAAATCAATTTACGTAGCTGGATTTTAAGGCACGCACTTTAACAAAAATACTGAACACTTTTGATCCCAACTGATTCTTAAAATTTAAATGAGATGGAACATTGGCAACAACAAAATGAAGAATCCAATAAAGTACTTCTTCAGAAAATGGATCAGATGCTTGATGTTTGGTTGGTCTATGGATGTGGGGCGGGGTGTGATCGGTGGGGAGTGGTATTCAGCGGCGCTGCAATCAATTTTGGGGCGGCAACCCATTTTCTCATTCTAGTTTTTAGTTTTCACATTTATGTATGAGCCTTTTCAACCAACATTACGGCATAGAGTTGCATTATTGAGGGGGCTTTTCAGAAAACATTGCTCTTCTAGAGTTCATTGTTAAGGAGGCTTTTTGGAGACCGTGGCTCCGTGGCCGTTGTTCCTGTTGAGATTATTAGCGATGAGGATTTTTGGGAGCCCATCACTCTTACGACTATTGATCCCACTCATTATTGAGGCAGCTTTAGTCCTTTGCCTAGGAGGCTTTAAGGAAGCTCGTGGTTCTTGTGGCTATTACTTTTGAAAAGGCTTTTTGGGTGCCCTTCATTCCTTCTGTCATTGCTCTTGAAGAGGCCATTTTTTAATGTGAACACTATTTTATAAAACTCTCATGCCTCTGTATTCGAGTAAGGCTAAATTTATCCAACCCTCGAACCCCCGGGTCTTGTGCTAAAATTGTGTGTGACCATTTTCATAGTCGTTCGGACCTCATCCAGGACCCACACCTTCAACGGATGGCTCTTTTACGGATCAATCAGCTGTAACCCAATGCCCAAATAAGCTTTTTTTTGTCTTCAACAAGCAATCAAGTATTTGGTAAAAAAATGAGAATGGTAAAAGCAATCGAGCACAACAATGGTAAAAAAAAATTGAAAGTTTTATTCAATGTCACACATTGATCAATTACATTCTCGTACAAGTCTAGCGGAGTCGTCTACCTCTTGCACTATTTAAGTAGTTGGAATGATAGGAGACGTTACTGAAAATATTTTTCCATATGTGGCATTTTATATCGTAAGAATGAGATTGCAAGTTGGGGGGGTTATTAGCTCATAAGCATTGTCCAGAGTACAGTCACTATAAAAAATGGTTGGTCTCAAATAGGAGGTAACTTACTCTTGTCGCCCTTCTTTTGGTGGCCTCAATGCTCCTAAGAATCAAGTTGCCGACTTGCAAGACTTGGCGTCTTAACCCTCCAATTGTAGTAGTACATCTCTCGGCTGATAGGCTGCGATAATGAGTGCCACATTCCTTATTTTTTTATGGAGATCTAACTGTTGGCTGAGAAGTTGGGCATTCTATTATAAATCATAGCTGGATGTCCACGGACTCGAAGCCAATCTCAACAGGTATCACCATCTCCACTACGAAACACCAAGTTGTAGGATGTTTCCTTGGTGGCCTTTGTGGGTTTAATTCGGTATGCCCAAAGTACACCAGGGTGCTCATTGACCATGCCGGCTGACTTATCCAGCTTTGGGCAAAATCCCGCTAAAAATGGCGTGATTGGTCACCTCAGCTTGGTCATTTGTCCAAGGATAGGACACAGGCGAATGTGTAAACCGGATGCTCAATCGATTTCTAAAATTTGCATCTCATTGTCGGTGAGAATGACCTATGCAATGCCAAACTCGTACACTATTTTGTTGCACGAACTCTTTGAGATTGCTCTTCATAAACTGCAATTGGGCCTTTTATATTAATCACTTTGAGTAATGCCAAAAGAAGAAATGGTATACAAAAAACTTCTAGTAGAATGATTAGAAAGGTATTTCATCCAACTTGTATTTAGAACGGATTCTAATCTCACTCACTTTTTTCTTCATAATTATTAGCCTTCTAAACTCAAATAAAAAAAACAAAAGTATCTTCTTTAAGTGATAAAAGACTGGCTTTGATTATCTAACAGATGACTGACCCAATAACGACGGTACAGAGCCTTTTAAAACGCATTAAAAGAAATATAGAATAAAATGTAACACCTCGCGGTTAAACCGGCAAAAATAGGAAATTTTTTGAGGATGAAATGGGAAATTGATTAATTTATTGGCTAGGCTTGTGGCATAAATAAGGGGTCCATTAATTTAAAAAAAAATCCTTTAAAAATCTCAACTTTTGCATATTTAGAAACCAAAAGCTGCAATTTCAAAAAAGTGAGCTTGCTATCGCCGGTTTCAACTTGCACTGTAAAGAGATGTTTTTCAAAAGGATGACGATAGTAATAGTTGCTTTGAAATAAAATAGTAAATATTTTCATTTACAAACTTTTCCCTTGCTTCATTTTCACTCTAATTTAACTTCTTACTTTGTCAAATATGGTGTTAATTTCCAAGTGGAGTCCGGCATTTTCAAAACAACAATCATCACGATACATAAATACATAAGACAACAACCCATATGGTTTTATCTCTGTTACTATTATTTTGGAAGGCACTGCAAAAGTAAACAGTGAGTTGATTATTCTCTATACAAGGAGTTCGAAGAAACAGATTAACTTGCCTCTACAGAAAGGTTAAGTCATCAGGGAGCAAATGCGCACCTGTGATCTCAGCGGCAACCTTAAGAAGAAAGTCAGGGATATGGGGGTGAGACAACTTGAACCTACTTTTTTCCTGCCTTGCTCCTTCTATAGCTCTTCAATGGCGTCAGATAGAACCTCAATAGACCATTGTCAAGGTTGCTGGGCGAGTAGCTGGCACTCCGGTTCCGCTCAGGGACAACTTTGTCTTTCTTCCTGCCGAGATATTTAGTCTCAGTTCCCTTACCATCTGACCTAAGTTTTCCGTTTACTTCAATTGCAATATTCTCTGCAGAATTAGCACACAGGTATCCTGCATTTCCTCCATTAAACTTGTTTTCCTCAACGCATTTACCCTTTTTTTGCCGAAGCAGCAAACCCCAGATGGCCCACATTTTACTCCACTGCCGGCCCTTCTTAAACTCCTTTCCATTACTGCTACCTGAGGCAACATCCTTGGAAGCTGACTCAAAGCTCTCCGAGGCATCATCCTCGCGGGGAATTCCCTCTGGTGTCAGCAATTTTGTACCTTGAGAGATCTTGATGCTTGGAGGTGACACCATATCATTGGGTGCCGCATTTGTTTCTTCATCGATTGTAACCACCATATTCGTCTTTGAATTAACACGATCAAAAGAGTTTCCTTGCATCTGCAAATATACGCTATCTACGTATCCTGAGCCACCAAACTGTCCCCCATCCCCATTCAATACATTCGGTTTTTCTTCTACCAAGGCTCGATTGTCAAATCCATAGACAGACGCCATTGCATTCTCAATCACTGAAACCATCGGTGTGGTACCTCGTACCATTGTCCTGGTAAAATATCCGTCCCAACTAGTCCTAGATGGATTGAATGAACACCGTGCCTCATGGACGAAGGTTCTACCACCATCAACTGATGCCATGCCAAGATCGATCGAAAACCTAGAATCTGTATCGCAAGACCTCCTTCCAAGCAGATCAACTGATATTCTACCATCATCAACCGACTCCCTGCCTAGATCGACTGAAAACCTAGGATCTATATCACAAGGCCTCCTTCCAAGCACATATTCCCCAACCTCCGATTGCGTGTCCCTTAGCCCCCTTCCTCTCAGCCTTTCAAGCTGATTATCTTCCAGACTACCACCAGTATCACCACCATCTTCACCACCTGGTCTTCTACTGCTGTGCTTTCCCCTCCATTTTCGTAGTTTTCTACTGAACACAGACGCCCTAATTTCTTTAAAATCTCTTCTAATAGGCTTATTGTAACTCTTAAATTCCAGATCTATGTACTCTTTTATCGTCTTCATTTCCTCAAAAGCGTCAACATTTTGTCCAGTAATCCCCGCATTTGCATTTGGTAAAATCACATTCACATCCTTCGAAGCCCTAATTTCATCACAATCATCATCATCTTCTTGTTCTTCCTCTTCATTTATCTTCAGAACCGGGCATGTACCTCTTAGAAGCCCCAAGTTCTTTGATTCAATCTCGCATTTGCTATTACTTTCGTCATCTAGGTTAAACAAGGCCGAAAGAGTGTTCGGTCCTCTAACCTCGCAAGACCTTCGGCGCGGCTCGTACAAAAAGCCAATACTTTCGCATTGGTTGCCCGAAAACGTCTTGCATCGCCGGAGATCCGGCACTGTGGTGGAAGAGGAGCTGGCGTTTGCCCTGTCGCAGGCTTTGGCGGCGGAGACGGTTATTGAGGCCCTTGAAATAAGATTGGATGAGGAAGTGTCAGTGCAACCGGAAGGGTCGAGAAGGGAGAGGCGCTCGCGTAGGCAATGAGCGCAGAGACCGACGACAGGCTGGGACGGATGGCGATGGCAGGCAGTGGCACGGCGGGCCTTTGGCTGTGGCGGCAGTTTGAGAGTCATGTGCGGCGGCGATGCAGTATGATCGCTTGGCTCATTTTGGAGAGAGAAATCGAGAGGGAGATGGAACGGAGAAGTAGACGGCTGCGACGGTGGCGGCGTTGACAGTCCGCTGAAACCGTAACAGTTGGGAGGAGAGAACAGTGAAGAGCTGGACCTTGGGATTGGGACAGGGACGAATCCGGTTACTGGCATCACCCATTATTAAAAAAAATTTATAAAATACTTCAAAAATAGGTTTTTTCGGTAATTAGGCTTTAATAGGCATTTCGGCTTTTATTTAAAGATTTTCGATAACCCAATAAATCATTTTTTTTATTTATATTTTAGAACCATACATTAATATATAAATCTAACATTTCCGAACGATACACCAACGATGGGTGGATAAGAGTGGATGCTGCCACGTTACCATCTCTCAATTTCTGCCATCCATGGACGGTCACAATTTACCCTTTTTTTTTAATTAATTATTTAAAAATATAATTAAATTATTCAAGGTAAACCTCACTTACAAGTAAGCACACACACCTTATATAACATTCATTCATCCAACACTAAGCTCCATAGAGCATAATCCTTATAATAGCAAACTCACAACACTTTAAAGCCCAAATTACAGAAGTCAACAATCATATGTTCCCCTATTTTTATCCGCACCACAAAGTTTAGCAGCAACATAGAGCACTAATAGAAAGGTCTTAACACTGAATGCAAACTATCAATATCATACCCACATAAAACTAGCCTTAACATCCAGATCAATGTACCGGGCTGACCAAAATCCTAGACTGGCAGTACTCAGGTCCTTCAGCTTGAGGGCGAAGCCGACCTTGGGCTGGCAGACTTGGACATGGATCTAGACCGCGAGGGAGCACTCCGACTTGAATAGCTCCTTGAAGAATAGCTGCCATGAGATCGTCCCCTCCCTTTGAGGGATTTGGGCGAGCAATGCCGCGAATAGCTCCTCGGCCGTGGAGAGCAGCTGTGCAAGTAGCTCCTTGGCTGAGGTGAATGGCTGCGAGAATAACTCCTCCTGGAATATCTCCTCCCCGAGGTCCATCCTGGCCTAGGTGTATAGCTCCGAGAACAACTCCTTGAGCTCCTCCTCGGCCTTGGAGAGTAACTGCGTGAGTAGCTCCTCCTGGACCTTCTCGGCCTGGGAGAGTAGCTGCGTGAGTAGCTCCTTCCCCTCGGCGAATAGCTCAGGGAAATTGAACGGTATCGACTCCGCCCATAGTATTGCGAATATCTCGGGGAAATTGAGCGGTATCGGCTCCGCCTGTAGTATTGGTCAACAGGTGAATCCTCGCGGGAGTTCCAACTGATCGACCGTGAAGGTGACCTACGGGGTCTGTAGTAAGGAGAGCGTGATCTATCCCGCCTGTGGTATGGAGAGCAAGATCTCCCACGCTCAGATGAAACTGAATATCGTCTGTGGTATGGAGAGTAACTTGAAGAACGATGCCGCGCTAAAAAAAAAAAAAAAAGAGAGAGAGACTGCATCAGGATGCAGAAAGCAGTATTATTTAAAAAAAACTGTTTGGGGAGCAGACAAGAACAAACAGATGGTTTACACGTCACATCAAAATGTGCCTAAAGGGGAACCATAGACACCAGTCTTATTTGAATATCCTAAAAAGATTAGTGTTAAAGGATACTATTAAGTGACATGTCATTCCATCTATTCACTCTACCAGACCCCACATAAGAATAGATTAGATTAATGGATAGATGGCCCTCATGTCTCCTGATAAAAACCCCAGAGCATTTCCCATCCTAGAAAACCCAACAAAATGGAGAGAAATCTTACTGCGAATCCTCCTCAATCCAAGATACCGTCCGGGGGTTGGTGTTCGACCCCTGCACCTCCGAGCCTGAAAATAAACTAACTTGGTATAAGATTGCGAAATCAAAACCCTCCAATTTGCACCATGGTTAGAGAAAAATGCAAGTTGAACCAATGGAAAACAGCTATGAATAGACTACAATATCACAAGGTTAAATTCAACAGCGGAGATAGAAATGCAGGGCATACAACCCTCTGATTAATAGTCTGAAATTTTGCTTGATGTGATTGGTTTGATTTGTAGTTTGGAGAAGAGCGGCTACACACACCTAACCCTGCTGCCACAAAAACTTCAGGCGAAAAAAAAGCAAGCAATTCTCAAACTCGATGAAGCAATGGAAACAAATTATTTTCGAGCTTTCATCCAATTGTTTCCATCAGAAATTTTGAATATCGAGAAAAATTTAACAAAACAATATACCTTCTCAACAGTGATAACACGGCCTTCAAGCACAGAACGGTTTAAATACTTGACACATCGAGCAGCTTCATCTACAGTGGACATGGTGACGAAGCCAAAGCCACGAGATTCTTTAGTCCATGGGTCAGTCACAAGGTGAACATCCTCCACCTAATAGGACACTCAAGTTGAGGAGATTAAATAAAGCACCCAATTGACAACAAAATAATGAAAAACTGACTTGAGAAATAGAGAAACTAACCAACCATAAAACTCAAAAATCAAAAGGGACAGAGAATCTAAAAATACCTTTCCCTCACTTGAGAAATGCTTTGCGAGATCTCTCTTTGTGATACGTGTAGATAACCCTGTCACGTACAAATTATTTCCAGGATTTTCTACACTGCTTTCCCGGCTCCTACAATTACAAATAGAATCAACAACAGTCAGGCAATAATAATAGGTAACCTAGCATAAAAGAACTATGATCATAGCCAAAACAGTACCTTGATCGGCTTCTTGAGATAGACCTTGATCTTGACAAGGATCTTGACATGGCTCGGGGGGATAGCTTGTACGGGGATGGAGAATGAGAGTAGCGTGATCTTCGGGAGTATGCCATCTACAACAACATAATGAAAGCTGCTCAGAAGAGGAAAGCACACACTTTGACCTCTAACTTCACTTAAAAGCTCAGGAAGCAACAAATAAAAATAAGTGCTTCAATTAACACAGCAGTTGACTGAGCTATAATGCAAAGCAATTAAGAAAGAAATTAATACTAGTAGGATCTAAGTTACATGACCACACAAAAGGAAGGTAAAACAAGACGCACAGAGGCAGAAAGGCCATTTTGTTTCCCACATTACCAGATAGGAAACAGCTAAATCACTATTATTCGTGCTATTTCTTATACTGAAACTCTTGCTTTCCCTGCAAATATCCTAACAAGCCACATCCCACAAGCTACCAACAAAGTCTGATCATATTCACCATGCCATCACAGTATCCATACTGATGAAATGCTTATAGAAATCAATATAAACTCTGCACTATCTTTTGAGATTGTTGGTGCAAAAACTCAATTTCACGCACTTGCAATACGTAGATTTTCAAAATAGAAGGGTTCACTCTCATTTTTCCATCACAATTAAGCACCACTTAAGTTTTTAATCCTCCTTAGACTTTCAAGGCCTGTTACTACTACTGCTACTTAAATTTTCAGGTCAGTCCAAAACAAATATGTAAACAGGAACCTCTCTAAGTTAAATCAGGCCCATCAGATGAAATCAATGAGAAGTTAGCCAGAAAAAAAATACTCAGAACTCACACTTTCATAGGCAATGAAATCTGCTTTATATAATATAAAGTGACAAAATCGATTCAGATTGACCTGTACAACCAAAATTAAGCTCCAAACACGAACAAAATAACTTCAAAACTCCAAAACCCACCTACATTCAGCTACACTAATCAGGTAATACCTTCAGCTCAAGTACTCAAAATATTATCATGATATTATCATCCTAGCAAAGTTTCACAACCCATTAAACCCTAAAGTCAAGTCAGATATATAATTGAACTATCGAATCCACATAATATCAATTATAAAGTTAGATAATGAAGATGATGGAAAAAAATCCAAGGACCCAATATTTGCTAGCAAAACAAATGAGAGGCTACTAGGGTAGATGAAAATGAATAGCTTACTTCATTTGTCGAATTTACTTGTACACATTGAAATATTGAAATCCCTTCTTTTTAGCAATTGCCGCATCAAACATTAGCTTCTTCTTCCTACACGGGGTTTGATTTGAGTTCTGTAATCATCGTTCCAAGTACCAAATGGCATAAAAATCGTTTCGTGTTTTTAGCTAAAAATTCATCTACTTCTGTCTTTTCCTCGACCAATCGATGTTAAAATTCCTGAATCTTAGTTCAACCTTTCCACGTATAAATTTGGTCAACAGAAATATGTACCAGAACATAAAATATTTATCAGATCTACCCATGCCGTCGCTATTATTTGGCATACAAAAAATTTTAACCTTCTCTGCTGAGATGTGGAGAACAATCATGCCCACGGTACAAAGAATTATATGATTCTATCAACAAACAGCAACAGAAAAATTCGAAATTGCCTTCTGAACCTGATATATTTATATTTACTCCGACCATTGGCGAAAATTTTAAACTTCTCTGCTAAGATGTAGATAACAATCAGTCTACGGTACACAAAACCATAGAATTCCATCATCAACGAGCAAAAGAAAAAAAAAATTCAACACAAAATTATAGAATTCCATAATCAACCAGTAACAGGAAATTCGAAATTGCACACCGAACCGAATATATTTACTCCGACCGTTGAAAAAAAAAACAGAAAACATTTTTTTTTCCAGACGATTGACCGATGTTACCTTTCAATTAGAGACTTGCACCAGCCTACGGTCTTGTGAACACAATTTTCTCCCTCTCCCGTATTATCAGAGAAGACGTTATATACTGGAAGCCCTAGAAGAAGTTTCTGGAGACGCTGAACGCGTACGCAAGATGAATCTTTCATTCCGGTTAAGTTCATTTTCGCGCCCGTTACAAGCCCCGCAGAAGCTTTCGTTTTTATAATTTGTTTCAAAAGAATTTTTATCTAAATTATATAACTTTTATTTATACTTCTAATTTTAACAAAATAAACAAACGAAAATAATATTTATGAAATATAAATTTGATTGGTATTGATACCCAATGCCCATTAAAAAATCAATTCTCATGAAATTAGGCCTTGATGCCATAGATACTTAATAGGCCCAAGAGGTCCAAGCAGCCAAGTCAGCCCGTGCGAGATAGTGGACTCAAAATCCACCCGAGCCCATGAATCCAAGATCAGCCTCCTACGTCATCATGTTTGCAAACCCAACACACCAGAGATTTAGTAGTTGACCCTGTCAAACTACAGAAAGAATAATGATCTGCAGGGTACGCCTGATCACTGCAGATATAACGACGCGTAAAGTCAACAAGCATGTATGCAAACTCTCTGACGTAGTAAACTAGATTGGTAGAGTTGGTGGCAAACTCATCTGCACATGCCAGCGCCACATGGACATCTCATAAAGGAAGACTCAATTACTATAAATATATTAACTGTCTACCCAACAAAGAACTTAAACATTCACTCTTGTGTAGCTTCTATAAAGAAAGAAAAGAGAAAAGGCTTAAAAGTAGTCTATGACTTTCTGTAATCTCATCCTCTCTTATAACTAAGCACAATAGTTAAACAAGTTTTCGAATAAAAGTCTCGTGATTTTTTTTTCTATTTAATAGAAAATTTTTTACGTAAAATCTCGTGTGTTATCGTCATCTTCTTTTTCCCTACCTTCCAT
The DNA here is from genome assembly GCA_033239525.1 of Nepenthes gracilis. Classification (NCBI taxonomy): domain Eukaryota; kingdom Viridiplantae; phylum Streptophyta; class Magnoliopsida; order Caryophyllales; family Nepenthaceae; genus Nepenthes; species Nepenthes gracilis. The sequence goes on from BSYO01000011.1 coordinate 20,891,718, forward strand.
ACCATATTCATTAACCTAATAAATCTTACCACATACTTTATGTTGCACGGGTTCCATTCGAGAGAATCTAGAAGATCCACAGACTCATTTGAATCTTTGTCCGTATGGTAGCCGAAACCCGAGAACATAACAAAATTATACATATATATTTTTATCTTAATTTCAAATGTAAATTTTACATTAAATCCAATTTTTAAATAAGGTCAAAAAATAAATATTACTTTATCTCATACCATATTATTCTAGATTGTTTAATTATTAAGTGTAATTTCAGATTTAAAAAAAGCATAATGTTAAATAAATGTTACATAATTTACTTAGGGAAATGCTATTATTTTTTTAAAAAAAATCCCTAAAGTTATGTTTTGATGACTTAAATTATTAAAATTAATTGATTTTCTAATACTTCCATGCGTTTTAATATGCTTTTAAACTTTTTAAATTGAGAACTACTAAAGAAATTGAAAAGATTTTTTGATAATTTTTTTTAAAGGCCAATTATTATTGCTTTATTTAGGGGTAAATATTGCATGGTTAGATGCCAAGTTAAAATTTATCCGCAATTAAATTGTAATTATGGTTTGGAACTTTATTAAACCAAGCCAAACTATTAATTGTAAAACTGTCAACATGTGAATTACTTTGATTTAGGAGTAAATACAATTTGTAGTATTAAGCTCACTAATCTAAAATTTTTATTTAATTTAATATGTGATATAAAAATACGAATACATAGGTAATAATAATATCATTTACATATTCCAAAATAAACATAATAAATAAAATAATGAATAACAGTAGGTTTGAGTTTTATGGCTGCAAATTTTCAGCACCTTCAGCTTTAGCATTCCACCATGTTGGGGTCACTCCTTCGTGACATTTGTGTCTGTGGACTCAAAGGAAGAAAAGCACGCTGACTTTTGGAGTGATTCGAGAAGCTTGTCATGACGGACGAGGACTCTTTAGAGGCATCATATCCGAGAGGTAGTTGAGGACATGGATGAGGACGCTGGAAGCCTAGGCGTTGACTTTCTTTCTCCGTAGGCTTGCTGTAGCCGCGTTTTACAGGTAGGCAGTTGACCCATTTTGATTGGAGGTTGAGGCGGCTACAACTTTCAAATGTGTCAGGTCTGCCACTCTGGCACGTCGGGCGTGTGCCTGCCATGGTAGGCCTATGGGGCGTGGTCCTGCCACCCTACTGGCAGTAGGATGGCTGGCCGGGCCTAGGCCCCTTGTGTATATATATAGAGGCTTGTGCCCTTACTTATTTGGTGCGTCTTGGAGTGCTTGTGGTGTCTTAGAGTGCTTGTACTATGTCTTGGAGAGCATTCTTGAAGTGAGTTTTGAGAGAGCTATGTGCAAGCCTTGTTGTAGAGATAGAGAGAGACACTTTTTAGAGAAAGATTGAGTAATACACACTTGTGATTGTTTTCTTTTGTTTGGGTTTTGTGTAGCTAAGATTCTTATAAATAATCTATACTTTATAGTGTATTCTTTGGTGGTTTTTTTCTTAGTTGAAGAAGGGTCATTCCAGATTAAAACTCTCGTGTGTCCTCTCTCGTTTTCTTATCTCTACTTTTGGCCGTCTGTTCGAGAGCTCCGCTCTGTTGCTGTCTAAGTATTTTGTCCATTCAATCACCGTGCCTTCCATTTTATGCCAACACTCCAGGCCTCAAGCTCCGAGCAAGGCCCTTCAGCGGCCCCTAGGGCTCGCTTGCCTCGGCCGCCTCTAAAACTTTTGGCTCCGGAGGCTCGAGGCTACGCATCTCAACAACCGCCTCAGCTCCTGCCGCCTCAAGGACTTCCTCGACCTCCCCGGCTGCGACCTGAACTATCCAGTCCTCATAGACGGTCTCCTTAACGGCAATCGTGGGAAGGTTGAGCACAGGTTCCCCGTGCGAGGAGTCAGCAATGAATGGAAACCCATATTGGGTCAAAGTTAGCGCATCGACTCGCTCAACCTAGGCATTGACTACCGAGTCACCCGCAATCGAAGCAAGGGGTACGGGGGGCTCGTTGTCCCTCGATCGACTCTACGGCCCCTGATGCCTGGCCTAAATACAAAGCAAGAGCAAGAGCAAGAGCCATCCTCCTCGAAAACTTCCCAAGACCCCAAATCCTCTCCATCATGGCTCGATCCTCACAGGAGGAGAAGTCAGACGAGGTATCCCACCGCTTGGGCAGCTTGTTAGAGGACTCCCGAATAACTAACGCCCCAGGCTTCCTTTTGATCTCGGCAAGCATCATGGGGGCCGCACCCACCCCTAAAAGTGAGGTTCCAAGTTGACCTCAGGGAAGGCCTCCGGGATCAACTAGTGGCCTTTATCGTGGAAGGTATTGACGTGCTCTCGGATGAGATCCGTCAGCGGCCTCCCCCTATCCTTCTCACAATCTCCCAATGTAGAGACGAGGTAAACGCTCACGTTATCCCACTCGTTGGAAGGCGCCCACCCCTAAGGGACTGTCAAATAAAAACATCGATCTTTTCACTTCTTAGTTGAATCTGAGTTCTCCTTGCGAAAATGAAAATCTAAATGTGAGGACATCGAAATCTAGTCTTCTCTCTAGTTGAACCGGAATATTACCTTCACTGAATTGATGCTAAACGTACAACCGTAATGAGGGGTGAAGACGCACATAGAAACTAAGTACCGAACAGAATTGGGATGAACCTCACAATTAGGACACCCAGACCTGTCAAGATCTCATATAGCACTGGAGCTACGAGAAAGCGAATCCCTCTTTTTAGACAAGTCTCGTAGACAGTGATGAACCTTTCCAGTGAAGAGTGCGCCCTGTCGTCCTCATTTGACAGCAGGTAAACCATATCCCTCAAAACTTTGTACCGAGTAAGCAGCGACTCAACCTTGCAGGCAGTGAGAACGGACTAGATCTTGTCAACCTCATTTAGAGCCATGCATGGAGAAACATGAAAGGAACACAAACACAGAGTGATTTGAAGACAAAAGAAAAGTGTGGCAAATGGCAAATAGCCCAGAGTTTAAAGAAGCAAAAACTCAAGTTGCAAACGGTGTTGCATGAAAAATCGAAGAGCCGCCCTTATAATGGTGGCCGCAGCACGCGTCCACCCCATGGGGCGACACGGCCCATCCTTTCTCATCGCCCATAATGATGGCCTGATGCCATGTTCCCCTACACGAACGGTGCCTTCCAAACAAACTTGAGATGTCCAATCAACAAAAATGCACCGGTTCCAAGAGGACCCCACTTGCTAGATCAACGGACCCAACAGCGTACGACCCTAGTAGGCTCGAGGTCAATCTAACCGGCCTGTCTCCCGATCCCGTGTCTAGAATTGGTCATTGCGAGTCTACATCACCAGAAGAACGAGTCACCAGAAACCCGGACGATCCCTCTGAAGAACATCTAATAGCAAGAAGGCAGCATTAAGTTCAACAACACACATCATGCAATATTGCTCAGAATAATCGAGACATTTCATTAAAGATCTAGTATATACATTTGAAGGAGACTATTGGCCTCAAAATACAAGAAGGCAAAACGAAGATCCTATTTTTGCCTACGGCCTACCAAGGCGACCATCTCGGGGTCATGAATGACTCAGTTGGCCCAACGCAAACCCCTGACCGTTTATTGGTAGTTGTGACAGATCAGGTTATTTTTCTTAAATAACCTCCGTCAATAAACACATAACTTAAGCCCAATAAAAATAATATAAGATTTCTGTAGAAAATTGAGCAAAATTTCGTTAATAAGTCGGACGTTTGCCAAAATATAAGCACCTATATAAAACCCTGTACAATAATCCACAATAATTTCGCAAATAAAGACAACTTAATTCCACAGGACCTCCAACTGCTACGACACCACAGGTGGCATCGACTTTATGACTCAGGTATAACGTCAGCTAGAAATGATACCCACTAAAGAAAAACCCATCATCACCACAATAAGAAAAAACCTGCGAAAGTATAATAACCATATATACAGCTAAAAATGACCATACAATTATTCACAGTAAAATCATCATCACAGAAGACGTAGAATATAAATTCTCTGAGTACTCAAAATTAATTACAAGTTCCTGTTTTATATATAATAAACAACTACGTCCTCAAACTCTGCACTTGAAATCAGCTGCCTATCAAATTTCTACTGCCTACTCAGTCTCATCAGGTACCAAAGCATTCTCATCTGAAAAGAGAGACAGCAAGTGTAAGCGTACAACTCAGTAAATATAATCATACATCACTACAACAGACAGATAAACAATGAAAACGATAAATAGATGGGGGAAGACATATACTTTCAATGAAATAGAAATATGAGAGGAAAGGGGATATCTGGGATCGCCTGGGTCACATGTTTACATTAATTACATTTTATACATTCTCATTATTTTCATTAATCTTTGCGGACCAAGGCTAATAGGTCGTACTAGCCAACGATGCAAGTGAACGATGAAAGAAATGTGTTCGCTACACATTCTAAAGCATCGATTACATTTTAGCTTGCCAAGACTCAACCATCACAATTTGGCCCATATCATCCGAGGATCAAGGCAATCCTCGTTTTTTCACAATAGTGTCCTAAAGTGTACCACGAACATCACCCTCCGCCATGAATGGTCGAAGTATTCCTTGGATTTCTACCGTAATGAACATGACAAACCAGAGGGCACCACCCAATTAATATAAGTCCATGGTCCAAGTTTCAAGATTTGTCTTTCCTTGAAGGAAGATCCACCATATTTCATTTACATTCTCCAATCGGGAGATCACATTTCCATCACATATCTCCATCTGGGAGATCAAATCCATCATATTGTACTTTGTGGATTTTTCTTCATTTACTTGTACTATTCATATATTTCTTTTAGACTTAAATCTTTTGACACTACATTTCATGTGCTTGGACATTAAATATATGGAGGAGAGCGAAATTTCTTACCTCAACATACCATTTCACCTTGGAGGTCCTCTGGAGCACAATTCTTCACAATTGGAGTACCATTTCTTATTTCCAGGGCTTACAATATAGCATGAATACTTGGACATAATTTTCATAACAATTAAATGGAAGTAAATCATGTGAATTCATACATTCATCTCGGGTGAATAGTGTCAGGGGCATTTAGAGATTCCGGACGCAGCGAACGGGTCGATTTTTATAAAATCGGGCATCCGGTCGATATATATGTATAATAAAGACGTGGTGATTCACATTTTGAAGCCAATTTAACAAAATGCAATGGGAAAAATGGAAAGCCCCATTCTCACGTGGGTTAGGGTTTGGCAGAACCCAATCGGACGAATTGGACAACAATTTGGACAAATAACTACATATTCATTAATCATTAATTCTAAGTTTCATTATTTTCACATTTAGGGTAGGTATCGAGACGAAAATACCCGATAAAAAACGAGTAACAATCGAAAGAGAACGAATAGTGAGTATGAGAACACTTACCTCGACGCGTACTATCACTTTTATAATTAGCTCTCAGACGGATTCAAACTCTGCTGTCTCGATCTCCTCCTTCTCTCTCTTTCTCTTCCCTCTCTCCCTCTTCCTTTCTCTCCGAAATTGTCCAGAAATGCCTCGAAAAAACCACGCACAGCCTTTTATAGGCAGTCGGGCGCTTGAGCGCCACCTAGGCGCACCACCTTGCCAACGTTGTGCCTCGAACGCCCACTAGGCGCATGGCGAGCGAGAGGTTCTGTTTTTCACGCCCCGTCGGCACTCAAGCTCAACTAGGGCGCGGGTCAGGCCCGCATTGAGTCCGCAGCAAGCCTACATTGTTTTTTCGCCATTCGAGACCCGTTTTGACCATTCTAACCTAATTTTTCACATCTTTAGACCCTAATTTTGATTACATAACCTTTGTGACGACCCAAGCTCGGATCCTCAAACCCGACCCGAACCGTCACGGTGAAAATCTCAAATCATTTCCAATTTCAAACATTACAAATCATTAATTAACTCAACATCATCAAAACATCATTAATAATCCTCATAAATGCATCATAAATTAAATATCCATAATAGTAATAATAATAATTTCAATAAATGATGTCAATGTCCCAAAATACCAATTTTCATAAAGAAAATCTAACGAAAGTCGAACAACAACTAAATCAAAATCTTAAATCTCCGTCCGGAGAGCCTCAATCTCTGAGATTACATTTGCCTGGAGTCTACTCACGTGATCTCTTCTATCATGATGTCAACCTGTCTACTTTGAAGCCAAGAAAACATAAGGGTGAGCTAAAACCCAGCAAGTGATAATACTAAAAAATGGTATACAACAATAACAATCTCGGATACCAACTACAAAGTCTCAACATCACTCTAACCATCTACTATATCAAAGTAAATTACAACACGTCGTAAATACGACTCTAGGTAAAACAGGTCCCACAAGACCCGCACATCCAAAAACAACAAGAGTGCCAATGAACAACGGTAATCCCCTAGAGGCTGTACTCGTAACATACCGATACCATTCGTGATACCCATCGTCAAATGATATCCCTGATATCATCTCCTACGATGGTCACATGGTTATAAGCATCCTTCCACGATAAACATACCTCATTATCACAATGATACGGAAATCAGTATCGGATAAATATAGACCATGCTAAGGTGTCGTAGCCTCCCATTCGACTAGATACCTTAGGGTTTTCATACGCTTTTCTTTACCTTGACCGAAGGAAACCAACAATTCACATACTCACACAACTAAGTATAACGTAAAGAAAGTTTTGCAGCATCAATAATAGGAACGTCGTTCGGTGCTAACACAAACCGTACTCACTCTATCAAATCTAACACGGAGGAATTTATCACGGAACGATGAAAGAATAAACATAGACCGAATTATTATTTATATATTTAACTCAACCACTTTAACTATTCTTTCATTCTATTCCGGTTCAATGCCTACTACTAAGGCCAACATTTAATTTATCACATAAAGCAACTAATTCTAACAAAAATAGGTTGTCCTTCTGTAACAATTTAAACATTCACGGTCACGTTATTGGTTCTCGCACACACAACCCCTTTCCACATATTTTATATCCATTTTATTAACATCCATCCTCAACATACATCCTACCCAATATATATATGGTATTCGCCCACAGCTGCATATATATATATATATATATATATATATATACACCCACATATATATATATACACACACACGCACCATTACTCCACACACACACACATATATATACTCATACATCAATATACACCCATATATATATATATACACACACACACATATATATATACACATATATATACACACACGCACCATTACTCCACACACACACACATATATATATATCCACACCAACTGCCAAGCCCACGGCCCAACTTCGGTTACCCGTTAATCGAAGCCCAGCCACAGCCCAGTACATCGCTACCCTCAAACCGAGCCCACAGCCCAATTACCTGGCCCACTACACACACACACAGCCTAATCACTGGCCCACTAAAAAACACACACACGCACACAGCCCATTGCTCATCCACCCACGGCCCGAGTTGCTTCAACCTCAACCCACACATACACAAACAGACTGTTGGGCGCAAAACGCGGAAGACAAAGGTGACCGAGCGGACAAGGTTCTCGGACAGCCAAACGGAGCAGAGCTCTCGGACGGACAGAAGCGTAGAGATAGAGAACGAAAAGAGAACACACCAATTTAACGTGCAAAACCCTTCCTTCAACAAGGAAAAAACCACGAAAGAATGCACTATAAAGGATTGTTTATAAGTGTTAGCTACACAAGCTCCAACGAAAGAAAACAATCTACAAGTGTGCAACTTCTCTCTCTAAAGTGTTTCTCATTCTATCTTTACAAGCTTGCCCACAGCTCTCTCTCAAAGCTTCCTTACAAAATGTCTTAGCTCTCACACATTTACAAGTAAGGGCACAAGCTCTATATATACACAAAGGTAGGGTGGACAGCCAGCCACCTTACTGGCCATAGGTTTCAGAACCTACGCCCCTAGGCCTGCCATGGCAGGCGCATTCCTGTCCTGCCAGATGCAGACCTGACACCTGGGAAGTTGTTGCGCCACAACTTCCAAGCAGGGTAGGTGACCAACCCACCTGCAGAAACGGCCGTAGGAGGCCTATGTGAGTAGAGTCAACGTCTACACCTTAGAGTCCTCGTCCACGTCCTCTCGGACATGACGCTTCAACAAAGTCCTCGTCCATTCTTCCAATGGAGTCCGCGGATTAATGCCACTCGGGAGTGACCCCAACAAACTTCCCCTCACGACCGAGTGGGAGTGAAGTTAGTTAAACCTGCAATGTCACAACAAGCTTCCAGCTTTCCCTTTGGCAAAACTTTGGTCAACATGTCTGACCCATTATCGTCCGAGCAGACCTTTCCAATTGATAGTCGCCATCATCATCAAAACATCTCTCACCCAATGATATCGCACGCCAACGTATTTTGACCGATAATGGAATGAGGAGTTTTTAAATAAGTGAATGGCACTTTGACTATCATAAAGGATCTCATACGCCTCCCCCGCCTTAGACCCATTCTTGACAAACCTCTTCATCCAAAGCATTTCCTCTGTGCCCTGGCCACGATAATAAACTCTACTTTTGTAGTCGAGAGAGCGACGCACTTCTGTAATTTGGACCGCCAGAGACCGCCTCCCGCAAATTTCACCAAGTATCCTGGATGTTGATTTCCGAGAATCAACGTTCCGCCATGTCTCAAGGCCGTGTACGCATCGGGCCGAGGCTCCCTTTTCCAAATCGCAAACCCGTCTTGGATGTCCCGCGTAGATATCCGAAAATCCACTTCACCGCACCAATACCCATACCCGGGTTTGAGAGGAATCGCTTACAAGGCCAACCGCATGAGCAATGTCCGGCCGCTGCACACACGGCCGCGTACATCAAGCTTCCAACGGCCGAGGAGTAAGGAATCTTACTCATTCGCGCTTTCTTGTCCGAGGATCTGACACCGCTTGCTACCTGACCCTAAAATGGTTGCCAATGGATCTCGATGACAGCTTAGACTCTTCCATGTCAATCTTTACAAAGACTTTTTCAACATAGCCTTCCCGGGATGCCTAAAGCTTCTTGCCCTCTTTGTCGCGAAATTTCGATCCCAGTAACTGTTTACGGCCCGAGGTCTTTCTGCGGCGAAAGATCGCCCTGGGATTGCTTCTTCGCCTTACGATCCGAGCACTATTCTCGTCCGACCACCAAAGATGTCATCTACATAAAGGAGAAGGATGACAAAGTCGTTTTCTGAGAACTTCTGAACAAAGACACAGTGGTCCGAAGAAGTCTTATGGTACCCTTGTCAGACCATAACAGACTCAAACTTCCGATACCACTGTCTCGGAGCTTGTTTCAGCCCATACAAGCTCTTCTTCAAACGACAGACAAGTCCTTCCTTCCCTTTGACTGCAAACCCTTCTGGTTGCTCCATGTAGATCTCTTCCTCGAGATCTCCATGGAGAAAAGCTGTCTAGACGTCCAGTTGCTCAACCTCCAAGTCCAAAGCTGCTGCCAATCCGAGCACTACACGGACCGAGAACATCTTCACAACGGTTGCGAAGATTTCATCAAAGTCAACGCCCTTTCGTTGACCAAAGCCCTTCACCACAAGTCGCGCCTTGTGTCTTGGCTTACTTGTGTCCTCGGTTGCCTTCAGGCGGAAGACCCATTTATTCTTTAGAGCCTTCTTCCCCTTGGGCAATTTAGCCAACTCAAAGGTATGGTTTTTATGAAGAGAAACCATTTCTTCCTTCATGGCTTCAAACCATTCATTCTTCTGAGCGCTACACATGGCCTCATCAAAACTCTCTGGTTCTCAGGCATAAGTGAGGAGGACAAACTCACTTGCTGGAAGGCGGACGGACGGACGCCTCACTCTGGACGACCGTCTTGCTGGGGCAACCTTGGCCTGAGGAGGTGCCAAATCTTCAACCAAGTCCTAAGTCGCGGGAACCGCCTCACCTTGGTTGCCTGCCACACCTGAGCCGCCGACATCGGACTCAGAAGGCACTGGACGGACAACATCAAAATCAACTCTGTCCGTCCGGGAAGTAGTGGGAGGAGACCTCTGCTCCTTCCTAATGTCCTCGATGGTCTCGTGCTCAACGAAGACCACGTCGCGGGACCGCACCAGCTTCTTTTCCTTTGGGTCATAGAAACTATACCCAAATTCATCCTCGCCATAGCCCAGAAAGACACATTGCATTGTCTTTGGCTCCAGCTTGGTTCTTTCATCTCACGGAACATTAACAAAGGCTTTGCAGCCGAAAGTCCGAAGATGGCTCTACACTGGTTCCTTTCCGGTCCAAATATGCACTGGAACTTCCCCATCCAGAGGCTTACTGGGCGACCGGTTGATCACGTGGGCGGCCGTCCTCAAGGCCTCGGCCAAAAAGATCCCAAAGCTCCGGCCTCGGACAACATGCACCTGACCCTTTCCATCGTGGTGCGATTCATCCCTCTCGGCCACGCCATTCAACCGTGGCGTCTTAGGTGGAGTTTTATGATGTTTGATGCCGTGAGCTCCACAATAGGCATCAAACATCCCAATGTATTCCCGCCGTTATCGCTTCGAACGGCCTTTAATCTCCTCCGGCCTCTCGCTCAACGAGGACATGGAATCGCTTCAAAGGTTCCCGCGACTCCGATCTTTGGTCTTCAAAGGGAACACCCACGCCTTCCTTGAAAGGCCACAATAAAGGAGACAAAATATTGTGCCCACCAAATGATTTCTCTGGGAGGGGACCACACACATCAGTGTGTACGAGCTCCAAAATCTCGGACCTCTTGGAAGACACATCTCCTGAAAAGGAGACTCTGCGTTGCTTCCCCGCCATGCAATGAGGGCAAGTCCTCGGCATGTCTCCATCCATCTCCGGAATGAGACCCTTTTTCGCCAGATGACTCATGCCATGCTCACTCATGTGTCCGAGTCTTTTATGCCACAGGTCCGAGGACTCCACACTCCCTGTAGCATTTACCTCTGCTACCTCGGCCTGGGCTTTCACCACGTAAAGGCTTGAATCCTTTACTCATCGGGCAACTACCATGGAGCCCTTCACCAGCTTGAAACTGCCGTCACAGAAGACGTTGCAGTGGCCTTCATCATCAAGCTGTCTCACTAAAATGATATTCATCCAAATATCAGGGACGTGTCAGACGTCCTTCAAAATCAACCGTGCTCCAGTGCTCATCAACAAGGTGATGTCGCCACGTCCAATGAACTCGGACGTCTCCCTTGTTGCCCCATTCTTAACACTCCGGGCGCACGAAGTGTAAGTGGAGAACAGATTCTCCCGGAGGTGACGCGTGGATTCAAGCGCGAGTAATCCACTACCCAATCCGAGGACTGCTCGGCCTTGCCCACTCGGGCCTCGACTCGTGGGCCAAAAGGAGATCTTCTCCTGTCACAACAGAGACCGAGGACTCTCCCTCGCCATGTCTCTTCTCGCCTTCCGCTTGGTAGCGTTTCATGCTTCCACTTATAACAAAACTTCTTGATGTGGTCTTTCTCGCCACAATGGTGGCACTCCATGTCTGCACGGAACGTGACTTACTCCGCCTTTGTCTTCAGACTTTGGGCCACGTCCTCGCTCCTTCCCCTACATTCGGTGACAAGGACTTGAGGCCGAGAGGTGGACGTGCCTTGAGAACGCCGTCGCATTTCCTCGCCAAGACCGCTCCTTTGGCCATCTCTAAAGTCACCGCGCCGTTTGGAGTCAGATTGGCAATGGTGATCCTCATAACCTCCCATGAGTCCGGGAGGGTTGCTAGCAACCATAGTCCGAGGACCTCATCCTCGAACTCGATCCCCACGCCATTCGGCCCTATCTACGCACCTCCAAACTCATTCAGTGATCGGCGATGATGACCTGGCCTTGACCGCACTTGCAGACGCCCGCATCAAGTGAAAGATTTTGTTATTTCCAGATTTGGAGGCAAAGAGTTTTTGCAGCTTCTCCCATAGCGTCTTGGCATTGGACTCGCCCAACGTGGTTGTACATGTTGTCGCCCACAAACCGCCAGATGTAGCCGCACACTCGCTTGTGCTCGAACGTCCACCGCCTTTCGTCCATTTTGTCACCGGCTGGCTTTGCGGCAAAAACGGGATTATGCATGGACTTCACAAAAAGCAAGTCTGACATCTTGCTTTGCCAAGAGTCAAAGTTTGATCCGTTCAAACAGATCATTTTACTTCCAACCTCCATCGCAGCCAGCAACAAGATAAAGAACCAAAATCTCTGATACCACTTGTTGGCGCAAAAACGCGGAAGACAAAGGTGACCGAGCGGACAAGGTTCTCGGACAGCCAAACGGAGCAGAGCTCTCGGACGGACAGAAGCGTAGAGATAGAGAACGAAAAGAGAACACATCAATTTAACGTGAAAAACCCTTTCTTCAATAAGGAAAAAACCACGAAAGAATGCACTACAAAGTATTGTTTACAAGTGTTAGCTACACAAGCTCCAACGAAAGAAAATAATCTACAAGTGTGCAACTTCTCTCTCTAAAGTGTTTCTCACTCTATCTTTACAAGCTTGCCCACAGCTCTCTCTCAAAGCTTCCTTACAAAATGTCTTAGCTCTCACACATTTACAAGCAAGGGCACAAACTTTATATATACACAAAGGTAGGGTGGACAGCCAGCCACCTCACTGGCCATAGGTTTCGTAACCTACGCCCTAGGCTCGCCATGGCAGCGCACGCCCCTGTCCCCGGATGATGGCGACTGACACTGGGAAGTTGTTGCGCCACAACTCCCAAGCAGGGTAGGTGACCAACCCACCTGCAGAAACGGCCGTAGCAGGCCTACGTGAGTAGAGTCAACGTCTACACCTTAGAGTCCTCGTCCACGTCCTCTCGAACATAACGCTTCAACAAAGTCCTCGTCCATTCTTCCAATGGAGTCCGCGGACTAATGCCACTCGGGAGTGACCCCAACACAGACAGCAGCATCACACATACACACCCACACTTTACACTCAGCTGAACACACTCAAGCACCCATAGCAACACACCCACGGACAACAGTACACACCCACACACTGCACACAACCTAATACACACACAGGCAACACACACCCACCGCAGCAGCACACCACACTGCTCACACACACACACACACACACACAGAGACTACGCCCACACTGTCAACACACAGATGCAGTACATATATATGGTATCCACGTCCATAAACCGCGCACAGCATACTCACACATATACTTTTATATGCATTTATATACAACATCCTTTTATACTTACAAATATACATATGTTACATCAACAATTCCCAAATTCTTCGCTCACGAAACCACGGCCAGAAAACAGAACGCAAATCCCTCTTTTCCCGGTTTCTGATTTTCTTCCCAATTTCTACCAATTACCACGATTTTTCCACTGAACAACCCTCCCATAACCTGATTTCAACAACCTCGGTGGTACATAGAGAGAGAGAGAGAGAGGGAGAGCAGATTTGAATCAGGAAAATTGGGTCTCAGAACACGCAGAGAGATGGAATTCACGAAATCACAATTACTGAATAAAGAAGTGGAATAATACGGATTCGCTTGCAAAAATTCGAGGAGGATGACAGGAGAGGGATTTCACTTGCAATTAGAGAAGAAATGACAGTAGAGGAAATTCACTTGCCTGTTGAACAGAGACGGTTAGGGTTTGCGACGGCGAGGGATTAACGGCGACGAGGATTTGCGGCGACGGCGGCACAACTGACGACAGCAACGGCAACGGCTTCAACCGCAGCGATCGGCAATGGCGACGGCTTCAACCGCAGCAATCGGCAACGGCGACGGCTTCGGTGACTTTGCTCTGCTTCGGCTCCCCCCTCCTCCTATCCCTACTGCCCCCCTAAATAGTGGAGGCGTGAGCTAGGGTTTCACATACGTGCCGCACCCCTCTTTCCTTCTTCTTCGCCCGACCGCCTTCCCTCTCTCTCCCTCCTCTTTCCTTCTTCGTCGCCCGGCCGAGCTCTCTCTCTCTCCCTTCTCTCTTTGCTTTCCTTTTCTTTTCCTTCCCTTTCCCTTTCTCTCTTTTCCTTTTTCTTTCCTTCCTTTCTTCTTTCTTTCTTTTTCTTTCTTCTTTCTTTTTTTTTTCTTTTTTTCCTTCAGCCGATTCTTTCCTCATTTTATTTATTATTATTATTTATTATTATTTATTAATATATTTATTATTATTATTATTACCATTATTATTATTCATTAATACATTTATTATTATTATTATTATTTATTAGCATATTTTTTTAATATATTTATTTATGTATATTTATTTATCTATCTTTAAAATACTTATAATGTAGTTAGTTATCTAATTACCTTTATTTAATACCTTAACCTAAAATTCTAATATTTTATTTATTCATTTATATATATATATATATATATATATACTTCATCAACGAATGATTAATTTACTATTTAATCTAAATTTTAATTAACGGTCTAAATATTCAAATCTAATCCATTAATTCATTTAATTTATTAGACCCAAAGATCAAATTTTAATCCTAACAGTAATTAAAATTAATTATTGAAACTAATTTATTAATTTTATTCTAAAAAAATATTTGGGATATTACAATCTTAATAGGTCATGATTATCACAATTTAAAGACTGGAATGTTATCTACGAATTAATGTTTCTCGATTTACAACTTCGGTTTCCTATTTACCAATTTCGAATCTTTGGACTTTTTGATCCGATTTTACCCGTACCCTTTGACCATAATTCACCTATTTTAACTTAATTATATCTTAATTATCATATTTTAAAAATCCAAAACCTCATGACCCATTTTGACCACATCTTTGAAGTTGATACATTATAGAGCCCAACTTCATCTTTCTACTTCCGAACTCAATTTTTCTCACATTCTATATCTAATTCTTAATCATTATTAAGTCAATTACATCACAATTATTATGTTCTAGAACTTGGGTCGTCACAGTTTTGCAAAGGGCCAGGGTTCAACTCTGAGTCAGGCATTCTCACGCTGAAAATCCACAAGCTTCCCTCAAGTCCTCCAAATCTCGTTCTCGAGCAAGGCAATCTGATTCAGAGCCCAGGAGTGGGCCTCAACAAACCCTTGCAATCTTGCCTTGGACTCAAATAGAGCTTGGGTGAGATGGTTGATCTGCTCCATGCCCTGCTACAGCTCTGCAATGGCAGCAGCAACCAGGCACTCAAACTCATCCTACCATGCACAAGCAGCCTCTCTGCCGCAAAAGACACCCTCCGCCACTACCAAAACAAAAAGGGGATGATCAGGCAAATGTTATGGAGAAAAGTGGAACCACAGACCACAAGAATGCAAAAGCTTACCTCCCGAAAAGGTGAACATGCCTATCGAGAAGACATGGCGGACTTAGGACCTGAAGGTGCCCTTTGGGCCCTAGGGGGTTCAATGATTGTGGCACCCGAGCAGCACCCTTCCTCAAGCAAATTCCCATTAAATGGGCCCTCTTCTCTAGCCTTCTCTGGGAACACTCGTTGTCAATTTCCCCTACAGACCAAAGTCTAGAGGAGGAGGAGGACGACGTTGCGCGCCCCATGGCAAGCAAAGTCGGAATATCAATAAGGTCTCTGTCCACTATCAAAAAAACAAAGTTGGAGAACAACGAAGTGAAAATAGAAGCCATCATGGAAGTCAAGCGATAAAGAAATGGTTGGCGGCTAGCGCTTCAATAGCCAACACCCCCACCAGGAACAATGTCGTTTGAACAAAATGAAGCGGCGCACGCTTTCATTCCAGCAGATTGTGACTCATCTATTCAGCGGCGTCATATTAACACATGATGTGACACCTCCCAGCGCATCAATCTGCTCAGATGATTGATTAAAGTGACGGCAGAGCGACGTAGTTAATGATGCTCAGACTCATCGCTCCCCAGGTTAGCAAACTGATGGTTCATGATGTTGGCAGGCTCGAGACAAATTTGATCAACCATGTCCCAGCCGAATGCCGGGATGAGTCACCACGAGTCGAACCGCTAGCAGACCAAGCGACCAACAAGTCCAAGCCATTGGATGGACTAGGCCCGAGCTACCAAAGGTATCATCCAGACATCTTAACCATTCAAGTCTTGCAAAAGAGTCGGAAGATACAAGGTAAGAGAGAAGAAAATGCCTGGTAGCTTTATTCATTAATTACTTTTACATAATACAAAATTTATATTAGCAGACGTACAATGTAACAATGAAAGGAAAAATACATAGAATGACAACCTAACGACATTCGCTTGAAAACTAGTTTTGGAAACACAGGCTCTAGGAAGACAACCACGACAAGAAGCACCTCACAACTGTGTTCCTATAGACTATCTTCCTGTCGAGCATCCTGACTGGAGATCGGATGCAACAAGGGATGAATCTAAAGCCGTCCTCTACAAGAATAATGCGTTAGACATCACTGCCCTTGCATGGCAGGCCTCCTACCCAAAGATCCTCCATCGAAACCCAACATGCCGAAGACAACTCAGCCCCGAGTGGACTCTGGATGTAACCCCATCAACAAGCTCCGAAAGCAACCCTAGCAGAAGGAACAAAAGGTAGGGCCTCTTTCCCAAATTCAAGTGCACATCGAGGGCACACCTGCCATACGAAGCTCCTTGAGAGGAGGACAACCGGATCCGGCGGGAGGAAGATAATGATGGCCCTATAACTAGATCGCCCTCATTACGACATCAAAGAAGTCGAGGAAGGAGCATCTTGACAGGCTTCAAGTGCTTCTTGGAATCTCATAGAACTCCATTTGATCCCAGTGGGAGGCAGCAACTGACCTATGCCATCTCTGAACTCTCAAACCACTCGGCTGAAGTGAAAGTGAACCATGAAACGAAGCACGAAAAGTTCCTTCATTTATAGCCAAATAGGAAAATTGACAAGCCATTAATGAGGGGTGGTACTTGCCAGCAACGCCCGTAGGGAATTAGCAAAGAATCAACGCCAAATCTCGAAGTAGTGCCAAGATCTTTCCAAACATAGCACAAAATCCCTGTGTCTATGTACAGAAAGTTGCAAGACGCATGGAAAAGAAGCACAACCCTCGATAACTGACACCGGAACGTCTTGGAAAGGAACACGTGAGCTGGCCCAATTGAAGACGTCCCATCGTCCAACATACTGACAACTGGTGAGGCCCAATCACCCTCCTTGGGGGCTAGTGATGTGTCCTATTATACTATAAGCCAATCCAAAGTCAAACACATTTGTCAGCAAAGCCCCACGAGGATTGAAGTGCATATGGGCATGCGGTAGTCCCAATCACACTCGGCATATAATAGGCTGGTAGAAATAGAGACCGACCAGACCCAACAGGCATCCCCCTATAGCTCGACCAATCATGGCATGAAAACTCTACAACTCAACAACAATAGCCGAGTCAACATGGAGGGTGCCAACATAGCAAGCGTCTATCATTGGTAGTCAAAGTTAACTCTCAGAGGGGGACACCACGTTCGCCTGCTCGCAACAAAAAGGACACTGTCGTTGTCTGGCATTGTCATCGCCGGCGTGGCTTGACGAATTGCTCACTGGAATAGTTTAACAAATGTCAACAATGACCACCTACGGTCATACCACCACCGCAAAACAACAATTAACACCGGTGGCTTCTGTCAATGACCAATAGCCTGTGAATCTCAGTGCGGCAACTGTCCAACCTTTGCACCAAAACCATGGTGGCCCATCGTCCACAAATATCCATTTTCGGCTGCTGGAGAATGGGGGCAATCTAAAGGGGCAACTTGAGGAACCCTAGAAGCAAATAACCCTAACAAAAGGCTCCCACTCTCTTCCTCTCTCAGAGTGAATTGTCTCTCAAAATCGCTCCCCATTGAGCACACCGTCAGAACCCTGCCCTTCACCATTCATCAAGCCGCTTCTCGCCAAACGCAACATCGGAGCCAAACCCTCCAACACTGCTAATTTTTCCCATATACGTGCATCCTTGTATCACGCATCCTCCTTTCATCTTTGTTTTCTCTGAAAAAGAATTCTAATTTGAGCGTTATATGGTAAATTAGGAAGTGAGTTCCATCAATCCTTTAAAATTTTATTTATTCATTATATCACACAAGACTCAGATTATCAAACATAGATATCAGACCTATCTTAATTCAACCCCATGTAGAAAATTAAGTGGCTCCCTAATTTGGATCTAAGGACGCATCAAAAAGAAATATAATGCCAATGAGAAAAAAAGTGATTTCAAATTTTTGAGAAAACAACTATAGGTGTTGATTTAAGTATGTTTATAATGTACATTATTGTATTATAAAAATCACAAAATAACGTAATAATTATAACAAAATACACTATAATTTGTATTTAGTTTATGACCCCATCACAAAATGAGGTGCCAATCTATCTACTCACTCACGTTATAGCTTAGCTCATTAATCATAACACAAAACTTTAAGTGTATAATATTACATATAAAAATTATACACTAATTAAATCAAAGCATGTAACAGTAGATTGTATATTTGTTATCATAGACTCAGTTATGCTGTTTTAAGTATACATAATATTCGTGCTAATTGTCTTTGGTTAGTTTTTAATTTAAAACATGAAACAACCAACCGGACTATGTGATCAATCGAGCTGGGCTTAGAATTCGACTAACATTGGGCCTAGCCCTAGCAAATTGGGTTGGTCCATAGTGCTATAACTAAGTCCATCAATTTTTTACAAATATTTTTTTTCATAAAAAAATTGTGTGGACCTTGAATAATTAAATATGATAAGATATTATTAAAAATATTTTTAATCTAATTAAAATATATATTTTTTTGCAATCACTCTTTTTATTTTTTTGTTATGTTGGTTGGTTTGTTGAGAAAATTTTATTTATTGGAGTATGTGATAAAGTTTGAATTTATGTACATCAAATTAATGATTTATTTATTTTTCAACCACAGAGAAACATTAAAGAAACTTTTTATTGTATATTACTTATCGAGCCTTAGAAGATATATATAAGGTATACTTAATTGATAAAATAGAATAACATGAAAATAAAATAGAGATTATTAGACAATTTAATAATATGATAATAAAATTTAAAATTAATATTTTATTATTTAATTAGCCATTTTAAAAAGGTAAACATAATTTAAAAAATTATGTCTAGTGTTTAATATATATTAATAACAACAAAATTAGCTAAAAAATTAGTATATAGTTACTTTTTTTTACACTTACCTACAAATTGATATTCTAATGTATACTATAAAGTTTTGATATATTTAATTAAAATCGAATTATCTAACCTATCCAGTGCTATCAGTCTAAAATTTGATAAGATTTAGTGAAGATATGTCAATATTATATATGAATACAGTTAGTAAATTTGGTCCGATTTATTTTTCGAGATAGAATACTATCACAAGTAAAGTAACAAAGTCAAGCCTATTTTTGTCTGAAATGTGAATTTTTTGTATATGTATGAATATTTTTTACTTCAAATGAATAATAAGTTAACAAATTATTTTATTATATTATATATTATAGTAACTAATAAAATTGTTGGGTTCAGGAAAGCGAAAAATATTTATTTTTTGACGGAAAAGACTCATTTTATTTTTGGTGAAAGCGTGGCGAAAAAACTTTGCCAAGGCTGGAAACATTTTATTTTTGGCGGAAAAGATTTATTTTGGCGAAAAAGATTTATTCCACTTGGCAGGAAGATTGTCGCTTCCTCTCCCAATAAAACAAGAGGCAGCAGGCGAGAAGAGGGGGGCCATTGGGGCAGAGAACCTTCCCGAAAAAGGGGTCTCGCTCTCTCTTCTCACAAACTGCTCTAGATCTCTGTTCGTGCCCTCGGCCGGCAGAGCACAAGGCCTTTTCTCCCTTCTTCGGTTCGTTGCTCAACAATGAAGGGAGGCATATCGAAGCCCTCTTTAGAACGCCCTACTCCTTGGTTCCCGCAGCCGTCGGGGAACAGCTGCGTCTGAATATAGCCACTAAAGATAGCATCAAGCTCCCCCCAAATAGTGTCTAGTTCCTCCTTACTGCTCGCATGACTAGTAGAAGATAAGGTTTTCCCTTGATGATGCCCAAATCCTCTGCATCTACGGAACCGGTCTTGAAGCTCTTCTGGCAACGATGCCCAACGATTCCCCTCCGAATCAAATCGAATCGGTGTGCGGAGCTCTCAGCAAGTGGATGTGTGGTAGAGATTCTCCAGTCAAGTGGATGAAATATTTCCCGCCTTGATGAAACTTATTGAACATACTTCAGTTTTTGGGCCAGCTTACGATATCGGACTCAACAAAGTGAGACTTACAATTTCAAGTGAAAATTAAATGAAATTAGTGGCTGTGTGGTAGAATTAAATGGAAATTTTATTCTAATTTTTATTTTTATTATTTGATTGCTTCAATGATTAAAATAATAATTTTTGAAGATATCATTATTCAATGAAAACAATTAATAAAAAACCAGCTCACTTTCAAATTTTTTATTCATGATTATCAAAAAATAGCCATTCTATATTTTTTTTCTATTTATTTGTACTTCAAATTAAATCCGATCAAAATTAAATTTAAATAACAAATTGTGACTATGTAGTTAGATTGGATTAGATAAGCTTATGATATAAACCAGATCGGTTCACGTTAAGGTAGTAATATTTTTATTTATAAGTATTTTTTTAAATTCTTAAATATATATAAATAATTAAAAATATAAAATATTTTAAAAGTTATAATATATAGCTTAAAATATTACTAAATAAATAATATTTATATAAAAAGTTATTAATTATTTGAATATATAATATATTAAAAATATTGTTGATAATATTAGACCGATTAGGATACTTGATTTTGATTAAATTTATCTAAATATTATAATTTTTTTAAAATATTATTTTTTAGATAATAATAAAAAAATTATTTTATATTAATTTTTTGATCATTTTTGGTGTTGTTACTATATACAAAATATTAAAAAGTTAATATCTGATTTAATTTTACTTAATTAAAATAATTGATCAAATAAAAAAGTATTAATTCTAATTATTTTTTTTTACCTTATTATATATTTATAAAAAAATATTTTATTTTGATATTTTATTTTATTTTAGCATCTAAAGGTAGTGTGACGATTAAGTAATTACGTTCATAATTTTTTTGGGGATAAATAAATTACTCATAGAAAATTAAGCTTTCAAAATTTCCAAGACGATGGCGGGAAGCAAAGAAGTCCTCGCAATCGCGCCAAGGATCATCGAAAACTTGAAGCGTACTCCACCGCCTCCCTTCAGTACGAGCGATTATTTAAATGGATCCTACAAACCGGGTTGAACCGATTCGAACAGAGTTTTTTCTCCCCTTTCTCCCGCCATCGCTCTCTCTATCCCACCTGCCGCTCTTTTGCAAAACCCTAGCCTCGGAACAGAGTACGTGCTGCGAAAATGCTAGAACTAAGGTTGGTACAGGGAAGCCTTCTCAAGAAGGTTCTAGAAGCGATTAAGGACCTTGTGAATGATGCGAATTTCGACTGCTCGGCCACCGGTTTCTCTCTCCAAGCCATGGATTCGAGCCACGTTGCTCTGGTGGCCCTGTTGCTTAGAGCCGAGGGTTTCGAGCACTACAGATGCGATAGAAACATTTCGATGGGGATGAACCTCGGTAATATGTCGAAGATGCTGAAATGTGCGGGTAATGACGATATCATTACTATTAAGGCCGATGATGGAAGTGATACGGTTACTTTCATGTTCGAGAGCCCTAGTAAGTCCTCCTCTCTTACTCTCAACATTCCTCTCAAAATTAGGGTTTATTTGTTGATCGGAATGTATGTGTAGTAGTAATTGTTAATCTTTAAGAGTATAGTGGTGATAGTCTTGCTTAATGCTGTGCTTCTGGTTACTTTGGAGTCGGCGATCAATTATTGTTCTTTGTGGCTCATGTAATCTGCGGGGCGGGATTTTGGTTCGGCGGAATGCTTGAATTTAAGTTTTAAGTTTAGACCTGTCTGGAAGCTATAAAAAATATTATAGGTAATTTTGTGGGAATTTCTGTGTTTGAGTATTAAAAGGTGCTGCCGACTTCAATTCTCTTTAAATCTAGGCTTGTTCAACCGTTTCAGAAACAAATTAGAAGAATTGATATGTATTTTCGTGGGCAAAGCTGTAGTTTGAATATGAAATTTCAAGATGGTATTGTTGGGATTCCTTGAGAATAAAAACATGCAAACAACTAGCACAATGGAAATAAACTCTTAAATCTCTTGTCAATCATCGGTCATCAAGAAGCAAAATTATATAATAAAG
This sequence comes from Nepenthes gracilis, assembly GCA_033239525.1. Classification (NCBI taxonomy): domain Eukaryota; kingdom Viridiplantae; phylum Streptophyta; class Magnoliopsida; order Caryophyllales; family Nepenthaceae; genus Nepenthes; species Nepenthes gracilis. Next base: position 20,914,046 of record BSYO01000011.1, read on the forward strand.
TATATGTAAGTTACATAATAATATTTAATATGAAAAATTTTTATTAATAAAGAAAATAAGTACGGGATAAATTTTAAAAAATTAACTATAAAAGTAATTTGTTACAAATGCAATCTATTTTGAAATATCTTTATTATAACTCAAGTGAATAGTTGTTAAATATAACTCTCAATATATCTTATAATTTATAAGAAGAGAATACACTGAGAAAACAAATAATTAAAAATAAATGTTCTAACTAAAGCAATATATTCGACTTTAGAAAAGAATGAAATTCAAATTGGACTTTGACTAAATGTCAAAAATATCTTATTCATCTTTTTTCTCTTCATGTGGCACTTTTGTGCCAAAAAATTTCTTTAATTTTCATCCTAAAATTATGCTGGGATTTATATAATAACGTTATTGCATGTGTGTCAATTGGGTGTATATTAGGCAAGCAAACTGTGGCATCCATTTTGTTATCCGTATACAAGTGCCTCCTAATTGTGCACTAGTAGTGTCCATTTTGTCCTCTAGAATAACTTTTATTTGAATGAATCTCGTACAAATCTCTTGTAAATTACGTTGTTTGAGAGACCATTGCATAAATATTGTGTGACTCTTAAGATGGCCTATTCATTAGATATGGGAGTTACAAAGAAGTGATTTAAAATCATACAAATTTTCTCTCATGATCTTATAGTGGACCATTTGTCATTTCGGCAGTCATGATCTTTTATTTTTTGGCAACTTCTCTTTCACGAAAATCCCATCATTGGTCTTTGTAAGTTTAAATGACATTCTCTTTGCTCCACCAAACCTAGAGTATTGTTAGTCCCCTTCATCGTCTTCACCACAATGGCATCACTCCCCCTTGCACTTTTCCTGGGCCTCATTGCACAACAAAATCGTTGATCATTGCTATTATTGCCCCTCCTCTCTTATCGCTCGTTACTGCTCTTATTTTCTTTATTATGCTTGAAGCAATTTACTTTATATACCCCTTCTTGCTGCAATGGAAACATTTGCTGTCCTTGAGCTTTGATTGGCTATTATTTTTCACCCACTTGCTGTCTTGCTCCATCAATGTTCATGTCTCCAACCACTAGTAGACACCATGGCATTTGGCTCCTATGAAACTTTATCATTTTTCTTCTATATAGACTTGTTTATAAGTAAAAAAATAATGATTTCATTAATACTATGTATGTCCTTAAACAATAGCATTGTGATAATATAATCGTGGGAAGTTAATAATAAAGTCAAAAATATCAATGCCTTGTCTTCATCTCTAATTTTTTTTATCAAACGTTGACATTTGCATTAAAATTTGGTTTAACTTGTTTAGGTGCTTCTCAAATCTTCCCCCTTTGCAAGCAGGGGTCATAAAATTGTTTCTTTATATGTAACTTTAATGATAGAGAATTAGACTTGAACTAATCCTTTAATAAGACTTTTGTTAGATTCGACAAGCTAATAACTTCTTGAAAAGCATCCATAAGATGTAGCTTGATAGTGCAATTGTCCAAATCTTTTATATCTTGCCACTTATCATCCTTTATACTCTCTAGCTTGTCTTTTTTCTTAGTTCTTTAACCCCTTTTTCAGTAAAAAAGTACCTTATTTCTTTTTTATTAGAGAATGAAATTATTTTGTTTGTTAATTTGTTTAATGTAAAATAGCAAACTATTTGATATTGATGTCATTAAATTATAATTTTTACAATTTGAAAAAATTACATTTTGATATTACTTGTTGAGATTTTTCGAAAATAAAAACACGTATACAAATGGTGCTATTAAAATGAACCCCCAAATATTTCAACAATCATTGGCTATCAAATATCATGAAAGTATAAGGAATAAAATCATACAATCAAGTATACGTAAGTTGTATATTGATATTCAACGTAAAAATTTTTTATCAATAAAGGAAAAAAAATATGGGATGAATTTTAAAAATTTACTATAAATGTAGCTAGTTACAAATATAATCTTCTCCAAAATCTATTTATTATAATCTAAATGAATGATGGTCAAATATAACTCCTAATATATCTTACAGCCATAACAAAAGAATAAAATAAGAAAATGAGTACTCAAATGAAAATTCATCCTAGAAATAAGATTAAAGTAATATACTTGATCTTAACCAAGAGTGAAAATAAAATTGAACCCCAGTTGGATGTCAAAAATCTTTCTCCCTTCTCTTTTCTCTCTTCTTTATTTGTACGACACCTTTGTATTGAAAATGATATCTATTTTTCTCCCTAAAATTGTGCAGCGTCTTTTGTAACAATGTCGGTGTACGTGCTTCCTTTGGGCACACATCAAGTGCGCAAAGGTGGTATATGCTACACATGTGCACCCTTGGGTTTGTACATGCGGCGCCTATTTTGTCATTCATGCATGAGTGCCTCCTTGTCGCGCATGAGCGGTGCCTATTTAATTCAATGGAACAATTTTTGTTCAAACAGATCTCGTATAAACCTCCAGTGAACTATGACATTCATGCAACCCTTTCATAAACATCACATGATCCTCTTGATAATACGTCCATTAGGCGTGGGACTTAGAATGGAGTGACCTAAAACTCGACAAATACTTTTGTAAAGTTTGCATAAGAGTGTTTTTCATTATTCAGATAGTACTTCTATTTTTGTAATTCGGGTTATGCTAACCAACTCAATCATTACTACATTGAGTTCTCCAATATCAGCTTTCTCATTTAATGGATTTGGATATATCAATTTCCTGAAGTCCATCTACATATTTTCATATTTTGTGGTCCCTGGGAACTACCACAGAAAGAGAAGAGACCCTGTGTTCTTGGACAACTCTTGCTTTTTCTAGCCCCGTTTATGGCTTAAAAGATATTATGTTCCTAAAACCCGAAAAGACCCGATTAAGTTGGTTATTATCTCTGTCTTTATTAATTTTCTCAGCTTACAACTCGAGAAATTATTATTTTCTTTTAATTTTATTCAGTTATTTGATGCATCCCTCTTTCTCACATAATTTAGATTTTACTAACTTGTACTCGATGTTATTCTTCTGTCTTATTTATGTACTAAAGACCAAGACAAAATTGCCGATTTTGAGATGAAGCTGATGGACATTGATAGTGAGCACCTTGGAATACCAGAAGCCGAGTACCATGCAATTGTGAGAATGCCTTCATCCGAATTTTCCAGGATTTGCAAAGATTTGAGCAGTATTGGTGACACTGGTACACCTTGATCTTAATCTCATTGCGGTACTCTCAGTTCAGTATGTTATTGTTTATTCCAATTTTTTGTGTGGGGTTTTTGCAGTTGTCATCTCTGTGACAAAAGAAGGCATTAAGTTCTCTACTAGAGGTGATATTGGAACCGCAAACATTGTTTGCAGGCAAAATACGACAGTAGACAAGGTATGTGCTGACTGCTTTTAACTTGTTTCTGTTTACAAATTAGTGTCAAAAGTTGAACGTAGAGATGTTATTTGTGCGTAACATGTATTTTCCTTTTAGTAATAAGGATGTTGTACTAAATTGAGTGAAATGTTAAAATTGGTTTCATATAGTTAATATTGTGAATCCATAACTCTTAATTATGGGGGTTTATCTGTGTGACATTTTAATCATGCATCCGGATAATTTTCTTACTTGAAATAAGTGTTGTTATTATGATCCTCGGAAGCATGCATGACAATGATAAGGTACCATGGAATTTTGGAAGTATTGATGATTGCTTTAATGATAAGAGAATGTGCAATATATCCATAGTTGAAACCCATTTAATTGTTCCTAGAAGATCTACATTTGTATTAATTAAGTAGATATTACCTATATCTACTTATAGTGATGTGCGGTAGTGACTTTGGTATATCAAATGCAACCAATCAAACAGACTGCCGTGTGGCTGAAATTTGCCCGGTGTTTTGATAGTTTGTACTGTTATGAAAATTCCAGATTGGGGGTGTTTGTATTTTTGAAGTAATTGAGTTTTTAATGAAAATAGTATAGTCGGATTATTTTCATTACTTGTACTCATTTGATTATAATAAACCATTTGATCTTATGTCTGTGGAAATAGCGTTTTTTTTTTAGAATAAATTAAGTAAATTTGTTGTCTTCTGTTTGTATGAATTTTTGCTTTAATTTCATTACTGTTCAAAACAGACGTCACAGTTATTTTTTGTATGTATTTACTGCCTTTTCTTCTTACCTTATGCCTTACTGTTTGTTGCAGCCTGAGGAAGCAACCGTTATTGAGATGAATGAGCCAGTGTCATTGACCTTTGCACTGAGGTACATGAACTCGTTCACCAAAGCGACGCCACTCTCAAACACTGTTACTATCAGCTTGTCTTCAGAGCTCCCTATAGTGGTTGAGTATAAGATTGCAGAGATGGGCTACATCAGGTTCTACTTGGCTCCAAAGATTGAAGAGGATGAAGACGAGTCAAAGCCTTGAGTTTTGATCTTTTCTGAGAATCACCCACCATAGAAATGGCAGCAACACCGCATGCCGTTCTTCATCTTGTTCTTTGATATTTTCTGAGAATGCCCTTTTGTCGGAATCAGTAGTTCACAAGTTCTCAATGCTGTGCCTGTTGTTTGGTTGCGTATTGTGCATATTTACCCATCATTTTCTTTCTAATCTATTCGATAATAAAATAGATAAAATCCTTATCCCATTTATTATAGGAATGACAGACTTCTGAAAAATCCTGTAGAAATTACTTAAATTGATAATAATCCAGTGAGATCTTTACTCCACAGGGTAGCCAACATCGTTGAGCAGTGACTTTATGCTTAGCTGTATTAATATAAATATCAACAACCACTGCCATACAAGTTAATGCTGGATAAGAGTTGCTTGATGGTTTTTTTTTTTTTTGGCTAAATAAAAAATCTCCACCTATACAATTATGGGATTGAGCTGAGACTAACCACATCAGTAAAAACCACCAAATGAGATTTAATCACCCACAGATTGATGCGTCATGACACAAGCAATAATAGCCATCGAATAGTACAATATTTCATCATATATGTACAACAGTTTATATTCCCCCCTATAACCAGCATCATCGGGTGGTTTCCAAGGCATCTCAAGCCACCACAAATGCGCTCGACGAGCCAGTGAAGTGATGGATTGATCCCAAAAGAGACTTGGAAGCACCAAAATGGCGAATTCTATACACACCGGGGGCTGCAGATTCTGGGATTCTCCATTCTATGGTGGCATGACTTCGTGAGCTCAGTTTTGAGGGTCTTGACCACTTGAACAGGAGGCAGAAATCATCGTCATCGTGTACCGGGACCCAATCATCCTTCCCTCGGAGAACCTCCACAAGGGCAAATGTACCTTCGGTCATGGGATCATTTCTTGGGCAGGCTGACCAGAAAACGACTGTAACCACATTGCCTCTTCTGAAGGTCGTGTTCTTGGGGACGTCGGACCTGGCATCGCCGAAGTTTACACCTGGAGGTGTCGTGTCCATGATGACCGGTGGGAGGAAGCCCAGTTGCTTGTTGAGGAGGTCTGGGGGCTGAGGACCCGGTTCGACCAGTTGGCCATGAATTAGAGCGGATGCAAGCTTCTTGAATTCCTGAATGTAGGCACCTAGCGTGTGTGGGCCATATAATGTGGATGCACCCTGCAAAAAATACAAGATTGTCGGTCTACAAGATGGGTCCGGGCAGCTTCAAGTTTAGAACCCAAAAATAAAACTATGCAATTATGATAGTAAAATCATAAAAGAATAAACTTATTGGCATCCCTTTTGTTAACTATTTTTAACAACTCTTTCATGATCGAGGCCAGCTAAATAGTCAAGACTATATAGAATGAAATATCAGCCAATAAATTAGCCACAATAACCTATACGGTCAATACACTGGCAGATATCTTGAAGCCCTCTACTACTATGTAACCATTTTAGCATATGGCTGCTTAAAGATGTAAAATATGATTATATATTTGATGTGGTTTCCAAATCTGATATGTTTGGCATTATACGCACCACTCGGTATGGCCATAACCAATACACATACATATATTTTGATCCATGGTGAGAAATAAACAATATAATCATTTCATGGTCCACATATCACAATAAAAGTCTTCTGTTTCTGAATGAATCAAGAAATACTATGAGCTATCGACACTTGGGAACAAGCATTCTTATAAGCTATTGCTATTTAAGTCTAGAATCTCAGGTTTTAATGGGTAAAAGGTGAAAGGGTGTTGAAATGGATATTAAAGCAGGTAAAACTGACCTCATATCGTTGCATTTGGTATTCCTCAAAGGTAGTGACGTACTGTGAATATGCATTAGTCAATCCTGCTATTACTACGTGGATGCCGCCATTAAATTCTCCATCATCAGCACTTGTAAGAGCTGTCTTCACAGCATCTCGGAGGCGCCTACCGGCCATGGTCGTGAACTCTGGTTGCAAGGAAAAAGAAATTACAAGTTAATAGGAATCTACAGGGAAATAAAAGCAATCATGTAAATGTCCCAGACCCCTTTTTCTCTGAATCCAAACTGGGAAAGGCGAGCCATAAGCCACCCTGGCTCAGGATTAAAAGTTTTAGAAGCATAGAGCATGATGTTGAGGGAATCTCTTGAGAGTTTTCCCATAATCTCAACATTGATGATTTTATTTTTTTCAACTTCGACAGTCAGGAATATAAAATGGGTGCAACATATTTTAATCCAGTGGTTATAATCATAACCATTCAAGTTGTCAAGATAAATCCTTACAAAACTATTGAGAGTAGAAGGAATGATAAAAAATAATATGACCTAACTGGACTTGCTGGGCAGTTGCAAGCCTTTCTACACCAACAGCAATGCTTTTATAGTCTGGTTGCACATCACCCCTAAAAACGATGGCCTCTATTTATGTGGAAGAATCATACTAATTCTGACTAGAATATCTTTTTTTTGGTAAATAAGTAACCATGTATATTCCTTAAAAAAATATATATATATATATATATATAAACAACAGCTCCTGCAACTTTCTATGCTGACACAAGAGTAAAAAGAACAATCTAACCCTGAACCCAAAAAAAAAAAAAAAACTGACACAAACGAGTTTCAGCCAAACTCCAAACAAACAGAAGGATAATCCGAGAGAACCTCTCCACATGCAAATTAGCTATTAACTAAACGGATTGCTCCCTGAAACAGATTCTTGTCATAAAGAAAGTTCCAAATGATTTGGGTAATCCTCTCTCTTGCAAAGTAGTAGGACTGGCAAAAGAAAGGAATTCCAGGCTCTTTTAATAAAGTAGACCGTGGCAGCAAAAGCCAACATGAATCCAATATCACTGGTTCAAACTATAGAAACACCATATATGCAATGCAAATGTGAAGTTGTGTACATCTTGTCCTCCTCAAACCCAATGATGTGAAAACCCCATGCACTAGGCCACCTTTTCATAAATTGGAATACTTATACAAGACAACATAAGATTAGAAGTTATGATATCAAGTCTCAACCTGAAGGCACACTGAGAATAACAAACTGCCCTATCCGAAGGATCTGAATTGGAAGTACTGAAGGCTGCAAAATCAATGAAATTCAGTGTAAGACAAAAACTTGCTAACTATGATCATCAGACAAAGTGCCAGTCATCAAGTTTTTATCACTATTTGCTGCAATGTGGAACATGAAATTAGTCCAGATATTGTGAAGGGGTTATGTGGTGTTTTATGCTATAACTAAAAACATAATGCCAACAAGATTTCACACAACAAGCAATACACACAGCACACAGTCAAATCATTTCCCCAATCACCCATAACTTTATCTAACATAAAACAGACATTAAATGGAAGACTTCTTAGCGTGCCATTCCTCATTGTCCTATTAGAAGCATTTTCAGTTCAAGCTTATGAGTGCCACCCTCTCAACTGTGCTACACCTTTGTTATGAATCATGTCAATCATCCTCACTGCTGTATTTGGATTCCTTCCATCAATTATAAACAAACTCCAGTGATGTAGAGCGCACAATTTACACCAACTATACCCTCCCTACTAAATAATTCCTTTTGCTATGTTTCCTCGTATGGCTACTCATCAACCTCAATATAACATCCCTTAGTCATGTTACATGTCAGTGCATCTGCAGACTTCAGCATTCTGACATCACGCATAGCTCATGTTTTTGTAGTAATAGCTCAAAAATTGCCAAGCAAATCGCATTTGAGGTTTTCAGTCATGTGAAGTGAAGACCATCAACAGCGAGATATGAGGGATGGAACAGGCTCATATAATTAGGGTAAAGAGAGGCCAAAGAAAGGTTTGAAGAAAACCATCAAGTATGATCTTACATAATTGAAACCAGAATAGAATATGGCCGTCAACAGAGTTAAATGGCAATGAAGAAATTATGTATAAACCCAACTACTTAGTCGGAAAATCATTGTTAGGCTCCATTTGGTCCAAATGGATACATCAGAAAAGGGAAAATGAGTACACACTGGCATGATGCGAAGACACAATCATTGATGCACTTACTTCACATAAGCCTCTACACACGCTAGTTTACTCATATATCCCAACATTGCACAACCATGAACTATGTCGAAGTGTGATTCCAACTTACTGCCCAATCATATGGCTCCTTCATTTCACCGGTATCAAGTAAGATGGGCTTTGGGCTTTGGCATTCAACCTGCTCTTTGCCTGGTGTTTTCAGCACATTGCGAACTAACCTCCAAAATGGATTACCCTGAGATCACATTGAGAACCATAATAAGATAGATGTCCCAACCATTGATCACAGGAGAATATTAAATTACATAGTATAGATCAATTTGGCATGGATACCCAGGAGAAAATATAGATCAATTGGGCATGGATTAAAAAATAATATGCAACCAAATTACATATTGAGGTTTGGATTTTTAACAAACCAAACCGTCAATTGAGCCAAACTGCCCAAACTATCAATAGACAGGTTGGTTTGGTTTGGGTAATTTCTGCATTATAGTCTTAAGTTCATTAGTCTAAAAATTACACGTCCAATTTATTAACATAATAACAACGATATATGTTTCAAAATAAAGTAGCAAATATAGTAAAACACAAAATAAAGAAGTTAAAACTAATATCCTAAGTGAAAAAATAATCATTGATTAAGAAATACTTTAATATCAAATTTAAACTCGATCCACAATGCTCCAATGAGAAAAAAATGTATTCGAGATACTATTAATTAGAAAAATAATATTAAAATACTGAAATATAATATTTAGGAAAATAAATATTATTTGATGTATTTATTTAAAATTTTGAATATCATCAAAAGATTCTCCAATATCATAAAAATTTGCTTGAAAAATGGTCAATATCAACAATAAATAGCAATATATAACAATTTAGGATATAGCAAACAATTGAAAGAATTAAAAATTCAACCACTTATACTGAAAATTGATTCAGAAGTACAATAAAATAAGAATGAATAAGATATTTTTAGTCATGATAGAAAAGTTCTGTTAATATATATGCAGATTATGGTTTAGTTTAGTTTAGGTTCTTAAATAGTGAAAATATAATTTAGAAAAAAATCAAAAACAACCAAGCAACACATACATCAAACTATCACTCGTAGTTTGATTTGGCTTGATTTGGAAGGTTTAATTTTTTTTTTTTTTTGTTCAGCACTATAGTTACCTTGTCATCTCCTTGCTTAAAATCAAAAGCTCCAGGTCCATCTGTAGTACCTGCAGCAAATGCAAAACCCATAGCAGCTGGGCATGTCTTGACGACTTCATTGCCTCCTCCCTCTTTAGTAACTGTCACCTCTAGCTTTGAGAAATCCACAAAAGCTTGGCGATAGTCAACCTTTCCCTTCAGCTGCTCAGATGCTGTGCTAAAAGGTCTACAAGCTTTTTTGAATTGCCTTTCCCCAATAATACGCGTGCTTTCAAATTCATCAGGGTAACTACCAGTTAAGAAAGAAAAGTGGTTTAAGAGTTCACATAAGTACCGTGCAATTGCATATTCACAATAGTTGCAGCATGCAGCGAGATAATTACCCTGGTCCTTGCCCATAGCACAACTCATTCCTGCCACCACATGTACTATGATTGAAATCACAGGAAAGTCCTGAATCAATGCAGAAAGCACCAAGAACATTTGGGCTAACATCACCACAGTTTGTCTGACAGAATGCAGACACAAATCTAGGCTTATCACCCTGCCTAAAAGCACTCCTGACACGCCTAGAAACACTTAAATATTTGGTCACTTTTCTACCCAAAGGAGCATCGAAGGAAGCAGCAAGCTCTAATAACTCATGATCTGCATCAAAAAACACGTTCAATGCACACGTGAGCAAAGGGTCCTCCCCCACAACCTGTAAGAACACAAATTAGATATTCTAGATTGATTTCTTACAATAAGATCAAAGAGAATAGATAGAGAGAATGTTAAAAAATTTCTTAAAAAAAGTGAAGAGAAGACAGTTTTCCTAATTCTAGAAGGAGAGATTTCAAAAATTAAACTACTAAGAGGTACTTTATTATTTGACTCATCTCTATTACATATTGTTAATTATCAAATCCCCTAATCATTATCTTAAGATATTTTATTAACTGACAGGTCATATTTAATTAAAGTGGTTATAATGACTAACAACTAGTTGGGCTTTTTGTCTTTGGCCAGGCATTTGTTACGTGACCTTCATTTGTGGTAGAGATCACGTGCTTGGTGTCACGGTCCAAATTTTTATAGTAGCAAACCATGTGGCGCGTCCGATTTTTATAGGAACGGATGTTAGCCAAGTTAAACTACAAACACTCTTAAGTGCATAAGGTTAGTCACAGGATGTAATGCGAAAACTCGGCGTCAAGTTTATCAAACACAAGAAAGTCACTAGTGAAAGTGTAGAAACATAAGCAAGTAATTAATAGCAATAAATAACAATCAAATATACAAGAAGATTTAAAGAATTCATTCCCCCATAAAAAGATTTATGGGCCTTTTGGCCTTTGCCATTAATATATATTGGAAGGCCCCAACCTTCACAATGGGATATCTAATTTTTTTACATTACTAAAAATCAAACTAAATTGACCTAAATTCCTAAAAAAATACAAAAATGTGAAAAAACTTATATAAAAATTTATATGGTTCGATTCGGATCTCCCATACTAAAGTGTCGACTTAATTTTCAGAATAGCTTTGACTTTTTATTTCTTCAGTCTCATGTCTTCACTAAGTTCCTAACTTATTTCTTCTATTGGTTTCCCTTCCACTTCACAAGCACTTTTTTCTTCTTCTCCCTAATCGATGTTGTCACCTCCCATTCAATAATGATCTCTTTAACTTCTGGCATTGGTGATAGCTTCATTCAAATGTTGGAGCACCATGATTGGTTGTGTGAGGGGTCTTCCATGTTAGGATGATATGGCTTCAAACAATTCACATGGAAGATAGAGTGGACCTTCATCCATTCTAAAAGATCTATTTTGTACAATACCTTCCCCACTTGAGCAACGATCTGAACAAGCCCTCTATATTTCCTTAGGATGATATGGCTCTAATAAACCATATTTGCTCCTGGAGAAGCTTCATCAGCACAAGATCTCACACTTTGAATTGTATAGGCCACCTATTTTGATCTGCCCACTTCTTCATTCAATGAGACGCTTTCTCCAAGTAGGCTTTGGCAATCTCCATGTTCTGCTTGCACTTTCGGGCAAAGTTATAAGCACGAGGATACTTTCCTTCATATGGCTCAGTCATAGTGTGTAGAAGAAGTGACTGTTGATCATTTAAAATCTCAAAATGACTCTTATTTGAATAAAAGTACTTTTGAGTGCTAAAGCAAAATTGAGCAGCATCAAGGATTTTCACCCAATCCTTCTAATTGGCACTCACAAAATGTTGCAGATATTCTTTGAGTAGGTCGTTGAATCTCTCTATTTGACTGTCAATTTGAGAATGATAACTCGAAATATTCAATTCTAAACCAAGCAATCTGAAGAGTTTTGCTTAGAAGACTCCGATGAAGCATCCATCTTGGTCACTAATAACATTCTAGGGCACTCCCCAATATTTGACGATGTATTTAAAAAATAGAGACATCATCTCATCCCTTAAATAGTTTCTTGTCGTTAGAACAAAAGTGGCGTACTTTGAGAAGCAGTCCACAATCACCAAGATGCATGAGTACTCACCGACCTTGGGCAGTCTTATAATAAAGTCTAGAGAAACACTTTCCAACGGTCTACTAGTACAATGAGGGGTTCTAGTAATCCCGCCGTCTTCTACTGTTTAACCGTTTTTTTTTTTTTTTTTTGGGTAAGTTTAACCTTATTTTGTTGATAGATGAAATATGTATTTGTGTAGCTCATCACATCCTCTTTCATTTTAGGCCAATAATAGCCCTTCTATAGCAAACTCAAAGTATGATGCCATCCCGAGTGACCAGCCTATAGAGTATCATGGCATCCTCGGAAGAGACCCCTCCTTAATCTTCCATCCTTGGGCACAAAAATCTGATGTCCTTTCGTGAAAATCAATCCATTATCTACCCAGAATCTCAAGTCTTGCCTTTCTAAATAAGTCAAAGCAGTGTCATGGCCATTGGGTCCTTCTCAAAGTTTAATTTTACCTGTTCTCTAATAATCGTGGTAATCTCGCTTGTCAATAGGAGGGCTACTTGGGATAAGGCAGCAATGTCCATTCTTCTACAAAGGGCATCTGTAGACTGGTTGTAGCATCCAGGTTTATATTGTAATACCAAGTTGAATTCCGCTAAGAACTCCTACCATTGAGCCTGCTTGGATGTGAACTTCGGTTGGGTAAAGATATGGTTGATGGCAGTATTGTTAGTCTTCACCACAAGCTTGGAACCGAATAAATAATGTCTCCATATCCTTAGACAGTGAACAATCATTAGCAACTCCTCTCTAGGTTGCATACGTTGATCAATCTCATTTAATTTCTTACTCTTGTAGACGACCGGATGGCCTTCCTGTAATAAGACCTCCTCGATAGTGAAGTTTGATGCAGTTTGTACCTCAAAGTCCTTGGTCACATTTGGAAGGGCTAGCACCAGCTCTTTCATTACCACGCCCTTGAGCTCCTCAAAGGTTTGCTGGCATGCCTTTGTCCACTCCCATTTCGTGTCCTTCTTGAATAAATTCGTTAAAGGTATTGCTTTTCTCGAGTACCCTTCTATGAATCGTTGATAATAGTTCGTAAGGTCAAAAAATGAGCGCAACTCACTCACATTAGATGGGACTTGCCAATGTAAAATAGTTTGCACCTTTTTTTTGGATCTATTCTAATCTAACCTCGCCCCATGATGTGTCCTAGAAAACTGATTTCCTCTTGAGCAAATAAACACTTTTCCCACTTCACAAAGAGATGATTTTCCTTCAACTTCAGGAGCACTAGCTTTAGATGCTTCATGTGATCCTCTAAGCTTGAGTTGCATATCACAATGTCGTTCAGGCAGACCACCACAAATCTATCCAAGAATTCATGAAATATCTAGCTTATCAATGTGCAAAAGATTGTTACGGCATTGATCAATCCGAAGGGTATCATAAGCCATTCAAAAGCTCCATATCTAGTTACAAACATGGTTTTTGGCTCATCCCCTCCAAGATTTTAACTTGTTGATAATCCGACCTCAAGTCGAGCTTTATGAAATATTTTGTGTTGCTCAATTGATCAAACAAGTCAAAGATCAAAGGAATCAAATAGTAATTCTTTTCCGTCACCTTATTTAAGGCCCTATAGTCAATGTAGATATATAAACTCCCATCTTGATTTTTCTGAAACTAACAAGGGCCCCATAAGGTGCTTTCAAAGGATGAATAAACCTTGAACTAATTAACCTATCCAATTATTTTCGCAACTTTGCTAGCTCTAGGGGTGCCATCCGGTATGCTCCTCGCGCGCAGTGGCCTCGCCCCTGGTGTAAGTTCGATCTAGTGATCTATTGCTCTCTGAGGTGGAAAAACCTTGGGCAACTCCATTGGCAATACCTCTTCAAATTCCTCTAAGAGTTAGTTGACTTCCCGTGATGGAGGCCCAACCTTTATGTCTTTGTCGACAAACAACACCGCAAGAAAGGTAGGCTTGCCTTTCTTCAAACCCCTTTTGAGTTGGAATGCATATAGTACCTTATCCACACCCTTCCTCTCAAGTTCTTTCGACCTTCTGGAGGCATTCACTAAAAACGGACTTCCGCCCATGAGAAGCACTGAGTTTAAGTGAGGCACCGGCACTCCCTTTGTCACTTTAAGGAAGTCCATCCCCAATATTAGGTCAAAAACATCCATAGGTTCTGTTATAAAATTCAGTTTTCTGTTCCACTCTCTAAGTCATACTAGCACCAACTTGGCAACACTAAGGGTGGGTTTTTCCTTTGAGTTCACGGCCTCCATGCTTCCGCCGTCCCTTCACGGTTGCAACCCTAGTTGATCCGCTTCGATCCTAGCCACAAAATTGTAAGTGGTGCCCGTGCCTATCATGGCACAGGCAATCCTATTCACTAGCAATTCCACATACATCAGATTTGTGGACTTAGTAGATGCTTGGGCCTGCTTCTCCATGGCATATAAGAGGTGGAACGCTCCCATGTGAGCTTGGTCCCCATCATCCCCATCGTTTCCAGACTTTGGTGGATCTCCTTTCTTTTATAGTGCACTTAGAGCTCCTTTGAGTGGACATTGTGCCACCTTATGTGGCCCATCACACAGGAAGCACCCACTAGAAAGGCGCTTTCTTTCTTGCTGATGTACCAATACTTCCTTTAAAGCTCTAGGAGTTTGCCGACGACGAATTCTTCCTAAAGCTACTTCCCCTACTCTTGGTTTTAGACTCCAACTTGTTGACGCTTGATGCACTTTGTGCCAACTTCTTCAAGGGATTACCATCGTTCCCTTGATTTCAACTGCTCCTCTCAATGGCATAGTCAAAAAGTCTATCAACTGCATTTTGGGCAGAAGTCAAATCTTGTACCTGTTGTCTGAACGGTTCCGTCTAAGCCTACGGCTGCAAGTTATCAATAAAATGGAAAAGACAATCCTTAGCAGACATGTCTTTAATGTTCAACATGCATGCTGAGAAAGCTTTAACATAATATCTGATTATCCCCGTGTGCTTAATCTATTTGAGCTTTCTTCGTGCCATGAACTTAGGTATTCTTAGAATAGAACTATGCCATCAGTTCTCTTTTGAGATCTTCCTATGAGTCGATATTTAATCTTCCCTAGGCCATTTCCTCATATCTGGTTCTCCACCATAGCTTGGCATCACCGGTCAAACACAAGGTCGCCATGGAAACCTTTGCCTCATCGGAGTCCATCTTTGCAACCCTAAAGTACTACTGTAGATCGAAGATAAAATTGTCAAGCTTCTTTAAATCTCGCACGTCGCTATATGAGCGACATTATGGAGACTTGACTTTGCTACTGCCGAAGGCACTACCATCAGTTGCAACAGCGCATATTAGAAGGCCCACCTTACTAGTGACCTTGGTGTTCTCATCTTGTAACATCTTTATAGAGTCGCAAACATTATTTGTAGATCTTTCACCACCTCTTCTAGGGCCCTCAACTGGCCAGTAAGGCTATCCGCCCTCCTTTCCATCCTATAGAAAGATTCATCTCCGGTTTCGAGCTCAGTCACTTGTCTCTCAATAGTTTCGAGTCAAGTCACTATGGTCAGAAAAACCACAGGAGTGCTTTGAGCAGCCAACTGTGGTGTCGCGTGGGACATCACTATCCCACTGCATGCATTTTTTGAAAACCACAAACCTTCTTACTGGTCTTCTCGCAAGTTAATATCTGATACCAACTATCACAATCTAAATTTTTATAACAGCAAATAGTGTGGTGCTTCTAGTTCCTGTGGGAACAGACGCCAGCCAAGTTAAACCACAAGCTTGCTTAAGTGTTCAGGGTTGATCTCAGGACCCAATGAAAAAACTTATGTCAGTGTCAAGTTTATCAAACACAAGAAAGTCACTAGTGAAAATATGGAAATACAAGCAATCAATTAATAGAAATAAGGCAATAATCTGATATGAAGAAGATTTTAATAATTCATTCCCCATAAAGAGGTTTATGGGCCTTTTAGCCTTTAGCACTAGTAGACATTGAAAGGCCCCAACTTTTACAATAGGGTATTTAATTTTTTTACACTACTAAAATTTGAACTAAATTCACCTAAATTCTTAAAAAAATATAATAATACAAGAAAAATTATGTAAAAATTTATATTTTTCGATTCAGATTTTGACACTTGGCACGCCCTTCGTCTGAGCTTGTGCAACCATCCTAATCCACCCATCTTTCATCGAATAGTTGGAGTTTATCCATCTGGATAGTAGTGATGAACTATAAACAAACATACGATCCACCACTTCTTCATCGAATGCTTGATGTTGCTCCACGTGGATAGGAATGGCGTGCTCTCTCGGCTAACAAAACCATGATCCTCCACTATTCCATTTGACGGCTCCTGAGCCTCCACATGGACATTGGAGATGCACTCCTGGCTGCGTAATGCTTATCCTACTGTTGCTGTTGCCAATCTAAATTTCTAAATTCATTTACCTTGCTCTGTACCAGGTGCTCATCCGACAGTCCCAAACAGGCCATCTGGTGATGAATTTGATTTTCTAAGCCTCATTTTCCTTAGGCAACTGCGGATTAACAACTATTCCCCTTCTTCCTTCCTCCATAGCTCTCTCTTCTTCTTCTAGGATTACTCTGATAATTTTTTTATTTTCTTTTTACTTATTTTCTACCACTTTGCTACCATTTCAGATGTTTATTCATATTAGTTAGTTAACAAAACTCCCTCTTTAAATCAGCTTGCCCTCAAGGTGAGGGTATTTGAGCTTGAGAGAGTAAATGGGTTCCCAGGCGTTATTTTCATCCTATGTTCCTTTCCATTTGATCAAAACTTCCACAACCTTTCTTCTTGCTATTTTCTACACCCTTCATCCAACTATTTGCTTAGGCTCTAGCAAGAATTCTCCTTCCAAACTAATCGGCAGTAAGGATGGTAGCACTTTAGACCTAGGACAACTTGTTTATTTGGCATAGACACATGAAATGCCAAATGGATCTTTACCGATTGTGGAAGAGTTAGTTGGTAAGCTACCATACCTATTTTCTCTGTGATTTCATATGATCCAAAGTATCTAAACACTAGTTTCAAATTTTATCGAAATGATACGGACTTTTGGCGATGTTGAAGGTGAAGATAGACAAAGTCCCCAACTTGGAACTCTCTCTCCCTTCTATGCTTATTGCATTGTGTTTTCATGAACACTTAAGCTTTCCACAAATTCTCTTTTAGAAGGTCTAGGATTTGGTCATATGTTCGTAGCTCCTCATCCCTTTACAAACCTGGCCAACTTTGGGAGATGTCCGCAAACAGCTTCAAATGGGGCCATTCCTATCGAGAAATGTTGGCTACTATTATATCACCATTCAGCTGTGGCTAGCTATTTTGACCACAATTTGGGTTTATCACCAATGTGGTAGTGTAAATATTGCTCCACATACTTATTCACAATCTCAATTTGTCCGTCAATTTATGGGTGATAGGCTGAACTGTATTGCAACTTGATCCCTTCTAATCTAAACAATTTGTTCCAAAACAAGCTTGTGAATATGGCATCTCTATCACTGACTATAGTTTTGGGAACCCATGAAACTTCACATTGTGAGAGGTATAAAGTGTGCGTATTTGGTTAATTGGTCCACAACTACCAAATTACTATGAGGGTAAACCTTCTATAAAATCCATAGAGAGGTCTAACCACAGAAACTTAGGTATAGGTAAGGGTGGGAGGAGACTGTATGGTTTCTGAGGGTCAATTTTGACAATTTGACAAATGTGACACACCTTGATGAAGCATTTGATGTCACTTTGCATTCCTTTCCATAGAAAATTAGCCTTAGCACGACTCTAGGTTTTACAAAAATCCCAATGGGATAGCGTGGACCCATTCGATCACTTATTGTTTAGTTCCCAAATCCTAACCTATGAAAAATTTTCTATTTTAGAAAAGTATCTCATTTTTTTAATCAAACCCATTAGCGTGCGGTGCTCCTTTGTGAATTTGCTAAAGAAGATTCTAAAGGTCAGGGTCGGCTAGGTAAGAGGTCTTTAGCTCGTCATTCCAACTCAAATTTAGGTAGGATACTATCTTGAGTTTTGATTCCTTCTTCTTTTGAGATAGTGCATCTGCTACCTTGCTCTCATGACCCTATTTGTACTTAATGATAAAATCATAACTGAGTAGCTTAAAAATCCATTTTTGTTGTGACGAGGTCCCTGCCTTCTATTCTAAAAATAATTTGGGGCATTGTTGGTCAATTTTGACAATAAAGGCCTTTCATAGTAAATAGAAATCGTCACTTTTTGATTGCCATAACTAGCGCTAATAACTCTTTCTTGTAAGTCAAAAAATGGAGGGTCTTCTCCTTAAGGGCATGGCTGATAAAGGCTATTGGTCATTGCTCCTGCATTAAGATGACTCTAATGCCTATCCCCAAAACATCACATTCAATTACAAATCTTTTCGTAAAATTAAGCAATGTCAAAACAAGGGGTTGGGACAGTACCACTAAAAGCACCACTAAAAGCCTCATCACCCTCATTAGACCAAATAAACACATTCTTTTCAACAGGGCTGTAAGAAGTGCAGCTATTGTCCCGTAGTCTAAAATAAATTTCAAGTAATACCCTATTAGTCCAAAAAACCCTTGCAAGGACTTAATAGCCCTTGGTGAATTCCAATCAAGCATGGTCACCATTTTGGAGGGATCAGCTTTTACCTCTTCCTCTGAAATTACATGCCCCAAGTAATTGATCTCCTTACAAAAACAATTACACTCATTTATATTGGCATACAATTGATGATCATTTAGAACCTATAATGCTTTTTCAATATGTACTCCATGTTCCTCCTCCATAGGGCTAAAAATCATAATATTATCAAAAAATATGAGTACAAACTTCCTAAGTAAGGGCCGAAAAATCTCATTTATTAACCCATGGAATGTGGTTGGAGCATTGGTCAAGTCGAATGGCATTTCAAAGAACTCATAATGCCCCTCATGAATCCAAAACACGGTTTTAGGAATGTCTGATTCCCTCGTTCAGATTTGATAATACCATGACCTTAGGTTGAGTTCCAAAAAAAGTGGCTCTATACAATTCATCTAGTAACTCATCAATGATGGGAATGGGAAACTAATCTTTAATCGTTTCATTGTTTAAGGCCTGATAATCCACACATATTCTCTAACTCCCATCCTCCTTCATTACCAACAGAACTAGGGATCAATATGGACTCTAACTAGGCCTTACGAGCCTTGATACTAGTAAATCCCATACCAATTTCTCAATTTCACTTTTCTAGTACTATAGTAATGTTAGGGCCTTGCACTAATTGGCTTGAATTCGTCTTTGAGCACAATATGGTGTTCCCTACCCCTATTTAGAGACAACCCCTTTGCCTCCTGAAAAAATTGTTCAAATGGCCTTAACAGATTAATCACCTTTTCTAGTAGGTTTGGTGTTCCTTCAAATTTGGAGCTATCCAAAAATTTTAGTACTACTCTCTTGTTTTCCTGAACAGGAATTCATGGCCACACACTATCCTCCTACACCATATCAACGTCTTTCTTTAATCCTTGTAGTTGCATGATTCGTCCATTGTCTTGGAACTCCATTTGAAAGATCAAGAAATTCCAAGTGATATGTCCTAGGGTACACAACAATTGTATCCCCAAAACTACGTTGCACCCGCCCAAGGCAAAAATAAGGAAGCTAGCCTTGAATTGGTGGTTCTACACTTCCAGAGTCATATCTTCACAGGATCCTTCCCCTTGCAATATTTCACCATCTCACATTGGTTTGTTCTAACCTCCTCTAATTCATTCTCCAAAACACATTAACATCAAAGAAGTTGTGGATACTTTTTTAATTAATTGGAACAACCCCTAACGTTCCATTTATCTTTCCTATTACACTCATGATCTTATAGTGTGGGGCTCTCGTAATCTCATGCAGTTAGATCTCAGCCAAGGATTTGTCACTGGGGTCAACTTCTTAAGGCAAAGACTCTTCAAAGTCCTACCCAAAGTTTGACTCCTATCTCAGCCACTTCTACCAAGAATAGTTGGGGTTGGTGCATTTGTGCCTCAAGCTTCACTTTACACTGCATCCATAACATGGGCCCCATGCCCTTCTCTCCTTCATCTGTTCAAGTGTGATCTAATGGACTATAGTCTCCGACTTAGTAGCGGCTCTTGATGAGCTAGTTGCCCCGATTAGTGAGTGATGATGTATAATATGGCCTCTAGTCAAGCCAATCTGACCTTAGTAAACTTTAGCAAACTTCTAAGTTTGAGCCATTCCAAAAGTCTGATGAAGTCTGGTTGGATTTAACAGTTATATTAGATAATGAATCTCATCCTTTAGGCCTTCCAAGAAATATCTAAATTTCACCTGGGCTGGGACCTGGCTTAGATTATTTGTGACAGCCTCAAACAGGGTCTTATACTCAGCTATGCTCCCTATTTGCCTCAATTTCTATAATAGTTCCATGAAATCATCATAGGCTAAGTTCCCCAACCGAACAAGCTGAGCTGGGGCAAATGTATCCCAATTTTTAAAGTCTCTAGCCTTTTTGCTCCTTGGGGCCAGATCGAGGCTTCCCCCATAAAAATAAGGCTAACAAAACCCTCTGATTTTCAGAAGTTTGCTGGAGTTTAAAAAATTGCCTCACCTTATAAACCTGGCCACACGGTTTCTCACCATCAAACCTTGGAAAATCAATCTTAACAGTCTGGTGAATGTTAACTTAATTGCTCCTCTCGCTCCCCTCTCGGTTAGGGGATTTGAGTACAGGGTAGAGCGGCTTGTGGGTTTACTGATAACCTCTAGTTCAAATTAAAAGAGTGCCTCATTTGTTCTATGAGCCTGGTCATACTAAGCTCCAGCTACTCCATGCATTGGTACCTATTCTGCTCCAAAGCATCAAACCTTTGGTTTCCTGCTGCTACTGATTCGATTAGTTGGTTTATCTGAGAACCCTTGGCCATTCTTTGTCTTTGATATCAATTTGTAAGATTACAATTCAAATCTCCTAAATTAATTCCTTACGATGAGATTAAAGAGAACAAATAGAAAGAATGTTGGAAATTAAAAAAAAAAAAACAGTGAAAAGAAGATAATTTTCTCAATTCAAGATGGGAGAGATTGCTAAAATCTAGATGGCTATGATAAATTTAATTTTGAGTCTCATTTTCCTTATGCAGCTGCGATTTCAAGGCTTCCTACCCTTCTTCCTGCTGCCATGGCTCTGTCCTTCTTCTAGGGTTACTCTAATATTTTTTTTCTTTTTAATTGTTTTCTACCACTATGCCACCCTTTTGGATGTTCATTCATATCGGTAAGTTAACACAACCTTACAAACTCCAAAGATAAGCGCTTGACACTCCAAGAGACACTGAAATTTTTTGATCAATCAAATTTCTGACCATATATACATTGACTTAACAAGATATGTACAACAAAATAAGGTCAAGATAGATCCTCCATTGAAAATCTTAGATCAATAAGTTAAATGCCTACACAAAGAAAACTGACCAAAGTATCCTCGGAGGTTCCTAAAGTCCTGGTGTAGCTTGTCACTGAAGGAACTCCAAAAAGGAAGTAAACAAAGTTTACTAGATAAATAAATTAGTGTCTCCAATCCAGTAAACAATTTCTATACTATTTCAAAATTTATCCCAACATTTCTAAAGAGACTTCTGTTCATCATTTGTGCACATAAAAAATCAGAGGACAAATAATAAACAAGGAAACATAATACAAATCAGGTGAAAATATAATTCTCCTTCTCAAGAGGTCTCAGAGGACAAATAATGCACAGAGGAAACATAATACAGATCAGTTGAAAATATTTTCTCCTTTTCAAAAGGAGGTCAGTAGTATGGAGAACCCAATCTAATGCCAGCATTACCTGTCAGAGACTATGGAGTTAAATGCAGTCAGAATACCACTTCCACACAGAAAGGTATAATCTTCATTATGTCAGAAAGCTTCTTCCAAATCAAAAAGTAATCCATACTTACGATTGTTATGATGGTTAGAAATAATGTTGGAAATTCTTCGGGGTGGTCTGTTTGTTCCAAATTCATTAGGACCACCACTTTCAGCTTTATCTTGGTCAAACCAGTCTTCCATGAATCGTGCAGCAGCTCCTTTGTTATCTCCACTTATCAATGAATTTGTACGACTCATGGAAGTGCCATGGGTTGCAAACCAGTTAAAGCTGCCGACTGGGCCCCACTCCTCATCTACAAATTTCAAGAGAGTCATTTCTTTATCAACATCATAGTTGTACTTATTGCGCTCCTCTGCAGGATTGTTTAAATAAGCACTAGGACTGCGATTAACACCAGCGTTTATAAGCTCTCCTGCAGGCAAAAAAGATCAATGAAAATGAACAAAACATGAAGAGAAATTGGAGCAGATTCATAATAAGAGGTTAAGAAAAACCAAATGGTCGAAATAGTCCATACGAAATGGCAACAATATTTACTAAACAATCCTCTATGTGCTGGAAGTCTAAACCAAGACAGCACTCCAGATGACCTTTTGTTATCTTTGGATGACCAACTCCACCAATCAAATGAATGCATCAGATCAAATTCATTGTAGACCAAATAAATCAATGGCAATGATTGAAACAGTGATCAGAGGTTTTGTTAGACTAGATGCAGACTTGATAACATTTGCTCATGCCCATAATTGTGAGTACATAAGTATTAGGGCTTCCTAAATGAACGCAAGGCGCATCTCAGCATCAACAACTACAAATGATTAGATTAGCTCAAATTATCCTGGCTTTGTAATCCAAGAATAACTTGTGAATGAATATGTGTATGGGTGTGTGAGAGAGAGAGAGAGGGAGAGAGAGGAATTCACTGCCACAAGGCATGAGTCCAAAAAGTTATTGAAGGTTTCCTCATGAGATGCATTGTAGACAACAGCAATAGGACCTTTAAAGACCATCACCTTCATGCGAATTGAATATATGACATATACCTTATAACGCTTTACTAAGCCAAGCACAGGACTTAAAACCTACTTAAAATGAATAAAAAACAGGGAGAGATATATGAAGGTTTAAAGAGGTAATAAACATAACTCTCAGAAATATTATGGGTTTCTTTAGCCTTCATCCAGAACCCTATTCTGCAAAAATGGGGCCAAGGCCACAAGGATTCTCTTTGTGCTACGTATAAAATATGTAGGTGCCAATAGTTCAACCCAAATGCTAATTTCACTTAAGAGCCTTCAAAATTCTTTTGCAATGAATGGCTGGCTGAACAGAAAGACAGGATAATAAAAGTTGAATTGCTTTATCATATGCATAGAATTTTGCAATCAGGGAAGTTTACAGAAGCTTTGCTACTTGACATTTTGGATATGGTATTGGCTGGTACATCAAAGTGGGCCATCAAGAAAAACTAATATTTCCGCATCTATGTGGAGTTGTTCCATATAAAAAACCATTAAAAATGGAGATCATAACCTTTCTCTTTGTTTGATAGTTAACATGAGTAGAGGCTAACTTGTAGGAATTGAACTCCAAGCCTCTAGTCTAGACAAGTGAGTAGCCTGCTACCAACCTACCTTTGATTTCTCTCATAAAATATTATCAAGGCTGGATTCCATATGACATGCGGGAGAGCAATGTGGTGTCAATGGGAAAGGACATCTCACCTTTATTCACAAAAATAGATCCTGGCCTCAGATTTTCATGAGCTTGGATGATACTTTGCTCGATGCCATCAACAATAACATTAAACGATTGGCGCACAAACCCCATAGATGTAACAATGTAAACAACATACTGTAGATAGCCCCCAGGACCAGCATGAGTATGAATGCCGCTTATGGCAACATTCTTTTCCGTATAAAGGTCCCCATACCTGTCAATAAAGGTTATTTCATATATTAAATTTAGAAACAAGGAACTATAGTGAACACATGCACAACTCACAAACTATGGGAACTAGATAAACAATAGGCATGATTAGTGTCCTTTTTTTCGAGTGAAAATAACTCTGAACTCAAGATAAAAAGGCATCTTCAGTGAATTCCAAGATATCAATTACCTTGCCTTCAACCTCTCAAGTACTTTGATTGTCACAAGTTGAGAGGCCATGCAGGCATCCAAGTTCACGAAAACCACACGTTTCCCCTGTGGCTCAGAAACAATAAAGGTACGGGCACGTAACCTGAAGTGAATCCCAGATGTAATCTGTTCCATATTAGCATAACCCATCATGTTGACATCCGCAGCCGGTCCTGTAATGTCATAACTTCCCATCGCAACTAAATAATTTGAAGTTGAGAGTGTTCCCTTCTGTGTTAACATCAAAGCTAAAAGCGACACCCAAAAACAAGCCGCTGCACATGGTCTCCATACCAAAATATTCGAGAAATAAAGTGGCTTCATTGCAGCACCAACGGATGGAATCGTCAGGATTTATTCACATCTCGTCATTGGCCTACATAAACTAATAGACCGTGTTAGCTTTGATGTTCGCGGATAAATGCTGAAAAATTAGTGCAACAAAGAATACGAAATTTATGGAGGCGCAATCACTGTTATTTAGAATCTCTGTTTGAGAGACAACCAATCCTCCGCTCACATATGCATGATAACAGTGATAAAAATACATAATAGAACTAAGGTCTGGTAAAAAAAAAATAATAATAACCGCATACATAGTTGATAAAGATGCTGAAGGTGTTTAGTAGATAAACATGGAAAGGTATGTAGAGATATGTGTATTAAAAAAGAAAATAAAAAAACATAAAGGGTATGGTCCACGCACTAGATTGGGCTCGTTTCTATTCTATTTCTTCCTTTTGAATGGAGGCCTGTACAACGGCTGTTTCCGAAGCGCCATTTTGAGAACAAATTATCACCAAATAATCTTGGTATTAGTATGGGACAAGTTCTCAACAATTTTCGCCTAGTTTACAGGTATATGATGATTGGACATGACAAATTGTCATCCAGAAACTCAAATCAAACGGTAAAATATACAGTGAACGTATATGAAAAGCTTCCTTAACCCATAAATATAGCCAAAAACCCTAAATTCCAGATACAATAACAACCATCGTCACCTGAGCGATTAAATTTTGTTAGGTCGTCCACCAATGGATCGCAGGCTTTCCTCTTCTTCAACCAAATACACAGCAAAGAAGGCATTCGATGGATAAGAAGACGAGTGTGTGAAAGAGTACTGCAATGATTTTAATGGAGTTCCTAAGATCGAGAATGGTAGTTGTTGCTTGCGTCCGGTACGCCTGTGCTTCGAAGCATCGTCGTTTCAGTGGGACCACTTTGAAACCGTGAAGTCCTATCTACTAATGCCTCGTCACCGGGTTCACGTCAAACAAAGTGATTTTTTTTGAAAATTTTGTTATAAATTTTATTAAATAATTATATAGTACCTGTTTTATTGATCTATTCACCAAAAAAATAATAAAAAATTAATTCATAAATGTCACAATATTTTTTCTAATATTATTTATATTTCTATTATTAATAATTTATTTATTATTTTTAAAACTATTAAATTAAAGTATAATTAATATAAACAACTAAAAATATTCCAGTTATATATATATAGTTATAATTTTAGTTTTTAATAAGGTTGTCGTGCGGGTAAGAGTGCTGTTCGATCTTTCACGCTGAAGTTAATCCAATCCCCATCTCTTAAAATCCAATCCCTATCTCTTTAAATTACTCACACCGTATATTTTCTGACACTCAAATCAAAAATTTTTTTAAGAGAATAGAAAGATATTATGAGGATATAAGAAAATAAGAGATCAGGAGACGGTAGAAATTACCCCCACCGTATATTCTCTGACACTCAAGTCAAAAATCTTTTCAAAAAAATAAAAAGATATTAGGAGGATATAAAAATATGCGTAAATATATGTTATCGTAGATTGAGTGTTTAGGTACGCCTTATAGAGGAGTGGTTTAGAAGTGTGGAAAGCAAACCTCCAAAACAAGAGAGAGAGGGACCCTTTGAACGAGGATAAGCCTCCTGGCCTCTTGGGATTGAGGGTTGACCCCCTCAGATGATACCTTCTAGACAGAGGATAAGACTTCCAAAAGGGTTTGATAGTAGAACCTTTTGGTAGAAGTGGATGGCAGAACCTCTTGGAATGACTGAATGGAGTCTATAATCCATTTTTCTCTTCTCTCCTTGGCCTCCTTTCTCGATTTTCCTCCCCCACTTCCGCAGGAATGAAGATGTATTTATAAAGATGAAGGGCGGTTGGATTATCCTTATTTAATCACAATCGCCCACAAATAGGATAAGATGAAATAGTTATGTTGTTCTAATTGGTTACACGTGAAGTGAGCATTAGGCTGACAAGTTTAACCGTTTTCCATCTGGGTAAACTGAGCCATCTGAGACGTTGTTCGTTTCTTGAGCTTACTTCTTCTGCTAATGGGCCCTCTTCCTAGACTGGATATGCCGAACCCATCACTAGCCCCCCATATCGGGTGGTTCAAAATTTTTCAACCTCCAACATACTTCTGATGAGATTCTGTCTGTAGGTCTGGATAAGATACTATTACTGTCTAAACCTTGTGACTATTGTTACCAAATTTTTACATGTGTCTAATTGGCTACGCTCGCCTCTACCAAGAGGAGGTTGTAGCGCTGACAAAGGGTGGTTGCCGGCTAGACTTTGAGGCTATCGTTATTAGTCTTTTGCTAGCTTAAACCGTTGTCCACATGGACCCATCGACACTCGATACTACCAAAAGACGTCATAGCTTTTATATGTCTGGTCCTAATCCGCCTATCATTGTTAACTAATGGTACTCACTCCTTTGAGAGGAACTCGTCGCATTCAAACTGAAAACCCCCTAAAGTTTTGAATTCGACAATGCGCATGGGCCGCTTGGTGACAAGACCAATGTTCAAATCCGACCTTATAAGGGCCACTTAGTTTGGGACTGAGGTTCAAATTTGACTTCATAAGGGCTACTCTGTACAGGATCAAGGTTTAAATTCAACCATTTCTGGACAGCTCGATTTGGGATTGAGGTTTTGTAACAAGTGAATGAAAATTTATCCAACTTAGAGGTATTCTAGGTCGTTTGTCGTTATGAGATGATATGCTGGCACTCACATGAGTAGGTAAAATGACTATATTATTAATTAAAGTATGGTTCAGGCAATCATTATGATGTATACAAGACTTGCCTGGATTAGACGTAGAATCATCGCCGGCATTTACGGTATCCCCTGGGACCGTTTGATGCCCCCGGTGCATGGCTGGCATGCACCACTTTGGAGGGTTGTTAAGGCTTTTTGGGCGACGCTTTAGCCTATGACCTCAGACTTGGTACTTCACCATGTATTAGTTAGGCAGCGCCTTGTTGCTGGGCTGAGTGGCCTACAGGCTAGTAGTTTCGGTTCCATTGTCACCGATATAGCCTCACGTAACCCAGAGTGATATGGGGCTTAGTTGGATGATGTCTATTGGGTAGCAAGACGAGCATACCAGGTCCTCATTGTGAGGATCGTGGCAACTTCTACAAGGGTTTGCAACTATGCAATTGTCCCATGAAAGGTGTTGCAATTATCCCTTGAGTCGTAAGTGGAAGGTCTTGCTCCGGATGATCACCAAGGCCAAGATGGTCCCCTCAGTAGGGGCGACTAGTCACTCACGCCAGCGATCTTGAGTCTGTAGCTCCTAACCTTCATGATATTACGTGGAGTTCCTTCTGGAGAAGGGGGCCTTCATCAACCAAATGGGATGATATTAGGGCCGATCAGAACCAACTACTCCAGATTGCGAAAAAGCAAATCTGGGCTAATACTTCGTAGCGGCATCAGTCTGTAGTTGATATTTTTGAGTAAAACGTGGCCAATCAATCAACAATGGAATTGAACGTGAGTGATCAAATTTTCAAAATGGATTACAATTTCGGAGTTGACCAAAATCTGAAGTGGATTAAAATTCGGTCAAATCAAGAGTGGATAACCTTTCAGAATGGATAAAATTTTAGAGTGGATAAGCTTCCAGAGTGACCGTGTTTCTGAGTAAACTTTTGGAGCGGATTTTGATTCTAAAGTGAACAAAATCCAAAGTGACCATTTAGGGAGTGGATTATGATTCTAGAGTGAACAAAATTTTTGAAATAGATTAAAATTTCGATGTGGATAAGAATTCTGAAGTGGGCAAAATTCAAAGTGGACAGCATTCTGGAATGGATAAAATTTTGGAAGGGATAAGAATTCTGGAGTGGGCAAAACCCGAAGTAAACAAAATTCCGGAGTGAATCTGGGAGCCGGAGAGAGAAGTGAAGTGCTGGAGTGGATCAGCTAGACTGGATGAGTGAGAGTGAGAGCGCCGCAGTGAACCATTATCGAAGTAGTTCTAGGTGCCAGACTGAGCTTCTACTGGAGTGAATCCAAACCGGTTGATTGAGAGGGGGCATCGACCTTTGGAGAGAGAAGTGGAGAGTCGAAGTGCTTGGTCGGCTTCCTGCAAAATAGAATGTCAGAGTGGATCTGGCTGGTGGAGAGAAAAGAAATGTCAAAGTGAGTTGGATCGGCTGAGTGAGAGAGAAAATGCTTGAGTGAGCTTGACTGGCTGATTGAAAGAGGAAATGCCGGAGTAAGTTGGATTGGCTGAGTGAGAGAGGAAATGCCTGAGTGAGCTAGATCGGTTAATTGAGAGAGAAAATGCAAGAGTGAGCTGGACCAGCTATGTGAGAGAGGAAATGTCGGAGTGGATCTAGGCTTGCGATTTTAAGCATAGACCAAGTCTGGAACCGGGTGGCGCCGAAGTGGTTCTGGAATACGATGATGATGAGTGCCAGTGGATGGTGGTCCTAGCATCATCGCCGATTAAGGCGACAGCCACCCGGCGACGGGATGGCAGCGACAGTAGCTCACGCGAGGGCCTTCGATGCTTTTTCCCTCTCTTCATTGCGCCACATTATACAATCCACCAAAATCTCGCCCGATCACCTCAAAGATCGCTACATGCATGCACAATCCAGGCATCTTTGAAGAGGAAAGAAAGATTTACTTGACTTGATGTGTAGATTTTTTTCCGATGGCGGCGACTGTGGCGTTCGCTCCCCAGGGTTCACAATTCCCATCCATCTCTTCACACCGCATTACAAATCGGATGAGTAAACATGGAGAAGGCTTCATTAGGTCCCGATCCGGACGTCGTCTCCTCCAATGACGGCGGTTGCCGCAGATCTTCGTGTTAGCCTCTCTCCCTTAAAAAAAAAAAATTTTTTTTCTTTTTTTTTTTTTTTTTGTTTTCTTTCCTTCTCTGCTGCTGCGCCACTGGACTGCTTTTCACTTTTTCCCTTTTTCTTTTATTTTCTTAATAATAATAATAATTTTTATTATTTATTATTATATTGTTATTATATTAATAACAATTTTGTATTATTATCATTATTATTATTTTGCATTCTTTGAATTCCATTATTATTCCTTTATCCGTCTCACTATGAACCGGATGCTAGTGTGGTCTAAGAAACCCGACAAGGCCTAGTATTGACCAAGGTGGTATGCTGGATGAGGACTTTGAGCATGGAGTGATTTTTATTATTATTATTATTATACGGATTTTTCTTTGATAGGGCCTTTTGTCATCTTATTACTTGGTCAATATTATTATTATTGTTATTAGTATTATTTCTATTATTATTATTATTTATTAGTAAGATTTGTTACTCTATTATTAATATTTCTTTATATTATTATTATTCTTCTTCTAATTCTTCCCTTTGGGTGTGTACAGTCATGTATGAGAGGAAGAAGGCCACAACCCTAGCTACTAACATGCCAAGGATAAGGTGACCATCGCCATGACTATCCAGGGAAGTCGTCACCAAGGGAGGTGATTTCTAAGAAGCCAAAGTGTTATATTTATTATGATTATTTATAAGATATTTGTTTTGTTATTATGTTATATTATTATTATTCGTTTCATTACTATTCCCTGTAAGATAGGCGATTAATTTTCGTTCTTGAATCCGAATTATTTACAATTAAGGAATGAGCATGCCATGATCTTCCACACATTATTCCATTCCAATAACCGGAGTAAAATTAAATATGTTTGTAATTCAATCCATGGTTTTTTAAACCTAAACCATGAAATATAACAATTAAAAATGAGATAATCGGATTCCAACAATAAAAATTTTCGCGATAAAATTACTCCCACTTCTTATCCTTCAAAATTGTTTTTCCCTTTAAATAGAAAGATTTTTTTGGGAAAAATATAAAGATATTAGGACCCGATATGAGAATATTTGCCGAGATCTTTTATTTTCTTAATAGTAGATTAAAGTTTTTATTATTTATTAAATGCGTGGGTTATTATAGTGTAGATAACAAGCCTCCTAGACGAGAAAGAGAGACCCTTTGAATGAGGCTAAGCCTCCTACCATCCTAGAATGGAGGGCTGGCCTCCTCAGGTGATACTTTCTAGATAAAAGGTAAGGCTTCCAGTAAGGGTTGGATGGTAAAACCTTTTTGGTAGGAGTGGATGGCAAAGCCTCCTGGAATGACTGAACGGAGTCTATAATCTCTTTTTATTTTCTCTCTTTGACCTCCTTTCTGGATTCTTTTCTCCTACTTTTGTGAGAATAAAGGGGTATTTATAAAGGTGAATGGTCATTGAGTAAGATTGGCCTCTTTTCTAATTCTTCCTAATGTGATACGAATGGGTAAAACAAAATGGTTATATTAGTAATGCCAAGGATAAGGTGAACCGCCACTCGTGGAAGTCATCAAAGTGGGCGATTAAATTATCTCCAGCCACAAGTGACAAGTTTTTAAAACAAAATCTGCCATTAAATATGATTTGTTTTGTTGGGACGTTGTTCGTTTTTGAGTCATTTCTCTTAAGCCTACTTAATGGGCCCTCTTCCTAGGTTGAATATACCGGACCAATCATGTCTAAACATACATAATATATATTTTTAATAAGCAAAAATTCTCCCAATAAAAAAAAAAAAAATTGATGTGTCTTCCAAATATTGAAGTCTCCAGCTGGAAAAAAATTAAAATATTATATTATAAATTTAGTTAATTATTAATAATATTATTATCCTACTAATCAGTCAATCTAATCCATGCTTTAAATAATGATGATTAATAATGTCATGAAGTAATATAACTTGCACCTTGAATTGTCCTTTAAACCCAATGTTGTAAGGGAGATAATCTTTCACAATACACGCATAGATCACCACCAGTCATAGGGAATATTTTTTGGGTAACTAATAATTTATATCCATACAAAAATAAAATATACAAGTGAAACCATAAAAAAATTAATTTTTTTTTTATAAATACAAGTCCTGAAACAAATATAGTAATATGTGTTCGTCGCTAAAAAACAAACCTCCTATCTATAAAATATCGAAAAGATCACCCAAGAAAACACCCAGTGAGTGGAATGAGGTCCTAGTGATATCGACTAGAAGCCCCCTATCATAGTTCGCGGGTCGTTTTGATGTGGCTGCGGTATGATATGTATATAATTTCGTACGGCAATTTTTGGATTTGAATTCAATAGCCATCAACCTTTTTATTAAAAAAAGCTTTTTATTTTTTAATAACAAATGGCGGGGTATCATTAAATTTATATCGAAAGACTATCATACAATATTATATGTACGTTGCACTGCAGTTGCATTGTAGCACTCCCTTCTTCCCCTATCATTACTCCGTTTATCGAAATCGACGGGTTACATTGTGCTAGGAGATGGGACTTTTATTATGTTTCTTTGTAAGTATTAGATTATATAATTCAATAGTTAAGATAAAAAGTAATTTAAAAATATATAATAGATTTTTTTATAAAAAATTAAACTGTCAAAATAAATTATCATTAAAAAAATAAAAAAGCCTTATTAGATAATTAGTTATTTTTTACTTCAACAATTAAATTTATGATCGATTGGCATCTTTGTTGGCGATAGAGCCTTATTAAATGTTAGTAATATAAAAAAATAAGGTATTAAATAGCCACATAGTTAATAAATTTCAACGATTAATACTAACAAACGGCTACATAAATTAATAAACAAATAGTTATATCAAATAAATGGTCAATGTATCAATAATTAGGGGTTAGATGATGGTTTATAAGATAATTAGACTATTTAATTTTTAATACCATATAATTTTTTTAATTAAAGGCGGGAGAAATTTTTATTTTGGCGGGAGTTTTCGGAGGGAAAATGTTCACCCCCTTTTTCTATAGGATTTGAGTCTTCTACATACTTGAATCCCAAACAAAAGTGGAGGAAGCCCTCCAAGGCAAAAGCCACTTTTCAAGTTTCTATAATATTCAAATTTTATATATGAATTTTTTTTAAAACATTAAAAAATATTTTTAAAAAAATTTCTATCTCTCTCTCCTTGTCTTTATGAGAGGAAGAAGTATTTAAATTAACAGTTTCGGAAAGGGATGAATTTCTCGATTCACTATTTAGATTCAAATTATTGCAAATCACGGAACCCTTATGTCGATTTTTAATCTATAATACCATATATTTTAAATTTAATTAACAAAAATTTAATATATATATATATTTTATATATATACATATATTCTTATTATGGATAGTAGTATTAATTGATTTGAAATTCTGATATATTTTATTTATTAAAATTTGTGGAAAATATTGTGAAATTCTCCGAAACAATGCGGCCTTTTCCAGTCCGTTAAAATCCACTTCCACTATAAAATTTGAAAATTTCCTCACCCAATTACGTTCTCGTTTTATCTTCTAAATATGAGATTTCTTTAACTTAATTATGATTATAATAATAATCGAGAATATAAATTAAAATATATTTTAAGATTTATTTTATTTTATTTTTTGATTGAAAATGTAGATTATGATTATTAAAAAAAAGCTAATAGAGCTCCTCAACGAGGCAAAGCCCGAGTTTCAGTCAGGTCGTGGAAAATGAGCAGATCTCTTCGGCACGAGAACGAGGACAGCCCCTATCTATTGGCGTTGAAATGGACATTCATCTGCAAACAGGAAACGTCAAATGGGGAAACATATTTTCAAATTCGGTGAGCATTTTTCACAACACATTTTTGTTTAGGGTTCATTCGGCCAAATTAATTAGTAGTGTACTTCTATTTGTAGCAATTTTCCGTTTGTTTTAGGTGGTTTGGATCTGAATTAGGGTCGGATCTGGGAGGGGAAGCCTCCCAAATGGATCTCAAAATTATCTGAACAAATCGTGCTGCAAAGACTCCAGGTGTCGGGAAAAAATCACTTTCGAGATTTACGAGGAATGAGTTTTGTTTGGAATTGAAATCGACGATTGGCGTTGAGTTTGCTACCAAAAGGACTCTACAGGTTCATCTCTTTGATTCTCTTAGTTGACTCACTGTGATCTGGTGAAACTGATTCCTGATTTAGTTTTAGGGCTTAGATTTACGTGATACAGTTAAACTTATTCTGTTGCTATTCTTTCTGGCGAGATCTCGTGAATATTACTATTTATAGTCTTTGCTGAAGTAGACGTATTCCATTAAGTCTCCCTCTCTCTGTGTATGGGTAGGCACAAGTCTCATTGAGGATCTTGTGATTTTTCCTGCTTTAGTGACTATCCAGAGTTCGGAATTTCAGCATGTTGTGACGCAATGCTGATATCTAATAATTAGGAGTTAGATGATAGTTTATAAAATAGTTAGACTATTTAATTTTTAATTTAATATGTAATCATATTTTTTTAATAATATTATAAGTGTACATATTTTTTTTTTTCAAACAAGGGGGAATCTAAATCACTAGAGTGGCAAGTACAGGGTTTGAGTCTTCTACATACTTGAATCCCAAACACTATGGAGTTGAGCCCTCCATTGCTTACACATTCCTTCTGATCTTCAACTTTTTATAATATTTAAATTTTATATATGGATTTTTTATTTAAACATTAAAAAATATTTTTTAATATAATTTTTAATTTTTTATTAATTATTATATTGTACAGTATTCAAATTAAAAAATTTAAAAAATCAATTTAATTTCTCTCGATTAACTATTTAGATTCAAATTATTCATAAATATTATACTATAGACTTATGTTAAAGATTTTTAATGTATAATATCATATATTTAAATTTTAATTAACAACTATATATATATATATATATATATATACATATATATATATTATGGATAGTAATATTAATTGATTTGAAATTTTGATATATTTTATTTATTAAAATTTGTGGAAAATATTGTGAAATTCTCCGAAACAATGCCGCCTTTTCCTGTCCGTTCCTTTTAATTGGGTCATTGGCAGAAATCCACTTCCACTATAAAATTTGAAAATTTCCTCACCCAATAACGTTCTGTTTTATCTTCTAATTTGTGGGATTTCTTTAATTTGGGTGGATTCAGTTTCTGTACTAATTTATTCGGAGATATTTAGTCCTAGTTCTGCAATTTTCAGTTTCCCATATTGCAACTACTAAGTAAATGTAATAAATGCCTTGGACACGGGAGGAAGATCAAGGATCACAAAAACCCTGTACTTTCTGTAACAAAAATGGCCACCGATAAATTAATGAAAAAGTTTTGTCAAAATAATGATTGAAATGCGGTCTCAAAAATGTTTATCTATTTGGGTGGAAAGAGCTTTCGTTAAGTCCTCTAGGGTTGTGACTAATGCAATTACTGTGACATGTTGACTACAGGTAGAAGGTTTCTTTATTAGAAGGATATGCTCGCGTTAAAGTCTTTATCACTCTTCTTGTTCACGTTTTATAAGGAGGAGAGAGTTTTGGGGCCGAAAGGAAGTGGATAATTTTACCTATTTTGTCTTGGAGCTAATCTCGGGTAAAAACTAAGTCTGGTCCATTTTGAGAGGGACTTTGATATTTATTTCTTTCCAAAAGCATTTCGGACGTTTTGTTGCCCTTCTTTCTCCCAGTGCTTCACCCCATCGAATGGCCCAAATCATTTGATGGTCCCATTGGCCTTAAACCTATCTTGAAAAATTTTGGACAAAAGGCCGGGGCAGGGCTAGATGCCTCTAACTTTCCTCTCTTGATTTGACTAGGTGTAGACTATTAAATAAATCTTCCCAAATTCAGCACACCAGCTTTACGGAGGTTTCT
Organism: Nepenthes gracilis; assembly: GCA_033239525.1. Classification (NCBI taxonomy): domain Eukaryota; kingdom Viridiplantae; phylum Streptophyta; class Magnoliopsida; order Caryophyllales; family Nepenthaceae; genus Nepenthes; species Nepenthes gracilis. The sequence goes on from BSYO01000011.1 coordinate 20,949,286, forward strand.
AAAGGAATGGGTGAAATCATATTTGAGCATCCTTACTTTCCGAGTCCATCTCTTCAAAATATATTTGTCAGTATGGTGGGGGCTCCTGTGAGTTGAATATTTTTGGACTGTGAAGACAAATCCCCGTTTTATACTTGGAGGATCTTCAGGAGCCTTTTCTTGACCTCTCGGGCGATGGATATGATGTAACCTAAGATATAAATGGCTACGAAAGGTACAGTTCATATACCATTATTTTTAACAATTCCATTTGGATATTGTTGGAGAATATATCCTCGACCTTACTTATGACAATCAACGAGACTTCTTGGGGAAATTTTTGGCTTTGATTCTACTAAGGGCCATTCTTTTGGCTCTCTTTTCCGGGCTTCTTGTCAAAATGGTGCCTTTCATTTTCTTTGGAGAAAATTTTTTGATCATAAGGGTTCACTTAGTGCATGCTCATTTAATTTTTAGATCTCTTGACCTCTCGGTTTAAGATTTTACTCAAACCCACGAGCTAATTGTAGTTTGAGAAAATCTTCGGTAGTAGGAGTAATGTGGGTTAAAAGAGCAGAGGACCAAAAACTTTTCTCCGTAGTAGGAGACAACAGTGTATGGAGTTTGGTGAGGCAGGGGTAATACTTTCTTATTTTCAAAAGAAAAATCACAGAACTCTTTATTTTTTTAGCGACATACAGCTGGATAACGAAGACTGTGTCACTAATTTATTTTGGACGGATCCAGAAATGATCGTTGATTATCAAGTATTTGGTGATGTCGTTATTTTTTATACAACTTATGGGACAAATAAAGGTTTGCGGCTGTTCGGGGTCTTCACAGGTTTTAACCATCATAGATCGATCGTTGTTTTTGGAGCGGCATTATTGTACGATGAAACGGCAGACTCTTTTGTTTGGTTATTTGATGTCTTTTTGAAATGTCACAGTGGGCGGGCTCCCCAAACTATTTTTACTGATCAAGATGCCGCAATAGCGAAAGCTCTTGCATTAGTGATGCCGTCAACATGGCATGGTTTGTGCACTGGGCATATTATGCAAAATGCCACTAAACATCTCGGGAATCGTGATGGTTTGCTTTTCGAGTTTAGTAAATTGATGTATGGATACGATGATGAAAGACAATTTGAGAGTGCTTGGTCAACTATGGTGTCCGCGGAGGAAGGCAGTCATGCAAGGTCGTGGTTAGATGGAATCTATTGTGTAAGATATAAATGGACTGCGTATTTTATAAAAAATGTGTTTACATTTGGAATTAGAAGTACGCAACTAAGTGAAAGCATTAACAGTGATCTAAAAAATCATTTGAGGTGTGATCTTAATGCTAGGGATTTTTTTCACCATTTTGATAGAGTGTGCTTGAAAAGAAGAGATATAAAGAATTGTGTGCTTAGTATGAATCAAGACAAAAAATTTTCAATTTAATAATGATTGATTGTCCACTGATGATTCAAGCATCGAAAATATATTCTCCAACAATTTTCATGCTCGTCCAAATGGAATTGTTAAAAATAATGAGTATATGTGTACTTTCCCGGCAGGACCCCATTTATATCTTAGGGTTACATGCAGATCCATCTGCTTCGCATCGTGTATCATTTGATCCCCATACACAAATTGTACAATGTGATTGTCGAATGTATAAAACATTGGGGATTTTGTGTTCACATGCTTTCAAAATATTCAACATACATGATTTACGATCCATACCAGACAAATATATTTTGAAGAGATGGACTCGGAAAGTAAGGGATAATGCTCCAAATATGAGTTCAGATAATTTGCCAACTTTAGGAGATCCGTAAAGCTGGTCGGGCTGAATTTTGGGAAGATTTATGCGTAGTTGTCTACGCATTGCGAGTGATTCTGAACAGAGAGGAAAGTTAGAGGCAAAAGTTACAGAGATTGAAAGTTTTGTCCAAAATTTTTCACTTGATAGGTTTAAGGAAGGTTCATCTTCTGTTATGCCGACACAAATGACGGATCGGATTGTCAATGGGGTGAAGCATAAGGGAGAAAGAAGGGCAACAAAACGTCCGAAAGGCTGTTTGGAAAGAAAAAAATGTAAGAAATCTGACAAATCATTGCGAATCATAGAAACCGCGGTTAGTATATAGTAGTTTACTTATTATATCAAGACATTTATGTAACAATTATCGTTATACTCATCTCCGTTTAACTGTTTCTTTCAGGAACAAACTTTAAATTCAGTAGTTGATGTGAACAACGCAATTGTTGAAGGCTTTAACGCTAATTTGAATAGCAGTCAATCTCAACAACCGTTGTCATATATGCAGTTACTTATGGTATTATTGTAGTACTTTGTTTTATATACATTTGGATTCAAGACTTTTTCTTTTATTTCTAATTATATCTATATTCTTTTAGTGTCAACACGATACTTTTTCAGGATCTCATATGGCTAACGAAAAAAGTGTTGAAGCTGACTAATAGAAAAAAAAAATCAGCAAAAAGGTATATGAAACTATCACTTTACATCACACATAAGATTCATCATTCATAAAACCCCAAGAACCGAACAATATTGTTAAATACCATCGAAGCTGTTTGATCATTTGAAAGTAAGAGTAAATAAGATGGATATGATCTTCAAGTGTGACAACAATCTTTTACTTGATTTTTAATTTTTTCTGTTGAAATCAGACTCTTTTTCGAGTTAATTATGTGGAGTTTTATTTAAACATCTGTCACTAATTTTCATTTTATTATTTAATACAATCTTGAATATTTTGCAGGTTTTACGCATGAGAAATATTGTCGGCGCTGAAGTATCTATACATGTTAGGCATTGTGTACTGAGAGCTGAAGTCAGAAAATATTTTAGTAAGAGATGAAGGGCGTATCATGCTTGTCGACTTCAACCTCTCCTTACGCTGCTCGGTTAGTCCGATGCTCGTCGAGTCCACTGCACACGCATCCTTCCCCGGGGCAGCGGTGGAATTTTAGACGACGATTTTGCTTTCCATGGGTGCATGCAACCAATATAGTGGTTGAGAATATTGTATTGGATTGTGATCATGTGGAGGAATGATGATTTTCTTTCTGTGGAGGTGTAATAATGAGTTTGTGAATGTTTACTTGAAAAAATTTTAAAATTTAGAGTCTTTGTTAATTGTACATGACCTTATTTACAGGTTATTTATACAAGTTTCCTTCACTTTTAGGGGGGATCTTGATGAAATTTTTGTAGAATTTTTTTTTACTACATTATATTGTATTATACTGTGTATTTCAGTTGCGACAATTTTTGTACTATTTTTGTACAATTTGCCTTCTTTATTGTAACATTGTTGGGTAACTTATTATAATTATTAATTTTTTTATTGATTGTGTTTATATATTTGAATGTATATTGCTTGTGTATATATATTTATATATTGTGACAGTTTTAAATTAGTGATTTACGATAAGGAGAAATAAAAGTTTAATATTGAAAATGATTATCTTAATTAAAAAATTAATTAATTAATTTTTTGGGATTAGTGGGCAATATCAAATGTCTTCTTTTTCATTCATTTTTTTTTTTCTTTAGTAACGTTACTTGATGTATAATCATAAATATTAGTGTTATGATATTAATTTTTATCATCATATAATAATAACAATAACTTAAGTGTTAGCATTATTTTAGGATTATAAGAATATATATATATATATATATTTTTAATATTTAAATTAAATTATATATATATTATTATTTTAAATTTTGATATTCAATATAATTTATTTGATATATGCGACTCATCTATATCTACACTAACCATATATATCAATTAGATGATATTTTTAAAAAATTTAAAAATAATTACATATATATTTATTTTAAAAAATAATAATTTACTCTTCAACCTCCAGCAAAAAAAAAAAAAAACAAGACATGGAAAAAAAATAAAATCAATATTAATTTTTGGAATTTCAATTATGTGAGAAATTACAAAATAACAAAATATTGATGGAGAGAAGATGAAGACGAAGGCTGTGCGTGCGCCGTTTTCCATTGCTTCGTTCCTGTCTATTGCTTCTCCTCTACTTGGCCGGCTACGCATCGGTCATCATAATGAAGGAGAGAAGATGAAGAGTGCGCCGCCGTATGAGGTCATCGCCACCTATTTCAGTTTGTCCCAAGAATCATATGATGCCTCCTCTGCAGTGTGCGTCGGTCGTCAAAATGGAAATAAGAGGAAGAAAGAAATTTGCTTATAGGAACGGATAGAGGATGGAATAAACCCTAAGACGAAGGAAGACGACGGCTTCATAAGAGAGAGAGAGGGGCGCCGAAGGAACAAAACAAATGGGGACAAGGGTTTTTTTGCAATTAGAAGAGAGAGAGGCGTCGCAGCCATTGGATGCATTTGCATCCAACAGCTGCATGTCCATTCCTTTTTAAAAAAAACCTTTTTTTAAAATGGATTCCCAGCCGTCGGATACGTTTTTTATCCGACGGCTGAGCGTGCCCCAAGTCCCTTTTTCTGTACAGGGGCTTGCCCTTTTATTAGGAAAATAGATGAATGCCTTTCCCTATAATAAGCCCAAAATTTCTACCAAGGGAATTCTTCCCGCAAAAACGAAAATTTTTTTCGCTTTGGCAATACTTCTTCATTACGATGAAACATTTTAGGTCAGCCCGTGATATCGAACCGAACACATATATTTTAAATTTGATTAACAAGTAAATATTTGATGTATATACATACATATACTTTTATTATGGGTAGTAATAATAATTGATTTGAAATTTCGATATATTTTATTATTAAAATTTGTGGAAAATATTGTGAAATTCTCCTAAACAATGCGGCCTTTTCCTGTCCATTAAAATCCACTTCCGCTATAAAATATGAAAATTTCCTCACCCAATTACATTCTCGTTTTATGTCACATTTGATTAGAAAAAATAAAATAAAAATAAAATTTTTATTTTTAAAAATAATTTTTTAATTTAATTATAAATTTAATTAAAAATAAATATTTTTTAAGAATTATTATTTATATAAATATAAAAATAACAATTTTCATCGTTAATACGACAATTGTTATTTACACATACATAAAAATAATAATTACCTCATATTATTATTTATTATTATTATATATTATTATGTATTTGATTGGTATACAAAAATGCATTTATTTACAGCTCAAAGCAAAAGTCAAAGACAACGGCAAACACTCTATTTCTCCCAACGACCCGAAAAGCGGGCCCAAAAGTGAAAAGCCAAGGCGGTCAACGTTGGTGACTGGTCGGACGGCCAACTCCCAAACAGATTGTCAATTCAAACGTTGACGTTGGCCTTTACGCAGCGTTGGGCCAAAAAGAGGCTCTTCTACGCAGTAATGGGCATGACTCACTCGGTCCCATCGCCCATCCGGGTGAGCAGCGGATATCCTTCATGGGCGGCCACACGCACGCGCGCAGATGGGCCAACTCGGCGTTGGCCGTCGCGTTTTGCTTGCGTTAGGCCCCAAAAAGCTCTTTCAACAAGAATAGCCGACCGTTTAGGCCCACCAATCATTAAAAGGCCAATAACGATTCTCCAAGGATATTCTACGATCTCAGCAGGCACCAAAAGGGACACTAGCAATATTGGCGCCCTTCAAAGAGGGAAAGCGTCGGATCTTCCCAATTCCTTGCTAGCCAAGGCACTCCAACGGTAATATGCCGAGAAGGAAAGAAACCAACTTGAAAAGTTGTTGGCCGCCTCACAAGGAAACAATCTCAATCAGCATGGCAACTAGTATCAGCTCCAGAAAGCAAGCCAGCCAGCAAATCATGAACGCAATCACTCTTTCCAAAGAAGGAGGATCAACCTCTCAACTACAAAAGAAACCCTTGACCCACCGTCAACGGCACGCTTTCTTCCATACTTTCAACCGCATACACTTTCTTGAAGGCATCCAACTGCATACTTTTTCTGGGATGATCGAGTGCTCACAGAAGTCTGCCTTCTCTGCCACCTTCGTTCTCCCAAAAAACCCTAAGGCAACAAGCGGACCTCACGGCCCATCGCCTTCCACCTCCCAGATCCACACGACCTCACGTCTCTCTTACATGCAGGTCAAACACTCTTTTTCTTTTTCTCTCCTCGCCGCTTTCTTTCTTTGAAAAGCTGTTTTATTGGCTCAGCGTCGGAGTGTTTTCGGTGGGACAATTTCCGCCGAACACGCTGACCTCTCGTTTTGTTTAGTGGTGTGCAGGATCCAACTCAGAGAATAGAGCCGGAGCCACGACAAGAGAATCACCCGAATCTGTTCGAAATTCGGATCCAGGGACGCATCAGTACTATTATTATATATTATTATTATTATTTTCCTTCTTATACTATTCTACAAACTAAATAATAAAATACTAATTGTTACCTTATTTTATTACAATAACTAAACATAATAATAACAATTTTAATTATATTTAATAAAATAATTATTTTATTTTTATCTTATTTTATTATATCAACCAAACATATAATTAAATCTGTAAATATGAGATTTTTTTAATTTAATTATAATTATAATAATAATCGAAAATATAAATTAAAATATATTTTAAGATTTATTTTATTTTATTTTTTGATATTGTAAATGTAGATTATGATTATTAATAAAAAAAAAGCTAATATTCAGAATTAACGAGTCAAATTCTCACCGAGTTTCAGTCAGGTCGTGTCAAATGAGCATATTGTCTCTTCCCAACACATTTTCGCGCAGTTTCTATCTATTCTTCTTGAATTGGACATTCATCTGCAAACAGGAAACGTTTTCTGAAAACATATTTTCAAATTCGGTGAGCATTTTTTACAACACATTTTTGTTTAGGGTTCATTGTGTTGATTAATTAGGAGTGTACTTCTATTTGTAGCAATTTTCCGTTTGTTTTGAGGTGGTTTGGATCTGAATTAGGGTCGGATCTGGGAGGGTGTTGAGAGATGGCAAATAGAGTGGATCACGAATACGATTATCTGTTCAAGATCGTGCTGATTGGAGACTCAGGTGTCGGGAAATCGAATATACTTTCGAGATTTACGTGGAATGAGTTTTGCTTGGAATCGAAATCGACGATTGGCGTTGGGTTTGCTACCAGGACTTTACAGGTTCATCTCTTTGATTCTCTCTCGTTTTCACTGTGATCTGGTGATACTGATTCATGATTTAGTTTTATGGCTTAGATTTACGTGATAGAATGCTTGCTTTTCTGTTGCTATTCTTTCTGGCGAGATACTCGTGAATGTGATACCGAGAGATGTTATTTATAGTGCTTTGCTGAAGTAGACGTATCTCCATTACTCTCTCTCTCTCTCTCTCTCTCTCTCTCTCTGTGTATGGGTAGGTGAAGGCTCTAACTTTGAGGATCTTGTGATTTTTCCTGCTTTAGTGACTATACCAGAGTTCGGAAGTTTCAGCGTGTTGTGTGAAGCTATTGATTAAATGCTTACATGCTGATAACTCATGTATGAGAGATTTGAGCTTAAGAATGGAGGATTTATCAAATGGGATGCCGTTCTGCCGTTTCATTGACTATCCTTGTAATATTACTGCTTTCATTTATTATCATTTTCACTGTAATTTTAGTATCATCTTTTTTATGACCTCGTTGGTGAACTCAATCCAGTTTGACCTTATTCCTGTGAATATTTATCTTTTACTTATGCAATGGATAGGCCATCGACAAAACTTGTACACTATTGTCGGGCTGTGTTGCTTAAAAGCCTTTTTTTTTTTTTTTTGTTTGGGCCTAGGTTTCTTAGACTTAGGTACAAGTGTCACTCATGCACCCATCCAACATCAATTTGTTTGAGGTTTTATGTATTTCATTATATTTTGAGAATTATATCCAAGTATGCATGTTTACTTTGACAGACTAATCCTGATAAGGGGGGGCAAAGTGAACATTTCAAATCACAAAGGATTTATCTTCTAAAACAAATATCTTATGCATTAAATCATTCATCTAGAGCAATGTCATTGTTTAAGTCGAATCCATTTGAGTGTCTAATCCCAGTTATGAGGAAGTAAAGTGAGCATTTGAAACAGAATCAATCTCTTTAAATGAATCTCTTATACATTGATTCTCTCAATCAAGGACAGTGTCATTGTTTAAGTTAGAAGCTGTTGTGCTGTGTACTCTGTCCCGTGTCCAATTTCCATAGGTTTCTTCTTCACTCTCACTGCCCATTATATGCGAATACGTTGCTTCCTTGCCATATTGGCTGTTCTGCACGAAAAGAGAGAAGGAATTTTTCCGTTCTTTTTTTATTGGGTCAGTTGGTGGCAGATGAAGAGGGTTGGTTATCCACCTGCCAACCTTTGCATCTAAGCTAATAGTTCTGATTTTCTGGTTCTGCTGACAAATTGCTATTATTTGTGAGATGCCTCTGTTTGGGTGGATCTCAGTTTCTGTACTAATTTATTACGGAGATACTTAGTCCTAGTTCTGCAACTCTAGTTTCCCATATTGCAACTACTGTTGCTTAAAATCAATAAATGCCTTCTTCTGCTATGGGTTACATAACAAAGGCTTCAAGGATCACAAGAAACCCTTTACTTTCTGTTGCAACACATGGCCACCGATGGATTAATGCAAAAGTTTTGTCAAATAATGATTGAAATGCGGTCTCATTTCATCCTTAATATCCATTTTAGTGGAAGAGCACACTTCATTAAGTCCTCTAGTTGCTGCTAATGTGCAATGTACTGTGACATGTTGACTACAGGTAGAAGGAAAGACCGTTAAGGCACAGATATGGGACACTGCAGGTCACATCAGCGTGAAAGCCTTCAACAATTGCGTTGTTCACATCAACTACTGAATTTAAAGTTTGTTCCTGACAGAAACAGTTAAACGGAGATGAGTATAAGGATAATTGTTACATATAATGTCTTGATATAATAAGTAAACTACTATATACTAACCTCGGTTTCTATGATTCGCAATGATTTGTCAGATTTCTTGCATTTTTTTCTTTCCAAACAGCCTTTTCGACGTTTTGTTGCCCTTCTTTCTCCCTTATGCTTCACCCCCTTGACAATCCGATCCGTCATTTGTGTCGGCATAACAGAGGATGAACCTTCCTCAAGCCTATCGTGTGAAAAATTTTGGACAAGGCTTTCAATCTCTGCAACTTTTGCCTCTAACTTTCCTCTCCATTCAGAATCACTTGCAACGCGTAGACAACTACGCATAAATCTTCCCGAAATTCGGCCCGACCAACTTTGCGGATCTCCTAAAGTTGGCAAATTATCTGAAGTCATGTCTGGAGTATTATCCCTTGCTTTCCAAGTCCACCTCTTCAAAATATATTTGTCCGGTATGGATCGCAAATCATGTATGTTGAATATTTTGAAAGCATGTGAACACAAAATCCCCAATGTTTCATACATTCGACAATCACATTGTACAATTTGTGTATAGGGATCAAATGATACACGATACGAAGCAAATGGATCTACATGTAACCCTAAGATATAAATGGGGTCCTGCCGGGAAAGTACACATATACTCATTATTTTTAACAATACCAATTGGACGAGCTTGAAAATTGTTGGAGAATATATTTTTGATGCTTGAATCATCAGTGGACAATCAATCGTTATTAAATTAAAAATTTTTGTCTTGATTCATACTCAGCACACAATTCTTTATATCTCTTCTTTTCAAGCACTCTATCAAAATGGTGAAAAAAATTCCTAGCATTAAGATCACACCTCAAATGATTTTTTAGATCACTGTTAATGCTTTCACTTAGTTGCATACTTCTAATTCCCAATGTAAACACATTTTTCATAAAAAAAGCAGCCCATTTATATCTTACACAATAGATTCCATCTAACAACGACCATGCATGACTGCCTTCCTCCGCGGACACCATAGTTGACCAAACACTCTCAAATTGTCTTTCATCCTCGTATCCATACATCAATTTAGTAAACTTGAAAAGCAAACCATCACGATTCCCGAGATGTTTAGTGACATTTTGCATGATATGCCGAGTGCACAAAACATGCCATGTTGACGGCATCACTAACGCAAGAGCCTTCGCCATTGCGGCATCTTGATCAGTAAAAATAGTTTGGGGAGCCCGCCCACTGTGACATTTCAAAAAGATCTCAAATAACCAAACAAAAGAGTCTGCTGTTTTATCGTACAATAATGCCGCTCCAAAAATAACGATCGATCTATGATGGTTAAAACCTGTGAAGACCCCGAACGGCCGCAAACCTTTATTTGTTCCATAAGTTTTATAAAAAATAACGACATCACCAAATACTTGATAATCAACGATCATTTCTGGATCCGTCCAAAATAAATTAGTGACACAGTCTTCGTTATCCAACTGTATGTCGCTAAAAAATAAAGTGTTCTGTGATTTTTCTTTTGAAAATAAGAAAGTATTACCCCTGCCTCACCAAACTCCATACACTGTTATCTCCTACTACGGAGAAAAGTTTTTGGGTCCTCTGCTGTGTAACCCACATTACTCCTACCACCAGTCTTAACTACAATTAGCTCGTGGGTTTGAGAAGATCTTAAACCGGCGTCATGGGCCATGTCAATTAAATGAGCATGCACTTCTGAAACCTTCCTTTGCGTTCTAAACATTTATATTTATATGCATATGTATATATATAAACATATGTATATAAATATTTATTTATTTTATTTAAATATATAAATATTTATTTATATACATTGATATTTATATACATATGTATCAAAAGAAAATTGTGTACGTATAAATATATAAATGTATAACTGTGTGTATATTTATATGTATAACTTTGTGATATTTATATATAAATATATACATTTGTTTATATGTATAACTATGCAGTGTATATACATATGTATTATGGATTGTGTATGTTGCAAATAATATAATGTTCCTACTGTTTTATTTGCTGTTGCAGCTTTATAATGGATGAAAATACTCCAAAAATTGGCATAATTTTTGAAAATATGAATGATGTTTGGGAGTATTGGAAACAGTATGGTACTCGAATGAGATTTTCGGTACGAAAACATTTAGTTAGGAAATCTAAAATTGATAAAGTAGATATATCCAGAATATTTTGTTGTTCAAGAGAAATGACCCGTCTACTAGACAAGCGACGGGATAAAAATGCAAAACAACGATGGGAAACACGTTGTGGTTGTTCAGTTAGGATGGATTGTGTACTTATTAGGAAAACCGAAAAAATAAGTGATAAAAATTTTATTGAATCACATAATTACGATCTTGAACTTCCAGAAGCGAGACACATGTTTAGATCACAATGGAAGGTTTCAGAAGTGCATGCTCATTTAATTGACATGGCCCATGACGCCGGTTTAAGATCTTCTCAAACCTACGAGCTAATTGTAGTTGAGACTGGTGGTAGGAGTAATGTGGGTTAAACAGCAGAGGACCCAAGAACTTTTCTCCGTAGTAGGAGACAACGGTGTATAGAGTTTGGTGAGGCAGGGGTAATACTTTCTTATTTTCAGGAGAAAAATCACAGAACTCTTGATTTTTTAGCGACATACAGTTGGATAACGAAGACTGTGTCACTAATTTATTTTGGACGGATCCAGAAATGATCGTTGATTATCAAGTATTTGGTGATGTCGTTATTTTTTATAGAACTTATGGGACAAATAAAGGTTTGCGGCCGTTCGGGGTCTTCACAGGTTTTAACCATCATAGATCGGTCGTTGTTTTTGGAGCGGCATTATTGTACGATGAAACGGCAGACTCTTTTGTTTGGTTATTTGAGATCTTTTTGAAATGTCACAGTGGGCGGGCTCCCCAAACTATTTTTACTGATCAAGATGCCGCAATGGCGAAGACTCTTGCGTTAGTGATGCCGTCAACATGGCATGGTTTGTGCACTTGGCATATTATGCAAAATGCCACTAAATATCTCGGGAATCGTGATGGTTTGCTTTTCGAGTTTACTAAATTGATGTATGGATACGAGGATGAAAGACAATTTGAGAGTGCTTGGTCAACTATGGTGTCCGCGGAGAAAGGCAGTCATGCAAGGTCGTGATTAGATGGAATCTATTGTGTAATATATAAATGGGCTGCGTATTTTATGAAAAATGTGTTTACATTGGGAATTAGAAGTACGCAACTAAGTGAAAGTATTAACAGTGATCTAAAAAATCATTTGAGGTATGATCTTAATGTTAGGGATTTTTTTCACCATTTTGATAGAGTGTTTGAAAAGAAGAGATATAAAGAATTGTGTGCTGAATATGAATCAAGACAAAAAATTTCCAATTTAATAATGATTGATTGTCCACTGATGATTCAAGCATCAAAAATATATTCTCCAACAATTTTTAAGCTCGTCCAATTGAAATTGTTAAAAATAATGAGTATATGTGTACTTTCCCGGCAGGACCCCATTTATATCTTAGGGTTACATGTAGATCCATCTGCTTCGTATCGTGTATCATTTGATCCCTATGTACAAATTGTACAATGTGATTGTCGAATGTATGAAACATTGGGGATTTTGTGTTCACATGCTTTCAAAATATTCAACATATATGATTTGCGATCAATACCGGACAAATATATTTTGAATAGGTGGACTCGGAAAGCAAGGGATAATGCTCCAGATATGACTTCAGATATTTTGCCAACTTTAGGAGATCCGCAAAGCTGGTCGGGCCGAATTTCGGGAAGATTTATGCGTAGTTGTCTACGCGTTGCAAGTGATTCTGAATGGAGAGGAAAGTTAGAGGCAAAAGTTGCAGAGATTGAAAGCCTTGTCCAAAATTTTTCACTTGATGGGCTTGAGGAAGGTTCATCTCTGTTATGCCGACACAAATGACGGATCGGATTGTCAAGGGGGTGAAGCATAAGGGAGAAAGAAGGGCAACAAAACGTCCAAAAGGCTGTTTGGAAAGAAAAAAATGCAAGAAATCTGACAAATCATTGCGAATCATAGAAACCGCGGTTAGTATATAGTAGTTTACTTATTATATCAAGACATTATATGTAACAATTATCGTTATACTCATCTCCGTTTAACTGTTTCTTTCAGGAACAAACTTTAAATTCAGTAGTTGATGTGAACAACGCAATTGTTGAAGGCTTTAACGCTAATTTGAATAGCAGTCAATCTCAACAACCGTTGTCATATATACATTTGGATTCAAGACTTTTTCTTTTATTTCTAATTATATCTATATTCTTTTAGTGTCAACACGATACTTTTTCAGGATCTCATATGGCTAACGAAAAAAGTGTTGAAGCTGACTAATAGGAAAAAATCAGCAGAAAGGTATATGAAACTATCATTCTATATCACACATAAGATTCATCATTCATAAAAACCCTAAGAATCCAACAATATTGTTAAATACTACCGAAGCTATTTGATCATTTGAAAGTAAGAGTAAACAAGATGGATATGATATTCAAGTGTGACAACAATCTTTTACTTGATTTTTAATTTTTTCTGTTGAAATTGGACTCATTTTCGAGTTGATTATTTGGAGTTACGTTTAAACATCTGATGATAATTTTTATTTTATTATTTAATACAATTTTGAATATTTTGCAGGTTTTACGCATGAGAAATATTGTTGGCGCTGGAGTATCTGCACATGTTAGGCATTGTGTACTGAGATCTGAAGCTGAAAAATATTTTAGTAAGAGATGAAGGGCATATCATGCTGTCTGACTTCAACCTCTCCTTGGTTAGTCCGACGCTCGTCGAATCCACCGCACACGCATCCTCCCCGGGGCAGCGGCGGAATTTTAGATGACGATTTTGCTTTCCATGGGTGCATGCAACCAATATAGTGGTTGAGAATATTGTATTGGATTGTGATCATGTGGAGAAATGATGGTTTTCTTTCCGTGGAGGTGTAATAATGGGTTTGTGAATGTTTACTTGAAAAAATTTTGAAATTTAGAGTCTTTGTTAATTGTACATGACCTTGTTTACAGATTATTTGTACGAGTTTCCTTCACTTTTAGGGGGGATCCTATCGAAATTTCTGTAGAATTTTCTTTACTACATTATATTGTATTATACTGTGTATTTCAATTGCGACTATTTTTGTGTAATTTGCCTTCTTTATTATAATATTGTTGGATAACTTATTATAATTATTAATTTTTTTATTGATTGTGTTTATATATTTGAATGTATATTGCTTGTGTATATATATTTATATATTGTGACAGTTTTAGATGAGTAATTTACTATAAGGAGAAATAAAAGTTTAATATTGAAAAATATTATTTTAATTAAAAAATTAATTAATTAATTTTTTGGGATTAGTGGGCAAGATCAAATGTCTTCTTTTTCATTCAATTTTTTTTTTTAGTAATGTTACGTGATGTATAATCATGAATCAAACTAAAGGTAGTATAAATATTAGTGTTATGATATTAATTTTATCATCATATAATAATAACAATAACTTAAGTGTTAGCATTATGGTAGGATTATAAGAACATATATATAAGTTTTTTTTTAATATTTAAATTAAATTATATATATTATTATTTTAAATTTTGATATTTAATATAATTTATTTGATATATGAGACTCATCTACATCTGCACTAACCATATATATCAATTAGATGATATTTTTAAAAATTTTAAAAATAATTACATATATATTTATTTAAAAAAATAATATTTTACTCTTCAACCTCCAGCAAACAAAAAAAAAAAAAACGAGACATAGAAAAAAATAAAATCAATAGTAATTTTTGAAATTTCAATTACGTGAGAAATTACAAAATAACAAAATATTGATGGAGAGAAAATGAAGACGAAGGCTGTGAGTGTGCCGCTTTCCACTGCTTCGTCTCTATCTGCTGCTTCTCCTCTACTTGGCCGGCTGCGCGCCGGTCATCATAATGAAGGAGAGAAGAAAAAGAGTGCGCTACTGTATGAGGTCGTCGTCACCTCCTTTAGTTCGTTTCGAGAATCATACGACGCCTCCTCTGTACTATACGCTGGTCGTCAAAATGGAGATAATAGGAAGAAAGAAATTTGCTTATAGGAATGGATAGGAGATGGAATAAACCCTAAGACGAAAGAAGACGACGATTTCAAAAGAGAGAGAGCGAGGGGCGCCGAATGAACAAAATAAATAGGGACAAGGGGTTTTTTGCAATCAGAAGAGAGAAAGGTGCTGCAGTCGTTGGATGCATTTGCATCCAACGGCTACATATCCATTCCTCTTTAAAAAAAAATAACCTTTTTTTTTTAAATAGATTATCAGCCGTCAGATATGTTTTTTATCGAATGGGTTGGATGAGCGCGTCGAACACATATATTTTAAATTTGATTAACAACTAAATATTTTTTATATATACATAGGGCTTGCTCTTTTATTGATGAAAGGGATGAATATCTTAAAATTTAAAAATATTGTAAAATTCCCGAAAAATTTCCTGTCATTAAAATTCTACCACTACAAAAATGAAAATTTTTTTACATTCTCGTTTTATGGCAATATTTTTTCGAATTATGAAAAATAAAACATTTTTTAAGGTCATTTTTTATTTAATTATGAATTTAATTAAAAATAAATATTTTAAATTTGATTAACAACTAAATATTTGATGTATATATATATACATATACTCTTATTATGGATAGTAATAATAATTGATTTGAGATTTTGATATATTTTATTTATTAAAATTTGTGGAAAATATTGTGAAATTCTCCGAAACAATGCCGCCTTTTCCTGTCCATTAAAATCCACTTCCACTATAAAATATGAAAATTTCCTCACCCAATTACATTCTCGTTTTATGGCACATTTGGTTAGAAAAAATAAAATAAAAATAAAAATTTTATTTTTTAAAAATAATTTTTTTATTTAATTATAAATTTAATTAAAAATAAATATTTTTTAAAAATTATTATTTACATAAATATAAAAATAATAATTTTCATTATTGATATGACAATTATTATTTGCACATACATAAAAATAATAATTACCACAGATTATTATTTTCTATTATTATTACATATTATTATTATGTATTATTATTATATATTATTATTTTATTTCTTATATTATTCTACAAATAAAATAATAAAATACTAATTATTACCTTATTTTATTATAATAACTAAATATAATAATAGTAATTTTAATTATATTTAATAAAATAATTATTTTATTTTTATTTTATTTTATTATATCAATCCAACATATAATTAAATCTCTAAATATGAGATTTTTTTAATTTAATTATGATTATAATAATAATTGAAAATATAAATTAAAATATATTTTAAGATTTATTTTATTTTATTTTTTGATATTGTAAATGTAGATTATGATTATTAATAAAAAAAAAAAGCTAATATTCAGAATTAACGAGTCAAATTCTCACCGAGTTTCAGTCAGGTCGTGTCAAATGAGCATATTGTCTCTTCCCAACACATTTTCGCGCAGTTTCTATCTATTCTTCTTGAATTGGACATTCATCTGCAAACAGGAAACGTTTTCTGAAAACACATTTTCAAATTCGGTGAGCATTTTTCACAACACATTTTTGTTTAGGGTTCATTGTGTTGAGTAATTAGTAGTGTGCTTCTATTTGTAGCAATTTTCCGTTTGTTTTGAGGTGGTTTGGATCTGAATTAGGGTCGGATCTGGGAGGGTGTTGAGAGATGGCAAATAGAGTGGATCACGAATACGATTATCTGTTCAAGATCGTGCTGATTGGAGACTCAGGTGTCGGGAAATCGAATATACTTTCGAGATTTACGAGGAATGAGTTTTGCTTGGAATCGAAATCGACGATTGGCGTTGAGTTTGCTACCAGGACTCTACAGGTTCATCTCTTTGATTCTCTCTCGTTTTCACTGTGATCTGGTGATACTGATTCCTGATTTAGTTTTATGGCTTAGATTTACGTGATAGAGTGCTTGCTTTTCTGTTGCTATTCTTTCTGGCGAGATACTCGTGAATGTGATACCGAGAGATGTTATTTATAGTGCTTTGCTGAAGTAGACGTATCTCCATTACTCTCTCTCTCTCTCTCTGTTTATGGGTAGGTGAAGGTTCTAACTTTGAGGATCTTGTGATTTTTCCTGCTTTAGTGACTATACCAGAGTTCGGAAGTTTCAGCATGTTGTGTGAACCTATTGATTAAATGCTTACATGCTGATAACTCATGTATCAGAGATTTGAGCTTAAGAATGGAGGATTTATCAAATGGGATGCCGTTCTGCCGTTTCGTTGACTATCCTTGTAATATTACTACTTTCATTGATTATCATTTCACTGTAATTTTAGTATCATCTTTTTTATGACCTCGTTGGTGAACTCAATCCAGTTTGACCTTATTCCTGTGAATATTTATCTTTTACTTATGCAATGGATAGGCCATCGACAAAACTTGTACACTATTGTCGGGCTGTGTTGCTTAAAAGCCTTTTTTTTTTTTTGGGGGGGGGGCGCCTAGGTTTCTTAGACTTAGGTACAAGTGTCACTCATGCACCCATCCAACATCAATTTGTTTGAGGTTTTATGTATTTCATTATATTTGGAGAATGATATCCAAGTATGCATGTTTACTTTGACAGACTAATCCTGGTAAGGGGAGGCAAAGTGAACATTTGAAATCACAAAGGATTTATCTTCTAAAACAAATATCTTATGCATTAAATCATTCATCTAGAGCAATGTCATTGTTTAAGTCGAATCCATTTGAGTGTCTAATCCCAGTTATGAGGAAGTAAAGTGAACATTTAAAACAGAATCAATCTCTTTAAATGAATCTCTTATACATTGATTCTCTCAATCAAGGACAGTGTCATTGTTTAAGTTAGAAGCTGTTGTGCTGTTTACTCTGTCCCGTGTCCAATTTCCATAGGTTTCTTCTTCACTCTCACTTTCCATTATATGCGAATACGTTGCTTCCTTGCCATATTGGCTGGTCTGCACGAAAAGAGAGAAGGATTTTTTCCGTTCTTTTTTTATTGGGTCAGTTGGTGGCAGATGAAGAGGGTTGGTTATCCACCTGTCAACCTTTGCATCTAAGCTAATAGTTCTGATTTGCTGGTTCTGCTGACAAATTGCTATTATTTGTGAGATGCCTCTGTTTGGGTGGATCTCAGTTTCTGTACTAATTTATTACGGAGATATTTAGTCCTAGTTCTGCAACTCTAGTTTCCCATATTGCAATTACTGTTGCTTAAAATCAATAAATGCCTTCTTCTGCTATGGGTTACATAACAAAGGCTTCAAGGATCACAACAAACCCTTTACTTTCTGTAGCAATACATGGCCACCGATGGATTAATGCAAAAGTTTTGTCAAATAATGATTGAAATGCGGTCTCATTTCATCCTTAACATCTATTTTAGTGGAAGAGCACACTTCATTAAGTCCTCTAGTTGCTGCTAATGTGCAATGTACTGTGACACGTTGACTACAGGTAGAAGGAAAGACCGTCAAGGCACAGATATGGGACACTGCAGGTCAAGAGCGTTATCGGGCTATTACTAGTGCATACTACAGAGGAGCTGTTGGTGCTCTCCTTGTCTATGACATAACCAAGAGCCGAACTTTTGATAATGTCCAGAGGTGGCTCCGTGAATTGAGGGATCATGCAGATTCTAATATCGTCATTTTGATGGCTGGAAACAAGTCAGATCTAAATCATCTGAGGGCAGTCTCAGAAGAGGATGGGAAGGCCCTGGCTGAGAAGGAAAGTCTCTCATTTCTCGAAACTTCAGCATTGGAAGCATATAACATCGAAAAGGCATTTCAAGTCATTCTGACAGAGATATACCATATTATAAGCAAGAAAGCATTGGCAGTACAAGAAGCTGCCAGCGGCAGTGCCCTTCCTGGTCAAGGGACAACCATCAATGTTGCTGATGCTTCAGGGAATCAGAGGAGAGGGTGCTGTTCCACCTGAGCATTGACGGAGAAAGAAAGAAGACGGCTAGCTAGCTAGCAAGCAAGCAAGAAGGTATCTTCTTTTATTTTCCACTTCATTTTTCCATTCATACCTCCTTTTTTGTTTTTCTTTAGGGCCTAGACTCTGTGGAATATTGTTTTTTCTTCTTTCATTGAGTTGTGATGAAAAGTTGTGGAAGTGAAAAACTACAGTATCTTTACCAGCAGTGAAGCTTTACTGAATTTTCCTGTACGATCTATTGTCTTCCTTCATTCTTGGTTGTAACTGACTGTATAAGTTGGGTGTTGGGTGGGATTGATCAAACCAGTCGGGGTAAAGGTAGGTCAGAAGAGGCTATCAATGTTAATTCCTTTGTTCCTCGATCATAAATAAACTTCTTTAAGATCTTGTCAGAGCTTTAATGGTGTTGTCTTCTTCATGTAATATGCTTTGATTTTGTTACCATTCTTTCTATGGGCACTGTAAAATCTTGATTTCTGATCACTCTCCCACCCATTCTTTATCTAATTTCTTTCTTGTCGTGTTACCCAGTGGGGAAACCGTCACAAATACATTAGGGTTGGTTATATAGGTAAAGCCTCGGCTATCAATATCAATGATATTATACTTATTTGTCAAGTTGATATTTTTACAATTAATAAAATAATATATTTACACTAAATTAATTTTTTATTTTTTAACTTTTTGAATGTAAATATATATTCATCGGTTCAAGTAACTATTAAATTAAAAATTGATAACTTAAAACCAAATTGAAATTTAAAAAAATTTAATTTTGACTTGAAATCGAATCAAGGGTTCAGTTAGCCTGAAATTTGGCTTGATTTTAATGATTCTGATTCGAATGTGTTAAACAAATTTGTTTGAAATATCCCTACGGGCCAGGAATGTAGCAGAGAGGGAGAGAGGGGAGGTAGCGACTGAGTCAAATTAGGCAATTGAGCTTAAAATTTCAAAGATTAATCTTGACTCGAATGAAATTTTATAAATTATAAGCCTTTGTTTAAATTTAATTTTATTTGAATTAAATTTAGGTCAAATTAAAATTTTGTTATTTAAATTATATAAGTAATTATAATCATAATAAAAATAAATATCTGATTAAAATTTTTGATGGATGTGTAAACACAAAGAAAATAATTAGTGCAACATAAATTATAAAATTTTAAATTATATAATTTAATATAGATATGAATTTTTATATGAATAATATATTTTTGAATGATTTTCATGAAATGATCAACCTAATTGATATTATACTTAATAATCATTCTCTTAAAATTTATAAAAAATTATCACATATTTTTTATCAATTAAAAAAATTCTAAATTTCATACTACATTAAATAATAAAATTGAAATTACAATTACAATTCTAATCGTAAATTTCGAACCATATTAAAGTTGGACCAAAATCAATTCCACATCTACAGATCCAAAATACTGTCAGAATCAAACTCGAATGGTCTTTTTGTAATTATGTGCCACTTTCGAGGGTATTTATAGGAAGAGTGCCAACTACTCCGACGATGCTGATCTTCCATATATTCCCCTCCGCCACAGCGCAGCCACACTCCGCCATCCGCCGACCCCAATTATTTTCCGCGGCAGCAAAAGCAGTATTATTCTATTGTTTTTCAAAACGCTTTCTGTGTTTTTTAACACGTAAAATTCAAACCGCATCAGCCACAAGAACGAAAAGAGAATTCGAACAGATTCATTTTAAAAATTAAATGCTGCCACGCTAGAGCGAAACTTTAAGATATCTCTTCATTCACTCTCTTTATCTCTCTTTCTCCGGAACCTGTTGAGATTTTGTTATCAGAAAATTTGTTGCTGTTTCGATACGGAGGAATAGGGTGAGGGAGAAAGATCAATGGACCCTGCGGTCTTGGATGACATAATAAACAGGCTGTTGGAGTTTCGAAACGCGAGGCCCGGAACTGCTAGGCAAGTTCAGCTGTCAGAATCGGAGATACGACAGCTGTGTACTGTTTCGAGAGAGATTTTTCTACAACAGCCTAATCTGTTGGAGCTCGAAGCCCCAATTAAGATCTGCGGTATTTTTTTTTATCTTATGCTTTTCTCTTCAATATTGACTTTTTCTTTTTTTGGATTTCAATTCGTAGAATATCACTTTTTGGCCTCATCATTGAAGGATTTGTGTTAGGTCAAATTATAGTGGGGGGTTTTGTTGGTTGAAATGAAGTAGATTGGAAAGTTACTCGCGCTGGTGCTATAATGGATCTTAAGAATTGTAACGTAGGTGTTGTGTGTTGAAGGGTAATAGGATTCGTTTTGAGCTTGTGGACTATAGATTTGCATTTGCACATTTATGCATGCATTTGCTAGGGATAAGGAGACGAGGAGAAGTAGTCTACGGGTAAAGGGTAGACTTCGATGGGGATGTCTTCTTGAAAGGATTCTAACTCCAAGGACTTGAGGATTTTAATATAGCTGGGTAAATTGTGAACAGCTAAGAATCAATTTATCATGTTTCTTTCATCACCAAATGCATGAAAGATTTGTAGAATCTATATTCTGAGTAAAGTGCTAAAAGCATTCTCTCTCTCATTGCATTACACTGGATTTTTTTGTTAAGTATCATTTCACCAGATTATGCTTAACCGAACCATGGGTAGAGTGATTAGGTGATAACTTTGGTATGTGGGTGGAAAAAGTTCAGTACTTGATTGAAGGAAGTTGAAGATTGAAGGATTTTTCTCTGTTTTTCAGCAATGGAGGACCTTTTGTTGATATATTATATGGCAGTAGTCGTAAAGACTGACTAGTGCCTCCAGTTCTTGCATCAAGACCAGATAACATATCCTATTTACATAGATGATGTTGAAGCAAGCAAAAAAAGAATTGATAAGATCATCATATGATTCACATCCTCATGGAAAGGTATACTTGCTGTAGCAACTGCACAATGCGTGTGCAGTCACCGTGAACTACAACCTCTAGGGATCCTAAAGCCAAAAATTATTCTGTTATTATTGATAGAATATCCTGTATTCTGTCACAAACCCTTGCACTGTTGTTCACATATTGCTTCTGAGTAGTTCTCCCGAGCATATTTGTCCTAGACATTTTGCCCAACAACAGATCTGATACTCAAAAAATTGCCATTGTCCTCTGTATTCAGGTTTCCTGGTTACAATGAAGATTGTAAAGTTAATATTTGTAATTCATCAAGGCGTGTGCTTATCTGCCACTGATTAGCTTTTGGATTTGAAATTTGTCTGATATCTTTTGATTTTTCTCGTTTTTTTCAGGTGACATCCATGGGCAGTATGGTGATCTGCTGAGGCTTTTTTGAGTATGGGGTTTCCCTCCTGATGCCAATTATTTATTTCTAGGCGACTATGTAGATCGTGGCAAGCAAAGTTTAGAAACAATTTGCCTTTTACTTGCCTATAAACTTAAATACCCGGAGAACTTTTTTCTTTTGCGAGGGAATCATGAGTGTGCCTCTATAAACAGGATTTATGGATTTTATGATGAATGCAAGCGCCGGTTCAATGTGAAACTTTGGAAGACCTTCACTGACTGCTTTAACTGTCTTCCTGTTGCTGCTGTTATAGATGACAAAATATTGTGCATGCACGGGGGCCTCTCTCCTGATCTTACTAGCTTGGACCCGATAAAAAACATACCCCGCCCAACTGATGTTCCAGAGTGTGGTTTGCTTTGTGACTTACTATGGTCAGATCCATCTAGAGATGTCAGAGGTTGGGGAATGAATGATCGGGGAGTCTCTTTCACATTTGGTGCAGATAGGGTAGCAGAATTCTTGATGAAGAATGATATGGACTTGGTCTGCCGTGCGCATCAGGTCATTCATACTCTCCCTCTTAATTTTAGTTCTTCAATTTCACTTTCCTGTGTTACCTGGTATTGCTGGCTCAGGTAGTGGAGGATGGATATGAATTCTTTGCTGATAGGCAGCTTGTTACAATTTTCTCTGCTCCCAATTATTGCGGTGAATTTGACAATGCTGGTGCAATGATGAGTGTCGATGAGAGCTTGATGTGTTCATTTCAAATTCTGAAGCCATCAGAAAGAAGGAAATTCCTTTGACCTGATTTGCTAGAAGTTCCACTGTGATTACTGAGGTAAGTTCCGTCTCAATTTGTTTTACTCTTGTAGACTTGCAATCTCCACTTCTGATTCTGTAATCTTCCATCTATCTTGGATTAGTAACCTTTGTGCTTTTCTCACTGAAAACCTGAAAAGTTAGGTCTAGGTGGAATTAACTTATATTTTGTACATCTGAACTACTATTCTTTTTCTTATCATTTCTCATACGTCCCTTCATCTCTAGTGAGTTTCAATATTCTTTTTCCCATGGATACTTAGATTCGAAGATTACCAATCCTTCTGGTTTATAAGTTGGATATTTGAGGAGTATAATTTGGGATGCAGGGCATGTTATTGAAGTTACTTTCCCTGTTTCTTTTTATTTCTTTATTTTTTGGCTCTTGGAGTTGTGTGAAGGTGCATCATTACGTCATCTGCTGTATACTTCGGAGTGTAGGGGTGCATCAATATGAAGCATGGGTTTTTCGGATAGTTACTTACTAGCTCCTATTCACTGTTTCACTTTTTCTTGGAAAAAATGCTTGAATTCAGAATGTGGATTAGTTCGTTCTAGGGCATTTGGCTCCTTTCAGTTCGTTGGAGCTCTGGAAGGACAGGATATTCCAGAAAAGAAACATAGAAAATCTTAGTTATTCCTGTTGCAAGCACCTGTATCAACAGCAATGCTTGTCCTGCCTCTTGTTCTTATTTAATAAAATGCTGCAGTCATGTAGCATCTGTTTCAAATTCGACACTGATTTTGTGGACTACAATTTTCAATTATGTGACAGTCTTCTTTATCCTTGCAAATAGACTAGTATTTTTGCATGGTTTTCACTCTATTTTTACTCAAAGATTTTCGTTTTTTGATCTGAAGTACTAAATACTAAATTTTTCCCCACCGTAAATTCATCATTCTGTCATGCCAAGCAGCTGCTCAAGCGTGATCTCAGCCAAAGGTCGTTGTCTAATCCTGATGTTACAGGAGAAGAATGGTCTATGGAGGACAGGTTGTTGCTTAGTTAGTTATATTAATAAATAGTAAAATGTTTGGTTCTACATTGACTTACTATTTTGTTATGTGGTAATATTATCCTTGGGTTCATTATTTAGATTTTTGTTGACTAGGAAAACAGAGAGGGATGAACCTACGACTGGCCCAGGAAGGGCACGCCATTTCTCAATAAAAAAATTAAAAATAATCTTTACGTACAGTAATTGGAACTCTTTTTTTATTCTTTTAATGAAACACTGAAGCTCTGTTTACTATAGTGTGATTTCTCTGGTTAAGGGCTCAATTAAGGAGCACATCTTATGTTTATTTTGCTGTTCAATGAGCATGTCGTATATGCATCTACCCTAGTATAGATTTCTTGTACTGTTCAAATCGTCTATTTAGTATGCTAGAAGAAAATGGGGGAAATCTAATAGTTGGAAATGGAATAAAATTTATTGAGAAGTATCAACTTATCTTACAAAATCTTAAGAAGGACGTTGCTGGCAAAGATAAAGGTGAGCGAAATTAACGGAGTGGGATTTGGTTGCTCAATGTAACACGTCCTGTGTTGCTTGTCAAACAATAATCAGTTGTACCTTTTATGAATAGTCAGCGGTACAGAAGAAGACAGCCTCCACTGACCCAATACAGAGATACATGCAGACAGAAATTCAAAGACCGTAAAGGCGTTGAAGGGAGAATTAGAGCAGAAAAGATAACCAAGACGTTAGACTGGGAAACACAATTCTCTTGATGATGATTCAATTTATCAACCACTCAACAATGGCTACATCAATCTTTAATTAGAAAATGTAAGGAAATTCTAATCATAAAACAATAAAACTCTAAATGTAAGGAAATTCTAATCATAAAACAATAAAACTCTAATCTTAAGGAATCTTAATGATAATATAAGAAAACTCTAATAATAACGAAACTTTAATTATAAAAAAATTCAAATAATGACATGAATACAAAACAATTGATAACAAGTAAAGTCTAAAATTCAAAATAAAACTTAGTGTCCTTATCACATCGTACGTGTTGGTTTTGGTCACTCTACTGTGGGTGCTACAACAAATAAATAGTTGTCGGAAGGTCATGTGAGGGTCGACCGAAGGTCGGTCGAGGGTCATCTAAACTGTAAAAGATGTTGAAGGGTCATGCAATATTCGTACGAAGGTCGGTCAAAGATCGGTTGAATGTTAGCATAGTGGTGCATGACAAGTGCTTGATTACGCCTGTTCGCTGATTTCAGATTGAGAGTTGCTTGAGACACGTCTGAGGAGGCGCTTGTGCGTTAATTTCAGTAGGCACTCGGGTGTTGCGCCTGGTATAAAATCACACCCTTCGTGATTTTAGGATAGCCCTAAAATCATTTCTCAATAAGGAGCGTCGCACAGAGAGAAAGAAAAGGAAAAGGGAAAAGAGGAAGAGGTTCGACATCGATTGAGGTCCGGATTTGAGTTTCGTTATTTGTCAAAGTTGGATACATTATTTTCAAGTGGATTTTTAGAGTGTATTTCGTTTGGCTGCTTCGACTTTTCATTGTACTTTTTATTCTGGGTTATTAGATATGTTGACGGGATTGTAATCAATCATTTTTTTACTCTGGATTGGGGTGAAGGAATTTCGTAGGAGGTTATTTGTAATCGACACTATTATTATAGTAGATTTGTCTGGAGTTTGTCCCGTAATTTTTTTCCTTAGTTGAAAAGGATTTTTCACGTAAAAAATATTGTACACTATTGTGTTTTTTTATATTCACGAGTTTGATGGTTGACATTTGATGATGGTTCGGATTTTGTTCCACTGTGTCGGGTTATATGTGTCCAGGTCAAACCCCCATAGTACACACTCAAGGAGAGAACTCTACCCACTGCACCTTGCACTGCCCATGGAACAAGAAAGGGATATGCGTGGTAAAAAATAAATAGAACTCAGAATCAAAGCTACCAGGCTGGATGATCTTTAAGACCTTCAAAGTCCCTGTAATCTCAGATAGTGGAGTCCCTCAAATTTGCCCTCATTATCTAAACCGATGAATTGGAGAGCAAATTAAACTAACCATTAACCTGGAAATGAAACTGAAGAAAACCCACAAAAAGTCGAATGTTGACTTTTGGATCCAACTCATTGAATGAAATATTGACTGTCATTTCCCTATGTCACAAAAAATCATCATATATCATATATCTGTCCCAGGTTCCAATTCAAAAAAAAAAAAAAAGGTACTTGATACTAATACATTTCACTAGATATGTCCATTACTGATACAGTTGCAACAAGTACTGATACTTTATCCATGATCCAACCTGATGAGAGAATGTCAATTAGCATGCTGATTGTGAAATACATAATAGGTGACTCTGGAATGACTACGAGTCAAATTTGTATGAATTTTCAGATTTCTCGTGAGGTTTCATGCTTTAGAGCATGGATCTCATAGGGTATATATGTATATGGTAGAAGTGTATTTTGAGGAAAAAGTTAATTATTCGGTGTTTACGGAGACCAAATTTTGTATTTAATTCCACTCATCTGATCATTGGTTTCCGGTTGTTTATTTGCTGATGCAGATGCCTTCGATTCCTGCAGTATGAAATCACTCGAAAGAAAACAGTTTATGACTGGTTAGAATTAAGTTTCTTCAACATTGTGGAAATCCTAGTCTCTTGCCATTTTGCATTGTACAACGGCCGGAAGATCAACTCTTAGTTGCAAGTGCCTGAGCTTGGATTTCGAATTTCCAAGCAGTGTTGATTCGAGGCAATTAAGTGCCGCTATGCTTCGGTTTCTTCTGTTATTCTGCTTTTTCCTTTTCTCCCCCAGACCCGAGATTTACACTCAGAATCAGGGTGTCTGTATATGCGTCTGGTCTTTGAAATTGCAATCAACTCTGTGGAATTATTGGCACCAAATTAAAGTCTGTCACCATTTAATTCTCTCATGGATCAAGTAGCTTGGTTTCACGCACTGGTTTGTGCAGCAGCTTTGCCTATGGATTAAATGTGATGGTCTACTGACATTGCTCCCCGCACTTTGCCTTAGTAATTGTAATTGCTGGCCTGACCAGAATGACCTCAAGCAGACCTTTGGCGTTTAGTAATCCAAGTAGACATCTTGAATTTGGATATCCTTAGGACATCTTCTAATGATATAATGTCTCTTTTATTTATTTGTATGAATGAGTTTATATAAAAATAGATGAATTAATATGCATAATACTGTTTAATAGTGTATAATGGGGTAGTCGAGTGAGGTGTGATATAATGAAATGATAAACATCTAAAGTAGTAGAAATATTTTTCGAGTTTGTCTCCTGTTCCATTTGATCGCTAACCCTTTTAGGAAGCCTAACTACAAGACTCATATGTTGAGTAAATTGTTTTAATGGAAGTAGGCTGCAATATAATGATATGCTATCATCTGTTTTAATGGTTATAAATTTGAGTTATAAAAATAATTGCTTATATAATATAAGTTAAGATCATATATAATATATTTCTAAATATTTTAGCCTTTTTTTTTGGACCCATGCATGCAAGAGCTTCGTGTACTGCAATGTATTTAATCTTGAAAAAATTTGAACTTTAATAAAATTGGCCAAAAAAAAGGCTTTTAAATGGTTTTATTCTTAATATTATTTCAGAAGTTGTTTGTTAGAAATTATGTTGATCAACTTTCATTTTCAAGCTTTACAGCTGACTGTTCTTTTTTTTTTTTTGGGTTCTTAAACAGCATCAATATATTTGAAATTATATCATTTTTTTAGAGTTTTAAATGCAATGAGTCTTATTTGTTGGGTAATTCTTCTTGACTTCAATATACACCTGCTGGTTCAAATCTTCATCCTTATTTAATATATTTTTTTATGTGCGAAAAATTTTCATTTATAAATTTTAAAATGATATTTACAAAATAAAAAGTAAAAATGTATATTTATATAAATATTGATGCGTCATTAAATTCGAATTTCGAATAAATTTGGGTTGATTTGCTTGATTGGTTTCGACTCTGTTCACCGAGTTGGGATCCTGCACACCATTAAACATATAGGAGGTTAGTGTGTCGGCGGGAAGTTGTCCAATCAAAAATACTCCGACACTCAAGTTAGTAAGAAAGCCTTCAAAATCTGGGAAGGTACTGAAAACCAAAATTGAAAGGGTAAGAGAGAATGTACAGGAAGTGAGTGTTTTAATGTCCCAATGAAAGAAAGGCTTGGCCGTCTCTTGAACTTGGGACGATGGGAAGACAGTAAGCGGCTGTAAGGAGCACGTTTGTATGCCTTTGGATCTCTAAGTGTCAGTAGAGAATGCCTGGATATCAGAGAGCGTTAAGTCTCTGAGAGAGAGGTTGGAAGCGTCGCAGTCTGTTTCAATGAAAGTGTAAAATGAGAGCATATCAGAAGACTTATCAGAAAACATGCACAGAAATGAAAACCTAATGCTTATTTGAATGGTGGCAGGGTGATCTTCCCTGGTTGGAAGGCGTAATTCTTGTGCCATTTTGGACGGCCTTCCTTTTGTAAAAGGCATGAGTTGCCTAACTTGTTGAGATTGCTTCATTTCTTGGTGGTTAGCGACTTTTCAAACTACTAACCTTCCTTTCATGTACTTTACCGTTGGAAAACTCCAGTTGGCAGGAAATTGAAAAAATCTGGCGCCTTCCTTATGAAAAAGGCGTTAATTTTGTTAATATCCTTTTGGGGTGTTGGCTGAGTTTATGGAAGGCGTAAATTAGGGAAAGAGATTGCTTAACTTGGAAAGAGTTGTTGCTTTTCTTTTCATGGACTTTCGTTGGAAAGCTCAAGTGGGCGAGAAAATTAAAAAAATCTAGCGCTTTTCGTATGAAAAAGCCGATTTTTCTTATCTTTTGGAGTGTTGGCTGATTTATGGATCAACAAATTAGGGAAAGAGTTGGCCGTCCTCGATTCGTATCCCCAGTTGGCCAGGCCGTAGAAGCCTTCTTATTTTTGGGCATGTTAAGTGGGCCAAGCTCGTGAGTTGGCCACTTTTTATTTTTAGCCAAGCTCGTAGAAAGCCTTTTTTATTTTGGGCTGTTGTTATAGTGATTTAACGCTTGAGTTGGCCGTCCTGGCGTGAGTTGGCCGTCCTTTGTGCCTTGTCGGTTGTGGCGGCGCAACTGCTAGGCAGCGCGTTTGAGCTTTTCAAGATTTGGGTCTTCACCTTCTGTTGGCCAATGTTGGAGTTGACTGTCCAACAGATTATTTGGACATTCTTTGACTATTTGACCATTCCAACTATAGTGTACCCATCAAATATAGTGAAATTAGTTATAAAATTAAAATTTTACCTTAGAAATGAGAAGTATTCCATAGAAAGGAAAAATATATAGCTACTTTAGTTTTTTCATAAATATTATCTTAAATATTATGGTGTGCAAGCACCACGTCGCCTGCTTCTCCTTTCTCGTCAATTGAGTATCAATCAAAAAGCAGATATTTTATTAGGTAAGTACCATTAAGCTAGTTTTTTTTTTTTTAAATTTTTGATGCGTCTTAAAAATTTAAATTATTATAAAATTTAGAGAATTAATTGAATCCTTCAGTTGTTTTGAGTAGTAGTGAGTTGGGTTTTTATAATGGGAATTCCTTATTTTATACATTATAACAAACTAAACGAGAGATTAGAGGTTTATAAGATTTATTCCTTAATATATCCTCCAATATTTAATAAATGGTTTTTTTTAAGAATATAGAAAGATGTAGAATAAAAGTGTGAATTGAAAGAAAAAGGAGATGAATATGAGTTTGGAAAATTTGGCTTCGTTTGTTTAAATGTACTTTTCGTTTGAATGTTTTTTAGTTTCTTGATCCAGCCTCCCTTGATTTGGGAAGTTTTGTATTTATAATTGGAGTTCTAATCGACTAATCAATCTGAAATTGCCACCTGCGATGGAAGATGTTTTATAATATTGAATGGAAGGCATTATTTGTAGAATGTAATTGTCTTTTTAATTAATTTGAAAACCATTTGATTATTAATGTGAGTATTATTTTGACTATTTTTGGATTAAGTCATTTATCGGTATATTATTATTCATCATTGGTTATCAAGATTAAATGCTCTATTTAATACCTATATTGAGCCGTTATTTGAAAGTTTTGATCAATTGTGTACTCCCATTTTTAGGTTATTAATGTCTGAGCTCTTCTTCAATTTCAAATTGAGTCAACCTATTTTAGATCATACTTAATAATTTTAAAAATTAATATATATTTAATATAAAATTTAAAATTTTAAAATTTTAAAATAATTATAAATTTTAAATATTATATGTTACACTTTTTTTCTTTTTAAGAATTTAAGTTTTAAACTCTATTTTGAATAGTAAACTATTACTAGAATAGGGGAAATTAAATCTGATTAATTGGTTTGGTCATGGCTCTCAATCCTAATCAATAATTCAAAATTAATGAGAAAAAAATTATAAAAATATTTTTTAAAAATATTTTTATTCTCAACTTTCTTATCTGAAACATTGTTCAAAACTAAATTTAAATAATAATTTATTCCTTATAAAAATATCACTCAATTAAACCTATTTTAACATTGTATTATATAAATAATACCTAAAAACTTTAAAATAGATCTGAATTTGATTTATTTTATTATTTTATTATTTTTTAATATTTATTGTCATAAATTTCGATCAAACAGGTCAATTTAAATAATTAATTATAATTTTTAAAATAAAAAATTTTAAATAATTTTAAACAAATAATTTTAAATCTCAAAATTCAATTGTGACAAACTAATAATAAGACCCAACATCAATAAAAATTTACACAGGACCTCATTGAACAACCGTTTGGATAAAATAAGTACGACATGTTCTATAATCATTAGAAGTGATTTGGACAAATTTTAATAGGTAATTAGCCATTTCAAAGGTCCAATCTGAATCTAAATTCGAGTCCGAGTCTAAATATAAGACCCGATCATCTTGTGATTTGAGGCAGAATCTGATCGTCGGATGATTCAATAGCGTGCATAGAAATCGAAATAACGTCGCAACAGATTGTTTAAGGTCTTAATCAAAATATACATTTCAAAATCGTTATACGAGACATATCAAGGCTCAAATGAGGGCAAAATCGGCGAATTTTAAATCTAAATCCAAAATCCATATCCAAATTAAAATTCAATACAAATATACAAATCATGTATCAAATTTGAGTTTCGATTATTTAAAGATTGGTTTGAGGAAGGGTTATACATAATCCCAATAATCTTAAATAAAACCAAATGCAAAATAGGCCAACATGTATGGTCACCAATGTACTCTGTACTAATGGGTAATGTTGTTCACTATTATTTACCACATACGATTTTATGTATAATTTTTAAACTCGTCAGATATATTAAGATATCTGAATATATTTTAAGGTTAAGTCAAATTATCTAAATGGGAATGGTCATTACTCCAAGTCTTTTTGTCGGTAAAAAAAAATTTTAATAATAAAATATCTCCCTGTCGGGAGTTGGTCAGAATATGTAATAATTAAAATCTAAATGTAGTGATCATAACCTGCTACGTACATGTAATTACACGGCCTATACAAAATTTTATACACATTTTTATACAAATATACTGATATAAAAATATACAGTATACTATAATTTTTTTAAAATTTTTAAAAAATATTAAATTTCTAAAATCATAAAATTTATATCCAAAATTCTCAAAATTAGTTAATGAATTACACATGTATGTCTAGAATAAATAGAATAGCTGTATAAAAATATATTTATATTAATAAAAATTTTAAATAGTATCTAAAATATATCAAATACTAAATAAGTTTACAAATATTTGTTTTGACCTTATATTTTAAAGATTTGCTCCCAATCTTTTTTTTCTTCATTTTTTGTGATATATTATTATTATTATTATTATTATTATTATATATTTTTTATTTTAATTTTTTTAATTTAAAATCTAAACCGATATTCTGATAATAGTACAGGCGTACCTCAGGCACCAACCCGATTGATTCAAATATTCTTCAAATTTTTTAATATTTAATTAATTTTATCATGTTTAAATTATTTAAAAATTATAATTAATATTAAATTAATTTAAATAAAAATTCAGAATATTATATTTATATACTATCAATTCTTGGACTTGAAAGCTCATTAATAAATAGAACATTATATCTGTTTTAAAAATGACCATCTAATATTACTCTATAATAAAATTAAGATAAATATACTTAAGAATTAAATTTAAAGGAATGAAAAAATTTAGAAGATTTGCAATAAATCCATTAGAAATATTCAGGATATCTCATAATAACTCTTAAAATATCTTATATAATAATATAATATAATATAATAAATAATTTATTAAAATAATTAAATATTATAATTTTTTATAATTATGTTATATCTATAAAATTATTTTTTAATAGGCTCGATATTAAAAAGTGATGGGTACAGTATACCTAACCCAGAAAACCGTTCAAACCATTTCTTTTAATCCACCGGTGGTTATTTTTGGTGGTTAGCTATGGTTAAAAATGACCGACGGTTATCTTTGACGGTTCGTTATGAATAAGAATGATAATCTTCAACTATGTAAAGATCATCATCCCAAAATAGGAGGAAATGGCAAGGAAAATGATAAAAAACATCCAGAAAGAAAGTTAAGAAAGAGGCCAGTCCTTGATCATCCCTAGAGGCCAGAACAACTTTCAGGGGTCGATCCAAACGATCTCTCTTCTCTCTCCAAGAGATCTCCCTTCAAGTGACATCCTTTCAGAGGCATACCTCTAAGCCGTTCACTGGTTGAACGCAACAAAGCACTCCATCCATCAAATATGCATCATACATTTATCTTTCTATATTCTTGAAAAGATATCTGACTTGAACGTTGGAGGGTTTACAGTGTGAATAATTTCCGCCGACTTCTACCCTCTAGTTTTTAGTTGTATTATACAAGATTCAGATTCAAGACTATGGAGACTGGATCCGCATCAGATCGACTAAAATGAAGATTCGATTTGCTATCCCAAATCCGTAGGACAACCTGAATTCTTGGTACGTAACAAAAAGGAAGAGGTCTATTTGTGTAATCAAAAATTAATATTTTTTATTCTTTAAATAATTTAAAATTTGGTATTATTTTTTTCACATAATTTTAAAATTTTAAATACAGATAATAATAAAATATGAGAAATCAATATCCCTTTTTTCCAGAAAACCCTAGAGATGACCCAAATCAGGCGGCCGCTTCCCGGAGCCGAAATTTATAAATGTCACCGGCAACGGGGACACGAAGTTCAATTATTTGAGGCCGTAGCCCCTTCATCTCTCTCAAGAACCTCGCCGGCGGTGGAAAAGGACGTAATCCCGGAAACTAGTAGCACATGCGAAAATGTTTTTCCACATAATGTTGGAGCGGAACATGCAGCTCCATCCTCGCCACTTCGGCGCTCGGCTTCGCGAAAAGCTCGTCTCCAAGCTCATGAAAGACGTCGAAGGCACTTGCAGGTGAATGCCCTAATTCAGATTCCCTACCAATCAACTGACGCTAAAATCACAAATTTTAAGTTTTGCACCTTTATATTTTCTTCGAGTTATCCATTTTCCTTATTCTGATTACTCTGGTTGATCGGGGGTTTTGAATTATTGTGGTGTGATTGTAGTGGTCGGCATGGGTTTGTGGTAGCCATCACAAGAATTGAAAGCGTGGGCAAAGGGTTGATCAGGGAAGGCACTGGGTTTGTGACCTTCCCAGTCAAGTATCAGTGCGTTGTTTTTAGGCCTTTCAAGGGTGAGATTCTTGAAGCTGTTGTTACTATGGTTAACAAGGTTAGGGTTCTCTCCTTAGATGTGTTCGAAGCTTGAAATTTATTCATAAATTTTTTGTCATCTCTGCTGTTTGCATTCTTGCAGATGGGATTTTTGCTGAAGCTGGCCCTGTTCAGATTTTTGTATCTAATCATGTGAGCTTATTGCTTATGTGTTCAAGCACTGCGAATTATCTGTTTCCATGGAGAATCTGCTTGATTACTAGATGATTTTTTTTTAAAATCTTGAATTCTTAGTGTATATATTTTGTTAGAGAAGGTTTGCCTGGAGAAGGGTAACCATCTCATGTAATAGCCCCAAAAAAGGGAAAATTTCTTGCAATGTAACTCAGATTTCGTTTCCTGAAAACTAAAGGAAAATTAAAGGAATTGCATCACATATGTTGGACAAAATTTGCCTTGATTTCCCAATCGAAGGAAAATAGTGTATCCACAAGTTTAGCTGGTAAACTGAAACATCTGAACTTCATGAAACCTTCAAAATTAGATATTTGAACCTAGATTTTTTTTAGGGGTGGGGGGCTGTCTATGCTGTCAAAAACATATTCACGTGTCTGTCTTTATCAACAAAAAAAACCACGAGTGGCAAATCCCAAAGCTGCTTTTTTTAGATGCCATTTCTGATTAGCCTGAATGAAATATGAAACACCCAGTACATGCTCATAGGGTAATTATCACCATGAGTTTTCTAATGGTTGTGTACTCTTTTCTCATAAAACATGATATCTATTGATGAGCCTCTTCTTCAATTTAGAAAATGCTGCAATATACTTGAAGGAAGCAGTCTCAGAAAAAAGGGTGGGACTTAACTTTTCTTCCATGGAAATGCTTTTACTCTATTCTTAGTCATGTTTTGTAGGGAAACTTATTGCTAAAAGTTTTGCACAAGTGAAAATTCCCCTTTGAATCCTGTTCCTTTCCCTTGTAAAAGATTCAAGCTTGATACAAAATGGGCAAAAGGATTAGCTTCTATTCCATTGTGCGATTATTGGAAAAATAAAGGGCTTCGGCCTCCAGTTCAGCTTGCCGACAGAGGGCTTACCTTTTGATTTAACAGATTGAGGTTTTCAAGCTTACTAATTTATAGATTCAACTATATTATATGTATAACTTAATATGTATGCATGTTATTTTTGTGACATCTTGATGTTGCAGCTGATACCGGATGATATGGAGTTCCAATCTGGCGATTTTCCTAATTATACTACTTCAGATGGATCTGTATGTTCCTTCTGTTGCCGTTATGCCTCCCAGAAAAAGTGTTCTTTTAGCTTTGAAAGTTTATAGTCATCTATTATTAACTAGATAATTTCTGTGCATTTTCCAGGTTAAGATTCAGAAAGACAGTGAGGTGCGGTTGAAGATTATAGGGACTCGAGTAGATGCCACTGAAATCGTATGCCTTTTCCTTTCTGTCATGTTTAGGCAATATGTTGTTCATACCAGCAAAAAATCTTTGGAGGTTATTGTTGTTCCTATTCAATCACTATTCATTGTGTATATAGTAAAAGAGGTGTTACAAGGCCACCATGGATGAAAATATTGATATCGGTTATAGCCGTATTAGGTAATACGTATTAGTATCAAATGTGATTTTTTAGGGAGTCGAAACCTGAGGAGTCAATATCAATAACATATTGAAAAATGTCGGATATATTGACCAATATATATCTAAAGTAGAAATATATCACAATTTGTTTTATCATATATCTAATATATATAGCAGCCGATATTTTATTCCATTAGGGCCGTCCTTTAAACACCAATTTTGACTTGTCCCATATACTAATATGATTAGAGTGTCTTCCAAATGCTTCTCACTTAATAAATTACACTCATTAATCCGGGCTACTGTTCTGGCGTTTGACAGTTCTGCATTGGAACCATTAAAGATGACTTCTTGGGCGTTATCAATGATCCCGGTGCTGATGCATAAGGCATCCTTCTCTGAAGCTGTGATCAGTGATCATCCTCGGAGCTGCATGGATACTGGTGGTTTGTAGGATGCCTTCGATCATGCACGATGCCTTTTTCTTACGTAGTTATCCATCAACAAAACTCAAAAATCGATTCGAGATTATATATTATGAAATTCCCATCTTTTGCATTGCAATTTTAACATACTGCACTCTTGATCCAGTGATTAGTTGTTTGTTTGCTTGTTAAGGACATAAGAATCCATGGTTTATGGAGATTGCAGAGCCAGCAAACTGAATTGTGTGGCCGACCCGGCGACCCATCTTGGAAAAAAAATATTTAAAAGTTATACTTATTAAAAATGAGCGGATAACATTTAAAAATAGTTATGAATATTATTATTTTTTTTAAAAAAAAAAAAGCATGAGAAGTGTTGTGTTGACAATTTTATTTTTAAATTGGTATTTAATTCTTTTGTTTTTTTTTTTTTTCATCTCATATTTATTAAGGCCTGGTAGCATTCATCTATTGAGTTAAATGAAATAGAGGGGAAATTATTAAAAAAGTTGAAACTAGTTTTGATGTAATTTTATTGAACAAATAAATCGACTGTTTTTGATTAATAAATATTTTGTTTACTAAATTTAAATTTACTTATAAAATATATGTTTAATTTTAATTATATTATGCAACCTATGGGAAGAAATATAATCATATTTTTTTATTTAAATTATTTAATTAAAAAATTAATAATTAAAATATAAATAATAAATGATATTATTCAATTAGTTAATATTATTAAATTTTTAATTAATTTTATTATTAAATTTTTAATTGTTTAAGAAATTTAATAATGTTTGAGATTTAGAGAGAAGATTAAGATAGGATTTTTACCAGAGTCTCTCCTTTTAAATATTTTTATAGATGGAAGTTTTATAAAATTAGGGAAATTTTTTATTTCTTTTCTCGGGGTTTTGCTCATTGGGGGCTTTATTCGGGAAGCTTTTTCACTCTTTTTGTTAAAAAATTAATAATTAAAATATAAATAATAAATAATATTATTCAATTAGTTAATATTATTAAATTTTCTACATTAATTTAATATTTAATAAATACGAATATTATAAAAACATCATTTTATATCGACAAGCTTACATGGCCGTGGCTCACTGCCTTTTTCTTTCGACGTGGCAGAGTTAAAACGACGCTGTTCCATCCTAAAACCCTCCCTCCCCTCGTCTGAACTCCTCCTTAACAGAAACTCCAAAACCCCCGGACAACAAATTTAATATTTAATAAATATGAATATTATAAAAACATCATTTTATATCGTACAAGCTTACACATCGCCTTTTTCTTTCGACGTGGCAGAGTTAAAACGACGCTGTAAAACGGACTCCTCCTTAACTCCAAAACCCCCGGACAACACCTGAGAATACAATATCAAAATAGAGTAACGGACCCCATCTTCCCCCCTCTTCGTCGCCGAAGA
Source organism: Nepenthes gracilis (assembly GCA_033239525.1). NCBI lineage: Eukaryota > Viridiplantae > Streptophyta > Magnoliopsida > Caryophyllales > Nepenthaceae > Nepenthes > Nepenthes gracilis. The sequence goes on from BSYO01000011.1 coordinate 20,986,539, forward strand.
TGCATATCGTAGGGCAACCGAACAAGCTCCGGTGGGGAGAGTTGGAAGAAGACGACCCAGAGGATTTGGACTTCCTCTTGCCGCCATCGATGGAGATCGGACCGGATGAAAATGGCATCAAGAGGCAGATAGATTACAAGTTCAACGACGATGGTCATAAAGTCAAAATCACGACCACAACTAGGGTTCGCAAGCTCGCGAATGCGCATCTCTCTAAGCGTGCAGTCGAGCGCCGCTCCTGGCGTAAGTTTGGCGACGCTGTCCACGAAGATGTCGGTAGCCGTCTCACCATGGTTTCCACTGAAGAGATCCTCCTTGAACGTCCTATGCATCCAGGTTCGTATTTTTCATTATGTAAGATTTTTTCTGTTTTATTTCTTTCCCTCTGCTGTTGTCGTCTTGTTTTCGTGATTACTGTGACTGTTTGGAGACGTCGCATTAGAATGGTGTTTGTCTGGAACTATGTGGTTGGGATTTGACGGAATTTTCGAATCTATGTTGCCGGCCGGGAAGGAGTCGTTTTTGTGTTATCGAATCTTGTACATTACGGTTTCATGATTGATTCCTGAAATTTTAGTTTTTGAGTGCGAAAAAAAAAAACGATATAGTTTTGATGCATTCAAGAATTTTCCGGATTGAAGTCTTCAACCTTTTAATTTGGATCTTATAAAACTAACAAACAAGTTATGAGAGAGAGGAGGGGAAGATACGAGGATTGTGCTCCAAGTAAATATTTTAGGCCGAGGAGATGTTTTGGAAGGTATGCTCTGGAGTCTTTGTGCAATCTATTTGATCAATTGGTGATCTAAATGCTCTCCTCTGCCCTTTTCCTCTAGAAAAAGGATCCCCATCTTTTGGAGAGATGGTTGTTACTTGTACTGGAATTTGCCTTGGTGTTGATTTCTTTTTTGAGCGGTTTTCATCCATGACTCAAGTATTGGATTGGTAACTGGTTGTTCTGGTTGGCAACCACACCACACGTCTCAGATTATGATGGGATGTTGTTTCAGGTAATGTTGATTGTGTGCATTTGGAGTTGTGCTTGCAAGGAGCGCAAGTCGTAGGCTGGGTGAAGCTCAATGGTGGTTTGGCAGATCAAACTCATTTCCTTCGGTGCACTTTCCCGACTTGATGTGGTCTACTCTAGATAGGGTTTCAAATCACAGTTTCAAATCACACCACTGGGTTGTTTAATCATGATTTGGTTGGGCTTCTGGCCTCAATGAGCCATGGTAGCCCACCGCTCACTGGGCATTGTTGTGTTGGGCTTCCAGTTCTCTGGGCTCTTACATTTTCGGTTGCCTAAATAGCTCTTAGGCCTCCTTTTGTTTCATGGTTGTGGTGAAGGTTTCGGATTACTAACGGACCCCACAAGTTTGATGATAGTAACTCTCTAAATATGGAAAATGTAAGAGAGAGTTTAATGCCAGAATAGATGGCTTTATTCAATTTGGAAATGCATAGGGGCCTAATCATTCTTTATTTATAGAAGGTGCAATTGTTAAAACTAGTTTTGCTCTTTTTGTTTCTTCCTCAGGTTGGAGGGGTTTGAGATGATGGGTTCAAAGGTGTAATTTATCCGCTTCATGTTAGAATTCAAACCGAGTGATGTAAATTTTTATTCGATTTTCCTCGTATCCTTGAATTTTTTTAGGAATTTAGGTAAATTTACTTTGAATTTTAACATTGTAGGAAAAATAAATATTTCATTGTAAAAATTAGGAACTTTTTATATATAGTAATGCCAAAAGCCAAAAGGCTTAAAATCCTTTATATGGGAATGAATTTAAGAAATCTTCTTCTATATCCAATTATTGTCTATTACTATTGATTATTTGCTTATATTTTTACATTTTTAACTACCGACTTATTTCCACTCGATATATTCAACACAGGTGAATTTCTCGTGTTTGCATCCTGGCATCGATCTTCACATCCAAGTGTGCTTGGGGGTTAACTTGGTTGGAGTTTGGCTCCCAACGGGAACGAATACGTTTCATAATTTTTGTGGCTATAAAATTTAGCCTACGATAGTTGGTATTGGAGCCTGACTTATGAGAGGAGCGTAAAGAATGTTTTGACTTGGGAAAAACTCATACGGTAGGATAGTGATGACCCAAGTGACATTAAGGGAGGCTACTTAGATGACTCATGTGGTTCATTTGACTGTAGTGACTCTCGTCTTGAAGTTTTTGAGAAAAGGGTGCCTAAGCTAAAATCTTAAGACAAATCTGTTGTCATTTTAGAAAGATAGGTAGATATTCTCACCATTCAATTGAGGTCTCTAAAAGAGATGGTGAAGAACCTAACCGAGGAAGTTCGTAATTCCATAAGAGTGTTGCAAGAAGAGAATGCCAATGAGCCTTCTAGTGCGCATTGTCGCGATTGGTGGTAGTGTTATTGGCAATTGCAAAGTCAGGCCTTTGAAGTCTTGCTCATACTGTGGTGTGCGAAATTTAAAGGAGTTTGATGACTTCATTTTTGATTTGGAATAGTACTTTAGAGTTGTGAATATGGATTCATATGAGGTCAAGATTTCTATGGTAACAATGTACTTGATCGGTAATGCCAAACTGTGGTGGCTCACCAAATATGAAGAAATTGCCTAGAAGTGATTGAGTATCGACTTGTAGAGAGACTGATGGCACAATTTTACCCTAAAAATACCGAATTCACGACATGAATGAAGTTAAAATAAATTAGGCATATTGGGACAATAAGAGATTATGTTAAAGCTTTTTAGCCATGCATGCTAGATATCAATGACATGTTTAGCAAGGATAGTCCTTTTCATTTCATTGATAATTTGCAGTCATGGGCTTAGAAGGAGTTACTTAGATAGTGGGTGCAAGATTTGACTTATGTGCAAAATACAACTGAAAGATTTGTTGACTATACCATTGAAAGGGGCAACCGCTATCAAGGGAATGGTAGTAATCCATTAAAGTAGTTCGCACAAAATGCATCTAGTATCAATAAGTAAAAGAGGAAAGCCATGAGTGGGGGAAGTAACTTTTGAAAAATTTGCTGCCAATGAACCCCTAGATCTCTGAAAGAAGTATGGTACGTCAGCGAGTGAATACGCCTTTTAGTGGGTGTTTCCTGTGTTAAGGGTTACATAATGTTACACAATGCCCATATAAAAGAGCTCTAAATGTGCTACAAGGAAGAGTAACCAATTGAAGTCAGGAGATGATGAGAACTATGGGGACCAAGTTTGCATCTTGCGGCCCACCTTCTGTATGCCATGAATAAGCATGCTTTCATCCACCAATTTTACATATTTAATGTATGTGGAAATTTAAGTGAATGGTAAGAGTAGCTGTTCCATTGTTGACAAAGACATCACTCATAATTTTGTGGTTAGGATTGAAGAGAATCGATTGGGTATGTGACTGGAGCGAGATGGTATCGGCATTATGGTCGTGAACTCAAAGGTAACATCAACTCTGAGGGTTGCCAAATCTATGGATGACTTTTATGGCAGCACTTATGGGTGAGTTTGATTTGATTTTGGAGATGAACTTCTATAAGGCGATTAAGAGAGTGTCTATGCCCCACTTGAACTCGTTGCTCTTCATGTATGAGGGTCCATGTCTGGTGAGCGCTCCAAAAGGTTGAAACAATTTGCGAGGAAGGGTAAAGATAAGGTATTGTTTGCACTTCAATTTAAAAAGGATTTGAAGAAATATGAGCTTACTTTCCTTGTTACATCAAAGGAAGAAGATGTTGACGTTGGGTTTTTGCCACCTGAAGTCAGCTTGTTGCTAGAGGAATTTAAGGAGTTGATGTCAATAGAATTGCTCAAGGTTCTTCCACCCTGGAGAGGGCGGATCACTAAATTGAACTAACACTTGGGGCAAGATCACCTACTTTGGACCAGCATACAGGATGGTACCTTTGGTTTTAGTGGAACTTCGAAAGCAATTAGATGGGCTGATTAACTCACGTTTCATCTACCCTTTAAAAGCATCTTATGGAGCTCCTATTCTATTTTAGAGAAGCAAGATGAGAGTCATTGTCTACAGAGCTCTAAATAAGGTGATCGTGAAGAACCATTATCTAATTCATTTGATTGCTAGCTTGTTTAATCTGTTGAGAAACACAAAATATTTCACAAAGCTTGACTTGAGGCTAGGTTATTTCCAAGTCAGAACTGGGAGGGAGATGAGCTAAAAATTGAATACAAGATATGGAGATTTTGAGTGGCTCGTAATGCCCTTGATCGACCAGCGCCCCAACAACATTTGTACGTTAATGAACCAAGTATTCCACGAATACTTGGATAGATTTGTGGTGGTCTATTTAAACGACATTGTGATATATAATTCAAATCTAAAGATTACTTGAAACATCTAAGACTGTTGTTCTAGAAGTTGAAGGAGAATTGTTTATATGTGAAATGTGAGAAGTCCTCTTTTGCTAAAGAGGGGATCGGTTTTCTAGGGCACTTCGTGGGGTGAGATTAGATTAAGATGGATCCAACGAACATGTAAGTTATCTCATATTGGTAAGTCCCAACATGTGCGAGCAGGCTACATTCATTCATTAGCCTTGCTGACTACTATCTCATATTGCTAACGATCATGCATTGTTTGAGGACATCAGGACACTATTTGTTCGGCTCTAAGTTTGTGGTGAAACCGAAAACACTGTTACCGGCCACATCTTCATGTAATTGAAGTTGTCTTTAAATTAGGCTCGATGGTGGAGTTCTTAGTAGAATTCGATGTATAGCTAGAACATAAAGCCGGACACTGCAAGGGCGAGGATGCCCTTAGTAGAAGACCAGATTTTGCCACTTTGTCTCAAGTAGCCCACCTATGGATAAGTGGTATTGTTACGATTATTCGAAAACAGGCAAAGTTAAACCTTGAGAATGATTCAATGGCTGTGATTGCACTTTGACTGATTTGAGAAGGCGAGATTCGGATATTTTGGGTTGACAATGGGTTGATTTTAATGAAGGGACATTAGGTTTTAATATTTAAGGTTGGAGGATTGATAAGGATGTTCCTTAGAGATTGTCATGATGCTTTATGAGCTAGTCACTTGGGATGCAAGTATATCATGAGCTTACTATAGAAGGGCTATTATTGGCCAAAGATAAAAGATGATGTGATAAGTTATGAGAAGACTTGTTTAACTTGTTTGTAAGATAAGATTGAATATTAGAAGTCGGTGAGATTGTTGGAATCTTATACTGTACCTAGCAGTCCCTGGGAAAGTGCCACTCGACTTTATCACTGGGCTGTTCATGGTTGGTGAATACTCGTGTCTTTTGGTGGTTGTGGACTACTTCTTAAAGTACACCACATTTGTTCCAATACTAAGGGATTGTTCAGGGGTGGAGATTATGTCCCTTTTTTTCGAGCACATCATCAAATATTGGTAAGTGTTCTAATGCATTGTGAGTGACAAAGATGGCTCATTTATTGGAGTCTTCTTGTTAAAATTTTTTAGAGTTTTCGATTTGGAATTAAATTTCTTATTGAGCTACTATTCTCAAATTGATGGTTAAACGGAGAGATTCTATGGCTTGCTTAATGAGTATTTACGCCATTTTGTGAGTGCCAGTTAGAATGATCTGGTAAAGATTCTTGATATTGCTCAATTTTATTTTATCACTCAAAAATATTTTCTTCAAATAAGTATTCTTTTGAGATTGTATCATGTTAGCATCCATTTCTTGGCCTATTCAATGAGTACTTGTGCCATTTTGTGAGTGCTAGTCAGAATGATTTGGTAAAGATCATTGATATTGCTCAATTTTATTTTATTACTCAAAAATCATTTCTTCAAATAAGTATCCTTTTGAGATTGTATCATGTTAGCGGCCGTTTCTTCCATACACTATGATCGACCCATACAAAAGTAAGTGTCATTGTGTGTACAACTTTGCTTAGGGGTGGAAGCAAAACATGGAGATTGTCAAAACTTACCTAGAGAAAGTATCTTATTGAATAAAGTTGGCATACTAGAATAGTTACAATTCAATGTAGGAGATCTTGTATTGGTGAAACTTTTTCAAGAGTAGATGTAGTTTCTAGTCCTTCAAGAGACAAGTGCCTCCCTTTGAAAATATGAAGGCCTTGTCCAAATTATTGCTTGGTTGGCAAAGGACTCATACAAGATAGATTTTCTAGAATGGATAAAGGTCTACCTTGCCTTACATGGGAGTTGTTTGAATTTGTATTACCCTAGCATGGAAGACCTTTCCAGTAATCTTTTATAGTAGACTAACATTAGATTAAAGTCACCACTAGCGTTAGAAGTTGAAGAGATAATTATTGAACGAGTGGTGACAATATCAGCCGGAAACATGAAGAAAAAAATGTTTGGAAAGTGGAAGGAGAGACCAACAGATGAAACAAGATAGGAACCTATTGAAGATATGAGACCGATGAGGTGAGAGGTCAAAAGTTACAAAATAAAATTAAGTCAACGAGGATGTCAATAGCTTAATATGGGGTGGATATTCGAATCCAAATCGAGTCATGTAAATTTTTATATAATTTTTCTATTTTTTTTTTAGAAATTTAGATAAATTTAGTTTGAATTTTAGTATTGTAGAAAAATTAGATATTTTATTGTGAAAATTAGTGACTTTTAATGTATATTAGTATCAAAGGCTAAAATTTCAAAACCTTTTATATGGGGGAATGAATTCTAGAAATCTTTTTTTATATTAAATTATTGTCCTGTTATTATTGATTACTTATTTTTGTTTCTATACTTTCAATTAGTGACTTATTTACGGTTAATATACTTGACATTGATGGATTTCTTGTGTTTACTTCTCGAGATTGACTCTTATACCTTAAGTATGCTCGAAGGTCAATTTGGCTGGCATTCAGCCCTCAATGGGAACAGACCCTCCGCACAATTTTTGTGGCCACAAAAGTTGGACTGTGACACTTTACAGGCAAGTTTTAATGAAGGTGGATTGCTGGACTGGACAAGCTCCTTCAAGAGCATATGATTCATGCAAATAAATGCCGATATGTTTGCATATTAGCTACACTAAATCTAAGAGAGACAATTTGGTTGACTTATGCCAGTTGTTTTCTTCAAATAGAGGATAACCTTTCATCAGGATATTGCTGATGTTTGGATGGGTTGATGTGGATAAATCGTGTTAAAGTAAAGTAGCCTGTTATGTTTCTTTTGCTAACATTTTTTGGGGATGTTGATTTGAAGAAGATTGTCACCATAATCTGCATATTGGTCGCGGTTGTACTAAAGGCAGGTGATGATGACTTTGCTGCTGATTTTTAAGCTGAGCTCAAACTGCTGTAAATCTTTAATACCATGTGGAAGTGACAGACCCATGCCACTATGTGTGCACGTTTATTTACCAACTACAACCGCTAGTATATTGCTGCTAGATTTTTAATTTCATTTAATTACTAATAGATTGTTGTTTGATTCAACTCAGCCACAACGGGTCTAAGTCCGAGTAATGACTAATTTTATAACTGTAGGAGAAAAACATTAAGTATTTTCCTATTATGATAAGAGTTCATCAAGGATTAATTGTTTGTCATTACCCATTTCATTAGTTATGGATAAACTTATGAGACATTCAAAATGAGGTCCTTTCATTTATTTCTATGGATGATATTGCTTTGATAGTTGAAACATAAGTGACTAGTTAAAAGTGCAGACCTAGGCTTTAAAATTTAAAGGACTCAAAATAAATATTAGCAAAACAGAATATATGAAGTGTAGTTTTAATAATTGAAGATAGAATGCCTGAAGCGCATTTTTTTATAATTTTAATACAAGAATGTGAAAAAATCAAATTTAATGATCATGGTATCCCTAAGGATGATAAGCTTCATTGCTTTGGTTCTAGAATACAGGAATATTAAGAAATTGATAACATTGTGAAACGTAGTATTAATGCAAGATGTTTAAAAATGGATAAATACTTTTAAGTGCCTTGTGCTAAGATGATCCTGTAAACTGATATGCTTTGTAAATCAACTGGACAATTAAAAAGATGTGTAAAAAGCAATTATTCTGGAGATCATAATGTTAAAATGAGTTAGGGGAGGAACTCTGAAAGCTAACACAAGGGATGAATATGTATGTAGTTATTTAGAAGTTGTATTTATAGAGAAAAATAAAAAAAGATGAGTGATAATTTAGATAGGTTAAACATTTAAAACCGTAGTTTTAATAAAACGATAATGAGATAGTGTGATTTGGACAATGTTTCACTAAAGTGAGTGGAACGGCAAAAATGGATTCGTATTGTCAACCCATTTAGTTGAGGACTTCAGGCTTTCTCAATATTGATGTGTTCTATGTTGTTTGACCCCACTCAGACTTGCAGAAAACATTTAGTGTAGTTGATCTGGCCTACTATGCTGAAGGGCTGCCCCTTGTCATAATGATTTGATATTGTTAACTATAACCATTAGGGTAGTGTGTTAGTTTTCTTCTAGCATGTGACTTTTATTGACATGCATTGGTGAAGTCTCTTTCATGATTCCAATCTTTCCATACAAAGGGATAAGGAAGAGAAAATAGAAGGAAGTGCAAAAAGGGAAAAGAAGTTAAGAAAAACACTCATTCCATTATTTCGACAAGCAATTGAGAGAATGTAAAAGAAGAATATAGAATGGTTAGTGTACTTTTGTAGTTTTCATTATCCAAAGCATGCTATTTGTTTCTAATCAAAATTCAAACATGTTACCTCGGCACTATGAGGTGCTGCTCTTACACGTCAATCTTGCTGGAACACGAGTAAAACCAAGCTTCTGTTAGAATTATGGAAGTTTTACTATGAGGCAGATTTGTATTTGAAAATAAATTGAAATTTGAATTGATAAAGATTACTAAAAATAGAAAGATAAAAGTTGAGGAATCATTCACCTGTTAGTGAAGATTACTTACCTTTGGTAGTCTATTAGGAAATCACTCAATTTAAGTGTTGGAAATTACTTACCAATAAAAAATTTACTACTCTTTTTAGGATATTAACTCTCTCAAAAAATTGATATAACTTAGCCGAAGTATCCTAGATCATTGTGATTCTTTAAATAGAAAGCAAGATACTAAAAGAAGCTAAACAAGGGATTCACTTTGGCCAACCATTGAAACAACATGATGATTGAATATGCATCAGAATTATCCTGTGGCGTAGCATGCCTGTCTTTGAAGTAGTCAGCCACCACATATTTGTCTTCTTTGGAACCTGGTGGGGTATTAAAAGCTTTCTTGGAAATCCAGAGTTGAGCAGGTGACATTGGTGGTCTTGATTGGATGGCCTATGACATTCAGATAATTCACTTCGGTTGGGTTTTTTCAGTTGTTGGGCTTGACGGTCTGTACTGCATCACGCCACCCGGTGGCAAACCGAGCTATTTCTGGTATTCCAGTGATGGTGGTGGTATTTCTCTTTTCTTTTTTTTTTTTTTTTTTTGGGGGGGGGGGAATTGAAGAAGGATTATGGTGGTAATTCTCTGTGTCTCTATGAATAACCCCTATCTATTAGGGGTTTAAATGCTATGGATAGCAGAAATGTTTTTAGATGCCTTTGATCTCCTGCCATAGATATTTGCAAGTACAGTACATGTGTCTCGATACGCGGCACACCAAAAAGATTCACAAGAGAATCAGATGACTATGAATTCTCTATGTCAAGGGAGATGCGTGTCCTCCCCTTAGCTGACCTATTCTTTGTAATATCCTTGTGCAAGGAACTGCACATGGATACTGCATCTTGCTGGTATCGAACTTTGGGCATCTCTCATGTTGGTTTGATTTTCAATTATAGTCTACTCTAAATGTGATCCTTGATTTTGTATGGTCAAATCCGCTGAAGGTGGCACTGAATTCCAGTGTGGATCTATTATCGTCCACCTTCAAGGCTGCTATTTTTTCCTACATAAAAATACTAATTTGGGCCTAAAATTGATAAAAATGAGTACTACCGTAACTCCGGTCCAGCATTTATGCTCTTATCCATCAATTAAGCAAATAACTATCATGAACGCCACAATATTATTGTCATGATTGATGAATTAATAGTTAATTCTTGTTGAAAATAAAAAAAACAAATACCATATATATATATATATTTATTTATTTTTTGAGACCATGCTCGGTGTTACTTTCAATTTCTTCATTATGTTCATTTTTCTTTGTATTATTTTTTTCCATGCCGCCTTGTTTTCTCTTTCACATCATACCACTCGGACAGCCTTATTTCAACGTGTCATTGCTCGATACTATCTTTGTGGACAGGGAGCAAGCCAGAGGAAACAAAGGTTGCAGGTGACTCATTAGCACAACTTGTCAAAGGAGGCGCAGTTCTCATGGTCTGTAGGACCTGTGGTAAAAAGGGTGACCACTGGACTTCTAGATGTCCATACAAGGACCTCGCATCCCCTACTGATGCTATAGCTGACAAGCCTGCTGCATCAGAAATGGCATCTGCTGCTGCCGGTAAGGGAGGGACATATGTACCCCCTGGGCTGAGAGCCGGTGCCGACAGGACTGGAATTGATGTGAGACGCAGGAACGAAGAGAACTCTGTACGTGTTGCCAACCTCTCTGAGGACACCCGGGAACCTGATTTGCAGGAGCTGTTTGGGACCTTGGTGTCATTACCCGTGCTTATGTGGCCATCGATCAGGGAACGGGCATGAGCAGAGGTTTTGGCTTCGTGAACTTTGTTAACCGGGATGATGCCGAGAGAGCTATCGTTAAGCTTAATGGCTATGGCTATGACAATCTCATTCTCAAGGTTGAATGGGCTGCCCCAAGATCAAATTAGACTTTTCTTGTTCTTGGAAATTTGGTTTGAACAAGCAACTTTGTTGCTGGAGATGATTAATTGCTCATATCTAATTGAAAGAAAAAAGATACGTTATCTCTATGTGATTAGTGATATTTTTTAGCAGGATTCGAGTTTTTTTCCCTTTATTTAGTTTTCTGTGTAACGGATGGTCCATCCTTCATTTTTCTAATGCAAAGTGATTTATATTTTAAAAATTGATACATACCTAGATATTGGATTGTGATTTGACTAAATTTGGATTGAATTAAAGAACATTCTATATGAGTTTTTCATACCATAATGACAAACAAAAGTTTAAATGATATATTAATTTGGTATATCTTTCAATGTTTAAATTATTAAATTATTTCAAAATTTTGGATTGTTGGAGAGATTGTGCATATGTGAAAAGATAGATGGAGAACTTGACTCCATAATAAGCAAATGATCAAATGTTTGGAGGGTTATATTTTGTACCAGCTTTTCAGCTGCTTCTCTTCTTCTTTCATAAAAACTTGGCTATATTTATAATTATGTCACTAGTTAATGATGGTTTTTGGAGAGAAATAATTGATCACAATTTATATAATTTGGCCTGTTGGAGTCTAGGTAATTCAACTACCATTGTATATATGAACATGGGATTGATTGGAGACAGATAATGCCTAAGAATAGAACTAATAATGATACATAGTTCATGTTTGTTAGTTCTTACACTCTCGTTTAAGTTAATTGTTGAGTGTACAACCTACTCGATTGAATAAATCGCTTGTTTTTGTTAACTGTTTGGATAGATTACCCTCTCGATTTGGTAAATGGATATCTGGCCATTTAAACCTATGACTCAATCTATTTATTGGCCTTTTAGCTACTTAGCCTCTTAGTTGTCTATTTAATTTTGATTCATTATTACTAATTTGAGTCTTAATTGGACGTTGTGATGCCTGAGCTTGGATTTAATGAACCAAACCTCATTTTCTCCTTTTTGGGCCTACTAGTTAGATTTGGCTGGCCTGATTGATTAGGCTAACTCAATTAATGTTATGTGTAACACTAGCCTTTCATATTTGACAGTTAAATTGAAATTTTAAGAATATATGAAAGAAGGGTCAAACCAATTTTACTTTGAGCTATTCGAGCATTCATTCCTAAGAATTTCAAGGCAAGTGTGTTATCACTAATATTTGGTTACATCAATCAAATTTTGCCGCTATGTGAGTTTGCCAAAGATTCTTTTATTGTTGATGATATGCTTTTATTTTAAAACATTTCATTTTTTTGATCATTTTTGGCTATAATTGAGACATTATCTTCTTCATTCAATTTTCATGTCTTAATAGTTAAAAGAGTTGGTTGGATATTTTAAGCATATCCTCACTTGATGGATCTTTTGTTTTGGATGGAAGAAAGAGAACTCTTGTGTTGTGGTGTCCTCTCGAGTGTCTATGATGAAATCTATTTCGATTTCTTTCTATTAGAGGGGAAGTCGTTTTGGTTTTTTTTTTTTTACATAGCATCATTAGATGGATTGCTTACATCTTTACTCATGCATCAGTTTTTTATAGAACTGGCGTATATGTTAGAATACATTTACTTTAGAGATTCTAGTTACCATCAATTTGTGGGAGTTATCTTCATTGGGTGCTACTTTTTCTCTTTCCATTTGTCTGAGTTGCTATTGGAGAGAGGTATGTTGAATCTTTCACTTCTATTGCTGATGAGACTTAATACTCTAATATCTTTCTTTTTCTCAAACCAATTGATTCAGTATTTTCATATTAAAATATAAGGATGAATAAAAAGATATGTTTTTTATTTTTATATTTAGATTATATTATTTAATATAATCTTTTTGTATTTATAATTGTAAGTTCATTAGCATGGTATAGTAATATTAAAAGTTTAGATTAATCAATAAATCAGAATAAAACTTCTTCAATCTTGATCTTGAGTCTTGAGAGTTTGCTGAGTGATAATTCAACAAATGACTTTTTATTTCAATAAAATTTAATAATTAAACCTTTTGACAAATCGGACTCTTAATTAAATAAATTAAATTTTTAGAGTCAAACTATTTAGTCTCCTAAGGTGGTTGGATTTTAATTTTGTTTGATTTTGACAACCGATGAGACGACAAATTGGATAATTTTAATAGCATGATGACTCGTAGGTTATATATTTAATAAATCATTAGTTGGTTTTTTCCTCAAGATATACAATGCGTCATTTAAAATCCTCTCTTTGCCGGTTATCATTATACAATATTTTGATTTTAAACAGAGCGGGAGATGTGTCTTCACCTGAAAAATTTTAGAAAAATGGCAAGTCATTTGGATCAAGTTTGTTTAAAACTTATTATTTTCAAATTCAACCATCTTTTAAAATTTTATTATTTTTATTTCTTCTATTTAAATATGTGTAAGATTCTCTTCTTACTTCTAAACTTTGTCAAAACAAAAATCTATGAACTCTCAATACTTAAATCCTTTGATTTCTTTGTTTCTATAATCAATGTCACCTGTGAAATTTTCTTAAAAATGTTACTGATATTACCTTATATTTATCATTATCTTATATTCATGATATCTATAATTGATTGACATTTTGACCGCCATTCCATTTGTTATTTCTTCATTGGATGGGAGGCCTTTTTTTTCCAAAGATAGTTTTATTGCTATTTATGAAACTTATTTGAAGGATGTGCTTTGCATTCCTATTGTTACAAAATTTGTAGAGATAATGGAGGCGCTAGAGTTTCCCATCACATGTCTTCACTTTAATACTATTTGATATTCGGTGGCTTTGTATATCTTTTTTATGCATCATAAATTTAGATTAGATGTTTGGATGGTAAAATAATTTTCCATTTAAATAGAAAAATGTTTAGATTTCCTTAACCCCTAAAAAATTTTTTTAAATAAATGGAGGAAATTCTGATTTTGTGATGAATTGGAAGGACAAGATTTTCTCTTTTTAAAGTTTTATTTGACTAGATTTTATTAAATAATTGGAGTAATATGAATCTAACTTACTTTGGATCAATCGGTGAGAATGAGATTCAAGGTATCAAGATTCATGTTTATCCGGTGAAGAAAAATGCCATCAAGTTATGGATTATTCATAGTTTTCTTACCCTCACCGCTCCAGACTAAGTTAATTGGTATATTACTTTGGGGGTGATACTGCTGCCGACTTGTTATGCAACCTTTGAAAAAGAGAGAGCGAATTTTGTTGGGTTCGCTTCCTAGGGTTCACCGTGACGTTAGTTGGTCAATTGGTCGTCCAACAACCTTGCCGGTGGCTTTCATCACTAAGGAGCTATTGAGAGTGGTGCATCCCGTTTTTGATGAGTGTGTGGTTGAAATAAAAGTCAAAATAAGAGCAGAAGAGGTCGCATAATTTTTAACTCGGATACTCGCCTCTTCTCCCCCGAGGTCCTTAGAAAAGACTCCTATTTTATCTAATGATGAGAAAATACTAATTGTTTTATTAGATGAGGAGCACAACTCTCTAAATCACTTTGCTTGTGAGAGTGTATCAGTAGTTGATGCTATTTTTTTGTTGAATATGAAATTCCTATCATTCTCGACTCTTTTTTAGTCGGTCAAACAATTGAAGATCCAACTTCTTGTCTTGCCACATCAACACCAGAAGGTGTTCTTGATGACACATTTGCTGTAAATGATACTGATATCTGATTAGTAGTTAATGCTCCTTTTATTGCAGAATATATGATTCTTGTCATCCTCGACTCTTCTTTAATTGGTCAAGCAATTGAAGATCCAACTACTTGTCTTGCCACATCAACACTAGAAGGTGTTCTTGAAGACACCTTTGTTGTAAATAATACTGACATTCGATTAGTTTCCTATTTTTCATGTAGGAGAGGTTGAAATTTTTAGGGAAGCTTCGATGACCCCATTATTAGCCACCCTTGCCACTTATTTGCTAGAGGCATTTATGCTCTCCAGACTTTGATGCCTTTTAATTTTCATTAGATTTCATTATTGGAGAGGATTTTTCTACCTGTGAGGCATATTTTTATACTTTAACTTCAATTCATATACTTATTCCTATATTACTAATGCACTGATTTTACAATCCCTAGAGCTAGCGAATCAAATAAAGTGTAGGTTATTCTTTCAAGATTAAAAAATTACTTACTTGTCTAACTCATATATTAATTTAACTATAATTAGAGGTTTAGATTATAGAGTTATGGTTGCCAAAGTCAGATTGTTGATCATCGAGGGTAGATTGGACTATTTGAAAAAAATTGGCTGAGTTGATAGGAAGAACTCAAGATTTTGAGAGACGGAATGATTTGATTGAAGAGTGAGCTATTACTATAGAGGAAAGGCCAATTTTTTTGAGGATATGACTATTGAAATAAAATGGCCCCTCTTTTGTGGCGGAAAACATTGCTAAGGGACAGTTAGAAGATTGTTTACCTCTTGAGGAGACATTAAGTAGAAGTATCCTATTAGAGGAGATTAGTCCTTTACTTGATGTCCAGTTTAATGGAGGCATAAACTTTGTAGGAGGATATTTTTTTCTGGTGGCTCCTAATTTTTCTATTAGATGGTTAGATGTAAAGAATTTTAGAATTGCTTTAATTTCAGAAGTTAAAGATTTTGAAGCTCAATAAGATCCATAAGTTTTAGTCTTCAGCACCGGGTTAGTTGTAGGATCATGTTGTTAAATTTCTCGTCCATTAATTTTTAACACAGCTTCACTATTTTGTAAGATGATGATGTAAATTTTGCTTTAATAATATTTCTTCAATTGCTTGCATCACTGTGTAACTAGAATTGATTATCATATGTGAATGTAGATTGCAGGGTCCAGCCCGAGGCATGTGAAATTTGGTTAATGGATCATGTAATGGTTGAGATAATTCCTAAGTAAGTTGTTAGCCTATCGTTGCTAGTGAAACAATACCATAGCCTTTGACTATATGACTGATGATGTGTGACTTGCAAAGTGACTCATTGTCAATTATGCATGTATAGCATCACTATATCATGTCCCTGACCCTAAAATTTGATCATATTGATTTTAAATTCATAATTAAATTAAATGAGATTTTAACTCTCATTACTCAAAATAAATTATTTACTCTACCGACAAAACCCAAAACAAATATCGAAATGCAAACATAAAAATTAAATATTGACAAAATTTCTAAAATAAAATAATAATTTAAATTACATGATCTAAATGACACATTTGAAAGTGATTTTGAATATTGACAATCATAAAACCTCAAATTATATATTGAAAAAAGTATCCATATTAAAATTAGAGTAATAAAAAGTCATGATCCAATCAAATTACTAAAGAATTGAAATCAAATTCAATGCTGACATCATATATTATTATTACCTGAATTATAAGAATTAACAATTTGGGCAAAATTAATAAATTTGAAACTACTATTCTTTTAATATCAATATATAAATTTATCCAAAATTTAAATTTAATCATTGAATAGTTATTCATCAATTTGAATAATTTGTAAGTAATACTGAACCCTCTAGTATGAAAAGTTTAAAAACGAAAATAAGAGTAAGTTAACTTTTTAACAAGGCATACAAAATTTTCATATGTGAACATATATATATATCAAAAGACATATTAGAATATGATATGAACAGATACCTTAAAAATCAATGATATCATTTTATAAATTTATCATGTACAATCTCAAATTTGACGTTTAATTATACCAAACTATAAATGTGCCATAAATATGTTCCAGTCATGCAAAAAAAGGGGGGGATCAAGGACCGAGATAACCTTACTAATAAATGATGAATGTTAAAACTTCAATTATGATTATTTTTATATATCCAATTGTCATACAATACTATTTAAAATTCATAAGTGTATCGTCATATATATAACCCTATAGATGGGATCAAATATCACTTTCATCCGCGAATGATAGGTTTAAACGTCAGTTTTTTCTGTAATATATTGAGACATATTATAATATATCTCCGTCAATTCTTTATAATAGTTAGTATGTAATTAGATGGATTACTTTACATAAATATGAATAATACTACTTTATATTTTCTCATATCTGAGAAAATATTTATATTTTTTAATTTATATAGAGTTTTCTCTTTTAATTCTTTAAATATTTAGTATGTAATATATTATAATTCTTAAAAGAACTTAAATATGTATTTTTAAAATATATAAAAGCTATTTTATAAAATTTTTAAGTTTGTAGAAGTTGTTCATTACAGAAATTACATGTTTTATTATTCTATTTCAATTATAAAGCATGTTGGAGCAATTAAGTATACATTTAATGCATGTAAAATATGTATTTAAAGATTTAAGATATAAACGTATATACAAAAATAAAAAATATATAAGGATATTTAAATATAATTTTAGAATATATATGAGTTTTGTTATAGAAAATTAATTTAAAAATACAAAGTAAATAAACTAAGAGTATAAATTTTATAAAAATTATATGAAATAAAATAAGAGTATATGTATGTGAGGTATAAATATCTTAAATATTAAAATATAATATGTATGAGTATTTTAAATTAATAAATACTCATAAAAATAAAAAAGAGATAATAATAAGAGAAAAAAATTTGAAAGACACTTATATTTTCCTTCTCTAACATTCTCACACCTTCTCTCTTTTTCTCTATTCTCTTTCACTCCAAAATTGAATGAAAATTATTAAAACTTGGTCATAGGAGCTTTAGAAAATTGACACATGTGCGCCTGTCAAGTATACATTATATATTAAGATAGAAATTATACGACATACGAGTATCCATTAGATGCACACTAGATATGTACATTCTGCCACGAATGCGTACATATGTCCCTTGAGTATATATCAAGTTTAACCAATATACCTAAAATATATATGAGCATTGATTAGGTGTGTTCTTTTTATCTAAAACACACATGTGCTTGTGTCAGGCACGGGTCAAGTGTTATTTAATTTGACGTGACTCAATTAGAATATGAATTTTGGCCCAAATCTTTATTTGACATGATTAATTTTATTAATTTAATTTAATTAATTATGATTAAAATTATAATTTAAAATTTGTTCCTTATAACTCTAGTAGTGGCATCTAAATTTATGAGTGATCTTGTGTTTTTTAATCTCCGAGGTGAATGGTATTCAACCAAGTTGGGTTATTTATCAAGTAGAGCTTCTTCAAAAAACCTACCGCTCTATTCTCTTAATTCTTTCATCCACTTTAGTCATAGAGGTGATTTTCTTCAAATGATTGATAAATACAATTGATATCTGATTGATTGGAAGGATTTAGGATATATTGTTACATGACTCTTTTTTCTAGTAGAGTTGCACCTAAAATCTCAAGTATATTGATGAGTCTGATGTTTTAGGCTCTATTCCCTAATTTTAAGATTTAGATGTCCTTCAAGTCAAAAAGAAATTACTTGGTTATGTACATTGGGAGCCATGTGCACACTTTGCCGAGAGTGGATTGTCTTTGAGGTGGCTTTCTTACTTTTCAACATCTTTCTTGAGGCCAAGGCTTGTGTGCAGAGGACTTCACCTAGACATGCCTTGTCCTTGAATTTATCTAAGAGGGACATTAATATTTTTGACATGTCTTATATTTGAGTAGTCAATATTCTAATATCCAGAATAGCTTGAAAATGAGCACTTCATTGGCTACCTTCTTTAGGAATGACATCATGAGACGAGGAATTTTTTGGTGGTTGGCTCAATTGTCTATGTATTTTTATATTTATCATGTTGTTCAACCCTTGTTAAAGATGATAGGTTAACAGATTTTTGCGGGTGTGATATGAATTAGGTAGAAACAAATGGATTGAGTGTAGTTTTTATAAATGACGCCAATGATATTTATTTAAAATCTAAATTGTGTTTTGAATAAATTTAGATAAAATTATTAAATTTTTTATCAGAGTCCTGCATACCATACAATGGTAAATAAGAGTTTAAAGGGTACGTGACTTGTATTCCGATATATTATCTGACACTTAAGTTAATAAATTATTCAAAATTCTAAAATATAGAAAAAATTGTAAAAATGTTAAAGAGTGATGGAGGGTTTGGCTCCGTAGAATACAAATGATCAAGTATTTAAAGAACTTATACTTTATACTTATTTTCTGACTTTTGGGTTCATGTGGAATGTCTTACCCCATGAAGTTAAGCAATGTGGGAAGGGTGGGTTCCTTTAATCTGTAAAATTAGAGTCAAATATATTCATCGAACACAAATTTTATCATTAATCTGCAAAAAAAAAAAAAATATATATATATATATATATATTTGTAACGTACTCATAAAAAAAAGAGAAAAATTCTCTTAACGATTGAATAAATTAGTTCATTTATGCCAAATTAAAACTCAGGTGGTACAATTAATATAACTCTATAAATGTAGTATTAATTCAAAATGTTGCATAATGTTTTTGTTAATCAAAGATATTAAGAATAATGACTACTTTGGCAAAATCCGTTGTCCTCCTAGCTCTAAGGAAGAGGCTAGAATCAGCACCGTGCAGATCTTGAC
Organism: Nepenthes gracilis; assembly: GCA_033239525.1. NCBI lineage: Eukaryota > Viridiplantae > Streptophyta > Magnoliopsida > Caryophyllales > Nepenthaceae > Nepenthes > Nepenthes gracilis. Next base: position 21,005,894 of record BSYO01000011.1, read on the forward strand.
ACGTGTCCTGGCGGCCTATAAACGGATGCAAACCTATTTATATTCCTCTTTATTCTTCGGTTCTGTTCCGCCCCTCGTTCGTCTCCTCCCACTCTCCTCTCTCTCCGCTCTCGCCCTATCCTCCAATCTGCTGTCCCCCACCTCTCCTTTCTCCCTCTCTTCACCATTTCATTCTACAGTAACGAATCTTTGACATCGATAACCCTGATTTCATTCCAATTTCAATTCCGGAGCCTAGTATCAGCAATATCCAGAATCTCGTTGTTTGAATCTATTCTTGAGTTCCAGCAAAACAGATAAGGGTTGGAGAAATTAGTAATGGTGAATTCAACGACCAGCTCTGTCTATATACACGTCATCGAAGATGTCATCAACAAGGTTCGTGAAGAGTTCGTTGGCCCTGTCGGTCCCGGCGAGAGTGTTCTTTCCGAGCTCCAAGGAGTAAGTACTCCTTATCTTTAATTGTGTAATTAGGCTTCATGGGTCTTACTTCTATTGCTTGGAGTTATGAGAAGTGAAATTCGCGTGATGGGTATGGTTCTGATCTGTTGAGTTCTAGGGTTTTGTGATTTGCACAATTTTGGGTCGGGGATTTAATCATGGTTACTTTTATTTGTGCTGAAATCTTATTCTTTATAGATATGGGAGATGAAACTGATGCAAGCTGGTGCGATATTGAATCCGGTTGAAAGGCCTTCAGCTCCCAAGTCCGCAGCTGGTGGTCCAATAACACCTTTTCACGATCTGAATGTACCATATGAAGGGACTGAAGAGTATGAAACTCCCACAGCTGAGATGCTTTTTCCTCCAGTAAGTCGCTGGATAATTTTGTACCAATATTGGCCCTATGCCGATTTCTTTATGTTCTTGATATTTCAACATCACTTAATCTTCCTCTTATCTTGAGAACTGAATTATTGGCACGAGTTTCCAAATGCAGACTCCTCTACAGACTCCTATTCAAACTCCTCTTCCTGGAACGGCGGACAGCTCAATGTACAATATTCCTACCGGGCCCACAGAATATCCTGCTGCTGCTGCTGACGGTGTTGGTGCCACGGAGGTGAAAGTTGGAAGGCCTAGTCCATACATGGTGATTACAAACTTTTGTTTGCCGCACTGCCAGATTACCTGTCTGTTGATATTGACATTCTAGCCTTCCAGTGCCACCCATTTAGCTGCTGAAATTTGTTGCCTTCTTAATTGTTTTTGGTTTGATTATGAAGTCATGCTAACCCTTCTCTGATGTTCAGCAACTGCCTTCTCCCTGGATGAATCAGAGGCCTCCACTCAGTGTTGACGTTAACGAGGGTAAGTAGATTAACAAATGTTATGCACTTCTTTCTTTTTCTTTTTTTTTCCCAGTGAGTTTCCTATCAGGATTTCTGTATTAACTGGGCACACGATTTTCTGGTAGCGTATGTGGATGGTCGGGAAGAGGCAGATAGAAGGACCTCACAACCTGAGACTCAGGTGAATCTTAATCTGGGCCAGCAACAAGATGTTTTCCTGCAGAATGATGCCCAGTTCTTCGATAATCAAGACATAAATTAATAGTTGTGGCTGGCTGTTGATTTCATTCGTTGTTCCATGGAGATTGTTATTTCTCATGCTTTTTGGTGGCATAGTGGAGCTTTTTGTATTTCTAATAAATATGGGGCAAAAATCCAGGATTTCTTCACGGTGCCTTCTGGAAAGAGAAAGCGCGACGATTTTGCTTCACAATATCGTGCAGGTGGATACATTCCACAGCAAGATGGAGCTGGAGATGGAACATCTGATGTTTTTGAGCTGGAGGTATTGCTATATAATTGATGTCAATATGATACAATGTGCTGCCTAAAGGCTGATTGCAGCTTTTATTTTGCCCTGCTATTTCTTAAGGCACTTTGAGCCTTGGGGTTTGTTTGTCTGTTAAGAAAATCATGGATATTTATCATTGCTGATTCTTGTGCAAACTTGCTTGGTTGGAACGATGAGTGTAGGAGAGAAATATTTGAAGTGTCTACATTAGCTGGGAGGCGGGACATTGGCATTCAGGGCCTGCCTGCGAGTCGGTGGATTATAATTTCATGACAATGACCTTTAACCTTGAGCATACGATGCAACCAGAAAAGAAACATTTTTGTAAACAAAGCAGCTCCATATGAGAATAGGATCTCATTTTTTTTTAATCTCTTGCTCCCTTTGTTTTTTTCCTACTTCTCTTTCACACTTCATCTGCATTGGATTTTAATACTGGAGCTTATGACGAAGAGTACCATATCTTAATTTGCCATTTGTGCCTCTCATTAATATGTTGGGGATTTGTCAAATTGTTTGTTGGAGAAAATAATGTGAAACAGCATGACCCAGAGGAATGCATTACAATTATGGGACTATATTTCATAGTCAGATGTTAGAAATTGGCAGACAGAGAGAGAGAGAGTGAGAGAGAGAGAGAGAGAGGGAGACTTTAGAATGTAGTCTTGTGGTGTGGCCAAAAGAGCTTAGGTTACATTTCATTTAAGGTCACTGGTATGATAGTCATTAAAGTGCAGGGTAGCAGGTTGATTTTGCAATACCTCAGGCTGACCATTCTACAGATTGACATCTGTGTATTCCATGTGCTCATCCTTTTGTGTATTTGGTTCTTAAATAGTCATCTTTCTCCCATGTCAAGATGTATATCTGGGTCAGCTATTCTGGGATACAACAATTGTCCGTGGGTTTCATCCTTACTAAGATGCAAAGATAAAAAAATCACTAGGATTGAATAGCTAGCTAGACCGCCATTTTTTCATTTCTCTTCTTCTCAAGAAGTAGACATTGATAACTAGATGGCGTTGTTTCTTCCCTTTCCTTTTCCTTACTATTGATATGTGGTGAAATTGCCCATATTGGTTTCCCAATTGTTAGCATGAGTGCAAGAAAGTCCTTTGGTATTATATTCATGGCAGAATATAATATTTTGTGAAATATTAGCATCTTTTTCGAACACGCCATGGTCAGTTGGTCAAGTTCTCTTTTTTTGCATGCCATGCAGCCATGGCAGAATATAATATTTTCATTGGCATGCATGATTATATGTTAGTTTGTTATTGGAATTGGGAGGTGTGCATAATTTGGTCTGAGATGTCAACCAAACAAACCCTAAATCTGGTGCAATTTGGTATCAATCAATCTGTATGGTAGCCCGTTTCTGCGACAGGTCTAGCTAGAATTAGAATAGTTGGTGTTGAGAGTATTACCTGAAAACCTGTCATGAGAAGAGTTCGATTGAGCACATTAGTCTGCATATTAACACAAGCAGTGGGGTGTGGATGGTTGGACATATATATAGAACTGTACCTTTTGGGAATTGAGTCAATAAATATTTAAGGTAAGGTAAGGTAAGATACAGTTACGAGCAAATAGCTTATCAGGAAGGAGAATCAACATAAATCTTTAAATCATTTATGTTTGCAGTGATGATAGGAGGATTTCTATTATTATCTCTACTTTACTTGAAAGGCACTATATTTTAGGACATGAAGCATTTATCGTCATCTTGCAGCTTGATTACTGCCAATATTGAGGACTGAAATGAATACTCGTTGACATCTAGCTTTTTGAGTAGTAGAGGTTGCTGAGCTCCTTTTCTTCCTATTCTTCCTAGGGTTTAGGTATTTGGAGCACTTTATCTTTTGTTACATGTAGTTGAACCTGAGGAAAGATTGTCAAAAGCTTACTGATAAGAAGTAATCACACCGAACTTATTACTTTCTTAGCTTTCTAATCCTAGCCTCTATCTCCTTGTTTGGTTATATACAATATCAACTTGACACTCTACTTTTTGTTGCAGTATATCTGTTTCATTAACATTATCTTTCTTACTTTATGAAACCAATTTCAGTTTTATTTGTTGTTGAGAACTATTTTCTTCTTCTTAACATGCATACCATACTAAATTGCCTCCAACCCCCCTCAGAAAAGGACATGTATATCATATTATCTGCAATATACCTGAACCTTTCATACTGGCACAACTTTGTGATATTGGCGATTGCTTCTTATTGTGTGTATATTTTATTTGTGCACCTTGTGAGTGTGTTTGGATCCATGAAGTCAATCGCTCAGATGTTCCCTTGTTCTAACCCAGGGACAGACTGGTAGGGCAGTATCCTGATATTAATTTTGATATTGCGTTTCAGATAATTCAAAGCAAGTCCTCAGGCAGAGGTGATAGTGCCAAAGCCGCAAATGAAAAGGTGATGCTTGCACAAAAAAGAGGCTGTTCTTCCATGATTCTTCAACTAGACGGGCCAATTCCTGATCCATACGATGATATGCTTTCTACTCCCAATGTAACTATTCCTTGCACATTGGGCATTTTGGTTTATATTTCTTTATCCATGTTAGTTGATCTTGTGGTTGATAAGCCCTTGTACAATCACGAGTTAAAACTAGCAAAGTCATTTTCCAATGCAAGGGTAAGATTGAATACATCATAGTTTTTCCAAAAGCCTGCAATGCAGGAAGCCCGTGCAATAGGCAACTTTTATATTAGTCGATCTTGTGTACCTTAAGGTATTTTGGTGTGCCTCCTTGAGGTCTGTTTATGCTCTCTCTCTTTCTGTGCACTGTTTTCAGTCTTTCAGCGAAGTTCAAGTTTGTTAGTTATTTATGTTTATATGCCCAATAATATATTGTATTCCAATGAAAACCATTCTCTTTATGATGTTTTGCTTTATTTCCTTTTGTTTTTCTTCTTTTGTGATAATTAGTTGACTTTGTGTTCATTATTTATACTTAATTGAGCATAGGGTTTTTATGCTCTAAATCATTATGGAGGCTGGCTGGCTGGCTGGAAGAAGTTATTACATGTGTCTGGGCATGGCTTAATCCTACCTCTTTAAGGAGAGAAAAAATGCTTTTTGGTAATTTATACTCGTGCTTGCTTGTAGAAACAGGCATGAGATAATTGACCTGAGAATTGATGCACGCTGCAATGAGACGATACACCTCCAAATAAAGCGTAGGGACATAGGATGTAATTTATAGGTAAAAAATTTCTTTTAAAAAGATATATTAAAATTTCACAAAAAGTGAAATTCTAAATTTGTGGTCTTCTTCCTCCCCCCTTAAACTTGCGAGTTGCATTCATGTTGTTAACTGCTGTTCTATTCTCTTTCTGGGAGGAAGTAGGATTGAAGTTCTGAATTTCCTTCCCTTTTCATGGTCCATGGAATTAAAGCTACATATCATCATAAAATTATATGAGCCTGTGACTTGGATCACCTATGAAAATATTGGCATCAGTATTAGTTGCTACCATATTGGGATCAGATATATCTAAGAATATGTATTAGTGTTGAATATATAAAGAAAAAAATTATAAGAATAACAAGTTGATAGGCAAATATTGGCAAAATATTATTGGCCGATAAATCACAAGTACGACAATATATTAGGATTTTGCTACGGCATTAGAAAATATTGGTATTAGGGAGCCGATACCGATTTATATATATTGGCAAATATTTTCATTTATGTTGGGATAAAAGGAAGGGAAAAAAAGATTGTGGACAATTGCTATGGTAGTCTAACTGTCTTGCATTGCCTTTTACCTTGAAGATATACAACTATCAAGGGGCTGTTAATGAAGACTACAATGTGGTGAACACTCCGGCTCCTAATGGTGAGCTTGCATACTTCTAGTTTTGATTGTTGGTTTGGCTTTCTTATGCCAAAAGGTTTTTCTATGAAGTTGGAGCTATTAAATTTTCTTCCGTGTATGCTTAGACCTGCAAGCTGGAACCCCTGTTGTCCAGAATGATATTGGAGATCAAGACGATGATGATGAGCCGCCATTGAATGAAAACGACGATGATGATTTAGATGACGTCGATCAAGGAGAAGAGCTGAACACCCAGCATTTAGTGCTGGCTCAGTTTGACAAGGTACTTCATCCACTCATCAGTTTGGGCCTACAATATTAAAGTGTCGCGTGTTATTTTTTATGGTTTGAAACTTATGATACATTTGGTAGGTCACACGTACCAAGAGCAAGTGGAAATGCACGCTGAAGGACGGCATTATGCACATAAACAACAAGGACATTCTGTTCAACAAGGTGAGGTCTCCCAATTAGTCTCATGAAATAATGCAGGGTGCACCACTCTTAGCAACTCTTAAAAAAGACAGCTTAGTATAAGTTCCCACTATACTCTAAGGATTAATAAGGGAAGAACCGATAGTGGAATCTAAAATTTTAATTTTGGTTTTGACTTTTGGTGAAACCTCAAAATAGGTTCCGATTCTACTTCCATGTTTAGGTGGATTCCACCTATAGTGGAATTGGAATCAAAATTGGTGGAAGTGAAATGCAGAATTCTGCTTTTAATAATAAAGATGAACGCATTTAAATAGTAACAGTAACCAGCATAATGAGAGCATCTCATTGAAGTCTGATGTATTATTATATTGACCAAGATTCTGCAATAAATGAAAAATTCAGTAACTTCATTACATCCAGATAATCAAATTAGCATGATTTATCAACTTAATTAACTCCAAAGTCTTGTGTTTAATTTACAATATTATACAAAAATATTAGACCATTATTAATAATGAAAATAATGAATCATTTAAAAAGGTAGATATCAAATATAAATTATGCAATGAAGATTCAAAATTTAGAAACCTATCAATGTGGGAAGTAGGTGGCTTGAGTGGAGAGTGGCCCAAAATGAAGAAAATTTACGATGGGGGGCAGGGGCTGTGTGTGCTGCTGGTTGAAGTGGAGATGTGTGCTATGGCAGGCAAAAATAAAATGACAAAGAAAGAAAGGATAGGGACAGGGGCTTTAGGCTTGGAGTCCAAATTTTAAAACTAAAGGGTGCTTATGGTATAGGATTTCATACCCATTTACTGTGTTTTTTTGGCTGAATTATATTTTGCTTCCATATATCAGTTGCATGTTAGCTTATTTAGTGGACTCAAAAACAGTAGACAATTTTGGCAAAAGGTGGAAAAAGAGTCTCGCCCCATGTGGTCAAGTACGTGGTCTTACCTTATATCATATAAGAAATAATTATTTGGCTCAAATCATAATCATTAGATTATACGATGAAAATTCCACCGCAAAGTCAAATCTACCATTTAGCATCTTGGTAATTTTGTTATCTCTTTGGTCCTCTCATTTGCAGGCAACAGGGGATTTCGACTTCTGATTCATGGGAGAGGTTTCGTTAGTCTAGTGATCGGTTGAATGTCTGTCTTTTCCCGTGACCAAGTGAAAGTACAAAGGTGAAGAACGGAATGCGTAATGCTCTTGGAGAGCGAGTTAAGCAGCTAGCCGGTTGTACATAAAGCAAGAGGCGTTTTTCGCCTCAAAATCGAAATGGCGAGTGGACGTTTACCATTTCTCAAATGGAATGCGTGATTTCCATAAATTTGTAAAACCCAAGACCCTTTACTACAAGTTGCATGTATTATGCCCTGCTCTTTGCTTTTTCTTCATTTCCGGCTTGTATTTAAGACCTGTTTCAGCAAGAAGAGCTTGGTAAATTAGGAACGCCATTTGAGTGTTGAAGCTGTAAGATTTGTGATGGTATCATTGACGATAACCGCCATGGCGTTGCCTTTCAGTTGAAGCTTGTTAGGCATTTTTGCCGTGATGCTTGCTGAGAGTTGTCTCTTTTTAAATATTCTTTTTTTTTTTTTATCTGTTTTGTTGCTATGATTATTATTTAGTTACATTCCAGTTGCAAGAAAATGATGATTAACCCAAATTCGGAAAAAAAACGAAATGGAAATGAATCGAAAAAATGCCATAAGTTTCTATAGGGAATCTGTTGCGAAAAATTGGGTTTTCTACAAAAACTGAATAGAAAACATTTTTGAGCGAAGTCGTTCGAGATCAAGAAAGGGAATTCAGAGATCAGATGATGATTTAGTGCGTTGAGTAAATACCGCAAGCTGTCGATTTCTTCAAGAAATGGTATGATTTCAGACGGCTCCTACCCAATTTCAGATGCGTTCTTCTCAGTTGAGGATTTCAGTCACCATAGTGAAGTCTCCCTCGAATCCCTTCAAAACCCTAGTCCTTGTAAAGCAAAGTCTGAGATTTCATATTTCAATCGAGCTTAAATCTCGCGATTTCAGTCGTAAACCAAAATCTTCTTTGAGATTTCCTCAAGATCCTCCTTTCAGCCAGCCACGTCTTCTATGAACGTTCCCCCCCTCCCTCTTCCTTGACGCAGACTATTTCGGCATTAAGTGCTATACAAGTAGGTGTACTACTATTACTTATCTTCATGTTAATGTTAATTTTTAAAATTGACTAATATTCAGAATGTGTCAGTACTAGAAGAATGAGAAAATGAGAGTGTGGGTTTCTCTTACAAACTGAAGAAGATCCAGTTGGACCCACAATCTATTTTTCAAAAAAAAAAAAATCATTTTCTTGGATTTGCTTCCTTGGATAAGCTGGTTTATAGATTTTTAGGGTGCATGTTGTCATATTGAGAAGCCTGGCACAGGTACAACTTTTGGCCAAGAGATTCTGTTAATCACAGATTACTCAAATTACAGAAAGCTAAAGTAAGCTGTTTATCGTTGTCATACACATACACAAGTGTGAAAGTCAAACAACTGTAGAAGTTTGGCCTGTTATCTGGAAGATGCCATAGCAATGAAATCACACCACCACTTTCTCTTGCAGTCAATTAGCCTGCAGTATCCGTCCTTTATTTTCTTCCACAACTGTAAATTCAAAGAAACCAAAGCATCAGATCGTGAAAAACAGAAAGAAGAGCAAATCGTTTCACAATGGAGTAGACATCAAAGGAGGAAGAAGGGATTGCCTTCGTGGGCATTGGTGTTGGAGATGGGGATGTGTTCTGATGCGTTCAAAGTCATGGTTGTTGAAGAGGGGGGCTGCTCCTCGGCATGGAGAAATGAAGTCACAACCTCTTTTACTTTCTCCATCACACCCTTATCACCCGGAGTCCTCTTCGGACTCATTGCATCAGAAATAACCTGAGAAAGCGCCTTCTCATGTTCCCCTGGCTTGAGCGTGCTTTGGATATACTCTTTCACTGAAACGCCCTTATCCCATTTCCGCTCATCGGACACTGCAAGCCCTCCTGCAGATTCTCCCGGAAGGATTGAGACAGACAAACCTTGAATCTTCGAAGCAATCATGTGGGTTGCATCCGAAACGGTGGCATAAGCTTTCTCAGAAAGATTTCAGTTATGCTCTTTTCTGAACTAGGAAGTGTCTCTGTACCCTCTTCAGCTACGGTCTTCACGGTGATTGGAGGCTTTTCTTTTCCCTCTTCAGCTATGACTTTCTTTTCAGGAGTAGAAGGCTTCGCTTTTCTATCTTCAGCTATTGTCTTCTGAGCAAGGCTAGGGAGCTTTTTGTTACCCTGATCAGCACAGCTTTTGATAATGCTGGCCATGGCATGCTTCTCGGTAATCACAGGAACTGCTCTCGGATGCTGCCTAGCATGTTCTTCGTAGCTCTCAGGTGCAAGCTCTGATTCATACACTGGAAACAAAAAGCAATATCAGCTTGCCACATGGAATTAGACTGAGAATTTCCGTAATGTACATGTTCCTTTTGTCACATTTTTGAAACTTCTTTCTTCCACAACATCATTTGAATGAATGCATCACAAATAAGCATCAATCAACAAGGCTTTAGTGAATACTCACTAGGGGCTCCAAGGTATTCAGGATCCTCATCGATATCTTCATCTTCCAGGGAAACACCACATGAATGTGCATCTTCCCCATGTCTCTTCCTGACAAGAGATTGCCGCAATTTCTTGACCTTCAGTTTCACTTTGGCAAGAACAGATGATTTCTTGCTATGGTGGAACTGATCTTCTTCTTGATCATGGTTCTTCACAGATGTTGGCGATTTGTTCATCGACCAGCTTGAAGAGGTCTCTGTTACGAATAAAAAGGCAAATCCCTTTTTGGATTATAGGTCCACAAGAAACGTAACCATGAAGGCAGAGGAAACTATTTTCGTTGGACAACCAAAAAAAAGTTAATATGTTGAGTGACATCAAGCAGCGCTTACCACAGGAACTGAACCAAGGCAAATGAAATCAATCTAAGATGTTTAAATTTGGTTGCAACGCATGTCAGATATTTAGCCAATTAGCTCATTTTTTACTCTAAAAAAGATTGTGAAAGCCTAAATCACTAAATACTTAATCGGTTTCAAATTTTAAAATCTAAACAAGAAATAAGTGAAAGACCAAACGTAATAACACAAATTGCAAAACAAAAGCAATTTTACATTTCAACTATAGATCTTAGTATAAGAGCTCAAACTACAAGGCTGAAACATCTATTAGGTTTGAAAACCCCCTGAAATCAAACAGTTTTGTCAAGAGAACAGATATTGGAATGAATCTCGATGTTCATCCAGTGCTGTGAAACCAGGGGATCGCGAGGAAAGTCCATTGTTCATCTATGAAATTCAAAAGCCATCCAACAATTGAAACTTTTGTGCTGGAAGTGATAATTAGGGAAAATCTATCAGCAATTATTGAATGCTTGAGAAGCATTTTACACAGCTCTCACGTTCAGTAGGACCATCAACAGATGGTGTGTAAGGATGCACCGTGTTCCTGGTATACCCAATTGTGCCGGGACATCTACATGCAAATCAGTTCTCACGAGACACCCTGGTGAGTTAAACATAGCAATCAACAAGAACAAACCAACATATCTAATGTTCCCAAATCATGGATGGAAATATTGATATCTATCGTAGGCAATATCAGCATCAATCATAACTGCATTGAAAGATATGCACGGTATTGGACATGGTTGGCTCAAAAAAAAAATAAAATCTTGTGACAAGATTAAAAATGAGTTGTATTAAATTTGACTATATTTAATCATCTATTTATATATTTTAAGAATTTTAGTCAATTTTATTAAAATTAAAAATAATTTATACATATTTTATACATTTATAAAACATATTCGGCTTTTTAAAATATGTAGGTACATTTAAAAATGTGTGAAGTTTTCGAGAATGAAGTGAAGCAAAAAAAACCAATACAAATAGGCCGTATTTGGAGGATCAATCGATATGTCGTGACATGTTACCAATGTGGTGACATATTGGGATATTTTTCTAGTACCAGAGCCTCCAAATACTAATATACATTGGCTGATATCTTCATCAATGTTCCAGATCTTTAACTGCAGGGCATTACCTTGAAGAATTTGTTCCAAGGTTGGACTGGCTGGCGTTTTAGGTCTTTCACCATGTTGTCGGATGCCCTCAAGTTCATCCATTGTTTCTATTCTGCAGTAGCAAATTTCCTGTGAGTCCTTGAAATTTATGCTCCTCTAATTCTCAGAGGTTATGTAATAAGGATGAGGAGTGAGATGAGGCATTTGTTTTTGTGGGAAGTTCTGTAAGGACCATAAACAAGAGCCAATTGTCATCCCTTTAAGAATGAGAAGCTTGCGGGCTCCATTACACCAGGTGGCAAGATATATTTAGGTAACATTTTTAGGCTTGCGATTTTCAAGCCCAAAGATGGGAAGCTTCTAAATTTAGAAGTTGACCAGACCATTGATAACTACTTCCCTGAACATTAACCTCACACCATGGGAAAGAAATTTCCTTCCTTACTATAGATACGATAACCAATAGATGTCTATAGAATAGAATAAAATAAAGGCCAATAGTTATCAGCATCAGGTGGTCCCATACATGAAAATATTGATATTAGTATTGGACGTGATTATATTGATATAGATTATCGGATAATATATATAGGTATCAGATATATCAAATTAAAAAATTCTAAAAATCGTAAATTGATAATATCGTATCAGCTAATATGAAAATATATCATGATATTATTGCGATATTGAAAAATATTGATATTAGGAGATCCAATATTGATACATATTTGTTGATATATATTGTATCAGCTGATATTTGTATCAATAGGTGGTCTCGACATTGATATTTTCAAATATTAGAAAATATTCTAATATGTTGCTGAAACGATAACATATCTTGATATATCGACTAATATGTATTGTCTTTTTTTTTCTTTTTCTTTTGCTTAGCTTTGTTTTTAGAAATTTAAATCCACATGTTTTTAATATACCCAAAATATTTTAAGACACCTAAATTAGCATACTTTTTTAGAAGTAAAAATATGCGTAGACAAAAATTTTGGCATGTTTTTTCAATAACTAAATTTGATGGGTCCGGTAATACTATGGGCCAGTCCAACCTCAGGTCAACCATCAGTGCGATAAGGGGTCTAGCAAGCACCGGGCTGAGCCTCAGTAAGGATATCGATCCGATTCAATCGATGGACCATAAAAGCGACCAGAATGAGACCCAGGGAGTGACAAGTCAAAGAAGACAAGCGTCAATTGCCTAACCGGCAACATAGCCAGATGGACTAATCCGAAAGGTCCTCAAGCAAGCGGTCAATAAAGCGGTTAGAGCACGTGATGAAGAGTGCCGATTGAAGCCATTTGACGACTGGATCGGGGGACCATTTACGATCTCCTCAGCACACCAAGGCAACACCTAACAAAAGCGACTCCCGTTAGCCCCCCAGTGGCCAGTAAACCCGGAGGTGACACCTGTCATAGACCTTGGCGCCTGATCTTCACTTGTGAAGCATTACAAATACTTCTTGCTACCGCGAGGCCAAAAAGGAAAGGGAGGAGAAAAAAAAGAAGAAAAAAGGATGAGGACGAGGGGAGGAGCTCAGGCATCAAAAGGAAGATCCTCCTCCGACCTCTAGGGCACCCTGCTTAAATCCATAAGGCCCCTCTGACCGTGGAAAGCCTGGGTCCCCTAAAGAGTAGAGGGAGAACCAAACTCTTCCTCTGTACAGCTCTTCCTCCTCCTCCCAAAGTCACTCCCTGTCGAGTGTAAAACTAGTGAGCCACTTACTCAGTGCATTCGTAGTAAGCCACTCCATGAGTGCATCCGTAGTGAGCCACTCCATGAGTGCATCCGTAGTGAGCCAGCCACTCACCAAGTGCAACCCTAGCCCCTCTCCAAGTGCAACCCTAGTGAGCATCTCTCCGAGTGCAACTCTAGTGAGTCACCGACCGCGTACAACCAGGCAAGAACCCAATCTTCCTTTTTCTCTAAGCCGCCCCTTGTCGGGCGCACAGTAGGAGTCCAATTCTCCTTTCTCTCTAAGCCGCTCCCCATCGGGTGCACAATAGGACCCAATCCTCCTCTTACATCCCCGGTTCATATGCAATTCTGTATTATTCAATATCCTTCTTATATCTTTCTATCTTTTGAGAAAGATTTTTAATTTAAATGTTGGAGGATAAATCGGGAAATGAGTCTCGCCAATCCTCTGCCCTCTTGTTTGTAATTTGTGGTGCACAGGTTCAAGGTTAGCAGCAATGGAGACCGGACCTGCTCCAATTCGACCTGCGGTAAAATATCGAGTGGCTCCCTAATCAGTACTACAACCCGAAAACCAAGGACGCATAAAAAGCTATCAAATTTAATTTTGGTAAAATTATTGAATACTATTTAAATATGTAAATATACGATCAAAGACAATCAAATTTCAGTATATAAGTAACTTTTAATAAAGTCATAGAAAAAAAATTGCCCACGATATCTGTTGCGGATCTGGTTCGGAGTTGGATGGAGACGATTTCTACTACTCCGTCTTTTTTAACTCAAGACCTGTACAACACAAAAGAAGACAAGATGGTCAGAAGGCCAATGGGGCTAAATCCCCAAAGGCTCTCCGACGCTCAAGTCAGTCATGGCCTTTTTTGAATAATAAAAAGGGGAAGATGTATTTATTTCAGATAGTAATTTTCAGAGAGAAAGTTTCAGGGCCCCCCCTTGGAGGATTACTTTCTCTTTATATAGGGCCTCCTTTCAGTTTTGTAACTCCTCCGGAAAAGCATAACTTCTCCTTCGGTTTTATAACCTCTCCGGTTGGTTTTATAACCTCTCCGGTTTCAACTTCCAGTTAGTTATGGTTCGTTTCTTTCAAACCGCAGAAGTTATCAGGAATTTTATCTATGGGTGGTTACGGGTAATAATACCCATCACTAGCCCCCAATGCTAGAAGATTAAAATTTTAACTTCTAGCATGTCTTCTGATGGGATTGATTACTTAGGATTTTTTCGGATTTTCATTGCTCCGGATTTGGTGATTCCGTTTTTCTGGTCACTCCGGATTTGGTGACTCCCGCTTTTTGGTCACTCCGGGCTTATTCACTCCGGATTTGGTGACTCCCGCTTTTTTGGTCACTCCGGATTTATTCACTCCAGATTTAGTGACTCTCGCTTTTTGGTCACTCCGGATTTGGTGACTTCCGCTTTTTGGTCACTCCGGGCTTATTTACTCCGGATTTGGTGACTCACTTTTTGGTCACTCCGGATTTATTTACCGATTTGGTGAAACGCTTTTTGGTCACTCCGGTTTATTCACTCCGGATTTGGTGACTCCGCTTTTTGGTCACTCCGAGTTTATTTACTTGGATTTGGTGACTCGCTTTTTGGTCCTCCGATTTATTCACTCCGATTTGGTGACTCCCGCTTTTTGGTCACTCGGGCTTATTTACTCAGTGTTGGTGACATGAGCTTTTCATTCATTATTTTACTCGGTTGGTGACTCCACTTTTTGGTCACTCTAGATTTATTTACTCCGGGTTGGTGACTCCAGCTTTTTTGGTCACTCGGATTTATTTACTCCTGTTTGGTGACTTTTTTGGTCACTCCGGATTTAACATAAGTGATTTGGTGACTCGCTTTTTGGTCACTCCGGATTGGTGACTCCGGGTCACGCTCTCGGATCAAATTGTTAAATCGGATCCAAATTTTCTGATGGCTTTTTTATCCTAGGAACTGGGTGCCCGCTCCGATCGATTTGAAAGAATTTTAGGCGGTGAATCTTCATGCATCCTTCATACATCAACTTTGATTTTTATTGATGTTGTATTGATGATGGAAAAAGATCTACTGACGCCTTTTTAAGCCATTGGCATGCTATTGATGAAGGCCTCTGCCTCTTGATAATCCATCTCGATTACCATGCCTTGTCAGTAGATCAAGATTATCAGAAGCATAGTGCTCGACTGAATGAGGGTCAGGGTGAAACTAAAGTTCTCCAAACAGCTCAACATACTCGAGTCCCTTTTCCAGCAACCCAACATGACTGCAAGCTGAAAGAACAGAGAGAATGGTGTTTTCATCAGGCTGAATCCCCATATTCTTCATTTGCTCAAACAGCTTTCCAACCTCCTGACCATAACCATGATAAGCACATCCTAACAGCAGAGAATTCCACGAGATCAAATCATGTTCATCCATAGCAAAGAACACCTTTTTCACATCATTTATAAAGCCACATCTAGTGTACATGGAAACAAGTCCATTCTGAACAAACACATTGGATGCATAGCCTGTCTTGAAAACAAGAGCGTGGGTTTGCTTCCCCATTTCGAGAGCAGAAACCTTTCCTATTGTTCTTAAAATGCTAGAGAAAGTGAAGAAATCAATGCTAAAACCTTTGCGCCTCATGTTAGAGAAACATTGAAGGGCCTCTTCACCGCATTCTAGACGAGAAAACCCAGCAACAACAGCATTCCATGTTATTTGGTCCCATTGAGTAATACCTAAGAAGATCTTGTGGAAGTCTTCCAAGCTACAATCACATTCTGAATACACACTCAAAAGAGTAGCTTGTATAAATAAATTTGACTCTAGACCTTCACGAATTATGCGGCTGTGGATTTGCTTGCAATGATCTAGATGATCCCTACCAGAAAAGGAGCTCAAAAGACTGTTATAAGTTACACGATTTAAATCAAGACCAATTTGCCACATCTCTCTGAATAGAATCATAGCTTCAACAGGTAATTTATTCTGTGCATAGCCTGTAAGCATAGTAGTCCATGTCACAACATTCCTCTCAGGCATGCGATCGAACACTCTCCTTGATTCTTTCACTTTTGTACATTTTGCGTACATATTAACCAAACTGGTACCCGCCACCACATTAGAGAAAAACCCGTATTTAAAACTAAGCCCATGAATCTGAGTGCCAAGCTCACCAGCCTCAAGTTGCGCGCAGCCCAACAAAATAGCAGAAACACCATATGCGGTTGGCATTATACCAACTCTAAGCATCTCCAAAAATAATCCAAGCGCAATCTCGGGGCAGAATATTTTCAGGTAACCAGAAATCAAAGAGTTCCAAGTGACTACATTTCTATGAGGCATTTCGTCAAACAATTGCTTCGCACTCGTAACGTTGGCGCATTTTACATAAACGCCCACAAGGGCACTGCTAATGTATACATTTGAAAAGAAGCCCATTTTAACAACGGCGCAATGAAGTTGAATGCCGGCACCCAGATCACCTACTTTCGCGCACAATGAGATAAGTTTATTGATAACGTAAGGGGTCCGTGAAAACCCATATTGCTGTAATTGGAACAACAGGTTCAGATCAACTGACTCCATATTGTAGCCCGTATCAATGGAGCTTTTGCCATTTAAGTTGACGAAAGAGTCATCAACGAAGCTGGGGTTCGGATCAAGGGTCGTTAAAGCGCGGGAAAGTACATGCTGAGCTGATTTTACAAGTTCTGATACTGAGCAGCGTGACAGATACGCAAGCGACCGAGCATTCATATCCAAACGACCTTCTCTTTATTTGGTCCTGAAAAGCCAGTACGGCTTCATAGGGAACCAGCGAGGTTGGTGAGTATGGGTTTCCATTTGGAGGCTATCACTGCTGTGTTGGGAGGGAAATAGACAAGGGGGATGAGGAGAAATTAACGGCTACTACGTGATCAAACATTTTAATTTTTTAGAAAATTATTATAGAAAAAAATTTATTTTTTTTGGGGAAATTTTAATGAAATAATTTTTAAGGATATAAAAATCCTAACAATAAATTTTTTATAATAATTTAAATTATAAAGCTAATCAATATCTTGAATAAAGTCTGGTCTCATCTTCCCCAATTTTAGTTTCAGGTATCGTAATTTTCGCCTACAGTGGGGCAGTCGCACCTGGCTATGGCTTCGAGTCCCATCTCTACTTCATTTACCCTCCTGCTCCCTCCCGCTTTGTGCCTCTTTCTCAGTTGGTGTCGTTTGGAGCGCCGGCTCAACTGCTGTCCACTTCTGTCGGTCCCTTCCTCTGCACTCGATGCAAGTCATCCACCCTGAGTACTCGCGCCACCTCTCTTTCTCTATCCCCTCCCTCCTCTAACGTCGTCAGATGCGCCCTCTCTTTTCAAAACCCTCAACCCTTACCACTCGGGCAGTCTAACTGTGAGGAAACGACGGTGAAGAAGGAAGACGAAGACGAAGGAGGCAGACGACGAAGGCAGAAGGGCGAAGAGCACTCAAGTGATTCGTTGGAAAAGAGAAAAATCTGACGCCGACATTAATTGGCTGTACAGCCGTTTCGAAGATACAAATAAAATAACAAGGGTGGTGTATTTATACACCAAGTATACAACAGTAAAAATAACTATGAACCAAAAATAAGAAATACACTAGCCTAAAATACATCAAGAATAATATCACAAAATAGAAAATATTACCTAATAAAAATCTACCTAAAAATACAATATTCACAATATATTAATAATATATTACATAATATTTCATAAGACACCACCACAAGATGGAAAGATATATATCGACAACGCCCATCTGGCCAAACGCACATTTAATTATGTGGAGGTAAGATCTCTAGAAAAATGTCACAAACTGATTACGCGCGATACGACGAGCCATGGAGCGTCTTTCGAATTTTGTCGCGATGAGGTGACAATCCAACTCACGATGGTGCGTCAGTGGAAGACAGATTACGCAATGTGAATGCCGCTCGCTGATTGTCACAAAGATAGACGCTACTGCATTGACGTGGATGTAAACCCGCAACTCATTGAAAATATAACGAGCTAAGATAATTCACAAATAAGTAGAGCTTATGATCGATATTCTCGCCCGGTAGAGGAGCGTGAGACCACCGATCAAGCTTGCATTTCCATGAGATGAGAGAATTGCCAAGCAAGATGCAATAGGCAGTGATAGATCGCTGTGTCCGGGCATGAAGCCTAATCATGATTTACAATAAGCTCTAGTTAAATGTCGAAGTCAGAGGAAGCAGATACCTTGTCCCGGATTTAGTTTAAGATAGTGCAAGACTCGATATGCGTACTCTTCACATGATCGAGGTAGGATGATTCATAAAATGACTCAAAATGCGAACAACATAGGCAATGTTCCGGGCCGTGTAACAAGAAGGTACAAAGATGACCGACAAGCCTTCAATATGTGCTGATCCTAGTTATTTCCCAATATGCTTACTCAATTTGATATTTCGATCCATCAGTAAAAAGAGGTTTGGCTCAAGCGTACCAGACCTAAGATATCAAGAGTGTATTTTCGCAAAGATATATACCTTTGGCCGATCGTTAAACTTTAATGCCAAGGAAGTATCGTAAGGGTCCAAGGTCTTTAATCTGGAAGGTCGATTAAGAAAGGTTTTGATAGAGGTAATGCCCTTCAAGCAATCACTTGCAACGATAATGTCAATGAACATAAAACAAGAAGGGACAATAGGAAAGATGTCATCTCTGCTTAGTAAAGAGGTCAGAAGTTAGCCCTCGATCGCATAAACCATATGTATAAGGGAAGTAGAGAGTCTGAGTACCATTATTCGGCGCTTGCTTAAGTCCATAAATACTTTTAGTAATTTACATACCTGTGGGGTTTTCCTTCTAGATAGGGGTTGTCATTATAGATGTCTTCGTTTAGGTGCTATTTAGGAATGCATTAATACATCAAAGTGATACAAATGCCATCCTTTATGGCAATAACAAAAGGCATCGAACGATGGGTGAGTTTAGCGACAGAGAAAAGGGCTCTCGGGTAATTCACTCTTCCTCTTGAGTGTATCCTTTAGCTATAAGCCGACATTTATATCTTTCAAGACTCCCATCACTATTGAATTTCAATTTGAACACATATCGACATCCGATAGCTTTCTTTCCTTGAGGCAAATCAAGAATCGTCTGTGTTTTATTAAGTTCTAAGGCTTCCTCTTGGATGGCTTTACAAGTCACGATGGCTCCATAGGTTTGTGGTTAGAGTTGGGATGAGATCTGGAAAGATTGATATGGGATAACTTTTGATGTGAAATCTCGAGAGGATAAGGTTTGCAAAGGGAGACTTGTGTTATCTACACAATGGGCCTTCAACATTGGGGGCTTTCCTATCTCGAATAGGTGTTATCTCCCGGTTGAGAGTTGGATGAAGGATTACTAGGAATTCCTCTTCTCTTTACGACATATGTATTTTCTAGGCCGGGTGCTTTCTTCATTTCTTCTTGTCATTTTTTCGGTCAAGAAAGAGTGGCAACATGAGCTATTCCTGGAATTACGAAGTGAGACTCCATGAAATTCTTAGAGTGAATGAAAATCGCGGATTTCATGGATGTCGAGAAATGCCGGAATGGCACCGTAGTGTCACCGGCAAATAAGAAATAAATACGAGATGGAGATTCCGAATACTTTCGTGTCCAACATTTTTAGGGAGAAAATGCCGCAATACGGAATAAACTATTTTTCTCTTTTTTCTTCTCGTTTACACCGCTCGTGCTTTTAGGCCCTTTCTTTCCTCTACGAGAGAAAAATCGATTTACAACCGTAGTTTGAACAGTAATTTGAGGAAATGACCAAACAGGAATAAACGACCTACTGGGTGCCAAATGATCTACACTTTCGACGCAAAGAGCCCACGAACGGATGTATTTATCGATCTCTTTTATGAAGAGTGTTTGCGGTTTCATTTACGGCTACTGTGAAACCGCCTAGGAGTGGGGAGAGCGTCACTGGCTTTTGGCTCTCCGATTTCTCACACCGGGAAATCGCAGAAGAGATAGCCCCCGGCCGCCAGCGTCGCGCGCGGGCTTTGGTGAGTACCGCCATCATTTGTATAGAAGTCGTCTAATTTTTCTAATCGAAATGCTTGCTATAAGGAAGCTTTATTTTTATGCTTTTTAGTGGTAAAACCGGCTTTTTGGGTTCCCACGGACGGCGCTAAATGTTCATGGATGCCGTCCGGAGTCTGGACATGGAGGCGATTTCCTCATCCCCCGTCTTTTTAACTTTCGAGACACATCTGGCACGAAAAGAAGACGAGATGGTGAAGGCCCCGATGGGGCTAAATCAGAGAACGCCAGATCTTTCCAGAGTCGGTCGCTGGCACTTTTTGAATAATAAAAAGGGAAGATGTATTTATTTCGAGATAGTAATTTCAGAGAAAGTTTGAGGGGCCCCATGGAGATTCTTTTACTGCTTTTATATGGCACTCCTTCAGTTTTGTAAGCTCTTGAGCATGCTCCTACAGTCGGTTTGCAACCTCTCGGTTGGTTTTATAACCTCGATTTATTTCAGATTGAATTTATGGTTCGTTTTAACTGAGTATGAAGTTATCAGGAATTTTATCTATGGGTGGTTACGGGTAATAATACCCATCAATATCGAAGATTAATACGTTTTGCTTGTTTTGACACAATCATTGTCGATATCAATACAAATATCGATACCGATATCTTAATCAATCTACACCATATCTTCCAAGGCAAGCACGTTATCAATTCCAAATAAAACTATTTGGGCATATTGGGAGTAAGAATTACATACCATTCCTCACCTCGTGCAGCACCTGCAAAATGAACAGAGTAATTTTTCCTTTTTTGGCTATTGTAATGTCATGTCAGGAGGTGCTAGAGCCAGACAATAGCTTAAACCCACACCATATCTCCCAGGGTACTTGAAATTTAGCATTTCTGACATGATGCTAGTAAAATTTCTCCCCAAAGAGATGCAAAAAAAGTCAATACCTTTGACAAACGCCTTCAGTACTCTACCATGTCTACACCATCTTAACTTCACTCTACCCAACTGTAGCCGGGCTCTTTTTGGACTCCCCTGTTTTGCATGAGCCTCCTCACTCCAGCAGCTTCATCCCAGCAACCTCGGACAGCAAATGAACTTGATAGCAGAACATAAGTTGCTGGGTCATCAGGGTAAAGCTCTAGTAGTCTCTGTGAAGCACGAACTGCAATTTCCATATTTCCATAAACTTTACAAGAACTTATCAGGGATTTGTACATTGAGGGTCCTGACTTCATTGGCATGCTATTGATGAAGGCCTCTGCCTCTTGGACATATCCAGCTCGACCAAGTAGATCGACAATAGAAGCATAGTACTCGACTGAATGAGGGTCATTAAAATAAAGTTCTCCAAACAGCTCAACATACTCGAGTCCTTTTTCCAGCAACCCAACATGACTGCAAGCTGAAAGAACAGAGAGAATGGTGTTTTCGTCAGGCTGAATCCCCATATTCTTCATTTGCTCAAACAGCTTACAAATCTCCTGACCATAACCATGATAAGCACATCCTAACAGCAGAGAATTCCACGAGATCAAATCATGCTCATCCATAGCAAAGAACACCTTTTTCACATCATTTATCAAGCCACATCTAGTGTACATGGAAACAAGTCCATTCTGAACAAACACATTGGATGCATAGCCTGTCTTGAAAACAAGAGCGTGGGTTTGCTTCCCTATTTCGATAGCAGAAACCTTTCCTATTGCTCTTAAAATGCTAGAGAAAGTGAAGAAATCAATGCTAAAACCTTTGCGCCTCATGTTAGAGAAACATTGAAGGGCCTCTTCATCGCATTCTAGATGAGAAAAACCCAGCAACAACAGCATTCCATGTTATTTTGGTCCCATTGAGTAATACCTAAGAAGATCTTGTGGAAGTCTTTAAGCTACAATCACATTCTGAATACACACTCAAAAGAGTAGCTTGTATAAATAAATTTGACTCTAGACCTTCACGAATTATGTGACTGTGGATTTGCTTGCAATGATCTAGATGATCCCTACCAGAAAAGGAGCTCAAAAGACTGTTATAAGTTACACGATTTAATTCAAGACCAATTTGCCACATCTCTCTGAATAGAATCATAGCGTCAATGGGTAATTTATTCTGTGCATAGCCTGTAAGCATAGTAGTCCATGTCACAACATTTCTCTCAGGCATGCGATCGAACACTCTCCTTGATTCTTTCACTTTTGTACATTTTGCGTACATATTAACCAAACTGGTACCCGCTACCACGTTAGAGCAAAACCCGCATTTAAAACTAAGCCCATGAATCTGAGTGCCAAGCTCACCAGCCTCAAGTTGCGCGCAGCCCAACAAAATCGCAGAAACACCATACGCGGTTGGCATTATACCAACTCTAAGCATCTCCAAAAATAATCCAAGTGCTATCTCGGGGCAGAATATTTTCAGGTAACCAGAAATCAAAGAGTTCCAAGTGACTACATTTCTATGAGGCATTTCGTCAAACAATTGCTTCGCACTCGTAACGTTGGCGCATTTTACATAAACGCCCACAAGGGCACTGCTAATGTATACATTTGAAAAGAAACCCATTTTAACAACGGCGCAATGAAGTTGAATGCCGGCACCCAGATCACCTACTTTCGCACACAATGAGATGAGTTTATTGATAACGTAAGGGGTCCGTGAAAACCCATATTGCTGTAATTGGAACAACAGGTTCAGATCAACTGACTCCATATTGTAGCCCGTATCAATGGAGCTTTTGCCATTTAAGTTGATGAAAGAGTCATCAACGAAACTGGGGTTCGGATCAAGGGTCGTTAAAGCGCGGGAAAGTACATGCTGAGCTGATTTTACAAGTTCTGATACTGAGCAGCGTGGCAGATACGCAAGCGACCGAGCATTCATATCCAAACGACCTTCTCTTTATTTGGCCCTGAAAAGCCAGTACGGCTTCATAGGGAACCAGCGAGGTTGGTGAGTTTGGGTTTCCATTTGGAGGCTATCACTGCTGTGTTGGGAGGGAAATAGACAAGGGGGATGAGGAGAAATTAACGGCTACTACGTGATCAAACTTTTTAATTTTTTAGAAAATTATTATAGAAAACAATTTATTTTTTTTGGCGAAATTTTAATGAAATAATTTTGAAGGACATAAAAATCCTAACAATAAATTTTTTATAATATCTTAAATTATAAAGCTAATCAATATCTTGAATAAAGTCTGGTCTCATCTTCCCCAGTTTTAGTTTCAGGTATCGTAATTTTCGCCTACAGTGGGGCAGTCGCACCTGGCTATGGCTTCGAGTCCCATCTCTACTTCATTTACCCTCCTGCTCCCTCCCGCTTTGTGCCTCTTTCTCAGTTGGTGTCGTTTGGAGCGCCGGCTCAACTGCTGTCCACTGTGTCGCTCCCTTCCTCTGCACTCGATGCAAGTCATGCACACCCTCCTGAGTACTCGCGTTTCAATTTCCATAATACAAACCACCTCTCTTTAAGAGACACGCCAAAGACTTATTTAGCCAAAGATCCTCCCTCCTCTCTCCTCTAACTCTATCCCTCCCTTCCTCTCCAAGAAAACCTCAGTCAGTATCGACTCGGGCCGTTTATTTTTCTACCTCAAACCTCTTTCTCTATCGCTTCTCCTGTCAAACAATCAAATTGGATCAGATGCGCCTCTCTTTTTCAACCCTCAACGACTCAGTGCCGTTGGAAAAGGAAAAATCTCAAACGCGTCTAATGGCTGTACAGCTGTTTTCCAAGATACAAATAAAATAACAAGGGTGGTGTATTTATACACCAAGTATACAACGGTAAAAATAACTACGATCCAAAAATAAGAAATACACTTAAAATACAACAAGAATAATATTACAA
The DNA here is from genome assembly GCA_033239525.1 of Nepenthes gracilis. Lineage (NCBI taxonomy): Eukaryota > Viridiplantae > Streptophyta > Magnoliopsida > Caryophyllales > Nepenthaceae > Nepenthes > Nepenthes gracilis. Next base: position 21,029,686 of record BSYO01000011.1, read on the forward strand.
AATAAGCATAATATTTCGTAATACTGACTCAAACCATAAGCCCACGGTCATCGTCCCCCCTCTTCAAACAATCCTCGCTTTCTACGCCGCCCGCCCTCGTCTTCATCGTATTGGGCAGCGTCGGATATTTGATCAACGACAGTGGTTGAGTTGGCGGTGGAGGAGGTGACGGTCGCAATTGGAATGGTGGGTCTTGGTCGAGATTCTTCTATTCCATGGCGTTTGCGAAGGAAGAAGAATCCCAATCTCAAGAGTGGGACTCCGATGGCCTCTCGGCCAACATTGTGGTCAAGCTGAACAAACTCAGCGGCCTAAAGAAGCGCAAGGTCTCCGAATTTCTTTTCTTCGACCAACGACGCCGTACCCTGTCGGCACTGAGGACTCCTTCGAAATGGTGTCCTTGAAAGCAGGTGAAATTTATACAATCACCCAGCTCCAGAAAGAGCTAGGAATACTAGCCACATGTGGAATGTTCGAGAAGGTCAATCTAGAAGGCAAGACCAATGCCGACGGGAAAACCGGAGTAACCATCTCATTCACCGAGAGCACTTGGCAATCGGCTGATAGATTCTGGTGTATCAATGTTGGAGTGGTGCTGCAATCGAATCAAATGGAGATGGAAGCTGATATGACTGACAAGGAGAGGTTAGAGTTGTATAGGACCCAGGAGAAGGATTACATGCGAAGAACGGAGAGGGCGAGGCCATGCTTATTGCCAATGCCTTTGAACAGGGAGATTCTGAAGATGTTGAGGGATCAAGGGAACGTCAGTGCTCGATTGTTGCAGAAAGTGTCCAGAAATGGCACCATGATGAGAGGTACGTGGGAATGTGTGGAAGGGAATACTCAAATTGCTGTTGTGTGAAGAGAATTGCCTAAGCCGGTAAGAGGCTTTACTTTCAACTTGCCAGTTTATTTTTTTATATGCAGTTCTATCGTTGTCTATCATTTGTGGTGTAGGAGTGTTATAAATTCTGAATTTGGGTCCGAGTGTTCCCCCCCCCCCCCCTCTCATCGAACACAAAATTGACCCTGAACTCTTTCGAATTTGTTTCACTTCCATGCTTCAAAGAATGACATTTGTTGTTACTGGTAATTTAAAACTTGCTAAGAGCTCAGAAGAGGTAGCTACGCAATTGCATTTTCTTCTTTTGTTTGTTTGATGAAAAGAAAAATATATTTTGCTTTTTTTATTGTAATGATGTAAAACTACATGGTGCAGACCTAGTTAATCTCATTATGTAAATTAAAATCTATGACAACGTCAATAGTCACAAATGACCATAATCATGCGCAGAACTTTAAAATTTGAGAGTGATAACGGTATGCTGGTGTATTGCAGTTTGAAATGCTATATTTTATGGTGATTTGTATCATAGCTAAGAAAAGTGGTGTGTGATAGAGAATTTTGCCATAAAAATCTGCTATAAGCTAATCAACGAAGAACAGGAAACTAATATATCATTGCAACTAGCCTATACCTTTAACCATCCATAATCATATGGTACAAGGTAGAAAAAAAAAGTCCTTGTTTGTTGATATCTAGTACCCTATTGAATGAAGAAGATTAAATTTATTTGGCTGTGATGATTGACTATGTGGGAGTTGCACTTGGGGAAAATAAGAAAAGCAGTAACTTTCTTATCCAATTACTATCAGAGACCCTGTTGAGAAGACTATATTCCTGTTTTTGGAGTGTAATCTGCATAAAAATAAAATTTAAATTTGATGTGTTGATGAGTTGCCAAGAAAGATTGGTTTGGTTCATAAAATCCTTACACGATCCATACAAGGAGCAACCATCTTACTGAGGGGGGCCCAAAGTAGTTGAAGTGTTGTTATTTGTAACTACTGTAGATTCTTGATGGGTTGGGAGTGATTGGGAGTCTTATTTCTCAGTCTCACTTTATTACAAATATGCAGCAGCGGTAGACTGTGAGGGACCTGTTAGGAAAGGATGCCGGTCGGACAGTGAAACCGAGAGGATGATGATGATGAAAGCTCACACACACAACAGAGAAATAAGGAAGAACTAGGAACACACAATTTTACGTGGAAACCCTCTTTTAAATAAGAAGAGAAAACCACAGGACATTTAGTCCACAAAATTTCACCATATAAATTTTGATTACAAAAACCCTAATTACACAAACCCTTAGAAAGCAAAGAATAGAGCATAAGAGCAAAAATGACGACCCATTGTTTTTCTCTTCGGCGCTCTCCACACACCGCTCAGCATACATATATATATATATATAGGCACCGGACAACCACCTACTTTGTAAGGTGGTTGTGTGCATTACAGAACCTGCCATCAACTTTACAAATCACTTTCCTACCGAGAGCAGTTGACCTATTCTGTAAAGTTGGCTACCAACTCCAAAAGTCAACTTTTTTTTTCTGAAAAGTTGGTTGTTTACACAAACTTTGCAGACGATAAGCTTTTCAGTTAATATCATCAGCGGTTGCTCAAAGTCTTCGGCCTTTAGCTAATGTCCTCGACCGTTATTCAGAGTCCTCGACCTTTAGCTAATATCATCGGTCATCAGTTGGTGTCCTCGGCCATCAGTTAGAATCATTGGTCTTAAATCAGAGTCCTCGGTCTTGAGAAGGAAATTCCACTCCAGAAATTTCCACTCTGGAAATTCACTTTGGAAATTTCTACTTTGGAAATTTCTGCTCAAGAATTTCTATTCCAACTAAATGTAACCACTCCGGCCTTTCTTCCACTCCAGCAAGCCATACAATTATCAAAGCTTTTATAGTGTTAATGGATAATTGTTTTTATTGACAATAAGGGTGTGGAAATTGTCACTTAATCATCTAATTAAGAATGTTGCAAAGCTTTCTCAGTGTCACATGGACTATTGTTTTGATAAGCAGTAAGGTTTAATCATCTAATCAGGAATGCTGCATTGTGATCCAAAACTCAGAAGTTCCTGTTCTAGTAAGCATGATTTCGCTGGCTACTCCAAGGGGTTACGATAGAACATGGTGACTATGGTTTGCCAATTGGACCTCTCTTGAATCGTTTTGCTTTATTTAATCCAGCAAGAGCCTCCTGCACCTCTAAGAAAACTAATTAGTAGTGGACTCATTGTTGTTCCACATCAAGCTCACCATAAATCAAGCCTTTGCCCATCTGATTTGTTCTCTTGCCAGCTCAATACTTGAACATGGCCTTCGTTGATATGCCATTATAATCAGCTAAATTTGATTGAATACCTCTTCGATGCTGCTACCGACTAGGCTGGCAGAATACTTTACCTCTAAGTCTCTTGGTATAGTCACACAAAATTGGGACATATTTGCATCCTCAAATATGGAGCATCCTTACCTCTGAAGCACATAATCCTGGTATGCCCACACTCTCATGCACAATACCCACAATGCACAGCATTGCCGCAACTTTGGTACTAGCATTTCAAGGTTTTCCTGATGCAAGGAGAGGGAGGAAGAGAGAAGGTGAGGGAGGATTGCAAGGACTACAGGGGCAGAAGAGATGGACACGGAGGAGGGGAAGAGGAATCAAGGGAAGAAGAGAGATAATTAGGCAACAACTATATTTACAATATCATTCCTCAAAACTACTGAATACAAAAATTATTTCTTATATTAGCACATAATTCTTGAATTAATTAGAAAATAAATATAATATCATAAATGACAATTACTAAAAATATAAAAATAACAACTAAAAAATAATTATAATTTCCTAAATGACAACAAACCACAAAATGGAAATGACACAATTAAATTCCAACGTTAGATATTCTAGAAATTATTAAAATTACAAGATTGCAAGTCTCCAAGAAATGGCAAAGAGATGAAACTGTATCTAGTAAGTAAAATGTATGCCCTTGTCGCTGCCTCTTGTTCTTAACAAGACAACCACAATCTATGTTGGCTGATGCATCCTACATGCATTTTCCTACCAAAATTTACTTGGGCTAGAAAATGTAAACGTATCGTGTCTTGCAAGCACTTTAGCTACTAACCTTGGTCTCTTTTGTACTGCACACTGTCAAGCCCTTTGACCCTTCTCAGTACCCGATGATACCAGTTATGACCGATGACATGCCATAGTGCCGCCCATGCATGAAAATATTGGTATCGGTATTGAAATTGGTTGCGATCATATCGCTATCGAACATATTACATAATATATATTGATATCGAATATATTAGACGAGAATTTTTTTCTTTTGTAAATCACAAGTTGATAGGGCTGTATTGATTAATATTTTGAATATTGATTTATACAGAATATATCGCAATATTGTCGTTGTATCAGGAAATATCAATATTAAGGAACTTCAATAATGATATATATCAGCTGATATTTGCATCAATGTCCCCTTGCTTGGTATCTAGATGTAGGCTTCCATCCACCCCTTGCTTGGTAGCCCACTTTAGGTGCCATTAGCATACTTCCACCAGCATTCTTAGATTGGAGAGCTTGCCACCATGTCTGCTCCTAAAATGGTTTTTCTTTTTCCTTTTTTTTGGGAGGGGGGGGGGTCAGGCGGTGCAGAGTGTGAAAAGCATCTGTGGGCTGGTAGGGATAGTGCAACCTCTGTATCTAAAATATTAGTTATTGAAATGCCATTGCATTAGGAAATGCCACCCCCATAAACAAGCCATTGCTGTCCAACTGTCCACTGACAGATTTGTGTGCATGCCATGCCTTATCAACATTGCACACCGTGACATCTTGTAGGCCTCATTGTTTTGCACATGTGGATTATTGATCACTATGGAAGTCTTTATTTGTTCATGATATGTCTTCAAGGAGATAGTGGGATGTCATGTTTATTGGTCTTTATTTGTTAGGGGATGGGTTGATTTCTTGATTAATCGGAAAAGTATGTGAAGCGGGCTACTGAGTTGACTTGTTTCAGTTGTGATTCATTGGTTTGCATCCAAAGTGATTGTTAACTGATATTCTGGGCTCCAGCTTCGTATTGGCAAGTCTCTAATATAGAGGCCGGGAAACCTACTCTAAGGAATATAAACACTTTGGGATTGTTTTCCAACTTTGAAGTTGTAACGACCTAGGCACAAATTGCCCGACTTGGCCCAAACCAACCATGCAGAAAAACTGAAACAATAAATGTTCATTATAAATCCATCATAAATATCAAATATTTTGAAATGAGAGAGAACACAAAAGTTCATAAAATAAGCTCATAAGAACTAGTTTCAATAAAATATCTAATGTCTAATAAAACAGAAATAATCTTGCCATCTGTCAATATAAAAGTTATTGGACTTCGGAATCGCCTCTTCCTAAAATGTTTACATTAAATGTACAATCTCCATTAGTATCCTGTTAACCTGCTTTACTCTAAAGTTAAGAACATGCAATGGCTAGCCAAAAGCTCAGCAAGTAATGTAGTCAACAACAACAACAATCAAAAATATTGGTAATAATATCAAATATATAAGAATAATAACATCATGCAATCAACTATCAATTATTCGAGATTTAACACTATTATATCCACAAGTCAAGAGCTACAAGGACAACTATCAAAGGTTTACACTGAGACCGAACATCATGAATACAATAGAGTTGAATCTGAATATCAGTAAGGATATATGTTCCATTGAACCTATCTTAATAAAAGTTACAACTATATAAGACATCACAACATTCTCCTCATATCTTATTATCAATGTGAACAAATGATTATGCGTCCTCCATCATTGGCTGGGTAACATCTACGAGGTAATCAATACTTACAAGTTTTATAAGTGATCAACTTTATGATCTTATAATAATTTGCCGTTCTTTGTGCACAAGTATCGAACCCAAGCTCATATGATCAATATTCTCTTTATTCTCTTAGGGTAAGCTTAGATATGCTACACTCATATTCTCATCGTCTAAGCAGCAGTTATGCTCAAATGGGATACAGAATACTCTATCTTAAACTACATATTGAATCCAATACTTCTTGGTACGATATCTCTTAGTATCTTATCGCACGTTATTCATATGGTTATAAGTATCTATCCACATAGATAGACCTCAATTTACCAGGATATGAAAATTGATATTAGACATTATAGACCACACTAAGGTTTTGCAAATTTCATATTCTTTGAAACTATAGTTTTTCATATAATCTTTATTATCTTAATCATAAATAACAAAATGACCACGCACATGATCTAAAATAATGCAAACAAAGATCACTGAAAAGATAAAGGAAATCTACAAATAAACTAAGTATCTTACACTTATTATCCCACCAGGCTTGCCATGGCCCACTAAGTCATATGGCCCAAACACAATGCCACCTAGACAACTAGTCTAATTTAAACACTAAGTCCAAACCGACTTGTAAGATTCTATCCAATCATTACCAAACTTACTAGTTTACTATTATTTTTTTAAGACCATAAAAATACATATTAGTTTATTACTACTAAACGAAACTTGCAAATTACCTATTTTATCCAAACCAACTCGGCTGGTTATAATGGGTCAAACCTAGAGGATAAAATACATCTAATCATCAACAATGCATTAACTATAATAAAAATATGGATTAGCCTAATTTATAAGGATAATGTACTTGAAATTTACTTTCCATGTTTCATCACCCGAAGCACACAGCAGTGGCAGTAGTTTCAGCAGACTGCTCAAGGAGTCAAATTTTGATGCTTCTTGTCATGTATTCATCAATCAATTTCTACATCTTTGGGTAATTGAACCTTCTTGTCATGTATTCATCAATTAATTTCTACATCTTTGGGTAATTGAACTCATATTTTGTAATAAAATATTAAACTTAGCATATCATAGTATGAGAAAAGTAATTTTATTATCATGAATACCTTGATTTGTTATATGAATGGTTGGCTCGAAAATTGTCCGTAGTTTCAGCCAGAGGTTAGATAAACAGATTTTAGTATTCATCATAGTGTCTTCATCGCTCGATTACTATCACTTCAGGTAATTGAATTCATGTTTCATTAATGTAATATTAAACTATATATATCATAGTATAAGAATGACTCGAAGTTGAACACAAATTTTTCATATGCACAACTAGCCAGGAGTTGATTGTAGCTTCAGCAAAAGTGAGCCAAAACCAGATTTCTGTGATTATTGTAGCATCTTGTCACTCTAATTACTACCACTTTGGGTAATTGAAAATACATTTCAACAATGTAATATTAAACTTAATATATCATAGAGTAAGAATGGTAATTGTATTGGTATAAACATATTGATTAAAGATAATGAACACATCGATTAAAGTAGATGAAGTTTCCCTTATTTGGGTAGACAGATCTGGGATCAAAGCAAACATCACTGAGGTAATTTGCTGGTGTATTTTTCAAAAATTTGTTATCCAAGTTGAGAATTAGTTACTACAATGGAGTGTAATATCAATTGATATAGAACGGTGATGGGACCCCAACAATATCATTTTTTGAAACCATGAGAAAATCCGATATTTTCTAATATATCAACTGATACATTAAAAACTTTTTGACATATTGTCGGATATTTGCCCCTTCAATTTGCAAAAAAATTGTATCTAATATGTTTGATACTAATATGTTTTAGCCAATACATATGCAACTGATGCAGCTTATAATATTCTCATCCATGGTCACTACATTGTCAATTGCTGTAACTCCTGCAGAATTTTACCCGTCAGAACAAATTTACTTACAGACTTGTGATGGAAGAGATAACAACCACGTGACGACAGCAGTCAGAGCAAATTTACTTACAGATTTGTGATGGAAGAGATAACAACCACGTGATCACAGCAGTCATGTTTCTGTGAAAGGTCAAAGGGTGTTGCCAAGTGGAGGAATTAGTGCCGATGGTCCACCAACAACCATTAGTGTTGCTGGCATTGATAGAATGGTATTTGCACAGGGAAATATTATACGTGATAACACAAAGTTTGTAAATGGAGGCATAGGTGGTGAGAGGAATGTATTTCAGGTAAATCTTGCGACTTTCTTATTTTCTTGACTTATTGCCCCATCTATTTTCCTTCTTCTTTTTGTGTGAACTGGATGCCTTCAGCCACTCCAGGTTCTGAGATGAAACTGCCATCGTTGATCAACTATGGGAACTGCATTATTGCTTTGTCTTTTTCTTGTTTTGTAATTTCATCTTCCCTTCTGAAGGCATTCTGTACAAAGGTAGCATACATGGGTGTGGTTCCTAGGTGTTTTTAACATGCACAACTCCCTTATAGAACGGTTAAAATCAACCGCAAGTTGGCTCATTTAATGTTATGCTTTTGTATTATAAATGTTGAATACACTTTGCCTATACACGCTTATTGTAGAGCTGAATTTTGAATACACTTTGCCTATAAATGGAGATTCCACTTATCATTCAAAAAAGCTGTGCATGTTAAGGGTTCTATGCACCGCTTTATCCAACTTCCAGTAGCTGCTTTGTCCTGGAAAATGACAAGAATAATTTGCTCCCCATGGTGGCAGCATTTGTGCACTCAGTAGCTTGGTTTTGCATTGAAGTTTGTCAGTTCGCTGTATTGGTTTCTATGCTGACCATGGAATGAAATTTCAGGCACCTCAATACTACAACAAAATCTTGATTTATCGTTGTATCGGTGTCCCATATCATCCTTCAATTTGTTCGATTTTGCAAAAGAAAATTTATATCTAATACTGATGTGTATCACTCCACAATGCCACTATCAATATTATTATTGATATTTTTATCTATGGTGCTGAGACTATTTTCTGGTTGCAGCTGGATCAAGGCCTAGGAATTGGCAGTAGCTTTCCATTCTTCAGCTGAAACCAGCTGACATTGGCAAGTTCATCCAGTTGAAGCAGGTAGGAGAAGGTACCGGAAAACCACCACCACCGGTTCTCATCTTTCATGGCCACTGTGGTGGATGTGTGGAAGACCTTCCCTGTTATTGTCACATCTCAAATTCTAATCATGAATTAACTCTTAATCAATTATTATTAATATTTAACAAATTATTCCTTTCTTTTGTCATCCAAATGTGAACTCCATGTTAATATCGCGATCGACTATAATAAAATAAATACAACATTATATACAGGATCCAAAATAATAGCCACGCTACATGTGGCTTCTGACACTGATTCAAAATCGTGACGTCGGATCTTATGTAAAAGAAGATGTCTACTCAAAACCAATCAGAGTACACAAATTCACGTAAAATAAATCGTAAACCAAAATCTGACAATCGACAACCAAATCAATAATAAGACCACGATTATCATTAACCTATTCCTCCTGTTCACATCTAAATACATCATATCTGACAATCAAATGCTGTCCAGAAATCAGAACATAAATTAAGAGCTGTTCGAAACATGATACAATATTTTTAGATGCCTAAATGCTGTCTAAAATATAACATAATATGTTAAACATTGTCCGAAAACTACAATAAAACGATCTAAAATTGCTAACTACTGTCTAAAATCCTTAAATAACATTAAACATTGCTAAATATCATATCATTAGCTTCTCAATGCCAACATCTTTCATTCCTATTCATCTAGTAAGAACTCGAACATTTCATCTAAGAGGGTTAGCAAAACAGTAAGAGAGTGAGTTAAGAGCTCAACAAGACACATAATATATTAATAAACATGTATATTTTGCATTTAAAACATATCGGAAGGACTATAAAATATGATCAGATGCAAAGACATGAACTTGTGCAAGAAAATTTACATAATGCAATTCTAGATTTCTTATCATGTTTTTGTTCCATCTAAATTATCAAAACATGCTTAATTTTTATTATTCTTAGGGATTAGGGCCAATTGATTTTACCGACTAAAGAAGTAGATAATCAAAATCCGGATTGTATATGCTCCCACACAACCAAAGGCTATGCAGTTTTATTCAAGACCCAAAGGTGGACTGTCTATATATAACTCTATAGACGAGTCCAAACGCCACTTCTTAACCTCGTAGTTATATAGAGTCGGATATCGATATACCATTATAATATATTAAGGCATATCAAAATATAATATCCGTTGAACAATAACCTTAGTCCAATTCATATTCTTAGAAAAATTCTACACTTATTTTTGGTTCTTTATAATTTTTTCATTTCTAGAGAAAATGGTCATATTTTTTAACTTAATTGTAAAGTTTTCTATCATAATTTTTTGATTCCATACTTATATTTTTACAAAAACTTAGTTATATTAATTTTAAAAGCATGAGATACTGAATTTTTGACTAATTGTAGAAATTTTAGCAAGATGCATAAATTCAGCATGTACATTAAAAATTCAGCTCATGTTGGTTGAATTATATATATTTTTCAGTTTATGCAATATATATATATGTGATAGTTTAAAGCATATGTGAGCTGCTATACGAATTTTAGGCATAAACAATTCAAAATTCAGTAAGCGTTCAGCAAAAGGTGTAAAAATTCAGCTTTCTAATTTTCTTTAGCAGTTTTATTCAACACGTAGAACATTTCATGAAGAATTCCAGCGCATGCAGAGGATTTTAATCAAAGTTTTAGGCATGCAATGACTTATATATGAAATTCAAGCATTGAAGAACCATATAATTTAAAATCAGAGCATGTATGAAGCTAAATTGTGGAATTCAACACCTGCATGGATTATACATAACTTAGGCATAAGTTTTTATGAAATCTTGCTATAAATTCATGAAAAACTAACATACTTGCATAGTACAAATAATATAACTTCGAAATTATAATATAGTTGAGTAATAAAACAAAAATTGCTTATGGAAGTTGGAAAGAATCAATAATAATAGAAGGAGAGTATAGAGTGGATTTGCCTGGCTCCCAAATTACCAAATTTTAGCCTTGACTTACTTGAATTGAACTTTCCTAAGCTTTCTCTCTCTTCCTTTCTCTCTTCTCCTCAACTCAGTCACTCTTCTCTGGAATTTTCTTGAGAAAATAAAGGAAATCAAATTAGAGATCCTTATATACAGCTTTGCACTCGAGTGCAGACTCAGGTGCGCGTCAGGTGCAAAGCTTATGTTTTCCACGCTTGAGCGTGCCTCAGGCGTAGGCAGTCTACTTTCCATGCTCGAGCGCTGGCTTGGGCGTGCCTCAGGTTTGAGCCACAACTTTTGGCACTCAGGCACGGATTGGGCCTACTTCAAACACCTAGTCAACCAGTCTAATTTTAATTCTTTAACTCAAATTTTTATATCTTTTGACCTCAATTATTATTATATTAACTTAATTATTTTTGATTATCATTAATCAAGAACGTGGGCCTTACCGTTATGATGCCTTAACACTCAGAAGGGCTTTTTCTGTGAGGGTTACAGCATGGTGGAGTTGGGTGCAGCCAGAAACATTCTTGAGGTACGACGCTCATATGATGTTGATCTTTACCAACTTGTTCTATATGTAATCAGTTGTTGGGACCATAATCCTAAGTATAGTAGGGATGGAAGTGAGGTTGTGACATGGGTTTATATATTATTTGGGAGAACATCAAATTGAACTATGTCTTGCCATAATAATTCTTGTTTGAGTCAAATTATGTTGGTAATTTGTTAGATTTGAGTTGGGTTTCGATTTCAATCTACAAATTCAAGTTAGGTTGAGTTCCGTAACTGGATCTGGTAGATTTTGTGATTCTGGTTACTGCCTTCCTCATATATGTTATCATCCCTCATATTCCTATTTAATTTATTGTTGTAATCCTAATCGTCTAACTAATCTGTATGAAATCCCATTATGGGAATATGAGAAAGCTATGACAACTTCTGATTTTGTCCTCAGAGATGATGCGAGTTCTTTAGGGACCATTTGGTAGGGTTATTTCAAATGAGGATTTGGCAGATAGTCAGATTTAGATCAATTCCCATGGTTTTCTTAATTATATCACGAATTCAGAATAAGTAAGTCAAATAAATAATTAATTATATCTAAAATATTAATTAAATAAATTTTAAATCAGGTGTGATAAACTAAATATATATATGACCCCAATACAACCCGCACAAGACCTCATTGGATAATCGTCCGGATAATAAAATTTAGACCTGCTCTAAATAGTCGTAAGGAAAAATAGCCAAATAATAATGACAACTCAATATAAAAAAAATAAATTCACTATACGACTCAAAAACCTACATTCAGCTGAATACAAACTCTTAAGACAACAAAACCATTCATATTTAGATGAACATAATACTCACTAGAAATGCAAAGCCACACCAAAACTCAATCTACTCCGGCAATATGGACCAAGCTCGTTACTTTGAAAAGACAAACAGAAAACGTGAGTCGAATACTCAACAATTATTATATGTAAACAAAATGAGTCCAATAAATCAGAATAAGAAGCAATGATAAATATCAAATTGGAAAACAGATATAAATCCAAGTCGCCGATATGAAAAGGCCAATTATCAAATCCAAAATAAAATCCAATATCCAAATCCAATAAAATCCAATATTCAATATCCAAATCGAATAAAATCCAATATCCAAATCTAATGTCTTCTTCTCGGCCGTGGCTTCCTCTCATCAACCACCGCCTCCTCTCCTTCTCCTCCCTTCTTTCCTCTCTGCCGTGCACTGTCTCCCGCGCAGAACCCTCTTCCTTCCTTTCTCTCCTCTATTTTCTTCTTTTCCTCCCTCTCTGCTGCTCTGTCCAATCCTCTTTTTATTTTTTTTTATTTTTTTACACAAATAAAAAAAATAAATATATATATATATATATATATATATATATTGAACCTGCGCTTGGCACCTCTCAGGCGCTCTTTGGGCACTACACTACAAATTTTGATTTTTTTTTTTTAATTTTATAATTTTTAATTAATTTTTATCATATTTAAATTATATAAAATTTTAATAAATATTAAAATAATTCAAATGGAAATGTTGTGAGATTTGGGAGAAATTCTCATGCTTTCCAAATCCCTCGGTTTTGAAATCCAATGACGCGTATGAAATTTACTGAATTCCCTTTTGAAGGAAAGTGATAATTCCCCTTTGAAATCCAAGTTGCTGATGAGTTACGAGACCCGAGAGGAATACAAACATATATGCTTTTGCATAACCTGGTAACGATCCCAGAAGCTCCAAATATGTAAATGGGAATCCTGCCAAAGCTCACAGGCGAATCGGCCATGGCTCATTGTACAGTGTCGGCATAAAGCTTGGTCTTGTTTGTGCCATGTATGCTGTGGATCACAACTCCAGAACCGGCACAGTATTCTTCCATTTCGGGCAGTGATTTTGATCTTGAGATTGATTTTCATTCATAGTTTTGCTTAGTTCATTAGCCCGGGAAATCATTGGACACTGATGTAGGAGATGCCCCCAGCCTGTCTTGAGTTTTTTAGATTCCTTTCTAGACAGTATTCATTTCTGACCCATAATTTATTTTTTACGGATGATGATAAAATTGTTCTTTTATGATTTAAAAATCTTAAATTTAAATTTAAAATATTTGTATGTATATATTGTCGGAGTAAGATTTCTTTGTAGCTCCATATCTTCTTTCAGTAGTAAAATTCGTGGGGTGGGTTGCCCTGTAACTGATCGTGTGTAATGTGGTCTTTTTTCTTTTGTTTTTACATCTTAAGTATAAATCTAGATTTCTTCGAATAATATTCTTCTATCATTCATTATTAATGACATGAGTTTGTATTTATTCATATATTTCAACAGGCCTATATAAAGATACGTTGATGGATGTGTGATACATCATCCAAAAGCAGTTGAAATATATATCCAGAATATTTTATTATAGGCTATTAATATGGTTAATTTTTGGTTGATTTCTAACTAAATAAGCCAATATGTGCTATTTTTACATTGAATTCATTCTTTTCCTTTTCTTTTCATTTCTAAGACTTGATGTATGAAATCTCAACCATTTGAGCTTATAGCCAACTCTTTGAATTCGAAACCTTATCTAAAGGTTCCATGCTCAAATCAGGACTTCAGTTTCTTTAATTTGTACAAAATACAAACATTTCATCATATAACAGGACTTTGATGGAGTAAAAATTACAATCCAAGCAGTGATAAACAACAGCCACTAGTGGCAAAGTGCACTAGGCCGGCTAGGATGGGTGACCGGTGGGAGTCATCAGTGTCATCACTGTTGGCAGGGGGGGTGGCCAAGCCACCAAGGAATGGTGAACGGCAGCAGCCGGGGAAGTGGCAATTGATGCTCAGCTAAAAATTACATCTCCTGAAGTACAAAAATAAAAAATAGAAACTTGCCATTTCCTAAAGGTAATCGTTCCATCTCTCAAATTTTCAACCAAACAAAGTGCTAGCTGTTCGTTTCCGTTAATGGAAACACGAGGCTCCCATATTAAGAGATCGGCAAAGGCCATATTGCTAGCTGCACTTTCTCCGCTATAGACCGAGTTCTTTTTTCAGTTGAGCAAGTGTGGCTTCGATCTCACCTATACTCTCTACAGTGCTGTTTCCCTCCGAAGCTTTGGAATGACCTTCTTTCCTTTCTTCATCAAGACCATCAAAAGGATTTTCTTTCTGGGGCACATTATCGTTCATACTTTCCCGATCATTGATGTTTAGCTCCTTCTCCAAGAACTCCACAAATTCCTCTCCAATTTCCTGTTCAAGTAATATAAACATTAAAGATTACTCGCTCTGGGGGTTGTGTTGAAAAATTAAATTAGAGGTTGGTTTAAAGCAGGTGTTTCAAATGCCAATCGGTGATAAAAATGCTCAATTTCAGTGACATTTGAAATTTTAGTTGAAAAAATGGAAATATATAAAGTTTTATCTGAACAAAATTTGGGCATCAATGTTGGCTCAAAGACGAGGTTGCTAAATTGTAATATAGAGGTCATAGGTTTAAATCACAAATTAAATATCTCTCTGCAATACGGGATTATAATTATATATATTTGATCCTCCCGTGTATGCATGTGATCACAATCCCAATGTCATATTTTAGAGAAGTTCTAACCATATGCTCATTTTCAACTTCAAAATGCAATCCCATACTAGCAACAAGCAAGCATTTCACTGTGTAGAACAACCAAAATAACTAATGCCTCACCGCTAACTCTTCCCACAAGCTCTTTGGTTTTCCTTGTGCTGCAGCATTTGATTCCCAGTTTGAAAATTCTAGCTGAAGATCTCTGAAAAAGTCCCCTGCAACTCCAAACCACAACATAAGCAGCAATAAAGAACCATGTAGCTCACAAACGGCAACAGGAAAAATGTTAATCAAAACACTAGATTTGCTATCTCATTTGGAAATATTGCAAACTAGTCCTATGGCCTCAGTGATGTCCAGGAAGACAAATCTACCCATTGTAATTTGAACATCCCTCAAAAATTCACCTGCAGAATAAAGGTTTTCAGTATAAGAATACAACCCTAACATAGGTGTCAGAGACATTATAGAATGAGTTCAGTAGTCTTCTACTTCACAAATTTGAGGTGAACTTAAGAACATAGACACTGACACTTCCATGTAACCACCTGTGTACTATGGATCAAGCCTACCAAAACAAGGAAGTAGAGTTATTTGTACAGATGTGGCAGATTTCTCCATAACCCTTTCTGTTTTTATTTTACAATGCAGCATTCAAATCAATTCCTAGATCATTTAGGATAATTTAGAGACCGATCCACAAAAGGGGGAATATGGATAACTATGCATGTTTAATAAAGGGATGTGTTAGCGGTGTAAGAGTAAGTGAATAGAACTGGTACAACGGGCAAGAATAGGTATAGTGATGCTTGCTAGAGAAGGCGACCCTTAAGTTTTTGGGTTTGTTTGTCATTTTTGTTTCTTCAGAGATTAGTGTCATGTATTGACAAACCAAGAATAATAGGTCTTTATAGACACCTTTAGCTAGAAGCTTGATAGCCCATTGTTATACCTGAGTCTATAACTTTGATAGCAATTGATCTCCTAACATCCCTCAACATTGCCAAGACAAGCCATGCCCATCTGATAATTCTCTAGATGGCTTAGCATTGTGCGATTGTTTACCCAAAAAGATTTCGGCCAGAATATGGAGTAATGAACTGCCTTCCCTCCAGGGAAAAAGACACAGGCTATTCCTTTGAAATGCAGTGTAACATACTAAAAGGCATAGGAGGAATACCAAATCCATAGAACTCTTCCTCTGCTTGAGTACTTTGGCTTCTTACAGCATCAGAGTAAGAAAAATCAGATCTGCGATTTCCAGAGTCATGACTCCTTTGAGACTGTGAGTTCAGCAATGTATTATACGCATGTTTTATTCTCATAAACTTCTCTTCAGCATTTGCCTGTACACCAAAAATATTTAAGATCAATTCAAAATAACAGGGCACCATTATTCATGAGCGCAGACAAGGATTTAAGATAAGCTTGATTGCATTGTTATAGTGCAAGATGAGAAACAAAATTTATTATTTGGGAGAAAGATATCAACATAACAATCATGTTTGGATGGATTACTCTCTTGTCTTGTGAGCTCCATACCCATTGTACATACATATTTTTTGATTCATTGGTGCCTGCATGAAGCTTAGAAAGAGGATGGCCCAAAACACACTCGAGCAAAAGAGGTCTTCAGAGAGTAATAAGAGTGGTGTCTGACTTATGCATAAGCACATTTGGGCAAAATGGGCACACCTAATACGAGTATGAAAAGTGCATGTATGCAAATTCCAATGGTGTTTACACCTACTTCAGGAGGGCGAATGTGTGCAAGATACCAGAAAAGAGTCACGCCTAATACGCGTATGGCTGACACTCATACCCAAGCTAACATTGCTACTTGCACTTGATGCGCGCAGAATCGGCACTCGTGTGCCGTCTCTAATATAAATGCTCCGTGCTACTTTTAGGACATCAAGTGCAAATTTAAACTCACCAAAAGGGCGACAATGAGAGAGAGAAAGAGAGAAAAGGAGGAGTAAATTTTTGCCACCTGTTCGGACATTAAATCTTGTTTTGATCTTTATCATGCTTGGATAGATAAGTTGTTCAAGACGTCGTTCAAAGCATTTAACTGATAGTATTTGTCTTGTTTTTATCTCTTGTCATATTTTGCTTGGTTCACCAACGTTGTGGTGAAACCAAAAGGTAGTATTAGAGGTTTGTATAACCAAGCTCACATTTATAGTAGATATTTTATGGACTTATGATCCCTCAGTTTTACCCTTTCATTTATAAAGGAGTTTCCACCTAAAACTTGTATCTTATTTTGCTTGAAATTATTATTATTATTATTATTATTCTTGCACGTATTGTCATTTCTTCTCTTCATATATTCAAACAACGGATTCTGTATTTTTTACCCGGATAGAGATTAGTTCTTAGCTTTGTTGACGAAACTTGGCTTGAACCCAACAAATCTATTGGACAACATTGAAATAAACCTATCCTTACGAGGCAAGGCAATCTATGATTCTCAATACCATACACAGAAACCATCTTGGATTTCGGATCACAATGTATAATATTCCCCCGTCTCCTTGTTCTAACTTCCAAATTTCCAATCAGTCAGCATCAATGATCAGAAGTACCAATTCAGACAACCAAACTTCAAACAATTTACATTATAACCCACAAGGTCTATATATACATGAAGCATTTTTAAACAGGAAAACAAGATGAAACTATAGATGAGATGGACTCAGTATTTTGGAATAATCCAATACCTCTTTATTGACATCAGGGTGATATTTGAGAGCCAGTTTCCGGTAAGCCCTCTTAATTTCATCGGGCTTTGCAGATGGAGACACGCCTAGAACTTCATACGGGGACTCTCTCCGGTTCGCTCTCACCTGGGGAACCCTAGATTTCTTTCTTCTGCGATTATGGAAAGTGGAATTGAAATCGGAATCATCAAAACCACCTCTGCAGCAGCAGCAGAAACTACAAGAAGGTGTGGAGGTGAGAAATTGAAATCGCAAATGGAGAAGAGAAGGGTTAATATGCGGGGTTGAGTGATGAGAAAGGAGAAGGATATGGGTGGTTGTTGGTATTAGAGAAAGAGAGAATCCATGCATGTTCATATATGGCTGAACCTTTATCTCATTCCGTACAACTTCGCAGCTCAGTTGATTCTTCAGTTCTGCGACGATATTTAGAAAGCTTATGGCGTCATGCGCGTACCACACACAGAGAGAGAGAGAGAGAGAGAGAGAGAGACTGTGTGCCGAAATGTCCGTATTATCCACCGTCTAGGCTACTTGACAGTCAATAGGAAGGGGTATAAGCGTCATTTCGCAACATCTGAGTATGATTTGGTTTTCAAGAGGCTCTGAGATGGAGGAGGAAACCTTGCTCTTTACAGGTAAAAAATCTCCTTTTTATTTAACAAATATAGAACAATTAATCATAAAATATAGCCCCAAAAAAGGGTGCTCATATAAATACATATAAATAGTGTTATTATTGAGTTTAAAGTTAAACTCATTCATTTTTGAGGTATTGTCCCTTTCGGGGCAAGGTATAGGACACATCAAGTTCCTAACCCCATCTTGTAGGATTTTCTTCTTGAAAAAATACCTTAGGAGAAGAAGGATGACTTCCTACTAAATAAAATGTAACTTCATTATTCAATTAATATAAGATAATTTATCCTCATATATTTTGAGTAAAGATTAGATCTTGCTATTATATTAGGGTATAGATTTTAATAAATAACACGGCTATTGAGTTTCAATATTGTGTCTATTGACATTTTATGTATTATTTATCTTAGAAAAATATGTGGGACATATCCAATAGTTAAATCTATTTTACGTAGTTTTATTTTAAAAAAGTGTTTCAAATGAAGAAGGAAGTTTTTTCATTTATAATAAGAAATCATATTTTTAGTCAGCCAATAGGAAAAATATACCCCAGATCATATGTTTTGATTTGAAATACATATAACACGGCGCAGTAAAATTAACTCAAATCCCTCACCAATTGTCAATTACTAATATCTTATATGAACACAATAAACAAACAATATACAATTAAGCATACAAATTATATACTAATATTTAACGTAGATATTTAGGAACTTGTTTATAATTATAAAATATCTTCTTTTTAATTTGTACACGTCATTCTCGTGTTCTTTTTTCAAGAAGCTAATAGGTTGTTGAATATAATTTTTTTCCTTCTAAAATTTTGTTAAAAAAAGACTGATTTTGTATCTAATTGAAATATCTTTCACTTGTTTTAGTCAACCAATGAAATTACCAAATGAATAATTTCCATACAAACTACCAGAGCAAATACTTCATCATACTCAATAACATATTATTATTTGTAGCCTAAAGTTATAAGTCTTGCCTCATATTGTTGTGTTCTGATTCCATGGGGGCCGAGAGATGTAGAGGTTGGGCGTCCACCGGGTCCGTGGTTCCCAGGCAACACAAGTATCTGAGGTGTTGGACACGAGATGAAGATTGAGACCGAATTTTTTACGTGGAAAACCTCCTCTTGAATGGGGAGGAAAAACCACGAGACTCAGGGCCTGAAAAGTGTTTCACTATTTGGGTCGATGTTTTTACAAAGTACAGTTGTGAGGGTTAAACTCTTCCCTGTCTCTTGTGCCGTGTTTCTCTTCTGGAAAACTATGCTTGCTGGAAGCTTTTCACTCTTCTTTGTGGAGTTGGACTTGGGGAGTGAGTGTCCGGTCGAAGTCCCTTTTGAGAGGGGCTTTGCTGAGTAGTTATAGGAGAAGCCACGCAGTTGGGGAGGAGACACGTGGCGTCCATCCGGCGGTTGAGAAGCTGGTCCACCGACTCCCTTTAATGCTGCTGACGTGCGCGGTAAGGCATGCGGTTAGCGCCGCTGGTAGGCCTGCGTGTGCAGGGTCTGAATGACAGTCTTGATTTAACTAGGCGTGTCCTATTGAGATGGCGACTGGCAGTAACTGCAGGTTTGTTGGGAATCGACGAAGTTACCTAGCTGGCATTCTCGGCCTTGAATGAGCAGTCCTCGTCCCTAAGCGGGGCGCCTTGTGAGCTTGTGGTCTTTCACGGGGCGGCCGTCCTTGGAGGACTTTCTCTCAAAGTTCGGGAGCCTTTTCCTGACCGCTTGGGCAATTCTGAAACTCGGCTGGGCTTCCAGAGTTCTCGATCCTTGGGCTTCTTACTTGGACCTCTCTTCTGGGCCGTGTTTTATGGGCCCTTATATTAGGGCCCAATATATATAATTATATTTCTTCTTTTATATTTTTTCTTTATTAGTATACCTGTTCAAAAACAAATAGCTTTCATATCGGGAAGAAATTGGGTTAAGATCTAGGTATTATTTTTTTCAATAACTCTTATTTCTTCTTCCATGGTTTTCTTCCACTGCTCCACCCAAATAGTTTCTGCAAAATTAATTAGTTTATAAGTAGCCAAAAAATAAAGTAAGTTTAGATTTACCTCATCTTCATTATTCAACTTACAGATTTTTAAAAAATTTTTTGTCTTCAGAGGTCTACTAATAAAACTTGTTATAGATTAGTTTGAATGTGAAAGATTTGATTGATGACATGAACTTACTGCAACTACAGAAGACTCTGAAAAAGATGGTTTAGATGAGTAATAAGAACTTGCTGCTACAGATTGCTCCAATTAATGTAGTGATTGGTAGGAGTTTGTGACTGATTTTTCACTATTTTGTTCAGTTTCTTCTTCTAGTTGCAGGCTTGTTGCAAACTTGGGTTGCAAATTCCAATCCCAAGCTCCATTTTCTTTAAATTCCACATCTCTATTTGTAAATATTTTTTTACTTACAAGATTGTAAAGCTTGTAACCTAATGCTGAACTTTCATAGCCAAAAATATGTAAACTTTTCATTTGTTATGAAGTTTAGTTCTTTTTTCCTTTAAAATTTTGATATGTATAAGGCATCCAAATATTTTTTAAACATGAGACAGTTAATTTGTGTAGACTCTATGCTTCTTTTAGAGTTATCAATTGCACATTCTTTGTATGATATCTATTTAGTACATATATCGTATAAGATACGACTTTAAGTCTAGAAGATTCTAAATAAATTTTTTTCTTTATCATACTTCTTACCATTTTGAGAATAATCTCATTACGTTATTTAGTAACATTATTAAGTTGGGAGTGTATGGTTGAGTGAATTGATAAATTATGTCATGGTTTTTGCAGAATTTTTTGAAAGAAAAAATGGAAGTACACTTCTCTCCCCAATCATATCTTAATTTTTTCAAATTAAAATCACTTTGTTTTTCAATGTATTTTGATATCCTTGAGGGCTTCCAGAGTTTCGAATTTTCACTTTAAAAAATAAACCCACCTTTTACGACTAAAATCATTAATAAATGTAGGAAAATACCGATTGAAAGCATTTGAAATAAGCTTAAAATGTCCATAAATATTAGTATACAATATTTTCACAACCATCCAGCATAGTGAGATCTTTGTTCTTTAAGAAAATAATATAATTTTTTCCAAGTTGTTTCATACTTAAAAGATTTCTCCTCAGTCTAGACACAAAATATATATTGAGATAAAATCATGACTACCATTATTGAGTTGAATAAAAATTTTTAACACTACATACCTCAACTTGAGTGTTATCTTCAAATGTAACAAGGCCCTTTATCCTTTCATTTATATTAACAAATAGGTCATATTGTTCCTATTATATGATTAGTTGTCTTAGTATTTAGGAACCATACGTTTTTATCATCTTCTAAAGTGAGATTGTGAATAAATAATAACGTCAATGATACGACTGAATTTCTATCATTTTTAATCACATTAGCATCTACAATTATTTTACTTTATTGCCCAAACTAACATTCATCTTTGAAATATCCAAACTTACAACAATTGAAGCATTGAATACTTCTTTTATCAAAACTTAGATTTCCTCTTGATCTTTCTCTTCCTCCACATCTACCTCTCCTTTGCTATCCACAAAATGGTTGATATTCTCCACCTCTTCCCCATTAGCCATAGACACGGCCTCTTAAATTTTACATGGAAGCTATTCCCTTGAAAAATTTATAGCATTGTATTCATCTTGAATTTTTTCATAGATCAAGTTGTGATTGAAGAGCTTCATCTAAAGAACTGCTAAACTTCTTCAAACATCATTCATGTACTTATAATCAGCCCAATAATTCATTTGTCTTTATCAGGATTAAAATTTTAGTTTCTTCAATAAGTATCACTATATAATCAATATTTGAATATAAGGAATGTAAAATCTTCTCAATTACCTATTTATCACGTTTGGTTTCACCATAATGTTTAATATCATTTAATATTACTAATAATTTAATAAAGATGTTGACTACATATTCAAATTTGGTCATACTTAAATCATTAAATTTTAATTTTAACAATTATAAATGAATTATAATAATATTGTCAGTACCTTAATAGAAAGCTTAGAATATCTTTTATATTTCATGATATATTTTTGCACGAGTAATTTCTCAAATAAAGCTCTTTTATCTTTTTTTTTGGAGGTTTTGAAGCTCCTTCCTTTGATTGAAATTAAGAAAATTTTCCTCCTTGAGAGTGACATTAGAAAATTCAGTGTTAATAATTTTTACAGATTCTGAAATTTCATAAGCACTTTAAATTGAATACTCCACGTATCATAATTTCTTTTTCAGAGCTTGAGGTTTTGAAATGAAAAGAATTTTATTTTCCACTTTTGATATTACAGCTATCTGATAGTAATATCAATAGCCATTTCAACACAATCGAGAAAAGCCAACAAACAGAGAGTAAGAAATTGAATATGTATACTAGAAAAACACTTTGTATTAGTTTGACATTGGCACACAAATACATCCCACTTTCTACACAATTTATACAAAGAATCTTATTACTTTTTCAGCCTTTAAATTAATTGAAAGTTTACTTTTCCACGGTGAAACAATTTATTTTACAAAGAATCTTCATTACCTTTTCAGTTTTTTAAATTAATTGAAAGCTTTATACTTTTCTACTTTAGTAGAACCTAATGAATCATTGTGATAATTTAACGTAATAACATGAATTAAATTGGGTTTAATTCTTCAACCAACAATATTATATCATCTTTTTAAACTAAATTTTAAAAAA
The DNA here is from genome assembly GCA_033239525.1 of Nepenthes gracilis. NCBI lineage: Eukaryota > Viridiplantae > Streptophyta > Magnoliopsida > Caryophyllales > Nepenthaceae > Nepenthes > Nepenthes gracilis. The sequence continues at coordinate 21,052,743 of BSYO01000011.1, forward strand.
ATAATATAATGATTGGATTAATATTCGATTAGGGTAATATTGCTTGCTATTATTAGAAAAAAAAAGTTAAATATACTCACTTTTGAAGGGATATGAAAATGGGCCCAGTGGCCGATTACTTATAAATGGGTCCCACGAAATTAGCCGTCGGTGCCAATTTTTCGGCTCATATCAACTTCAAAGATGTGTTAGTGGGTCATCTTCCATCCCTCCTATAAATTAATAAAATATTTATTTACAGGTAATTTTGTATATTATATTCTTGCTAAGTGATGTTATGACAAATTATTTGCATCTCTTTAGTAAAAAAATATAGATTTTACTTTCTCTAAAAAATAGGATCCTATTTATTTTTTTTATAGAATAATTTGATTAAAATTTAATTGTCAATATTTTAAAATAAAAAATTAACTAATGATAATAAGTCGGTAATAACATGGATGGCAATAGAATTCACGGTCTCTACTCAAATGAATTGATTCAATCCCTCTCAACCATAATTATTTGATTAATATTAAATAGATGAGATCTTTTTTTAAACTAATTTTTTTTAAAAAAAAATAATATAACAATTGAATTAATATTAAACAATTAGAGTAATATTGAGTGACTATTATTAAGAAAAAAGTTAAATATACTTTCTTTTGAAGGGATATGAAAATGGGCCCAGTGGCCGATTACTTATAAATGGGTCCCAAGCCGTCGGTGCCAATTTCGGTTCATATCAACTTCAAAGATGTGTTAGTGGGTCATCTTCCATTATTTTTTAAGTAAATAAATGTGTATAAATTAATAAAATATTTATGTATAGGATAATTTTGTATATTATATGAGTAGATTGAGGTTGAAGGAAAAAAAAAAAAAGTAGGATCCCAATATATTAGAAGTACAATATAATTTTATAGTATTATAAATTATTAAAAGGTATAATAATTTTAAAATTGTGTTAATTTATTTTGATATAAAAATATATTTTTAATAATTATATTTTTAATGGACCAAATATATTTTAATATATTTTTGTCAAAATATATTATATTGTCTATAATTTATATATTTAGCCTAAAATTTTCTATATTTTAAATAATATGTGAACTAATTAAAAGACATTTAAATTGCCCACAATTTTACGTATTGCCTACCCCCTAAAAAGTAACTGATGATAAAAATTAAGATAATATTTTAATTTATTATAGTTCATTTAAGAATTTTTTAAAAAAGAATTAATTATTATAATTTTTTATTATAATGATAAATTCAACTATTGGAAAAATAATTATGCCTAATTTTAGCAAAACTCAAAGAAGGAATGCCATTATATACATAAAAAAACATTAGGTTGATTAAATGGTAAGATAGTTTAGTGAAATCTTGTTGGGACTCGAATTATTTATCTGAACAATAAGAAAATAATTAATAAGTTACAATAATAATTATTATTAATAATAAAATAAGATATAATTTTTATATAAAAAATCTTTTTAAGAATAAAAAAAATCACAGGATAATATATTCGAGATATATCCATTTATATACTATAATTTTTAAAAAAATATTTATATTTTTAGATATTTTTATGTATTTATATATTTTAAAAAATACTTAAAAATAAAGAATCTATATTTCGAGCTAAATCGACACGATTTAGATTATAAATACATCCGGCTAAGTTTAATTTAAAGGTTATAAATGCTTTTTTAAACCAGCCGTATCCAACTAAAATTTAATTTTAATCAAATCTAGTTTTAGATAATGATAAATTTAAAAAACAAATATATTAAATTAATTATTTTTAATAACTAAAAATAAAAAATATTTTTAAAAAGTTCATATTTTTTTATTTTAAAAGAATAACCAAATAATAAATTATTGTTATTCTTATCATTGTTATTATAACTGAATAATAAAATAACTAGGGATAAAAAAATTTAAAATAATTATTTTTACTATTAAAATAATTAAATTATAAAATAATAATTTGATTAAAAATAAAATAATAATAAAATTTTTATCTTATAGTTTATGCCGTTGTCTGTCGATTCAATTACGTGGGAACGTATATTTCACCACCCTAATCATTTATTTCTAATTATTAAAATTATTGGTAAATTCTTTTTTTTTGGGGGGGGGGGGTTGGGGGGTGAGATTCTCTTCTGCCAACTCAGATATTCGGATGCGACGAACAAAAAAGGCCAAACGAGAAAATATGAAACGACGACATAGCTCTGGAAGCAACCTTCAACGAAACTGAGCTGCACCGATGGCGATTTGTCTTGGACATGGGGCATGGCGATATTCCAGTTGCCGAAGCGGGTCACATTTTCTTGTGTGGTTAATGCGTCCCTAGTTTTTGGATTATGGTACGCATTACAGAGCCATTCAGTCTTTTATTTCGGATCAAATTAAAGCGGGTCTGATTTTCATCGTTGCTAACTTAAAACCTGCATATTATAAATTACAAATAGAAGATCAAACGATTAACGAGACCCACTTCCCGATTTATCCTCCGACATTCAAATTAAAAATTCTTCTCAAAAAATAAAAAGATATAAGGGAGATATTAGATAATATAAAATTGTATGTGAATGGGGAATGTGAGAGGAGGATCAACTTCTATTGAATACCTGACAGGGGGCTGCTTAGGAAAAAAAGGAGAATTGGGCTCCTGTTATGCGCCCGATGGAGGGCGGCTTAAAGAGGGATGAGGACTGGGCTCCTTTCTAATTGCACGTGGTTAATGGCTCATTAGAGTTGCACTCGATGAGTAGCTCATTACGGATGCACTCGGTAAGAAGTGACTTATTATGAATGCACTCAACAGAGAATGACTCACTATAGAAGGATAGAGTAAATAGCTCACTAGTAATACACTCAACGGAGAGTAACTTTGTGAGGAAGAGGAAGAACTATCTAGGGAGAGAGCTTGGTTCTCCCTCTTTTTTCATCTTGCTCTCATCTCTTCTCCTCTGATCCCCTCCTCCTTTGTTTTGGGCCTCACGATGGCGAGAAATATTTGTAATGTTTTGTGGGTGAAAATTTGGTACCGAGGTCCGTGACAAGTGTAGCCTCCAGGTTTGCTAGTCACTGGGGAATAAAGGGAGCCGCCTTATCAAGCATTGTCTTACTGTGTCTAGGAAGCCATGAGTGGTCCCCCCATCCAATCGTCAAGTAACTTCAAGCGTGCCCTGCATGTGCATACTTTGACTGCTGTACTAACCATCTGCTTGAAGGCATTCCGAATTAGTTCGTCTGGTTGCACTGCTGATTGGGCCATTGATATTTTTTCAATTTAATCCATTACTCCTCGGGAATGATCGGGAATTGGATTCCAAAGATTCAACTTATGAACTTTGATTGATTCACCGATTGAGTGTTGTAGTCAGCAATGTTATCCGAATTCAAGATTTGTTAAATAGTCTGAAAGATGCTAAGGTTTTTGTGTTTGAGCAGTCAAATATTTGCTATGGTAATTGTCTTAGAAGCCAATGAACTTGGAAGTTCCAAGGCTTCTACTTTATGGTGGAATAGCACAACACTTTGCAACTGTGATGCAAGGTTTTATCTTAATCGCTATTCAGTCTTCTCAGAATCTAGAATTTAACATATTTAATTAATTATTATTTATAAAATTAAACTTCTATATAAATTCAATAATAAATAATAAATTCTAAAATCAGGATATGACAAATCAAAATACGAGACTCGACAAATTAAAACTAACACAGGACCTCATCGGACAATCATCCAAATAATATAAATATACTCTACTTCAAAATATCGTAAGGGGGGTATCCAAATAATATAACAATTCATTATACATAATGGGATAAAACCACAAGTTCTCTATACACGAATCAAAGGCCTACACTCGGTCAAACCTAATACCCTAATACATCCCAATCAAACCCCATACCAGGGAATCAAAACACGACCGGCTCCATCTGAATAGTACGGATAAAATACTCTCTATTAGAGAAAGTGCGGTGCCGCGTCAAAAATTACCCAATTCCTGCAACAGAATCCAAACCTTCTACTCTGAAGAGAGAAAATAGAAAACGTTAGTCTATGACTCAACAAGTATCATCATACACATATATAAAATAGCGCATATAAATTAAAGGAAAAACTCATAAATAATCAAATATCGAAGCAGAAAACAAATCCAATTTGTCGAAATTAGAAATCGACTCGTCAACCCTGAAACCAAGTCCAATGGCTAGACACAAATATTTGATCCAATCGCATTGATCCGCCGAAACACATTTAGAACAAATTATGCTCTGATACTCTGCCACATATATCGAAACCCACCACACACAGCTGTCGCAAATCAAAATTTGAATATGCATATCATAGTAACTACGTTTTAGGCCTACAGTTTTAGGTTAGCACATAATATCGGCGTCCGACTACATTTTAAATCTACAACTTTTGACCACCTTTTCATCATTATTGGCTACAGTTTAAGTGTGCAGTTCTTGGCCATCTTTTCATCATTATTGATTACAATTTAGACCTACAATTTTTAGCTACATTTTCATCATTATCGATTATAGTTTAGGCCTGTAACTCTCGATTATCTTGTCATTATTATCGGTTACAGTTTAGGCTTGTAACTTTTGCCCACCACATATCAACCTATCAAGACCTCGGACCGCCATGGTCCCTCACATATATCAACCCACTAGGATCTCGTACTCTCCTATTTCCACATAAACATCTATCCACTTGGGTCTTGGACCACCATCATCCAGTACAAATCAACCCACCAAATCTCTGACTATTACAATTTCACACAAATATACTCTCATTCTCGCCCTTTATCATCACCGCTCTACTGTCTACCTCTCTGTCAGCCCAAACCTCATTCTATCTAGTGAGATTTCAGACCGATATGACCCAAAATCGCTATTTCTCAGCCAAGTTTCTGCACGACGACTTTTGGATGCCAGAAAAATCTTCAAAATCTCCAAATTGACTAGTAAATCATACATGCATGCACATAATAAACAAATAAGATATATAAAATGATATACATGTAAATGAAATCTCCAAAATGTAAACAAATATCATCAAACACGAAATTAGACAAATGATATGGATTACAAAAATTTACCTCGATCTTATAAGTAGATTTGACGAAATGATGATCCGATTTACCTGAATGGTGCCTCATCTCTCTTCTCTTTCTCCTTGCACCCGCACAACTGCTAAAGCCCAAACCTGCGCTCCTTTTTATAACCCAACTCACGCTCTCGCAAAAAAGTGCCCAAGGCGAGCCTCAAGCGCACCATGAAACCAATCCATTCTGGAAAACAAGCCTCCTCTGCGCCTCAAGCGTGGAATACCAAACCGAAAACCTTTGAAAAATTTTTACTATATAATTTCTTCAAAACACATCTAATTAACCCAAATTACAATTTAATATCAAAATAATCCAATTGAAAATCTGGGGTATTACAAGTCTTTTTTCTATATAACACTGGTTTTGTTTTCTAGAACCTGTAACATCAATATCACAATATATAAACCTTATCATTGCGTCAATACTTGCAGCCCTCAATATGGAAAATCAAAGATTGTAAGAATCGTGCACCCAAGGCCCGTTAAGTGTGAATTTCTTTGTCCTCTAAACCAACCATGCTATTGCAAGAGCACATATTCTACTACGTCCAAAATGCACCGTTCAGTCCACCACAAATGAATCCCCAGCATCATACTCCCACTCAAAGGAAAAAGAAAGAGAAAATCAATGCCCAGATAATTTGCGTCCAAAATGCACCATTCAATCTGCCACAAATGAATCCCCAGCATTATACCCACACTCAAAGGAAAAAGAAAGAGAAATCAATGCCCAAATGATTTGCTGGATATGATTAAATTAGGTGAGAAACTTCACTTTGAAAAAGAAAGGTTGCAGATTGATTGCAATCGGAAGTGCTATTGAACAAGAAAGGTAGCTCACTGTGATCAATTCGATAAATCAAAGCATCTTGGCCTCCTGCCAACTAACCCACCACTGTAGGAGAGATTGAATTACAGAACAAACTTTGCACGTTGTTCATGGCACAGTTACTGGCAAACAAGAATAGCTATTGTTGAATTAGTTTGCTTTTTCCTTGTTCACCGTTAAAATAAAAGTACAGAATCTTCTCATCTTCTCTCTCTCTCTCCTTAGGTACTTCTTTTCGCTTACTCATCTACCGTCATGCTTAATGGCTTATGTGGACTGCTAAATGAGTTTTATATCTTATTTATTTTATTGGGTAACTTCCTGCCTGGGAGTTTGAATCTGATTGAAGCTGGTAGAACATATACAGAAGAAATCAAGGATATATATGCTTAGCAGCTCCTATTTTTCATGCGTGATGTTGTCTAATTAGCTCCATGAATTTTACATTGAAGGGATTTTTTAATATTTTGCATTGCCAAACAGCAAATTAGTCCTACGTTGGGGGAAAGTACAGTCTCCTACTGCAAATAGTAACGCCGTTTCCTAATCACAGCTCTTCCTCGTGCTCATATCTGTAGCTGAGCTTTATTAAGAAGAAACTTTCCTTTCTATCAATAACACAGACCAGTTCACCTTTAGTTTTCCCTGAAATATATTGATCACCCAAATCCATGCATCCCTAACTTACTAACCTCCATAATTGATCCTGAATATTTTATACTGACTTTGATGGCAGAAAAAGGTGATTTTGGACGATGCCAATGTTGGGATTTGATCAAAATATACACAATTTGACACAATGGAATAAACCCGAACTTATCGTAAAATATCAACTACCAAACTCGTAAATACAAAGAGTATAACAATGCATAATATTTTTAGCGTGAAAATCTCTCATTAATCGAGGAAAAAATTACATGACAAATTTCAAACAAATCTACTATAATAATAGTGCTGATTATAAATAATTCATTCCGAAATCTCTTTATTATAGACCTGAATAAATAATTGTTGAATGTAACTCCCATCAACACACCTAACAACCCATAAGAAAAAATACATTAAGAAATAAGAGTATCCAAACGGAGGTGCATTCTAGAAATCAATACTAGAATAATATACACAACCTTTGCGAAAAATAGATATTAAACCTCTTCCTCTTCTCTGTCTCTGTGTAACACTCCCAACCTGAGAAACTGATTTTGAATACCCTAAAATTGTATCAAGTGCAACTTTGTATTAAAAAAGGCACACTAGCACCGATTAGGGTATTCAAAATAAACTTTCAAGCGCGCATAAGACTTGACCTTTCTAAATAAAACACGCATGTGCTTCCTTCAAGTGCGTATCCGGCACCACTCATCTGGACAAATAGCACACATGTCCCTTAAGAGGCCATCGTGCGCCATTCTTCATGAATTCTATGTAACCTTTCAACATATTTTACCGCTCAAACAACCCTCGACTGATCCTTGGTCGACCCATGCATGAACGTCATGCAACATTTACTTAACATCTTCACCAAAGCATGCCACGCACGAATATCGCATATTCTTTCGATGACTATCTGTTTGTTGTGCCATATGTAAAAGAATGGCCCAAAACCCAATGAATTTCCCCTCACAACATTGTGGATAGCCCTTCACTTTCACTGGCGGTCATTATCTCTTACCATTTGGTAACTTTCCCTTCACGATAACCTTGGCGTGGTTCTCCGCAAGTTTAAATGATACTCTTTTTCGTTCCATTGAACCTAGAGTACTCCCACTCCCCTTTAGTTTCTTTTCTACTTTAGAGTCATTCCCCCTTGCACTTCACCTTGTTATTCTCTTCCTACTACATTGACCAATACCTCGTTGATCACCTTGACATTGCCTTGACAACCAAAATCTCTATCAAGTACCAACATGAATACTTACTTTTTCTTACCATAACCAAGGCACATTTGGTAAGTTTCCAGTGCCCTTTTTCAAACGTTGTGCAAAAATTTTCTTCATCAAATTTTCTGATTGAAATCACATTTAATTGTAAATCCGGGGTATGTCTCACACTCTTCAATGTGAGATTCGTCCCATTGTTTGTTTGCGAGCAAACGTCCCCGATGCCAACTTTTAATAAGCCATCATTACCTATCTTTAATACCTCATAGTCCCTGGACATATAAGTAATGAAGAGAAACTTTTTTGATGTCACATGGTATGAGGAATCATTATACATAACCCAACTTATCTCTTAACTCGAAAAGTTTCGAGTCTTTTCCATATGGACAACTGAAAGGTCTCCGCATGAAGCGATAGAGGCCTGATTATTTTTGTCATGATTCCTCATCTCTTGACACTCACCACCATTCTCCTTCTCTTACTTTCTCTTGAAGTAATCCCACTTTATTAGGCTTTTTTTACCACAATGGAAACACTTTATTTCCTAAAGTTTGCATCGGCTATCGCTCTTCTCTGATTTGCCTCCTCGGTCTTTCAATTTTCCTTACTCCCAACCACTAATGGATACCAATAGTCTTGACTCCGTCGAAACTTTAGTGCTTCGTTTTTTGCATAAACTCATTCATAAACAACGAAGTGATGATCCTATCGAGATCGAATATATCTTTTCCAAATAATAGCGTCGTGATAATATTATTGTACGAGTCTATCAAAAAAGCCAACAATACTAGTGTCTTTTATTTTTGTTAATCTTCTCGTCAAGTGCCTACATTTGTATTAAAAGCTAATTAAATTCATCTAAATACTTCTCAAAACTTTCCTTTTTTGATAACAAAAGGCCATAAATTTTTTTCTTTACATGCAGCCTCATTATTAAATATTTGGGCTTATATTAACTCTCAATTTTCATGTAAACTTCTGCTGGATCTGACAAGTCTATAATTTCTTGAAGAGTATTATCTATAAAATATAATTTGATTGTATAACTAGTAAGATATCTCATATCTTGCCACTTCTCATCATTCATCTTCTCCGACTTATTTTTCTTACTCCGAAGTGCTTTTACTATTCCTTATCAGGTCAAAATATTTTTCATCTTTTTTGTGAAAGAATAAATTTATTTTACCGATTAAATTTCTTAACGTAAAATGGTAAGCTCATCGATATCGATGCCATCAAATCGTAGTTTTTGAAATCCTGAAAAATCTACTCTTTGGTATTATTTATTGGGATTTGACTAAATACGCACAATCGACGGAAGCAGAACAAACCTGAACCTTCCTGTGAAATATCAACTATCAAACTCGTGAATATAAGGAATACAATGATGTACAATATTTTTAATATAGAAATATATTTTCAACTAATTTACTATAATACTAGTGCCGACTACAAATAACCCCTCCGAAATCCCTTCATTATAAACTCAATTGAAGAATGGTTGAATATTGAAAAGAACGTTTTCATTCTTAAATCGCACAGTAAATGTTTTGACCCCCACAATAATTAGCAAAAATAGTATAAAATTAAATATTTAATACACGTAAAGAATATTTGTATCTAAATGATATAAGCGATATAAGTAAAAAAATAAAGCAACAACAATAATAAAGCGACAAGCTTTTTGATGACGAAAGAAAAAGTCAATACCCATAGTAGTCGAGAAAAACCCTTGTGGTTTCAACGGCCAGGAAAAAAATACACTATGAAAATCAACTTACAGGTCGGGTGGTAACGACGTACTAATCTAGCCGACTTACTTTATCTTATAATTCTTACCAAGAAACTCATCTGATTTGCCCACGACAACAGAATCGGATGCCTTTCGATTTTCACATCAATCTTTCCACTCGAACCACTTGAATTACTGAACTCACTGGATCCCAATGCTCACACCACCAATGTTGCCACGAAGGTTAACAGGCGGGAGAGGAGAAAGTAAAATAAGGGAGAGAAAACTTTTTCAATATAGCACAAAAGTTGGAGTTAAGTTTTCTCAATAATCGAGCACAAAGATTAGGAGCTTTTTAAGTGATACGCACTCCCCAAGATGTTCTAAGCAAAACTAGGGTTGAAGTTATAAGACATGAATATATAGAGAGCTCAAAAAAATTTAAAAAGAAAGGAACCGTTAGAGACATAAAGTCCATATCGCTCGGGCGCTGGACAGGCACTGGCTAGGGCTCAGGGCAAATGACCCTGTGCCACTTGAGTGTTCGGTTTGCAAAAGGGCTCTCGAGCCCACTTTGGGAGCTCTTCAAGCGCCCGAGATGGGAGACCCGCCCTGATGGCGCCTCGGGTGCCCATTGGGCGCTTTGCCCGGGACGATGAGAAAAGGTGACACGGGATGGTGAGAAAATGTGACACGAGGCAGTAAGAAAGGCGGGAACACTAGAATTTGACGATGATGATCTTTCGGCATGTAACGAATGAAAATCTGCCAGGTCGATATGTTGTTGTAGTTATCGAATGCGCCGACAAGAACTAAGAAAGCAACTCGATACGGTCACAGAATATGCCATTTGAAAATATGCCTAACAAATACAAACATCTTAACGCACCTAACGACCTATAAGAGAAAATACATCGAAAAATAAAAGCAACCAAGCGAAAATACATCCTAAAAATCAACACTAGAAAAACGTACTTGATTTTGATAAAGAATGAAAGTCAAATCGGATATTAATATCTCTTTTTCTCTTCTCTCTGTACAGCACTTCTTGTGTGACAAACTGATTTCGAATCTCTTGAAATCATATCAAGCGCAGCCTTTATATCGAAAAGGTGTATGAGCACCAATTAGGCGTGCATAAAAAATGACCTCCCTGGACAAACGGAGTATGAGCGCCCTTTAGATATGTATCAAGCGCGACCTTCCTAGGCAAAACAAGCACGTATTTCCTTCAGACGTGCATTTGGTGCCACTTCTTTGGATAGACAGCGCGTGTGCATTCCTTAGGCGGCCATCATGCACCACTTTGCTGACTTTTGACTATTAATCAGTCAATCCTCATTTAAATATCATGTAATCCTTCAATATTGTGCAACCCTTACTTAACATATTTGCTCGAGCTTGCCATATGCAAACATTGCACATTCTTCTTATGACAATCCATTTATTGTGACACCACAAGGAAGTGATCTAAAATCCAACGGCCAATGATTTACATTGTTAGACTAATCCTTCTCCATTAGATTGATCCTTAATACAGAGAGCCGGATTTCTGTCTGATTATTAATTCTATGTTTCACCTTCTGTGCTTCAAATACTCCCAAAACATTAACCTTTCAAGCACTTCCCCACTCTTCAATTATTTCCCTCACATGCATTCCTATTCAAATCTGATTGCAAACAAATGTGCTTTTATATGTTTGATTGATAATCCTACAACTGGATGGAATCTCTGGCTTACCAATACAAAATAATGAAGCAGAAATAGCCAAGGAACAGCTGAGAAATGGCCCATTACGTGGCAATTGCCACATTGGACCTTTTGGCTGCATGCCCCTAGTTTGAACCTGACGAGGACCCTGCGCCTGGGAGTAGTAGCCGGGCTTTGGCAAGTTGCTTAAGTGGTCAAGCAGCAGAAGCCGAACTACACGGTGCTGAATTACCAGGCTTTGCGACCCTCGTGCAATGACGAGTTCCCAGTACCAAACTTCATCAAAACACTGAGGAGCGGATCGAATGCAAAGCCAATTAATGGAGATCTGTGGACTTGGTGCAGTGCTGGACTACGACGGCCGAACCACTGAGCCCATGGAGCTTTGCAGGGTCTGGGCACAGAAACAGAACTACGTCATTACTGCCAATGCATGCAAAAGCATGGGAAGCAGCGGAATGACATGGCCATTATTTTTATTGAGGGCAATGAGTGTCATTAGGATTTCTGTTGGCTATATTAGTTGGCCTAAAATCAAATTTGGATTCATTTATTTATTTTGAGAACAGTGTAAACACTTGGTGGGTAAACATTTGGGATCCTTCTAGGTATTTCTTCGGCTCTCCTGGAATTCAATTTGGATCCATTTTGGCTGATTTAGGACAATCATGTGATTTCTACTTTAGTGATTTTTTTCATTATCTTTTGATTTTATTTACTATTGATGGATGAATCACCAATTTCGTTCATTTATCTGTCTTGCATCCATAATCTAGTTTGCAAATTAGCCGTTGTTTGGTGATTTGTGGGCTGTAAAAACAAATCAGGTTGGATTTGATATCAGATCCTTGAATGGGGGCTTATCCAAGCTCCGACTTTCGTGTCGGAATGAAGTAATCCACTGTTGCACAGAGATTTACTCCCAACATTAACCAGAAACGACTCACAATAGTGGCTTGCAAAATTTGAACGACAGAACCTCATGCTATCTGATTTAAAAGAACTGAGAACATAGATTTCTATGAATTGAACATCTTTCTTATGGTTGGCAGAGACAATTTTAGCCTGGTTTTAGCATAAGCTTGATGGATCAATTGATCTACCTATCTACGTATCTACCTGCATTATGAATCGTTGTCCTTACGCCAGCAAACAAGCATGGCGACGCACCGCTTCATAATGTAAAATCTTGCCTTCTGTTCCTTTGCCAAGGTGCTGCATTTTTTGGTGAACGATGAGCTCTTTTGTGATAAGCTCCTGTCAAGAGGAGGAGAGCTCTTTGCTGAGGAGCTTCTTCTAAGATGTGGGGAAGAGCTTTTGGAAAGGAAAGGTAACTCAGAGGTAGCAGAAGAGTTCTTCAGTGAGAAACTTCTAAGAATCGATGGTGCTTTAGAAGAAGAGCCCTTCCTCGAGCAACATCGCATTGTCGAAGAGCCGTTGGCTGTGCGTTCTTTTTCCGATGGCCGCCATTCCTTGTCCAGTAAAAACTCCGGAGCATCAGCAGCAGCCATGGATAGCTAGCTAGGTTTGAATTTACTGGCGTCTCCTCTCCTTGTAGAAGTGCTCCTCGTGCTGCTTCTTATAGCGGTTTTGGGGAATCAAGAGAACCTGAACTGGTGGGCATTGGCTTCGCTGCCGGCAGCACATGCCCATGTTGTCGTTGGCGCATGGAAGCCATGACCACGTTGTTGAGGAATTGTACTGGCAAGTGTAGACTGGGACCGATAGCACGATGCCAATTGCATACAGACACCATGTGTCCTTGCAGACATATTAAGAATTATTCATGGTAAAAGGTTACTATGTCGGGGGCATCTTATCAAATTGGATATAATTTATGAGTCAGAATGTTAAACAATTAATTAAAATTGTGTGTAATATGTGAATTTTGTTTAGATGAGACTGATAAAATTAATAAACTGAGTTTTATTAACAAATTAAAGGACAAATAATTATATTTTTAAATATTTAGAATCTGTATTTATATAAGATAAGATGATAAAAAAATATTTAAGGTGCATTGTGTTTCTCCAATTAGCCTAGCATAGTATCTAAAAAGTTATATTAAAAAAATATCTTTTAATTATTCTTATTATTGCACTGCTAATAATATAATATATTATCTATTAATTGATATTAACAAATTTATATAAAATAAATAAATAAATAAAAATTATTTTATGGTATTTTAAAAATAGATAAAATATATTTTTAAAATATCTATGTTATATGAGTATGCCTTTTTTTTTTTTTGGATTGGTTTTTGCGGTATTATGTAGTTGGTTTTCTTGGGTTTTTTGGAATATCATTTTAAAATTATTTAACAAAAAGTAATAGTTTTAATTATTTATCAAAAGAGATATATTTTATCAATAATAATATTATTTATAAACCTAATTATATAGTTAGTTATACTAAAATTATTATTTTTAATATAAAAAAAGAATAAAAAATAAAAATAAAAATAAAATTTATATTTACTTTTAACAATGTTAATATAATTAAATATATAAATACTATTTTTTATTAATTATAAAAGAGGGAAAGAACTGAACACGCGCAAGGGGAGACATCATGTGTGTGTTGTGCAGATTTTGATTGTTTTTGAGATAGTTGGTTTAACACTTTTTCCCATTTTTTGGCAGCATAAATTTATTTATTATATTTAATATATTTATAGTTAATGTTGGCAAACTTATACTGTGGATTATATTGTTGAAATTTATTTATTCATATTAAAATTTTCTTATATAAAAAAAAAGTAATAATAAAAAATATGTATGCATTTAAAAATGTGTTAGTCAATAAATTTTCAAACAGGAAATTATTTATTAATCTAAATTTAAAATTAAAAATTAATTTTCAAATGTAATTATGAAAAATATTAAAATCTAATAATTAAAAATATGTTTTTAGAGAGGCTTTTCAATTACATTCGAATAATATAACATTCATTCATCTATCTATTTTTATATTAATTTTTAATATAAATTAATAGATAGGACACCACGTCAACTAAGGATATCTCAAATGCAGCAACTCATTCATTACAATCCATCTAACAAGGTGAATTCATCCTTACCTTTGCAGAAGGAAGGAGTCTAGACGTGATCGGCGCACATCTGGAGAGGTTTTTTCCACAAGGTCAAGTATCAGTTCAATCTGAAATGCATCAAAAGCATCACTCGGGGAATCATTTCATACTCTGCAAATCTTAGCACGACAATTTTCAGGGGACGATGATGTCAGAAAAGTGATGCTAATTAAACAGGAAGAGCTTGTGCCAATTATTAGGGAAGAAAAGAGAAGGGAGAGTGAAGTGGGTCAAGCTTTGAGGACAACCTGCAGGTTTGCTCCACAAGCTTAGGAAGATGGTTCATAATATTGAACCAAACTGGCTCTGCCCATTCATTGATGGCTGAGCTAGGAACGAAACTATCTTAAATTGGGCATTAGCATATTTCTTCAATAGGCGGCGGCTCACAGACAACAATGTCTTGACGTCCACCGATCCATAAAGCTGGCCCCATATGAATTGATAAATGGATGCCATGTCACATTTGCTGAGGGCATTCCAAAAACATTTCTCTTATCCGAGTGGAGATTTCTGCGAGCAATCTCCCTCTACCTACAACATTTTTGCATTACCGTAGAGGATTTGCATTCATATTTTGACAGAAAAGGCTACTAAGATGTAGGAAAATATTTGCTAACAAATTTTGTTTTCGTGCTTTTTCAATGTTTGGCATCAAGTGGACGGCAGCGTGAGATGAAGATGGAATCCAATGCGGTCCTTTCCCTGGGGAGCTGCTATGATCTTTCCAAATGGAGAGATTTTTGTATTCATCTAATAGTCAGGATTAAAAATTATACAGATAAATGATGAAGATTGTATTAAATTATTTAAATAAATATTTTATCTCCATCATTCATTCACTTAACTTCTAATTCTTACTATTGGATATGAAAGTCTTCCTACTTAGAGGACCATCACATCTCTCCTTTCCATGTTCCCAAAGGGGGTGCGCCCATCAGGTGTACAGAATGAACCAAAAGACAATCAAAACAAATACGTAGGAGCTTTGAATGCAAGCTTATGCTGTGTATGATTTGAAAAATAAGAAATCTTAAGAACACTGTAAGAAGCCAATTTTGTGTTTATGTATGATTTGAAGTCTAGTTTTGGAGGGAACAGAAACAAGGGCAGATTGCTCTAGTTTTGGGTTTTGTTCTTCCATGGATGCTGAAAGGGAAATTTTTGGTTTTGGTTATGTGGGCTTGGCTTCCTAATTGTTAGAGGATCTTTGAATGACAAATGTTGCTGTAACATCTTTTATACAAGGCAGCTGAAATGTTCATACGGAAAAAAAAAAAAAAGGAACAAAAAGAAATTCACGTGGTTGCTTTGAATCTCATAACTAGAATGAATAATTCCCTCCTCTTCCTTCTCTCTCTTTGTACTATAAGAAAAGTCTCGGAAGAAGATTGCAAATTGGCATTTTCTTGGTGTCATTCCAAAATTTTGTGATTTTCAAAGGTAAACAAGATGTGGTCATATCACATAGCCAAACAAGAACAAAATTCAAACTAACACAGCAGGTAAGATTATTCTACTGTAAGTTGTATGTTGCAATTGCAAATTGCCAAAGAGTCATCATGCGACACAAGGTTAAGACTGCATATCTTTAAGGATCTCCAACTGGTAAATGCAGAAGGCTTGCACCTGCACCAACCCTTTTGTCTTGCACAAAAGCTCAAGAAATTCTCATAAACATAAGCTGTACAAACACAACCTATGCTACAAAGTAGTCTTAATCACGTTACAAAATGATGTATTATATAGCAAGTTCAAATCAATTGTTTTTGTTCCCTAACATCTTCCTGTGTTAACAGAACTAGTTTCACAGTTTTCCACAGAGTAACAAAAGGCAACTACCATTGATATGTAAATGGAATTCAACCTACATTATGATATTCTAGAAGGCATGATACCCGACAATGGTAATGTATGACACCTTCTAAATTGAGTTATTTTAGTCTGACAAAGTGATGTCATCCTCTAATAACAATGCGTAAGATAGACAACTGCAGAATTCCTATAGCACTTACCATCAACTGCCACAAAATCGACAAGATGAAATTGTGATCATAGGACTGGTTACGACATGATCGTTAGGACATGGTGCACAAAGATGTGGCTGTTGCTAAATTGCTTCCTCATCTAGCATTATCTGCAATACTTGGCAATGACAGCTCTGCTCTAGAAGATTCGGTTAGATTAAACAGGAGATAAAATATCTTCAAACAGATATTGGCTTCTTAAGAGGTTAAAAAGATTAGCCTTTGATATACTGAAAGTGTATTTTGGAGCTTCTCCACAACTTCCAAGAAGTTGAAACAAAAAACAGGTTAAACAATGTAAGTTTCACTCCTAAAAAGCTCTACTGGACCATAAATTCTGCAAAAATAACTTCAGCTGGGCCAAATGTGACCTAATTTATCTTGATTATAACTACTATCTCTTAGAATTTCTACAAATGTGCGCCATAACTAACTATGCTTTGCTTTAGTGTTGTCATGCTTAATATTTGAGGGACAGGTTCTAAAGTGACATCCATAGCTAATAAAAGGACTCAATATTGTCCACAGATGCTGAATACAGAGAACCTCCGAAGCACCCATCAAGCCCAAAGTGGTGTCCAAATAATATCATATGTTTGACTTGTGAAAATATTACTAAGGCATCTCCAGCAGAGTTTGTGGTCAATCCATTTAAAATTACACCAGCAGCAATCTGCAATTGATTTCACTATCAGCCAAAGACAGCAGCTTAAGAAGTTGATTATACTCTCAGAGGATGTTATTCTAAATCAGGTGGAATTGAGGAAGAAACTTCAAATATTTGACTTCACCTAGAAGCATTGAAGGCCTTATTGTAGTTATTGTTACTTTTGTTTTAGCTTCTTAATAAAATATACCTTTCAGCTAAATCTTTCCTAATATATCATTGAACAATCGCAGCTTTCTCAGTTTTTTTACACCAAATTCCGTCAAACACAACAAATCAAATACTTTCAGTTCTAGAAAATACAGGTCATGGTCACCAATAAATATAAGAATGATGATCATGTATGAAAAGGAGGGAGTTGAGTGCCCCTTTTCTTTTATTTCTCAAAGATTTAACTATATCTTGCCCTGCAAACCCCTCAGTGAAGACAGGAAAATCGAATCATAGCCAAAATATTAGAGATCCAAACATTGAACGGCAAGTTTGTGCTCATCCAAACTATGATTAAACAAAATTAAAACAATACAATGGGTTGAAGAATATGACAAATTAGATAAAATGACAAATATGTTACAAACTAGGTCAATGACTTAAATAATAGATGCAAAAATGCAAGCAGGTAAAGCAAATTAGAACTCTATATCATGTTTCAATTGCTCAGTAGTTGAGTTCTACAAAAGCCACGCTGTAACACCAAGACATTCCAAACTAATAAACAAAAGGAATAAATTTGAACCTAACTTTACTCATGTACTCCATATATCTCTCCCCAAATGTGTCTAGCATCAGGGCTTCCTCCAAGTTGGTCTTCTGATGGTAATAGATAACGCAAACCAGGACCATGAATAGAGAGCTGATAGGGGCCCGAAGTGCGACAGAGTAAGTGAAAAACAAAAGCATAGTAGATGCATAAACGGGATGACGAACCCATCTATATGGTCCATACTGAACAACAGCGGTAGGCACCACCACCTTTTCCGAGTATTTTGCCAGATAAAATGTCGCTTTATACTGCATAAAAAGGGTAATCATGATCAATGCCCAAATCCCCAAGTTGCTCCACCCACCGGGTATCCGATGCAATTCAGGGCCCTCGAATGCTGCAAGCCAATGTCCAAGCATAACTCCAGCGCAAAACAAAATGCGATACCACTTAGGCACACTGAAGTCCCATTTCGGGTCATGTGGCCGAGGATAATAATCGCCATATAGCCGTTTTCGAACACTGACATTGAAGAAGAAGAAATAGTGATAGACAAAGAAGAACACGTAAGGCCATCCCTCTAGAAAACCATTGAAGTGTGCAGGTGGAACAAGAGTAAGCCAAGTGAATGCGGATGTAACGACCGCTAGTTGTTCGATAACATTTGCTTCGCCACGCAGATGCTTGCTAAAACAATAAATTCCATAAACTGCAAGAGCCAGTGCCACAAACCATGGCCAGAACAGCCAAGTCCAACTAAGGTACATCCAGAAAAAGGGGTTAAACAGCAAATTGACGGTCCATTTTGCAGCTGCAATGGCAATTGCAATAACCCCAGACCACTTACAGATATCAATCGGAGTTAACTGGGAGAGAGTCGTTTTCACTGATTCAAATGGGAAACTTCCCAATGTTTTAAGTATTGGGTTTTGAGAATTCAAAGTTGTGTTGTCGGAGTATGAGCATTTGATGGGTTGGAGCAAACGGGTTCGTCTAAAATTTGGAGAAGATGATGCCAAAGACGAGAAACTTGGGGTATCCAATGACCTGATTGAGAGAGGCGACGTGTTGTTGGGAAGAGAAGTATTGGGATGTAGTTTGACTTCAAGGTGTTTGTCCAAATGCCTAAGCGAAACTCTATTACTACCTGCTAGGATGGAACCCCGTCGGTGTCCGTTACGGCAGAGATGATCTGACGGGACAGCCATTGTGCCGAGGGAAAGAGATAGAGATGCGGGATCCATTGTGAGGGAAAGAGAAAGAGGTATAGCGTGCAGGGTTTTCTTTCGACGGCATAAAAATGAAGGATGAACAGAGAAAACAAGCACCAGCAACAGCAACTTGAGCTTGCGATAACAGCACGGGCCACGGGCTTATCTAGCAAACTTTTTACGGGGTGACGTGGCAAGAGCTTTGTATTATATAATTTAAAATATTGACAGACTTCGTACAAAAATTATATTATACAAAATAAATATTAAAAATCCAGAGCTATGGAAAAGGAATACAATTAAATAATTTTTTTTAGATACTAATATGTCCCTACTATTTGAGTTATGATACGAATTAAGAAGTCACTCAATTATTTATTATTGATCAAATTTGAACGGGTTCGATTTTTATCTCTATTAATTTAAAACTTGCGCATTATAAATTATAAACAATATGTCATTGAATTAGCGAAATTTATTTTTTAATTTATTCTCTGTCGTTTAAAGTAAAAATCCTTTCAGAAAAATAGAAAGATATAAGAATGGTGTGAAAAAAATATAAAGTTGAATGTATATGATAAATGTGAGATGATGCTTGCGTTCCTTTATACACCCGACGGGGGGCTTAATGAGATGGACAATTGGCCTCCGTTGGATTGCATACGGTCAGTAACTTATTAGGGTTATACTTAGTGAATAACTCACTTGGAATGTATTGGGTAAGTGGCTCATTAAGGATGGAGATGGAGAGAGCTTAGTTCTCTTTTTATGTTCTAGAAAGTTTGAGGTTTTTCTCGTTTCAAAAGGGGTTTGGAGACTCGAGTAGTGCTCTCAGATGATGCACCAAAAGGCCCCCTCTCTTTGTGATGGTGATGAGTATTTATAATACTTCATGAAAAAGGATTTGGCATCAAGGTTCGTGATAGGTGTTGCCTTTGGATTCACTAGCCGTTGAATCGTTGACGGGAGTCGCTGTTGTCAGACGTCCCTTTGCTATGGTAAGGAAGTCGAAAATGGTCCCCCAACCTAGTCGTTAGATTGTTTGGATAACAATTCCAGGCGGCATCAACATGTGCATAGTTGGACCACAGCAAGCACACGCTTTAATTGCTTTATCGGCTGCCTAGCCGAGAGTCTCCCCGATTAGATCATCTGTCTGTATTACCTGTTGGACCGTTGACGCTTGTCTCCCTTGACCCACCCATTATTTCCTGAGCCTCATCTTAGTCGCTGCAATGGCATCTAGGGTTGGGTCAAATTGATTTATCTCCATCAGGTTTCGTTCGTTACTTGTTTGGCCCCTTGTCACATTGATTGTTGGGCTTGGGATTGGGTCTGTCCATGGCACTATTGGGCCCATCAAATACATTTTGCATATTTTTGGAGACATGATAATAATCTATCTATTATTATATGGTATGTTAATATAAATTGATAGATATATTTAAATATTACATTATTTAATAATATTTTTAAAATGTTTAAATAATATCTGCTTAATTAAATAATATTTGGCCATATTTTTAATATCTAAAAAAATTAATAAGCCATTAATTTATATTTATTGCCATACCTTGGGTCTTTTTGTTGTCTCTTGTCAAGGATACAGAACATATCAAAGAAGGCTATTTAACCTACACCATATGCATTAGTAAAGACTATGAATTAGAATTTTTACTTTAGAGATTTTGAATTAGATTTTTTAAAATTTTAATCCAAATCTTACTCATTATAACCAAAACTTGATCTTAATAGTATGGGATTTACTTTCCTTTTTATCATCAAACATTCAAATTAGAGTTGTATTAATCTAACTTAAATGCAAATAAGTAAAATTATAGATAAAAGACTTTTTTATAAAATGGTGTTATGTGTTTTGGGACTTTTATGAGAGAATGTTTTGTGAATGTTGGAGTTTCAGTCTTCTTTATATGTAGATTTGATCGCTATAGGACTTATATCTGAACAAGTACTTTTAAAATACTTAAAGTGGGAGGAGATACTTAGGAAAGCTAATTATCATTTCAATTACTAAATTGTTGAAATATGAGATGGTCTTCATGTATTCATGAACTTTTGTAAAAGCTTTGACCTTTATGTTTTTAATAATCAAGGAGAATCGTTAGTAGATAACCATCATAGTTTAATAATTTTGAATAGCTAAGCAATTTTATTGTACATTAATTTGATCTTTCTGATTGATATTATTAAATAATTAAATTATATCACGTATCATTAATTATAGAATCTAAATAATTATTTTAAAATATTGTGGATTTATTAAATTCTTCTAAATAATTTTGCTACATATATAACTTCTTAAACTTTTTATTTTGACTGTGGCTGACATGATGTATTAACTAGCTTTGGCCTATCTGATTATGATTAATAAGTGTTGATTGTCACTTTTACCTAGACTCATAAAGTTGTGTATTGATAGGATGGCAATATTGAGTTTTTTTGTTTAGTTTATATCTTTTTTGATAATATAATCTAACAGTAAGACAGCTAAGATGGTTTAATAGTTCGACAATATAACTACTCAGTCACTCCACTTTACAAATTAGTACCTTAGCAACTTGGCAACTTGGAGCATGTCAATATGGCCACTCTGATGTCCTCGTGGATTTATAATATCCTAACATATTAAGTCTTTAATTTTAATATTTATTAATAAATTTATCATACACTGTATTATTTTAAACCAATATTTAAGATTTTTTTTTCCAATGTGAAACATGTGACTTGTTATGTTGAGTTGGCTTTAAGCTTATTCTTTATAAATGGGTTATTATATTTGTGTACATATGGTACAGGTAAATTTTATTATTATAATGTATGGATTCTAGGTGATTAATTTAATTAAATTAAAGAATTGTCTAGTATAATTGAGATTTCAAACTAGCCTAAATTAGTTTGATTTACGTTTAATCTATACCTAATCCATATATAAGCTTATTTAGGTAGAATTTTTGTACTTAAAGTGCGATCAAGTAGTGTGCGTGTATATTTAAGATAGAATGTTAGTATTTAATATATATTTGAAGGACGCCTGTGTGTGTTGCAAATTATACTTTTACACTTGATCGACATATAACCAGCATACATGTATTAATTTTTTATAAATAGGCTATTTGTTTAATTTTAGAACCATTTTACTAAAATTCTAAAAAATAAAATAGAAAGAAAAGAAGAAGAGAAAAAGAAATAAATGAGGATTTAAGGTGAAATTAATAATCTTTTACTAGAAATCACATAAAAGTAAGTATATTTAAATTTATTATTATTATTATTTATTTTTAAATTTTTTAAATATTTTTTATTCTAAATACTTATTAATATCTTAATTTTATATTTAAACTATTTTAAACCTTGCAAGCATCGAATCCCACTTTCTTTTCATGAATTTTTATAATCCATACAATTATTTTGAGTGCTGAAATTTTACAATCTTATCCTTGTGTATCTTTAATCCTCTATTTAATATTTTTATATTTTTTTAAATTTAAAATATATACTTTTATATATCTTGAGTTAGCACATAATTATTCCTACCTATTTATAATTAAGAAAAATGACTTGAACTATGCTAATTTCTTATAATTTTTTAGTAATAGTTTTGGTATATTTATAAATAATACAATGTAGTTCCTATATAATTTTAAATTATATATTAAAGTTTTTCATATTCATGGTTTTTACTATATATTATATATTTAAAAAATATAAAAGATTCTATATGAATTTTAATAAAGAAAGTGCTCTTTTTAATATGAAAAAAATTAAGAAATATTTATATTTGACTAGAGTTTTTAGTTTGGTTAAGTACAAAATTTTATATAAAATTGATAGAATATATTTGAATATATTCTAATATACTATTAATAAATTAAAGATCGAACGTATCATATTCGGGTTAAAAAAATGGTATTTGGCTCTGACTATAGGAATTATATGTAGATGACCTACCTACGATTATAAATAATAATGCATGACCTTTAATAATATAAAAATAATCATAATCTAAATTTTAATATTCATTATTTGTTGCTAAATTTATCACCAATCATTGGTTATTTTTTTATGTTAGTATGATTTCAGTATAATTTATATATTTATACAGTTTAATATTTTGGCTATGAATATACGAATAGTGGCATGTTTTATGTGTTAGTACAGATTTTATATAATTGATTATTAGTATTAGCATTTTAGACTTTAATTATATCATAATTTTAATATGTTTCATATATATATATATATGTTTTGTTGAGCGATTGACTTACTATTACTGTTGTTTTACTAACATTCCAAATTAACAAATTTGGATCTATTTGTTTGATTTGAATAGAGGATGTTTGAAGATTTGGTTAGTTTTAATTGTACTTGAATACGAATTTGATTTATTTTATAATTATTATATATTTTAGTTTATATTGTGTCAGATTGATATTGATGAGAATAATATTGTAATAGTTTAAACAATATTTTTTTAGTTGAATTTATAGTTTTAATATTCAAAAATTAATATAGATACTTTTTTTCTTATGAATAATTTAATATCAAATAATTATCAATATTTAAAACTATTTTCGAGTATGATATTTGGGTTTTATAGTTTAATTTTTATATTATGTTGGGCCATTTAACAATATTTGATTTATAAGTTTATGCTATGGTATTTATTTTAGATTTTTAAGTCGATGGAATTACTAATTAATTTTTTGAGTTTTAAAGATAATATAAATTTAATTTAAGTTAATTATAAATTAAAAAATTAATAAAATCGATTTTAGAATTACAGATGTGATAATTTTTTTTTTGTACCCGAGTTCCCGATTCTATAGATAATTAATGATTTGTCTAATTTATTATTTTGTATACTTTAACAATCTATTTTAAAATAAATAATTATAATTTAATAAATAATTTTTTTATATTTTTAAAAATAATTAAATAATAATTATTCATTTAAATATTAATGACTCAAATTAGGAGAAAAATATGTTCAATCTCTTTAAGAGATGGAGCCTCCCTGAAAGGACCCCATTTGATTTTCCTCTCACTTATTTGATTATAAAAATTTAAAGGGTAAAGTTTAAATTTTAATTTCTTAAAAAATACTCATTCTTTTATGAAAATAGTCTTTGGCTCAATATTTAATAGGTATTAATATTTAAAAATAAAAAATAAAAAATAACTATCTTTATCACGATATCTAATTTGGACATAAAAATCCAAATCATATAATTAATTTAATAAAATAATCATACTTAGACATGAAAATAAAATCAAAATATTTGAAAATTTATGAAAATATTGTAAAATAAAATTATGGCTAACTAATGAGAAATAGGAAGCTCCAATTCGAGTCCTTTGCTCCTTGCTTAAAAAGAAAGAGTTTTTTTTTTTTTTTTGGGATAACATGAAGAAAATATTTTTAAAATAATTATATTTAAATAAATCATATATAATAATATAAAAAAATTATCTATGATTAATTTTTTTAAAATTTAAATGTGCTTAGTAATAGTAAAAATTTGATTTGATTTGATGCATATAAGCTATTAAATAACAATTACATTAATCATAAGATTTTAATAAAATTTAAGTATAGATTAAATCTCATTATCGTGGGTGATTCAAAATTTTCTTTCATTGGTACTTCGTTTAGAAATTGGGCTCTCGGAGTCTCTATTATGTTTTACGATAGAAATAATTTTTATCTGTTATAAGCTATTATATGAGAAAATAAAGATCACAAATTTATATATTTAAAAAAATAAAAAAATATGAATAGTTATATTATTATTGAAAGAGGTTTATATATTTTTAAAAAATAAAAAATATTGATAAATAATTATATTTTTTACATTTATTTTTATGATATAAATTAATGGATATTATTATCCGAATAACTGGTAATCACCCATGGGATAAATTATAGAAATTTTTGATAATTTCTACGGTTCATTTTTGAAAGAACCGTATCATAACCAACAGGAGTTAAAATAACTAAACATACTTATCCGGAGAAGTTAAACTTATCCGAAGAAGTTACAAAACTGAAAGGAGGCCCTATATAAAGAGAAGGTAATCCTCCAAGAATGGGGGCCCTAAAACTCTCTCTGTGAAAATTACTATCTGAAATAAATACATATTCTATTTTTTATTATTCAAAAAAGGTCATGACCGATTTGAAGGCGTCGGGAGCTTTGGGGATTTATTTATTTCACTTTTCACCATCTTTGTTTTCTTTTGTGTTGTCTGTCTTGAGTTAAAAAGACGGAGAAAGAAAAATCGTCTCCATCCAACTCCGGATGCAGATCATCCGCAACATAAATATTATAATATTTAACTATTAATATGTTTTTTTAAATTTTTTTTAAAAATATAAACCAAATCCTTAATATCAACAACCATCGCACGTCGGTCGCCCCCGGAATCCCTCGTAAACCAAAAGCGTGCGTAAGAAGAAAAGTTGACGGAAAGAAAAATCCGTGTTCATGGTTCTTCCGCAAATGACAGCAAGAGAATCTCACCATCGCAACGCCAGTACAAAAGACGATACACGTTCATAATATTGTTAGCTTTATCATTTATGTGTCATATTTCTTTCTACAATGATTTTTTCAAGGATTAGTCGTTCCCTTTCCCGTTCATCTCGAGCTAGGGTAAGCACCGATTGTTTTAACTGATTGTTATCCAAGTCCTATTTATTGCATCAAATGGTGGAAATTTGTTTTTTGAAGCTCTTTGAGTTGTTTTTGATTGGCAACATTTTTGCTTTGTTTTGTGAGTTTACAGGGTGTTATCAATGGTTGTCAACAAGGGAGGTCGGTGTTGGTAAACCAAGGTCTACTGCGAGATTCTTATGGTAGTGAATATGTTTTTCTGTCGGACGTGAAGATAGGGTTTTTGAGGAGTTATTTAGCTTCAGTTGGTCATCACAGGAAAGTTTATGTATCGGATTTAAACTATGTGCTCGCAAACCCTAAAATTCGGAGGTTTTTCTCCGATGAAGCTCCGAAGAAAAGAAGTAAGCTTTTGTTAGAATTTTTTTTCCCTTTCTAGAGCCTCTTTTGCCTTTTGTTTTCATTTTTAAATTTAGGTATTAAAACTTTTTGTTCATTCGCAGACTATGAGAACTTTTATCCCAAGGAAAAGAAGGAAATTCCGAAGGCAAATGAGCAGAAATCTGAGTCGAAAGGTTAGTGGTTTGTCTTTTGATATAATGATGATTTTGTTTTGCTTTTGATTGGACTACAATGAATTGTGAACTAGGAAGGTTGCATTTAGAGGTTCAATAATTGAGAGAAAATCTAAGAAAGTTGGATGATTAAACCACATATATTCAGCTGGTTTAAATTATCTAGTTTAGCATGTATTGGTTTAAATTGTCTAGTTGAGGTTGTATTGGTTTGAATTATATGGATGACTATATCACATATTTATCAGTTTGTATCTTGCTATGTGGAGTACTGATTGATTTCTACAAGCAGAATATCCTCCTTTAATCCTTATATATCAGTGAAGCAAAATTGCATTTACTACCATTCACTTCTAGCTGTCCTATACCAAAATTCTGGACTGGACAATCTGATAGACAGTTTAAGATCAAGGGTAGGCGAGTAGTAGGGTACTCACTTGTGCAGACTGATGGCTGTAGTTTGATACTCTTCCATGACTCCAACCGCCCCCTACCCATTCTTACCATTTACCAATCCAATAGAAAAGCGATAAAGGCCTTCTAGTGTGCTGAACATGCATGGATGCTGGAATATGATTCAAGCAACCAAATAAGCTTCCTAATCCTAAAATATCTTCCTGGCTCATCAAGGTTCTATTCCTATCTCATTGAGGCACATTTTTGCCCTAGGGAGTTGCTGTAAGGAGTCTCTGTTCAAGGGCTAGTTTTAGACCAATAATAATGTGCCTTCAATCACATGGAAGTGAATGTTGCTGGGCATGCCAACTTTTCCTTAAGAGTACCTCTGCAACCTTCTGTCCTGTCAGTTAGCGATCCACAGTAGTATTTAGATAATCAATAGATTCAATACATTTCAGGTAGGTGAAGGTATTCACTGGCATGCATTCCACTTTTTACCAGGAAATAATGTTGTTTTTTTTTTATCCTTATGTACAATTTTTCTATCATCTGCAGTTTGCGTAATTACTTTGATCTTTACTTTACTCTTAAGGATCTCTCGACACTAAAATATGGGCATGACACTTGGATACTTCAATCAACTGGGAAAAACCTATGAAATTTTGGGAATAGACAAGTCACACACCTTGGCACACCAACTTCTGTATTCATACGTGTGCCCAGGTAATGTAGGCTCTGTCTTCTTCTGATTGAATCAAGATTAAGATTAACTTGATCTTCATCTTAAATTTGATTGAGAGGTGATAGTTCTTTTTTTCTTTTTTTTGGGGGGGGGGGGGAAGAGTTCAATGATATAATTATAAAATCCTCTTGCTTTTAGTATTTTCTGCTGTCCTCTTTCCTGCTATTACATAGCCATTGAAGCTGGTTTTCCCATGGCATGTACATTTTGCTGCCCCCTAGAATGCATTCATTGAGACCTCAATCAGAATTACTCCACACCTAGTGGTTGTTACCTTTCCGAACCGAGATTTGGCTACTTTTCAGATTCTTCTATGTATATATTTGTGTCAGTGCATTTAACACAAAGGTTGTCACCCTTTATACTATTAGACTGAAGTTGTTTCAGGGTGGTTGCTTTGATCCCTAGCAGAATGTATCTTGATGTCCATACCTTTCTCCCTTTTGGCAACAAACTAAGTCACACAATAACTTTGCCTATTATCCATGTCCAAGGTAGAATATAAAAAGAAGCATTGCATAGCCTTTCAATCTTGATCTTTATGGATGTATTGGATTTTAAGATCTGTTCGCTGACGTAAATAATTGAATGATGCCTTTTTTCTCATTACAGTGCTAGCTTAGGACTTTACCTTGTCTGTCTGACTTGTAACTATGTGATGATCCTTAGATACTTGATGGGCAACTTCCTTGCCTCATGAATCTGCATTCTTGTATAATTCATTGCTAAATCTGCCTTAAAGCAAAGCCACGTAGCTCTTGGGTAACATCAGCAGGCATCCCTGACATTAATTCTATGTTTGGAGCATCCTTTAATCATGCTGATAGAAGTTTTTTGTACAGAATATGAGCAGGTCATTGGCAAAGCCTAAACAAAAGAGCTTCAAGTTAAATTGACATAACACCTTTGCTGTTCATCTGGAAAAAAATGTGAGAGAATCTGTAGTTTTTTAGGAGGCATTAACACAGGACTGTGATACTGACAAAAAATGCTGAGCTGCATAAGTTACACTAGCTATATAGACCATGACATTATCAGTAAAGGGTAGATGTGTGAGCCTCAACTTTTTAAGTTTTAGGATTTGGGGTGCACTAAGTTTCAATCTTTGGACATAGCTTGTGGTCTTTTTATGATAATATTCTGCAGGTTGAGTTGGGGGATCTTGGGACAATGGTACAATGCATGGATTGGGACCTATTATCATGACCTTTAAATTGCAACTTACCAGCCAATAAATGCTTCTGAAAGCCCTTAAGTATCTAGCTCTCTCCTGGAAACTATTGAACTTTCATCAAGTTAGTTTTATGCAGGCCTATGTTACACTACTTTTTTGTGAGATTCTGCCTATGTCACTTATGATCTTATTGGCAATTGTTTTCTCTTTGAGGGAGATTTATTCATTTTCATTCACCGGGTCAGCCACTAGTCTTATATGTTTTGGCTATAACTTTATTATGCATTTGTGTTATAAATATCTTCAATATTGACATCCATTTATTATTTGTGTCATAAAAGAGAGAAGAACGACATGAATGCATTTACAAAAATGAATTCCATGAGCCTAGTATCAGAGACTTGGGTTTTATACCTTTGGGGCTAAGGTTTTTGAGCTTGTATACACCTCTCTTAATACTCATCTTGGTTTGAAGAAACCTCAGACACCTTTGTGACCTTTCCTTTGATAGTAGCCCATGAAAGCAGTTATAAAATTACTGGCCCAGTGGACTTTTCCTCCGAGATTTGTTCCCCATGCTGGGGAGTGGAGAAATGGGGGCTAACTATTAGTTCTGCACTTAATGTACTTCTGTTGGTTTGAATAGCAGTTACTGCTGGACAATGCTTTAGGTGGATTAGTGAGTAAAATTTAAATCATTATTACCAACTGATTTGATGAAGATAGAGTGCAAAGAAACAACTGAAAGAGGAATATTAATGAATGAAAGATGTAGCAGGCCTATCACAAGTTGGCGGATGTCTATACTGAGGGAAACTAGGTAGCCCACTTGGTGTCACGGCCCAAATTTTCATAGCAACCAACTGTGCGGTGCGTCCGTTGGTTCCCGTGGGAATGGACGCTAGCCAAGTTAAACCACAAGGACTATAAAGTGCTCGCAGTTGGTCTCGGAACGCAATATGGAAACTTATGTTGGCGTCGAGTTCGTAGTATACAAGTCGTTAGTGAAAGTGTGAAAATACAAGTAAGCAATCAATAGTAATAAGGTAACAATCAGATATGGAAGAAGATTTTAAAAATTCATTCCCCTATATAGAGATATTTGGATTTTTTGGCTTTTGACACTAGTATACATTGGGATGTCTCAACTTTTACGATAGGGTTTTTAATTTTTTTACAATACTAAAATTCACACTAAATTCAACTAAATTTCGAGAAAAAGGCAAGGATGCGAGAAAAATTATTTAAAAATTACATGGATCGGTTTGGATTCTAACATCCTCCTCCTTTTGAACTGTTGACGTCCTTGTTGACTTGATCTACAAGATGGCTTTGGCCTCTTACTTCTTCAGTCTCATATCTTCAACAGATTCTCAACTTGTTTCTCCTGTTGGTCTTCCCTTTCACTTTACGAGCATTTTGTTCTTCTTGTTACCTTCTGTTTAGTAATGACCTCTTCAACTTCTGATGCTGGTGGTGGCTTGATCTAAATGTTGGAGCACTATGATTGGTTGCATGAAGGTCTTCCATGTCAGAATAATATGGCTTTAAACAGCTCACATGGAAGACGAAGTGGACCTTCATCCATTTTGGAGGATCTATCTTGTAAGATGCCATCCCCACATGAGCAATGATCTAGATAGGCCCTTCATATTTTCGCAGGAGGTGCTTTTCTTGTCCTTTGAGAAGCTGCATTTGCTCTTGGAGAAACTTCACCAACACAAGATCTCCTACCTTGAATTGTACATGCCGCCTATTTTGATCTGTCCATTTCTTCATTCAACAAGATGCTTTCTCTAGGTAGGTTTTGGCAATCTCCGTGTTCTGCTTCCACTCCCTTGCAAAGTTGTAAGCACGAGGACACTTTTCTTTGTATGGCTCAATCATGGTGTGTAGAAAAAGTAGCTGTTGACCTATTATAATTTCAAAAGGACTCTGGTTATCAGTCTTCATAAACTTAGAATCGAGCAAATAATGTCTTCATGTCCTTAGACGGTGAACAATTGCTAATAACTCCTTCTCTTGGGCTGTATAACGTCGTTCGGCCTCATTTAATTTTCGGCTTTTATAAGCTACCAGATGGCCTTTCTGCAATATGACCCCTCTGAGAGCAAAGTCTGATGCATCCGCCTGCACCTCGAAGTGCTTGGTCACATTTGAAATGGCTAGTACCGGCTCCTTCACTATTGCGCCCTTGAGCTCCTCAAAAACTTGTTGGCATGCTTTCGTCCACTCCCACTTTTTGTTCTTCTTGAATAAGTCTGTTAAGGGTGCCGCTTTCCTTGAATACCTTTCTATGAATCATCGGTAATAGTTTGTAAGGCCAATGACTGAGTGCAACTCGCTTACACTTAATGGGACTTGCCAATCTGAGATAGCTTGCACTTTCTTTGTATCCATCCTGATCTGACCTTGCCTCATGATGTATCCTAGGAAGCTGATCTCTTCTTGAGTGAATGAGCACTTCTTGCGCTTCACAAAGAGATGATTTTCCCTTAACTTCTGGGACACTATCTTTAGATGTTTCATGTGATCCTCTTGGCATGAGCTGTATACTATAATGTTATCTAAGTAGACCACCACAAATTTGTCCAAGTATTTGTGAAATACCTGGTTCATCAATGTGCAAAAGGTGGCTAGGGCGTTGGTTAAATTGAAGGGCATTACGAGCCATTCGAAACTCTATATCTGGTTACGCACTTGGTTTTTGGCTCGTCTCCCTTTGAGATTCTAACTTGGTGATAACCTGACCTCAAGTTGAGCTTTGTAAAATACCGTGCGTTACTTAACCGATCAAACAAGTCAACGATCAAAGGAATCGGATAGTGGTTTTTTATCGTTACCTTATTCAGGGTTCTTTAATCAATATAAAGACGTAAACTCTCATCTTGCTTTTTTTTGAAATAGCACAGGGGCCCCATAAGGTGCTTTCGAGGGGCGAATGAACCCTAAGGTAATTGGCCCATCGTGTTGTTTTCGTAACTCTAATAGCTCTGGAGGTGCCATTCGGTATGCTCCTTGCGCAAGGTGGCTTTGCCCCGATATAAGTTCGATCTAATGATCCATTGCTCTTTGGGGTGGAAGCACTTTGGGCAACTTTGTTGGCATCACCTCTTCAATTTCCAATAAAAGTGGCTGACTTCTGTTGGTAAAAGTCCAACCATGACGTCTTCATCCACCGACAAAGCTGTGAGGAAGTTAGACTCGCCTTTCTTCAGACCCATCTTGAGTTGAATTGCAAACAATTACCTTGTCCCTATCCTTCTGTTGAGTTCTTTCGGCCTTTTGGAGACATTCATTAGACACAAACTCTTGCCCATAAGGAGCACCGAGTTTAAGGCATTAGCACTCCCCTAGTTGCTTTAAGGAAGTCTATTCCCAAGATCTAGTCAAAGTCATCCATTGGTGCTGTCGTGAAATTCAGCTTCTTTCTGCACTCTTTAAGTTGTACTAGCACCGACTTGGCAATATCAAGGGTGGGCTTTACCTTTGAGTTCACAGTATTCATACTGCCGTCGTCTTTTCCCAACCGTAACCCTAGTCAATTTGCTTCGATTTCAGCCACAAAATTGTGAGTAGTGCCTGTGTCTACCATGGCGCGAGCACTCCTTTTGTTCACTTGCAGTTCCACATACATTAGATCTGTGGATTTAGTAGATGCTTGGGCGTGCTTTTCTATGGCTTATAAGAGGTGGACTGCGCCCATGCGAACTTGGTTCCCATCGTTCTCATTGTCTCCTAACTTTGGTGGATCACCTTTCCTTTGTAGCACACTCAGAGTTCTTTTGTGTGGGCATTGCGCCACTTTATGTGGCCCATCACACAGGAAGCATCCACCAGAAGACGCCTTCTTGCTAGTTGATGTACTAATGCTTCCTTTGGAGCTCTGGGAGTACATCGGCGACGAATTCTTTCGAAAGCTACTTCCCCCACTCTTTGCCTTGGACTCCGACTTGTTGACACTCGATGTACTCTGCACAAGCTTCTTCGAGGGATTATCGTCGCTCTCTTGATTTCAGTTGCCCCTCTCAATAGCATAGTTAACAAGTTTTTTAACTGTGTTCTTGGTGGAAGTCAGGTCTTGCACTTGTTATCTAAACAGTTCCATTTGAGCCCATGGCTGCAGGTTATCAATGAAATGGAATAGACAATCCTTATTAGACATGTCTTTAATGTCTAACATGCATGCCGAGAAAGTTTTAACATAATCTCTAATAGTCCCCGTGTGCTTAATCTGTTTGAGTTTCCTTTGTGCCGTGAACTTAGTATTCTTAAGGTAGAATTGTGCCATCAATTCTCTTTTGAGGTCTTCTCACGAGTCAATGTTTAATCTTCTCTGGGCCATTTCCTCATATTTGGTACTTCACCATAGCTTTGTATCGTCGGTCAAGTATATGGTAGCTATGGAAACCTTTGCCTCATTAGAGTCCATTTTCACGGCTCTAAAGTACTGCTCCAGGTCGAAGATGAAATTGTCAAGCTCTTTTAAATCTTCACACCACCATATAAGTGAGGCTTTGGGGGCTTAACTCTGCTACCACTGAAGGCACTATCATTAGTTGCGGCAACACAAACTAAAAGGTTCACCTTTCGGTGACCTCGGGCGTTCTGGTCTTGCAACACTCTTATAGAGTCGTGAATATCATCCATTAGGTTTTTAATTACCTCTTTTAGGGCCCTTAACTGGCCGGTGAGGCTATTTGTCCACCTTTCCATCCCATCGAGGGACTCATTTCCGGCTTCGAGTTCAGACATCTATCTTTCAATGGCTTCAAGACGAGTCACTATGGTTGGATAAACCGTCGGAGTTGTTTGAGCAGCTGGTTGTGGTGTCGCTTGGGCCATTCCAATCCCACCATGTGATTTTCTGAAAATCGAGAACAGTCTTACAGCTCCTCCCGTATATCAGTCTCTGATACCAGCTATCATAGTTCAAATTTCTATAGCAGCGAACAATGAGGCCCATCTAGTTCTCGTAGGAATGGATGTTAGCCAAGTTAAATTACAAGCACTCTAAAGTGTTCAGGGTTGGTTCCGGGACGCAACATGAAAACTTATGTCGATGTCAAGTTTGGAGTACGTAAGTTGCCTATAAAAAGTGCGGAAATATAAGCAAACAATCAATAACAATAAAGTAACAATTGGATATGGAAGAATATTTCAAGAATTTTTTTTGGCCTTTGACACTAGTATACATTGGGATGCCCAAACTTTCATGATGGGATTTCTAATTTTTTTAATATTAAAATTCAAACTAAATTCACCTAAATTCCTAGAAAAATATAAGAATATGAGAAAAATTATATAAAAATTACATGGCTCGGTTCGGATTCTAATATTTGGCAGCTAGGTTATGGAATACTGGAATGAATTAAGAATTTGGATTGAGAATTGTGTACTAGGGCTGATATCCTAATCTCTGATGTACTCCACTTGGTGGCTTCTTGATGACATCTCTACCTATGTGGCTGATCCTTTGAAATAATAATTAATAAATTAGAACACTTGACACCATGTTACCAGATGACATGATTGTGATTAAAGGCGTGAGGGAGAAGGGGGACTTTATTTTGATTATAGTTTTAGGGTGTGAAATTTCCAAACATTGAAGACTAGGTGGATGATGCTTTTATTTTGAAGGAAAAAAATTGCCCTTTCAATCATTTGTTCTCAGTGCCTATGTATAAATCTGCATATTCCTCACTTGTCTTTTGCAATTTCTCAGAGGATTCACACACTAACGATCAGGGAAGTTTTCAAGAGACATTCATGAAGCATTTTCAGAGTTTGATTACACCGCTGTTAATCCTTGGTCTGTTTCTTTCAACTTTTTCATTTGGTCCTCGTGAACAGAAGCAGGTGAGAATTGTTTTACATTCACTTTAGTAATTATTTTTCTCTAATCAAAATTTCAAATCTTTGTGATACAGTGCTATAAATTTTCTTTGGATGGATGATTGACAAGCTTGTTTCGCACGCCACTATGGCGTGTTCAATCCTAAGATCTAGTTTGTAAATAATCTAAAATTAAAGATGAAAAGATTGAGGTTCCTTCCATTCATAAACTTTCTGATCATCCCTCACCCTCAGCTTCCATGACTTCAACACTTATTTCACCAAGCAAAAGGAATCAACTAGTCTCCAATGGAGGGCAAAAAAGATGTCGTAGAATTGCTGACGAAGAATTATGAATCAGGAGAGTAGATGATCAACAAACACCTCTTGCTACTTGGACAAAACACAAACTCCTATATCTCTTTAAAAATAAGAATAATTTTGCAAACCGTGTTGGAAGACTTGGGATAATTCTGTGTATATTACTTTATATACAGCAAAACATCTTGTCATCGACAAGGGTCCTCCATAACTCTTGGGTGAATAAGTCAGCTAAGACGCACTTATCACCATTTGAGAAGTTTTGACTTACAATTAGTTGAAGCTTTCTTCATGCAATCTTTATCTTCAACAACAATGAGGCTGCAGTGCTTGCTATGATGGGCTATTCAGTTCTGTAGCAGGTCTTCTTAGGTTGCTGGCTATAGACATTGCATACATGTGTAAAATCCTCTGAGCAGGGATTACACTGTTGATTGCCTGATTTTGTAGCATGCCTTTTAGAACTTGAATCAAAAGGCTGGACAACTACCTGTACAACAAGGCTAATACTGTGCATGTGTGTTTTTATCAAGTGGTTTTACAAGTTGTATTTATATCTATGGCTAGAATATCCACTTTCTTGGTTCCCATTGTTGTTAGGTGGTTAGTTGTGGTTGATTGGTTGATACATGTTTATGTAATTATGTTGGTTGATGTAACCTGGCTTGGAACTTTAGTTTAGATATAATTTCTCTAATGTTTCCGCTTCAAGTCGTGTGCCTCCTTTTTTTTTTTTTTATATAAAAGCTCTATCTGTGTGCTTCTTGATTGCTGTAGTTATCTGTGTAGCTTTACAACTGTTTCAATGATAAACTTTGTGATATTCCTTATGCAGATTAGTTTCCAGGAATTCAAAAACAAGCTTCTGGAACCAGGTTTAGTAGATCATATAGTTGTCTCTAATAAGTCAGTGGCGAAAGTGTATGTAAGGAGTTCACCTCGCAATCAGACAGATAATGATGTTGTAGAAGGGCCTGTCAGCGGTACACCTGCAAAAGGCTATTCAGGCCAGTTTAAATATTACTTTAACATTGGGAGTGTCGAATCTTTCGAAGACAAATTGGAGGAAGCTCAGGAAGCATTAGGGATAGACCCTCATGAATATGTTCCTGTAACATATGTCTCTGAAGTGGTTTGGTATCACGAATTAATGCGATTTGCACCTACTGTTCTGCTTTTAGCAACCCTCTACTACATGGGCCGGAGAATGCAAGGTGGAATAGGCATTGGCGGCGGTGGTGGAAGGGGAGCTCGAGGAATATTCAACATTGGAAAGGCTCAAATTACAAAGGTGGATAAGAATGCCAAGAATAAGGTCAGATATAGTAGTTTTTTGTGTTCATGATTTCTCCTTGTCTGCTATTAGAGAGCCTTTTCTTTTCTTAATTTGGGTTGTAATTTTGCCAATGCTGACAAGTTTGCATGTCTTGTACATTTCAGGTGTATTTCAAGGACGTTGCTGGCTGTGACGAGGCAAAGGAAGAAATTATGGAGTTTGTGCACTTCCTCAGGAATCCGAAGAAATATGAGGAGTTGGGTGCAAAAATACCTAAAGGTGCGCTATTGGTTGGTCCTCCAGGAACTGGGAAAACCCTTCTAGCTAAAGCAACTGCGGGGGAATCTGCTGTGCCTTTCTTATCCATATCTGGCTCGGATTTTATGGAGATGTTTGTTGGTGTTGGACCATCAAGGGTGAGAAACCTCTTCCAAGAAGCAAGACAATGTGCACCTAGTATTATCTTTATTGATGAGATTGATGCCATTGGTCGGGCAAGAGGGCGTGGAGGTTTCTCGGGTGCTAATGATGAACGTGAAAGTACTCTTAACCAGCTGCTTGTTGAAATGGATGGTTTTGGTACCACATCTGGAGTGGTAGTGCTAGGTGGCACAAATAGGCCTGACATCTTGGATAAAGCTTTATTGAGACCTGGTCGATTTGACCGTCAAATCACCATTGATAAGCCTGATATAAAAGGCCGTGAACAAATATTTCAGATTTATCTGAAAAAGATCAAGCTTGATCATGAGCCATCATATTACTCGGAAAGACTTGCAGCCCTCACTCCTGGATTTGCTGGAGCTGATATTGCAAATGTCTGTAATGAAGCAGCCTTGATTGCTGCAAGGAATGAGAGCACACAAGTCACCATGGAACATTTTGAAAGTGCTATAGATAGGGTGATTGGTGGTCTGGAGAAGAAAAATAAGGTAAATACCTAAAACCCATTAAAGATCGTTTGGCTATTTTTATAATTTGCATTATGTCTCTGCATTTATGAGTTGTCTTCTGCATTGTACTTTGATAATGAGTTGGGTTGGTGATACCTGATATCCCCAATTGTCATGCAGGTTATAAGCAAGCAGGAAAGACGGACAGTTGCTTATCATGAATCTGGTCATGCAGTTGCTGGGTGGTTCCTGGAACATGCAGAACCTTTGCTTAAAGTGACGATTATTCCTCGCGGCACAGCGGCTTTAGGTTTTGCCCAATATGTTCCAAATGAAAACCTTCTCATGACCAAAGAGCAGCTTTTTGACATGACTTGTATGACCCTTGGGGGCAGAGCAGCTGAACAGGTATTTTTAGTCTGGACTTTAAGAAAGATTAAAGATGTTAAATGGGCCATGTCTGGTACAGCATGGGACTTATATGTCCTGGCATAGCAGGGTATGTGGCCTGTGTTGTGCTAGATCGACTGTGCCATTTCACATGCTGGAATGACATAACTCATTTTTAATATGTAAAAAAATTTAAAAATAAAATTACATAAAAAATTTTACATTATATATTATTTATTTCGTTAAATATTTTTGATATATTACAATTTTAAAAAGTAGAAAAGATACATCTATTAATAACTCGGTTATTTTAGGCCTCATTTACATTTCAACCATCATTCAATTAATATCTGTAATTGATTCGGCTGTTGAAATATTTTTATTGTGAAAAATGGTTAAAATAGATCAAAAAAGATACACGGTCTCTAGTATTTGGTATGTTAAGTTTCATCTTATTGGACAGTATCTTCTTGCAGGTCAGTTTATTTTGCCTACACAACGTCTTGAATTGTATTCTCAAAAAAATGTTATGATAAATAGAACAATATTTTTTATTTTTTCACATAAGGAGAAATAAATTATAAAATATCCTCAATACAAAGGTTAATAATATAACATGCATATCTTGTGTAAGATAATTCACCATTCGAAATAAAAAAATTGTGATTTAAATACAAAATAGTAGAATTATTATTTAATGTATTGTCAAAAGTAATAGAAAATATCTTATTAAATATTCTAAATTAATTTATAATAGTATTAATTATTTTTAAAATTGCAAAAGCAGTGTGGGTACTTAAAAACCTTAAAACTAATAATTTTTTTTTGTAATTTTTAATTTTCAGAAATTTAATTGTTGTAATACAAATATAAGGTACATAATAATTATACATTACTAGTTAAAGAAATATTAAATTTTACATGTGTTAGTTTAAAAATTAATTCTTATTTAAATTGTAAAAAAAGATGAATAGCATCACCTTTAATTGTTTGTCAGAATATTTTAACATACTTGAGTTACAAGTATTTTTGCACATATTGTTTGAATTTGTAGTCTTTCATTGTGAGGAAAAGGGCTCTTCTACTGAATTATATATTCCGTTAATTCCTCCCAATTTCGCAACTTGTCGTACTGAAAAAATTTTGACCCTGCGTCATCTGAAAATATTAGTTTAGTTTGAGTTGAATATAATTGTTATTTCTTATATTTTTTCATGTGTCTTTTCAAGTATTTTTTGCCTTTAAAACTTTTATAAGTATAATTTTTTGTATGTTTTGTTTACAAACAGCTTGATGCTAACCATTAACTAATTTAATCTCAAAAAGTTACCACACATTACTAAAACATTTTTTAGGAGGTAGCAAAAACTAGAAGTAGTAATAATTGTATCTTGATCAAAATTGGGTCGTGGTTTTGGTATTTCAGAACCATTATCAGTGTGCGTATGTTATGTAAACATTATGGGAGTATTGGAATAATTTTTTCATATTCCTTCACTGTCAAAACTGAAAAAATTATATTTATTGATTGTAAATTAATTTATAAAATGATAAATATAAATGACATTACTGAAAAAAATTAATAAAATTAATATAAATATATTAGTATCACATAAATATCATTTTATATTGTAAGAGAGTAGGGAGAGAAAAAGAGTGTTGTGTGTGTTGTGAGGGGGAGGGGGTATTTATAGAATTTTTTAATATTTAAATATTAACTTTTAAATAAAAATCCGGGTGAATTAACTGTCCCCCAACAGATCTGCCCTCCTGCCTGACATAGTCTGAAGGACCCGATTTAATACTGTTCACTATGGGCTATGCCTGGCATGGCTGACAACGGATCAGGTTGTGCCGTGCCACGAGCGGCTCGGCCCATTTACTACCTCTAAGAAAGATGGCTGAACTGTTCTTTGGTATCAGAATTGAACTTTGCTAGACGCATTTGCTTCGAATAGCAAGTGTCATTACCAGCAGACTGACCCCCACTCAGCCCCAATAATGCAAGAGAGATGCAAATTTAGGCCTTATTTTGGTTAGGGGCCCGTTTTTAGTGCGGAAGCAGCAGTCAATTGAATTCCACTTTCCCATATTACTGTCAACCTTTTTGGTTTATATTTCAGAGCAAGTTGGACTTACCTACCATTACCATTGGCAGGTCCGATTTCCTTAGTTTGATTGAAAATGAATCAACAATAGAAACTCTTTGCAAACAAATTCCAACCTTATGCTAATGGTAGAGGAAGAATTATTGCCTTTTATGGGGTGTCCTAGCTGATAGATAGGGCTAGCCTGGCCCATAAAGCTGCCACTTTATGCAGGGTTGGAGAAGAATTGAACTACTTTTCTCTGTGGTATGTGGTCTTTGCTGGCATTGTTCAAGAGGCCTTTTCACGACTCAAACATGTGACCACTAAGTTACAATGTGACAACTTTATCGCTATACCTGTGCTTCCTTTCTTTGTAGCTGATAGGTGAGTGCAACGAACATGAAATCAGAAGTATGCGTGTGAATAAAAAAACCTGGAAACATCAAATACTATGGGGATAATACCTCAACGGGTATCTCTTGGCTGTATGTTGTTTGTAGCTGAGAAAGGTGGTGATCTTGAATGCCTGTATGTTCTGGCTGCAGGTTCTTTTGGGGAAAATCTCAACGGGAGCCCAAAATGACTTGGAGAAGGTGACAAAGATGACTTACGCCCAAGTTGCAGTCTACGGTTTCAGCGACAAGGTCGGGCTCCTCTCCTTCCCCCCAAGAGAAGATGGCTTTGAGATGACAAAGCCCTACAGCAGCAAAACGGGTGCGGTCATCGACAATGAAGTACGGGAATGGGTGAGCAAGGCGTACGAGCATACTGTCTTACTGATAGAGGAGCATAGGGAGCAAGTAGCTCAAATCGCTGAGCTGTTGCTGGAAAAAGAAGTCCTCCACCAGGAAGACTTGGTTCGTGTTCTGGGCGAGCGGCCATTCAAATCTGCCGAGCTCACCAATTATGACAGATATAAGCAGGGATTTCGGCATGAAAATGATGAGAAGAGCAGTCAAGCTAGTGAGAGCCAGAGCGAAGATGTGGGGCCATCGCCGCCCATTGAACCAGAGGTGGTTCCTACTTAATGTCATTGCAAGAGGGGATTCTGCGTCGTCTGCCTAGTGCATTCAAAGAAGGCCCATCTCCTTGTTTTTATTTAATTTCATTTTTTTTTAAATTTTCTGTAAGTTCTATAATGAAATTTTCATTTGCTCGAAACCCTACACTTGCTTTCTCAAAGATGGAACTGCATAATTATTCTTGGAGCCATTGTATAGTAATAATTGTTCCCCTGCTACTATTCTTTTAGACTCTTTATAGAAATTATAAAATAAATAATAGAAATTAAATAATTATTTAAATTATTTGATTTAATTTTATATTTTATTTTTTGACTTTAATGTCACTGGTGCGTGAGTGCAGTTTTATGATCAACTAATGAAGCTGGGTTTAATTTTAATCTTAGCTTCTTCATGAATTATGCAAATAACAGTTCATGTGGTATGAACACATTTGGGCCAGATGTTTTGTTTTTATTCTTATTTAATAATTACTCATATATATCTATTTAATTATGCCTTCTTATTAGTGGGAAAAAAGTGCTGAGCTTATTACAAGGTCCATCTCTGTTAATTTGGAACCGTTAATTGGGTCTTCATACTGATTTGTATTAAGTTTAAATTTTAGTGGAACCTAAGAACAACGATGAAAAATTGGGGTGGTTTTATAATTTGGCCATTTATCGATGGTACACCCGGTCAAAGGGAATTTTCTGTTATTTACTTTCTTGTGGCGATTTAGTAAATATGGTCTTTTTGAGGGCGGGAGATAGAAATTTTAAGTTGTGCTTTAGTAAATACGATCTTTTTGAGGGCGGAGATATAAAATTTGTGGTTTTATCGCTGCTTCGAAAACCCTCGGCTTTAATTCTCTGGTCCTGCAGTTCTAGCGCACGAAGATCTGCTCGATTCATGGAAAAACAGTCCTTTGAGGACATAGCAAGTTAATCGCTGGCTTCTGTTCTGAGAGAGAGGGAGGGAGAAAGAAGCTGAGGAGATATCATGGCTAAGCGTGAGCTCTCAAGTACTTTGAGGAATTTAAAGGTACATCAATAATCCTTCTAATTTCCTTCCGGAGTTGTCTTCTTTATTGCATGATTTCGTATTTGGGTTTTTTTTTTTTTTTTCTAGAGCTTCGATTGAATTTGCTAAAACGCCTTGTTTGGCCATTCAAAACCTCTACACTCATGAGGGATCTTTCTTTTCTTTTTTTTTCCTGTTCTTTGGGGGATGGGGGTGGTGAAGTTTATGCAAAGGGCAGCCCAGAAAGAGGAGAAACCCAAGAAGGATGAAGAACAAAGCGAACCAGATGGGAATTTTGTTTCCCGTGGCACTCTTGTTAAAAAATGGTACTGTTTTGGTTTCAATATGAACTCACTTTTTCTATTTTGTGGGTTTTAGATCATTGGCTATACTTTTGGATGAATATGTATTTAGTTGCTGTTATTGATTGTGAAATTCAGATTGGTACTTCATTAAGATAATATTGAGTCACTAGATTCGTGCAATGATGGCTCAATTTTTTTTTTTTTTTTTATCAGATACCCCAATTGAAATCTCGTATTAGTGCACCTAAATTTTATATTTTAAGTTCTTGGGACGTGGGGTCGTAGTGTTCATTTTATCCTTTAGCACATATTACTTCTCATTTATTCATCCAGAGTTACTACAATGAATTATCGCCTAAAATGGCTAATTTGATCCATTATTCCAAGTTGTGGA
Organism: Nepenthes gracilis; assembly: GCA_033239525.1. Classification (NCBI taxonomy): domain Eukaryota; kingdom Viridiplantae; phylum Streptophyta; class Magnoliopsida; order Caryophyllales; family Nepenthaceae; genus Nepenthes; species Nepenthes gracilis. The sequence continues at coordinate 21,094,774 of BSYO01000011.1, forward strand.
TCATCAGCAATATGGAATCCTATGTTCAATCCCCCAACCAAATATACAAGGAAGATATGATAGCCTTATCTCCCTTAGTACAACTGCCTAATCTGTTCTTATGTATTGAAAGGTGATAATTCAATGAACTAGAACAAGGACCAAGAATAACACTGCCTCCTTGTTCTAGCATTTCCTGCAGCACCATGAGACCTTCATTGTCCATAATCAGTTAGTCACATATTATAACAAAGGCTATTTTAAAAATTTCCATGCACATATAAAATGAAGGCTACACTATTATATTACGTTTTTCCTGTGTTCTCATTCATGGTCCACGCATAGGGATGTTCCCATGCTCCTGGTAGTGTTGCAGATGGGAGTTCGTCACTAGCTATTGGGTCTTTGCTATTATTCCTAATAAGTATTTTCAGCATTTAGGACATACTATTAGCACTTAATCATATCAAATCAGATTGTATCCTCTAAATAGAACTTCTTTTTCCACATCTGGATCATCAACAACTGATCTGCACTATCCTGATAAGTATGTCTCTTTTTTTCTTTAGAATAAGCTTTTCGCTAACCGCTACAACTCTTTTTTTTTTAATGTATAACTGATATGACCTTGAGAAGTGGGTAGAATGAAAATAGTTATGGTGACTTACCAAAAAAAGAAAATGAAAATAGTTATGATGTTTTTGTAGCTCAGGTTAATTTCAGGATTTGCCAGAGGTTAGATCATTTGTTATTTTGAACTATTTACTTAGCTAAGATGCTAAGCAAATTTGGACAAACTTACATCATCATAGAATCAGAAGTGAACAGATTGAAAGGTAGGATCTAAAATTCTTCATTAGAAAATTGGATGGCAAACATGATTGATGTTCAATTGTCACCAAAGTTCTTTCAATCAGGGACTGTTGAAGCATTTCTTTTATTGGTAAGAATGCATACTTTACTGAAAAAATACACCAAGGGAGTGTCACCCAAGTACGTGGATATAACCTCAAACACCAAATCAGCATCAAAAGCAGAGCTGCCCAAACCCTAAAAACCAATAGATTGTCTAGTTCTTGTCATCATTTGGAAGATTCAATCATGATTGGAGTCTTTCTAGCCTAGAGTTATGCTTAGATTGATCTGCGTTGATGAGACTAAACACTTGCCAGTAATAAAGAGGATAAACGTTATTCTGTGCTTACTGATTTATGCACATTTAGTTACTAATTATGTTTTGTCTTTGACCTTCCTACCACACCATTGAGAGGTACAGTGATTTGCAGATGATGTTGTGCACGGATCGTGATATAAAAACATTGCAAAAAGTGGTGTTAATTTCCTCAAGGATGAATTTCTATGTAAATATAGCAAGTGCTATGTCAAGGTTTGCTGTCAGCATCTTATTGTTTGCATTTTGCAGAAAGATGCATGTGTATCCAGTCACGTTAATGTTGAAAGACAGATGGGAATCTAGTTTTGCAGTGATGAATGAGCTTTGTCTCTAATTGACTAAAGCTTGATGACTATATCTTTAACTTGTAATTTCTTGATTTGTTTGTTTTTTTTCTCTTTATTTTTTTCATGCTTTGTCGTTATGTTTCCAGCCTGTCTTTCTCATTTCAAGCTTCTAGCCCCACAAACCTTACGATAGTTGACTGTGATTTTTAGTATCATTTAGCATTCACTGACAAAATATGATTGTTTGGCTATTTCAGTTACATGATGACCTTCAGTGGCTTAAGGATATTAATTCTCTGATATTGTTTGCACAAATCTGACATTTATCCCTGCATGGCTACATGTGCAGCATGGTAATTATGGAAGGGGATCCTCACCCTGGGTCAATTAAAGGTCGAATGTCATTTCTAAACTTTAATCCTGCTATAGATGTGAGTATCATGGTCAAGTGACCAGGAAACCTTTCCCAAAAGCTGTTGGCCTCCTCTACTTCTTTTGTGCCTTTTGCTCTAATTTCAAAGCCTTGTGTTGATAGAAACTGAATGGTGAAGCTGCCAGCTGTGGAAGTCCAGAATCATCAGCAACATCTTCTGGCAATCTGAGGGGGAAAACTTTTGATAGGTTTGTAAAATGGAAGCTTTTGACTTTCTTCGCATGTTATAACCGTGTATTGTGTAATGACTTTTCTAATAAAAAATTGTCAGCTCTTTATTTTCAAATCTCAGTTCAGATTAACTTGTGCAAAAGCTGCTACTGCTGTAACTTTTTCGATACACTTTTTTGGCTGTATCATCATTTTTTTGGTACTGCTGCTGCTGTCATGGTGAAACCTTTTTTTGATCATCTTTTTTTTTGCATTATAGTAGACAAATGATGTATCAGTTTCCAACTATCTACATCAGTCACTGTACAGTATGGTTATTGTTAGTATTTCCAATAGGATGATTCTGAGGAAAAATGTTAGACCTAAGATATTTGTCATTAATACAAATATCAGTTGATATATATCAATTTTGAAACTCCCCTAATACTGATATTTTTCATACCGCAACAATATCATATGTTTTCTTATCAGTGATATATTGCAATATCTTGGCTGATATTTAGAATATCAGCCAATATGGCTTTATCAGCTTATATTTTTTAGTTTTTTTTTTCTAATATATTCAATATTGATATAACCACGATTAATGTTAATAGAATATTTTCATTCATGACATTTGTATATCCTAAATGACTCCCTCATGGATTTATAGATGCTCTAGGATCTGCATTGCAGAGCATTTCACTCCATTGAATCCTATATCAATGTTTGAATTTTTTCCAAATAGAAAAGTAGATTAGGTCTTGCAAATAGCAGCTGAGGTGTTTTCCACCAATTATTTTATTGAAAGATGAAGCTTCCTAGTCAATGTGTTGTGTCCCCTACTGGGGGGCATTCCTTTCTTCTACATCTATATTTAGATCCAGGGAAAAAAAAACCACTCTCAAAATAACTGTTTGCAAAAGTTATACTTGTCAAAAAGTTGCTTGAATTCTATAGCTTGTGACTAGTGAATCACCTTCAGTTCTATGTTTATGATGACTATGATGGGCATTCAACAGAGAAAATAGGCCATACCAGAATGGACCTGAGGGCGGTGATGCAGGTATGCCACACTGCCGCACTGATGAAGAGATTAAAAGGAAACAACCAGAGGTGGGTTCTGAAACCCGCCAGCAAAATAATCTATGGAAGAATGTTCAAGGAGATCCCGAGCCGTCTTCAAATGAAAGTAGAAGCTCATTGAAGAAGCCAAAGCGCGAAAAGCTGGACTGGAATGTTCTAAGGCCATCCAAGGGCCAGAGCAAGAAAGGTTGAACTTATGGAATTTCTGTTGATTTTCAGGGTTCGTCCGCCCATTTAGGTTGTAAGAAAAATCCATGCATAAACTCTGTATCGATTTCATTAATTATAGCAGAAGTCTAAGTTGATTAATCTTTTGTTATCTTTTTTTTTTTTTTTTTCTGTTGTGGGCACAATAGCTGATTATTGCCTTTTGGGTCTCCTATTCTCTTACAAGTGAAATTATTTCCTTTGTGTAACGTTCCCAAATTTTTGACTTTCTGCTGATTGAATTATTACAGCTGCTTACTTATGGTTTGATTCTCCAAAGTTTCCACTTTCACTTTCACTTTGCTAGTGGTAGTCTGCTGTGAAATGTTAATTTCCTATGGGTAACCTCTGCTTTTTTTTTTTTAAAAATATCTGTTAGACATTGAAATGCTTAGAAATTCTGTACAAACCAATCAAAACGACAGAATAATTATAATAAAAATAATATCTGTATAATTAATGTATTTCTCTTTTATAATTATCTTTTTAGGTATAGGTGGAGAGGATTAATTTCTTTTAATATTATTATATTTTTAAAAAATATTTATTTTTATAGGTAGACAAGAGTTGGATAAAAGTTGTAAATGATAGTACAAAATAGAGTTGAAGGAACAGTGGCTTCTAAATATACAATCACAGTAAAGAACACATCTGAGAAGGACATGGGAATTGCCCTTTAAGCAGGTTTCCAACACGAAAGGGTAAACAAAATCCTGCCTTTCCATCCCTGAAGCATCCAATGGCTGTCCTCTCCAACCACAAAATCTTTGTGATAGTTTGCCTTCACAGTGTCCTTTGCTCTACTCACAAGTTCCTGGTTGAGTGGAAGCTGCCTGAACCCGCTCCTTAGCATACGAATCTGCCATTGCTTGTATGTTTCGGGCCTTACTACTCTCTCGGCACCCTCGCATGCTATCACATTCAACAAAGCTTTTCCATGCAGATCCCTCTCCATCACTAGCCTCGCGTGATCTTCGCAGGTTATAGTCGCTTCGAACAGATCAAACACAGATGAGTAGAAAAACATCGCCTCCCTAAACCGCGTGATGAAGAATGGAGCACTTAATCCGACGTTAATGGTTCCCTGGATGAAAAGGTCTGGATTTAGATTCTTGACCAGCCCAAGGAAAGCATCCCTGGGGCTGTTCACGTCGACCGTCTCATCGAGCAGCGTCGTCGACTGGTACATACAGTTGACGACAACCAGCTCATCCTTGTCGATTTTGAGATCCTCAGGCCGTATTGTTTCCCATTTTTGTGCTATAGAGTGGTATTTGAAGGGCACGTTGAACCGGTCGCAGTACCCTGCTAACCGACGTCCTGTCTCCTCGACCACTTTTGCGGGTCGGAAACCGCGCTGAGGGAAATCTATCCCGGTTATCCGAAGCTCGGGTGGCCCGTTGGGCCTTTTCGATAGCTTTTGTATGAAGCAGGGCCACTGGAATCCGTAAAAAATGCCGAAATCAACGATATGGATCCTTGTTGCTGTCTGGGCAAGCTTTAATATAGTGTGGTTTGCTAGGAAATAGGACGTTCGTTTGAAAGGGACAGCGGAAGCAAATACCTGGTTAGCCTTCAATGCATCGACGCCCGAAAATGGCATGAGATGTACATCGGCAGATAGTTGAGCACCAGTACCAGCCAAACGTGCCTCTAGGCCATCAGCAAGATAATTGGCAAGCCTCTGGTTACTATCACCATGAGATGAAGAATGCTGCCTAATTTGCTGAAGGAGATCGTTTGCAGTCCTTATGTCGAAGCTTGCGACTGCTTGTGCACATTGAGTGAGGAGAGTTGTAAGATCCACAATCTCCTCTTTATTACTGCTCTGCCTCTTTCCGCGCGTTGATCTACCCTTGGAGCCTTCAAAATTCCCATTCTGAGGCAATTTCACGTACCGAAAAGATCGATTGTTAGAAACTGAAATTCCATCCTTGAATTGCCAACATAGTAATATATCGTCATACTGCTCCATTTGAATGCACTCTTCATCATAAGCTGCTATATGTTTATTACTCCTTAGATCTTGGCAATCACTATCGTCCCTGTGGTGATTCTTCCTTCCCCTTAACTCATGAACTACCTCATTATTCCCAACCCTACAAAGCCGACCCCCTTCGCCCCCTGGTTTGCATTTGCCAGTAATGTTGGGGACATACTTGAAGGACTCTGTATTCCAGTCAACGTTGCCTTCACTCGTAGCCTCTGTTGCCAGAAGTGTGCCGACAGGAGAGTGCATTAGCCCATTCACAGCATCATCAACGAAAATGGAGGCGGCAGATGAGTGAGAATTGGATTCCGAGGGCAGAAATCGGCTATGGCCAAGCATCGCCCAGTTGGAACCAGCCACATTTTGGTTCGTTGTTGCATGGTCGTCATTTCCATGAGTAGTGGGGCTGTAGTAGAAAGCATCCTCTGGGCACTCAACACTTTGCGTAAGAAATGGTGGGAATTGATTTGATGAAGGTGGGTATGCCTCCCCAAGGGCATCATACAACGCCTTCTCGGTTGCTTGGAGAGCATTGTAGTCCTCTAAGTTGGAAGGTGTGTCCTCCAAGCCCTCCTCCATAAGAATCTCAGTCATGTACTTGAGGCAAGCATCAGAGAAGTCTGGTACTTCTGTAATCTCTCCATCAGGGATCACCCCCGGAATCAGACCTAGATCATGGTTTGGGTCAATAGAAGGTACATGATCAAGATCTTGATAGGGATCTTGGCGCCTGATCTTGTTCGTGATAGAAATTTGATGGTTAAAAAAGGTGGGTTGTGTTCCAGGATCATTTTGAGGCTCAACATAATCAAGATTTGGATGGGTATCATGGTGCCTTATCTTGTTACCCACAGAGATTTGATCGTTCAAAAAGGTGTGATGTAGTTCAGGACTGAATTTAAATATGTTGATGGATTGAGAGTATGCTTCAAGGAGAAGGGAATCCATAATTTGAACAGCCCAACACCAAGTTCGATCAAGTTCAGAAGCAGGTATTTCCACTTTCTCAGAGACAAACAGATCAAACAGCTTTGGGGCACGAAAGAATACTCTACTCTAAGAAGCCAAAATTACTGCAAGATCAGCAGAAGACCGGCCCAAAACTAAAACGGAGGGGACAACGGATTATTATCCGTCCAAAACACAGAGAAGAGGGACTAAGATAGAATTTCTGGAAATAATGCCAAGAACAGAGTAGTAAATACTCACAAAGCGCTTCTTACAATCGAAAACTGAGAGACTATAAGAGAGAGTCAGGATAAAGGAAATTTGACTGACAGAATTAGGAATTGGGGAAAACAGACGAAGTTCAGGGACCAGAAAGCAGTGGCTTGCGCGAGAAGTGAAGAATGGAAGTCAAATGAGAGCCAATCGCGCCTTTATAAACAAGCAGCGAACGAACCGTCAACCTTCGGCCACGAACGAAAGTTCCATGAAAGTGCTCTTTACCGATATCATTATCAATCAAAACTTGATCGCTACTCAATCACGATGATCAATTAAACCCAAATCACCATAGTAGCAAAAGATGGATTGGCCACCAAATGCTGACTGGCCCACGCCGGTCACTGTTGTAATTTGACTGATGGGGTGCCCGTGGGGTCGTCCGGCCGGCGCTTGCTGTCAAAAGACTCTGCAACAAATTGGAATTGGCAAATCGATCGCTGCCTGCAGCTGATCATCCCTTCAACCGCCGTTGATCTTTCTTTATGTTTTCTGATTTTTGGACGAGCATCAAGAGAAAATTCATGTTTGACTTGTACATTGATAGTGGGAAAGATAAGTAACACGTGGGGTTGTGTTTAAAAAAAAATGATATTTAAAAGGTATATTTTAATTATTTTAAAATATTTTAGATAATATAATAACTTACATAATAATCTATATTAATAATATATGTTAATAATAAATAAATTATCATCATATTAACAGATAATATTTTAAAAATAATTAAATTTTATCCTTAAATATCTCCCACATTTTACTTAATTACTTATTTTAGTCATCACTTGGTTACAAACTTTTTAAAAAGGAAAAACTTAGTCAATATTTTTTTTTTTAAATGACAATATTATGTGTATTTTCTCTAATTATTCAAAAATTTTTAAATATTATTAATAATATTTAAAAATAACAAAATATGGCTATAATATAATAATATATTTTTAGTACGTTGTTAAAATAAAATAAGAATGTTTTTAAATATAATACCCGTTCCGACTCTAAATTTAATAAAAATTATATAATTTAAAAAATTATTTTAACAATAATCAAAGAGTCTCGAAAAAAAAATTACCATAAAAAAAATCCAATTTGGGTGCGTTCACACCAATACTTTAATCTGGGAGAGAGTTGACTGGAGCCGCCGGTAGACGGTGAAGCCCATTCCTGATAAGTGGCCAAGTTTCCCGAAATTTATTGGTCTGTCAACACTTGGACTATTTTTATTGGACACCGCCAGTGGGCCCCAGATCTCTTTTGTCAACTGTTTGTGCGGCTGCTGATAGATGGCATATCCGTTTCTATAGGGCCCACTAACCAGAAAAAAAACTTCCTATAGGGCCCACATGAGTAAGATCGTTCAATGCACATGGATATACCTCTTTTATAAAAATAAAATTCAAATTTTATTTATTTATTTTGAATAAATAATTATAATTTAATTATTTTTACATAATTTTTTTTTTAAAATTATTTAAATTATAATTATTTATTTTTAAATAAATATTTAAAATCAATAAATAAAATAATTATATTTTTATAAAAAAATATAGCTCGTATAGTTTCTTCCACTCTCAAAAAATTCCCCTCCATAAAGGTGGTATTTTTTTTTAATTTTCCCTAATTTCTAAATGGAGTGGGATGTTCTATTAAAAGGGCAAATAAATAAAAAAAATAATCTTTTTTGTATTTGTCAAAACGTAGGCACGATATTTTTTTATTATATATTTATCAATCATTATATTTTGATAAATGTACAGTATACATGATATGTATCTAAATTATATTTCAAATTATGTAATCTTAATTCAGTGCATTCAAAACAATAAAGTGGAAGAGCCTGAAATTTGTTTACTAGTTATCATATTTGATACCTAAATTAGTATAATTTTTTTAAAAAAATTAAAAAAATATATATTATTTTTTAAACATTGTCAAAGGACTCCTAGTATCGGGTCAAATACGTTGTGAGGGGCCTTGTGTCCCTGTGAACTCGTGGGAATAATTCAACCCTTTAGGAAGACTAGTCCCGAGTGCTATTATTGTCGAGCTATGCTTGTCTTTTTGGGATGGTTTGGGTTATATTCTTCTACACTGTATGTCTCTTTGTGGGAATTCAATTGGAATTTCACTTGGGACTTGTGGAGAACTTTGTTTCTCACAGGATTGAGAGAAAGAGAGAGAGTTTGTTGATTGTCATTTTTATTATTGAGAGGATACTTTTTTTCTTCTTAATAGTTTGAATATAAAACGTTGAGAATCTGATATTTAATTTTTATAAATAAGAACCGGTGTGGTATTTATAAATTGAAAGCCAAATCTAACAATTGGGTAAAACTTTATAATTGATTGATTGTGTATCTGGGAGCAAAGGGTTACTATATGATTGTAGAGATCTTTTTCGGGTATGATCTTCTTATTCTATCACACATTCTTTATAAAACGTTTTGTTCATCTGTTCGACACGTCAGACGAGTCAAATATGAATTTTTCCTTTTATCCCACAATGTGTCAATACAGGGCATTCAAATATTAATATATCTTATTGGCTTGGTTTTCGGTATGATTTTATCCAACCGACCAAGGCAGGGATAAAATGTTTTCTCAGATCGGTTTTCCCACAGATTAAGGTTCGAAATAAACTGGTACCCAATATTACATACATGCTAATCTTATATTAAATTCTAAATATATTATATTAAGTAGTATCTTAAATATTATAATAAAAAAATTCTTTTCTTTTTCGTAGTAGTTGGATAAGCACAAGAAAATCAGTTACAAAAAGATATTCAAAAAGATCTCTATATATATATATATATTTATATATATATAACTTTCAGATAAGTATTTCCCTCGTGCGTATTGTATAGTTGCCTCGCATTAATGCAGAATCGATCATGTATTTGATCTGCCGGCCCGCCCTTGTCATTTAGAAGGGGTTTTTAAACTTGTCCATCTTATTCTAATTTTATTTTTAAATTTACATTATAATTTTATTCTAAACTTTTGTATAAGTAATTTTTTTTGGTTAGGATTCATTAAAATTAAAAATATTCACACAATCGACACCGTAGAATTGAACCCTCAGATTTCTCAACGGACACCAATCACCGTGAGAGCACAAATAATAAAATTATATAATCAAATATATATAAATTATACAATAATATTTAATATTAATTTTTTTTTCAATAAAATAAAAAATTATTTTTAAAAAAACTACTATAAAAGCGTCTGATTATAAATATAATCTTTTTAAAAAGCCATTCACTAAAATTCAATTAAATAATGATTAAATATAGTCTCAACACATCGTATAATATATAAAAAAAGAATACACTGAAAAAATAAATAATTAATTGATAATATATCTTATAATCAATGTTAGAGCAATATACATGAGTTAAACGAAGAATAAAACTCAATTTAGATCACAACTAAATATTGAAAATCTCCTTTATTTCTCTCTCTCTCTCTCTTTTTTTTGGTTCTCTCTCTTCATGTGGCACCATTATATTGAAATATATTTTTTTAACCTAGAAATAGCATAAAATTTTTATACCAAGTCTTGGAATTCGAATGCCAGATTATCAAATCCCAACAGCATTGAACGTTAGAGGCAAAAACTTTGTGCTCCCACTAAAATTTGCATACATACGTCACTTTAGGTGCCCATTAGGTGTGCTCAATAATATTACCAAAGCATGAGTTTACCCATATACGTCCATCAAGTATCAATCTTTTATATTACTCTGATATTTTTCTCTCAGGAGAATTCTCTCACTAAAATTAAGGGAACATCTAAATGATCCATTCATTAAAAATAAAAGTTGCAAAGAGAGTGACTCAAATTTTAATAATTTTTATATTCATCAAACTTTAGATCGAAGGAATCACATTTTTAGTTGTACAGGATCTTACACAACATGTGAAAAAACCTCAAAAAAATATAAAAAAATTAAAAAAAAACTAATCTTAAATTTTTTTATGTCACACTCGTACTATATAATACTTCAATAAGATAAACGAGATCCCCAAGTCGTAAACACACGATGGTGAAAATGGGATCAAAGCACCCATCATGGGTTGCTCTAATTAGGCCAGGATAAGTCCTAGACATTACTGAACCTAAATAGATTGTCACGACTCAGGAATACAATATACGCATGTTAAAAATAAAATCGATAATAATATTTTTATCAATAATAAAAACCCAACTCGGGCTTAACAGTCATACACATATATGACCAAACATAATATAACTCGCACAAAATCTCATCAAATATAAATCCGAATAATATAATACACGACCTACTATTCAAAATCGTAAGGGGGGTATCCAAATATAACAACTCATCAACGTTTCCCATATAAGGATCAGAGCCATCATCGGACCATAAAAAATAACCATAGCAAATTTTCGAGATTAGAAACATACCCAACATAATATCTCCACTACCGATAGAGATATTCGAACCAGATCACATCTGAACTCCTACAAGCGTATCCAGGCCACTAGTCTGAAGGGATAAAATATGAAAACGTAAGCTTAGAACTCAGCAAGTATCAATATCGTATAAAACGATACACATAAATCAGAAGTAGGGATATCACATAACAATCTCGTAAAACAAAACACAAGGTCCCCCGAAATCCCGAAAATTGAGATGTCTCGTACTAAATCATCGTCCGTATCAAACATTCCTTCTGAAACATATTTATAATAAATACCAATCCGATAAAACCTCATAGATAATATCATATCATATGATTCGAGGTCGCATAGGCCGCAACTGTCACCACACCGTGTGGGATACATACCATCGTTCGGATCTAAATCTCATAATGCAGAAATTGATAGAAGACCGCCGAAACTAAAACATAAATCAAAACACATTTTAGGTTTATCATATATTTATACGTACGAGACATTCCTATCACCCAACTGTAGGCCAATCAATTTATCTTAAAATCATCCTCCACCCAAGTACATGCAGAACTACAAAGTATGTACGAAATCGGAGAACTAAAGATCAATGATACCAACTTGAGGAAGGGTTACCCTCGCCCGGTAACCACGGCTATATCGGCTACGATTTAGGCTAGTAGCTCAAGGCCATCCATGTATTCTGTGTTCTATAGATTAGGAACTTACTCACTATATTTTACCATTCGCGGTTTTGGTGCAACCTCAAGTTTTAGTTATATATTAGGATGTCCGAATATATTATTTTTTCGTCAATTTTTTACGATGGTTCTCATTTAAAAATACACAGCAGGGTAAGTCAGCTACTAAACATCTCAACCTTCCTTCCGGCCGAAGTAGCCTATTGTATACGTCCCCGTCAAGACTAAGCTTCCTCGTCGGGAGCGGTACCAATATCTCATGTCTCGGATCACATAGATCAACCCATCAGATCTTGGACCACTATGGTCCCGTAGTGACCCCACCCCCGGCAGCATATATGATTAGTGTAAGGCTTGATTCATGGTTCTACAACATACGGATACACAAATATATATATATACCGTTCCGGTGTCCGAAAACCTTCCAAATCATAAATACCAATGAAAACTACCGCACGACCAGTAAAACATGCATGCATATACATAATTAATAAATTATGTGTATTTAAAAATACATGCATGTTAGTAAAATTTTTTACAGTAGTCAAAACATAACAGAAATTAAAACAGATAAAGAATAGGGCTAGAGGATACTTACATCAACTTTATACTCTGCATATCAGAAGAAAGGATATCCCAAAACACTTCAATCTGGCGATTTTCCTCTCAGCCACCACGAGCCCCTTCCTCTCTCTTCTGTTCTCCTCCGCGCGCGGCCTCTGCCAGCCGCTGCAGGCCACTCCGTTGCCGCTGCTCCACCACCGCGCCGCTTAGCTGGCCGTCGTCGACCTCCTCGGTACCACCCAGTCGGCGCCCGTGCTGTTACGCGGCCAGCTCTCTCCTCGAGTGACTTCTCGTTGTCGATCTTCTCCTCGCACCTACACCGTGCGCCACCGTTGAGCAGCCTCAGCTAGCGATCGTTGCGGCCCCACCCGCGACCCCCGTCACCGTCACCGCTGCCGCCTTTCTTTCCCTTCTCCTCCCTCCTCCTCTTCCACATCGTTCTACTTCGTTCAAACCCTAAACCCCCCATTTACTCTCTCTCTCTCCTTTTCGCCCTCTCTCCCCGACTCCTTTTCTCTTCTGCTTTCTTTTTTCACATTCTTTTTCTTTATTATTATTATTATTATTATTATTATTATTATTATTATTTCTTTATCTCCAAATCCAACTCGATTATCAGACAATAACTCGGGTGTACTCCTGGCGTCACTCTGAATTTTCAATTATTCTCAAAAATTTTACAATATTATAATTTATTTTTTTATCACATGTAAAATACCCAAAATAACAATAAATATTAAAATAATTTAAATTTGGATCTAGATATTACATAGATCCATAAAACTTGATTATTATATAACTTTATATTCACTAAATTTATGAGTTGAACAGCTTAATTACAATTAATTAATTAATTAATTAATTATAATGAATCCATAAATTACAATCCAAAAAGGAATATATCAATTGACTCATTAGGCCCAAGTCTAAATAACAAAATTTAGCCTTGACTAGAATAAATCAAACTCAAAGGGACAACCGAATGATTGAGTGGCTAAAAAAAATACCAAAAAGATCGAATTGTAGACCAAATGGCTAAATACCTGAATGATAAATCGAACGGACAATCATGCCAAGCGATTAATTGAAAAAGATAATTAATATATCTTACAACTAACCTAGGAAAGAATCTCCTAAGGCCAATCACTTACATTATTATTGGTTGAACTGCACCAATAAAACCTCTTATTTTGATCATTCACAAAGACGATTAAACTATTCAATTTTCAGTTGGTATAATCATTCAAATTATAGTTTATATTTTCTCTTTAAAAAATTGCTATTAATTGACAACATGGTTATGAATATGCACACTTCTCTTGCAAAAATGGATAGAAATTAGAAAGTTTATACATAGTAAAAACTCTCTAAATATTTATTGTTTCTCATATTAGAGAGTCAAATCTTCAATCTCCCTGTCACTTCCTCATTTCCCTTTCCACTTTTCATATTTTAAGAAGAATTATGTATTTAAACATCAAAAGATATATTGGTAGATGAATCACATATCTTTTAATTCTTATTTAACATTTTGATATATAAAATTCAAATAAAACGTTTGATAGTTCAACCCGAATCTATTTAAATTACAATTTAGATTCTAGGTACATATTATTGGTGTCATCTATAGAAAACACAGTGAAGCAAAACTCTTTCCTACCCAAATTTATTTCTTCCATAGACATTTCAACTACATAGAATATCAATTTACATGGCATTTTCTACTTAATAATATAAAAAGTAAATTTGTATAGTCTAAACCTAAAACATCAAAATTTTAATAAAATAATCTTACTTTTACATTAAAACTCATCTTCCCCTTTTAGCATAACCAAAACCATAGGAGCTGAAGCATAAATTAGTAATTTTTTGCCGTGATTTTAAGATTGGCTATTCCCAATACGTGAAAAGCTCTACCAGACAGTAGATGACAGGCACCAGCAATGTTTGTTCTTAAACAGATTTCAAGAAAATTAATTAGCTAGAGATTATCAATAGACACAGAGAATAAACATTATGTCCTTCCTGATACCCATTGGATTATGGTAATCATTAATGCTGCAATTCAGGGGATTAGTGTAAGACAAAAAGCAGAATCATCACAGGCAAAGCATAAACCTAACTAAAAAACAAGAATTCTATCAAATTAAGTATGATTATATGTATAATAGCATCTAATATATTAAGAATATCAATGAATCTGATAGGGCTGCTTGGAAAGTACTCAACCTCGTAATACGTCTCCCAATACACACCACTCATAAGCTAATTTTACAAACAAGTCGTATGAATCATACACTATGCATCAGGCTCTTCTCTTCAGGAATTCAACGTGCCGAAAGCTTCAATCGTCAGAGAGAACCATATCTTAATTGAAGCCGATTAGAGATTAAATCTACATGAAGTCACTGACTACTTTGAAAGAGGTTGAATTTAAAGAGAAGAAGAAACGAATCCTCTCTACTCCATGATTTACACAAGGCAGCGCTCCACAACATGTAGAAATCCCATTGTTCTTGAAGGGTCAGGCCTGCACTTTTGAGCCCCGAAAAAGAGTCTAAGAAGGAACCCAAGCAGACATTGCAAAGGTAATTCGTCCCCTCCATCCCTGCAAAGCCCAATGGCCATAAACATCAATTAAAAAATCCTTGTGGTAGTGCGTCATGATCTTTGACCTCAACTTCTCCATGAGCTCCTGGTCCAACGGAAGCTGCCTAAACCCAGCTTTCATATTCCGGACCTGCCACTGCTTGTATGTCTCTGGTCTTGCCACTCTCTCTGTGCCCTCACATGCTACGACGTTCATAATTTCCCTCCCGTAAAACTCCTCATACATTAGCCTATCAGGCTGTTCCCTCGTAATATTTGCATCAAACATATCAAACAAAGTCAAGAAATGGAAAAGCGCTTCTCGGAACCGTGTGACAAAGAAGGGGGTATTGAGGGACCCATTCCTAATGACATGGATGAAAATATCAGGGTTTATCTTTCTTATCAAGTTTAGGACAGCATTCCTCGGACTATCCACCACGACTGACTCATCGAGAAGGTTCCGGAACCGATGCATGCAGTTAACAGCAACAAACTCATCACCACTAATCTTAATGTCCTCGGCTTTAATCGTTTCCCATTTCTGTGCTACCGCGTGGTACTCAAATGGGACATTAAAGCGCTTGCAGTACTTTGCTAAGCGTCGTCCTGTTGCCTCAACTCTTTCTGCAGGCCGAAAACCAGGAAAGGGAAAATCTATCCCCGTTATACAAAGTTTTGGAGGCCCGCCAGGGCGTTGTGAAAGCATTTTAATAAGAATAGGCCATTGAAAACCATATAATATGCCAAAATCTATTACGTGAAGCTTTGTTGCTTTTTCAGCTGCCTTGAAGATCATACTCACACTGAAGTTGACTGATATCTTCTTGAACGGAGAGGCTGAAATGAAAACTTGATAAGCTTTTATTACTTCAGCAGCGGTTGTCCTCTTGGGAGCTAGGGTCGTATAAATATGGGAACCGGTGCCCGCCAAGCGGGCCTCAAGGGCATTTGCAAAATAATGCGCCAACCTTTGAGATCCATCGCCAAGAGGTGTAGAATGTCTCCTAATCAGCTTCAGCAATTCATTGGCCATCCTCCGATCATCAGACGCGATGGCCTGAGCACAGAGAATGAGGAGAGTAGTTAAATCCACCGGATTTTTTTCAATGCCCTGTTTCCTAGAACGACCCGTCCCACCATTAAAACCCTGTAATTGATTATTCTGCTCAAAGCTCAAACCCATACCGTTTAGCTTCAAGCTCTTTTCTTCCGCCTTTTCACAGGTCCCAGAAGCCCACAGCAAAACCTTATCGAACATCTCCGACAACTCATCATCCTCCACAAAAACAGCAGACTGCTTGCTGCTCCTGCCATCTTCGTAATCTCCATCCTCCAGGTTATGAACCTTCCTCCCTCTCAACCCATCAGCTGAGTCTTCCCTCTCCATTTTGACCACCACAGCTGGGACCTCCTTTGATTCATCAGGGAAAGTGATATCCTCGAGATCAATAGACAGGTCACTACTTTTAGGAAGGAACTTACTAGCCTCCTCGAAGCCCCTCTGAAATTCTTTCATTGATTCTCTCTGGTCAAAGGAATTCAGATCCATCGGCATGCAAAGAGAAGTACTTATCAAACCATTTCGAGAGTCAGCTAAGGAACTGAAAGAATCGATTGTCCCCTGTGAAACAGTTGATTTCTGGGTTGAGTACTCAACAAGAGGAGTTCGGATCAGGGATGACTCATTCTCGCTTAAATTTCTGGTCCAAATAAAATTAACCAAGTTATTCGTACTAGTAGTACTATTACTATTACCACTGAGTTCACCAGTTGATCCCAAAAAGTCGTCATCCGGCCTCTCAACATGGTGATTGATAATCGGAGAAAGATCAGAAGGGGGGTATTTTTGGCCTAATACCTCATAAAAGGGTTTCTCAGCCGCCTGAAGAGCTAAAGGATCATGGAACGATTTCTCCGCCATATCCTCCTCCATAAGCATTTGGCTGATGTACTTCAGAACAGGGTCGGAGTCACCATCATCGGGAGATTGAACGTCTGAGCTTGTACCCGAAATAGATGTTACATTGAGAATTGACTCGAGATGTTGTGGACTCGGAGAGTTCGCAAAATTAAGGTCTACAAGTGGGTCTCTGTATTCGAACAAACTCGAATAATTCGAAGTCTCGTTGGAATCAGGAGACATGGTTCCATCAACAAATTGGTAACCATTTATATCATCAGAGAATCCCTCACATTGTGAAAGCATAGTCATCCGTGACTCGGATGAAAACCTACTTCTACAATTACAGAGCCCTAAAGACGAACTACTACTAGAAGACACGAACTACTATAAAAGACGAGACGACCCAGCAATTATAAACCCGCCGGAAGACAACAGAAATAGAAGAAAGTGAACTCACCGCGAGAAAGGAAGGTAGGAGGACGAGAAGGGTGGAGCGGCGGAGAAGTAACGGTGTGCAGACAAAAGAGGGATGTGCTTGGTCGTCTAAACGGAGAATTGACGAGAACGCGTTTTTGTAGACTCCAGTCGTCAAAACCTTTTGAGTAGCCAGAGGAGAGAGCACTGAAAGATGTGGCTCCCTCTCAGAGCGTCGACGGCCATTGCCGGTCAGTTACCATGTGATTCGCGGGAGTCTTCGTAGTCAGGTCAATCAACTCCCGCCCCCCGCCGCATCACTTTGACTTGGTACTTTTCTGTGTTCCGGGAGCTCCATCGGTACCGGAGAAGAAGATATTATTCTCTATTTTTTTTAATAATTTATTTTTAAATAAATAATCATAATTTAATTAATTTTTAAAAATATTAAAAATTAGTTAAATTACTAATTTTAAAATAATTAAATTATAATTATTTATTTAAAAAATATTTAAAATTAAAAAAAAAAATTAATATCGCTGTCTCTTTGAAAAATTGAAACCTATCCGTCGCCGTAGCTTGCTTCCCACGGCTCTGCTCTTAGCTTTTCTTGTTACGTACTTCAAAAATTTTCAATATTTATCATTTAAAAGTTAAAAAAATGTATTTTTTAAATGTGTTAATTATTAATTTATTTGTTATATATAAGTTTATAAATATATAAAAATAAAATATTATTTTATTAGAAACATTTAAGATATTATTAAAAATTACCTCTTAATATTATTGCATATATTTTTGGGGGAGTGGGTCGATGGCTTGAATCAACTTACCAGGTAGATAGTAAATGAGAACGGCAGAAATTCAATTTTTTCATGATAAATGACAAAAAAAAAATTAGAATATAAGTTATTGATAATTTATTTTTGTGGGAGAAAATTATTTATTTCAAAAAAGGCTTTTCATTCATAAAATGTTAGTATTTTTTCATTTTTTTATTTTTTTGGTGTTTTTTTTTTATTTTTTTCTTTTTGATTTTTTTTAAAAAAACACCCATTTATTTTTATTAAAAATACTATTTTTTAAATAATTAATTAATAGTTCTTTAAAACTTTTTAATAATTACATATATGATAAATATTATTAATTAATAAATTATTTAATAAATTTACTAAATATATTTATTTATAATAAGTCAACAAATTAAATTTATTTTTTAATAATTTATTTTAAAATCATTAGAAGTTATAAAAATTTATATACCATATAATAGCAAATCATATATAAAATATAGTTCTTAATTGTGATATATTGTATAAAATAATATATATTTATATATTTTATACATATAATATATATATATATATACTTAATGTTTAATATAATTATTACTCTATTAGAAATATGAATTTTAACTCATTTGAATTACATTTAATAAATTATTAAGTCAAACTCAAGTTTAATTTTATCTTTATTAAATTATTTTTTTGAAATCTAAAGCTATTAATATATAAGCTTTTATGATCTCACATATTAATTTAATTGTCAATAAGTCAATATAATATTATTTTTAAGAACAATAATTCTTAGAATTATTATGTTATAGTTTAATTTTTATTAAATTAATAATATATAATATTTTGTTAAATTACAAAAAATATTAAATGATAATATAAATATCATTATTACTAAATAATCTAGATATTGGTTTAAAAGACTATATTTTTTATTTTTATATTAATATTTATATTTTTAAATAGATAAATATAATTTATATCAATATAATAACTCTTATAAAAGTATTAATTTAAATGAAAAAATTTTAAAACTATAAAAAAAATTAGTTATAAATTAAATCTAATTTTTATGATTTATTAAATATACATATTTATATTTAATAAACTTATAAAATAAAATTTTATATACATATTCTTAGAATATTACAATATAAGTAGTATTCTAACATTTATTAAAAACATTGTATTATATTTAGTGAAAACTTGATGAATTAATTTATATAAATTATCAATAAGGAATCCGCAAGTTTTATATTGAAATAATATACGCAAGTTATCTATATATATTAGATTTGAAAATAAACTAATTAGTTGTACAAATTATTTTAGAAATAATATAAAGTCTAATTATTATACAAATTAAGAATTAATAATCAGATGATTTTAAGATTTAATCAATAATTTTATTTTGATCTAATGACTCTTGTGGAATATATTACCGTAGAATGATAAAAAAATTAATTATATATTAAAAAATCTCATTATTAATCCCCTTTTCTCGGGATTAATCACAATATATTGATTAATACTATTGTAATATATAAAAATTTAAAAATTAAATTTTATAATTATAACAAAATTATTTAAAATTAAATTTAGTAATTTTAATCCTATAGCTAGAAATTGAAGTCCCTAAAAATCTCACGTTAAATCAGAGTCTATGAATTCTGTGAATACTATAAATAAGAGCCTTGTGTCGGATATCAGAACATTCCTTTTTTTAATTTTTCTTTTAATATTTCTCTAGATAATAATAATAATAATAATAATAATAATAATAATAATAATAATAATAATAATAATAATAATAATAATAAGTCTTCAAAAGGCAGAAAAAGAAGCTAAGAAATCAGATGAGATTTTGATAAATTTTTTATGGCTATGAAATGTGAATCCCTTGGGAGGTAATGCGTGTGGGTTAATTGTAGTCAGATTGAAAAGATAATATTAAATTTTGAAAAATTATTATTGTGAATTTAATTTTTTTCAATCAAATAAAAAAATCCAAGCTAGGCAAAGATTGTATGATAAAATTACGAAGAAACTCATTATAAAAATATTTAATTATAAATATAATCATCTTTAAAAGTTTTTTTTATTAAAATTCAAGTGAATTTTTGTTAAATATAACTCAACACATTTTATAACTGATGCGTCCCTATATCCAAATTACTGATTGGGCAAGAAGTCCACTTGGTCTTTATCTTCCGGTCGAACTAAAACGAGTCTGAATAGGTAGCTCAGAACCTAGATCTTACACAATACAACTAAAAACGAGAGGTCAAATGATTGCAAGAATTGCTCTCATTATATATCATCTAACGCTCAAATTAGAAAATTTTTTTTAGAAAATAAAAAGATATTACGAGGATGTGAGAAAATACATAAATGCATATTGTAGTGTATTGAGCGTTAAGATACCCCCATTGAGAGGCGATTTAAAAGTGCGTCCACTGAATGACGACTTAAAAGTACGCTCGCTAAGAGGCGACTTAGAAGTCGCTCGCTAAGAGGTGTACCCGGTTGATAAGTGTCTTAGAGGTACACCCGATGGACAAGTATCTTAGAGGTACACTCGGCATAGGGGCGTCTTATGAAATGTAAGATTAAGCTTCATGGACGGAGGGCTGGCCTCCTGGGTAGATGGTAGATCTCCTTGATGGCCCCCTAAACGGAGGGCTACTGAGTGTTAGAGACGAGACTTCTAGAATAGTAGTCAGCCATTCTCCGTGGGATGAAAGGCAAGTCCTCCTCCTTGGGGATCCCTTCCTCTCTGAGATGGAGGGAGGCGGGACCCCCTAGGTAGGTCGACCTCCAAGGGGAAGACAAGCTTTCCTCCCCAGGAAGGTAGCGTCTACTCTCATTAAAGAAGGCAGGTCCTTTTCCTAGGGAGAGCACTTCTCCCCAAGAGTAGTCACTAAGTGAAGGCAAACCCTCCCCCTAGGGGGCCCTCCTCCCCGGGAGAGACGATTGGTCTCTCTTCTTCTTGGGCTCCTGGGATGAAGCTTTTGGTAACTGCCTTCAAGGTGTGATCTGTAGAGTTACGCCTATCGGTTGGGTCGGAAGGTTGCTTTGATCATCGATAATACTCATATTCTATTGAGGTTACTTTTCGATGAGATGCAAGGGTAAAGGTGCCTTATTTCCCTCTTTTCCTGCTAGGTCCCTTCTCAGGATGTTTGGACATAGCCATCACCGCTGACAAGGAGTTAACTCCTGCCTGATTCTGAAGACACTAGTGGTGTCGCCTCGATTTTTTCCAAGCCCTTCTTGTGAGCTTGGAGTTCTTATTTTTTGTGGTTCGCCTGGGCTCCTCTCATTCATGAGGAGGAAGAGGTATTTATAGTTGTTAAAGGCGGTACGACCTCCTTCGACCTTCACACCTGGCGACCACTAGAGTTGCTGAGTTGGTGTGGGGATCGCGGTGCCTTTTACGGCAATTACCGCTGTCAAAAGGGGTAGTTTCCTTTTCTGAGAGAATTACGGGGATTGTCGCATTATCGTGTCCTTCGAGGGTGAGATTTGCCAAATTCTTCTTGCCATACGGGATGACAAGTGATTCCACATAGGATCTCACTGGTTTTTGTTGCCATTCTAGGAGGCAGGTAAATCTAAAAATATTCAGAGGATATTCACTGGGATTTGGGCAACTTTGGTAAGAATCTCTATTGAGCCATGACAATTGATCCCGAAAAAAATACCGCAAGGTAAATCTTATCGCCTAATTTTAATATAGTGGACTGGGCCTAGGCCAACCCACCCAAATTAGCTATACGGTATGGGTCGCCACTTGTTGGGTCTCTGCATTAGTTTGTGGACCTGGATACTAGGCCAACCCAACATATCAATGCCCGTCAATAACCCATAAAAAAAAATATATCGAGAAAATAATTAATTAATCAGTAATATATTCTAAAATTAAAATTAAAACAATATATATGAATTTGACAAAAATTTAAATTCAAATCAAATCTCAATTAAATGCTAAAATATCAATTCTTTCTTTTGTCTATTATCTCTTTTCTTGTGACACCTATGTATTGATATCTTTTTTGCCAAATTTAAAAATTACATAAAATTTTTCTACCAAGTGCTGATATTAAAATGCTAAATTAAATACCAACTCAACTAAAAGCTCAAACGTCGAAAGCAAAAATTGACTTTTGTTCCCATTGGAATTTGCATGCATGCACCACTCTAAATGTCCTTCAGACAAGCCAAAAAATATTATCCATGCATGAGCTCATTCAAAACATTCGTCAAACGTCAATCTCTTATCTAATCTTTCTCTTAGGCGACTTCTCGCATCAAAATTGAATAAACATATAAAGAACCTATTCATTAAAAATGAGATTTAAATAGGAATAATTTGAAATTCAATAATTTTTATATTTATAAAAAATTAGGTGAAAGGAATAACATTTTTAGTTACATAGTAGGTTGCACAATATGTCCAAAAACCTCAACAGTTATAAAAAAGGAAAAAATTTGGAAGTAAAAATATTATATAACTTATTATATAATATTATATAACTTTGTATCAGCTAAATGCATGAGTTGGAGAGAAAATGACTAGAAGCACCAACATTACACCTGCAATAACTATACTATGAAGTCAATGATAGACAACAACTTTCCCTGAATACACATCAAATAAAGTAATCTTGTTATTATATTAAAACTCATCTTCCCGAAAACAATAGAAGCAGAAGCATAAATTAGTGATTTTTTTTCCTTCCCAATGATTTTCAGAATGGCAACGTCTGCTATGTAAAAGCTCTACCAAACAGTAAATGAAAGGCACCTGCAATATTTGTGCTCAAACAGATTTCAAGAAAATTAATTGGCTAGAGATTATTAATGGAGACAATGAATAAATATTATATCCTGCCTGATACCCATTTGATTATGGTCATCATTAATGCTGCAATTCAGGGGATTAGTGTAAGAGAAAAAGTGAACCATCACAGGCCAAGCAAGCGTCCACCTAACCAGAAGACAGACACGGATAAAAGGGTTGCTTGGGAAATACTTCAACCTCATAATACATCTCCTGCTACACAGAACTCGTAAGCAAATTTTACAAGTAAGTCAGAATAAATCATACACTATGCATCAGCCTGCTTCTCTTCAGGAATTCGTCGTGCAGAAAGCTTCAATCATCAGAGAGAACCACATCTTAATCGAAGCCTATTATGGATTACTCTGCTTGAAAGTCATTGCTGACTTTGAAAGTGGTTATATTTAAAGAGAAGAAATGAATCCTCTCTTATCCATGATTTACACAAGGCAGAGCTCCACAGCATGCAGAAATCCCATTGTTCTTGAAGGGTGAGGCCCGCAGATTTGATCCCCCAAAAGAGCCTAAGAGGGAACCCAAGCAGACATTGCGAAGATGATTCGTCCCTTCCATCCCTGCAATGCCCAACAGCCATCGACATTGATCAAAAAATCCTTGTGGTAGTGCGTATTGACATTCAACCTCATCTTCTCCATGAGCTCCGTATCCAACGGATGCTGCCTAAATCCAGCCTTCATATTTCGGACCTGCCACTGCTTGTATGTCTCCGGTCTTTCCACTCTCTCTCTGCCCTCACATGCTATGACATTCATAATTTCCCTCCCATAAAATTCCTTCTCATACATTAGCCTATTGGGCTCTTCCCTCAAAATATTCACATCGAACATATCGAACAGCGTCGAGAAATGGAAAAGCGCTTCTCGGAACCGCGTGATAAAGAAGGGGGAATTGAAGGACCTGTTCACAACACCATGGATGAAAATATCCGGGTTTATCTTTCTTATCAAGTTTAGGACAGCATTCCTCGGACTATCCACCACGATTGTCTCATCGAGAAGATTCGGAACCGATACAAGCAGTTAACAGCAACAAACTCATCACCGCTAATCTTAATGTCCTCAGCTTTAATCGTTTCCCATTTCTGTGCTACGGCATGGTACTCAAATGGGACATTAAAGCGCTCGCAGTACTTTGCTAAGCGTCGTCCCGCTGCCTCGACTCTTTCTGCAGGCCGGAAACCGGGAAGGGGAAGGTCTATCCCTGTTATACAAAGTTTTGGAGGCCCACCAGGTCGATGTGAAAGCATTTCAATAAGAATAGGCCACTTGAAACCATATAATATGCCAAAATCTATTATGTGAAGCTTTGTTGCTTTTTCAGCAGCCTTGAAGATCATACCCACAGCGAAGCCAACTGATATCTTCTTAAACGGAGAGGTCGAAATGAAAAATTGATAGGATTCTATTACTTCAGCAGCTGTTGTTCTCTTGGGAGCTAGGGTCGTATAAATCTGGGCACCGGTGCCCGCCAAGCGTGCCTCGAGGGCATTTGCAAAATAATGGGCCAGCCTTTGAGATCCATTGCCGAGAGGCGAAGAATGTTGTCTAATCTGCTTCAGTAATTCATCTGCCGTCCTCCGATTATCAGTCGCAGTGGAATGAGCACAGAGAATGAGGAGAGAACTTAAATCCACTGGATTTTTGTCATCGCCCTGTTTCCGAGAACGATCCTTCCCAGCATCGGAACCCTTTAATTGATCATCCTGCTCGAAGCTCAAACCTTTACCATTCGGCTTCAAGCTCTTTCCTTCTTCCTTTGCACAGCACTCAGAAAGCCAGAGCAAAACCTTATCGAACATCTCCGACAACTCATTCTCCTCCACAAAAACAGCAGACTGCTTGCTGCTCCTGTCATCTTCGTAATCTCCATCCTCCCTGTTATGAACCTTCCTCCCCCTCAACCCATCAGCTGAGTCTTCCCTCTCCATTTTAACCACCACAGCTGAGGCCTCCTTTGATTCATCAGGGAAAGTGATATTCTCGAGATCAATAAACAGGTCACGTCTTTTAGGAAGGAACTTACTAGCCTCCTCGAAGCCCCTCTGAAATTGTATCATTAATTCTCTCTGGTTAAAGAAATTCAGATCAATCGGCATGCCAAGAGAAGTATTTATCAACCCATTTCGAGAGTCACCTAAGGAACTGAATGAATCGATTGTCCCCTGTGAAACAGTCGATTTCTGGGTTGAGTATTCGACATGAGGAGTTTGAATCAGGGATGACTCATTCTCTCTTAAATTTGTGATCCAAATAGGATTAACCAAGTTGTTTATACTAGTAGTACTATTAGTATTACCACTGAGTCCACTAGTTGATCCCAAAAAGTCATCATCCGGCCTCTCAACATAGTGATTGATAATCGGAGAAAGATTAGGAGAAGGGAGGTATTTTTGGCCTAATGCATCATAAAGGGGTTTCTCAGCCGCCTGAAGAGCCAGAGGATCATGGAACATGCATGATTTCCCCGACATATCCTCCTCCATAAGCATTTGGCTGATGTACTTCAGAACAGGGTTGGAGCCACCATCATCGGGAGATTGAACGTCTGGGCTTGTGACCGAAATAGATGAGCTAAAATCCTTGAGAATTGACTCGGGTTGCTGTGGATTCGGAGGGTTCGCAAAATTAAGGTCCAGAGATGGGTCTCTGTATTCGAACAAACTCGAACAATTCGAAGTCTCGTCGAAATCAGGAGACATGGTTCCATCAACGAATTGGTAACCATTTATACGATCAGAGAATCCCTCAGACTGCGAATGCATACTCATCTGTGACTCGGATAGAAACCTACTTTTACAATTACAGAACCCTAAAAACACGGACCCTAAACCCTTCGATATCCCTCGAAAGAGACTTTCAAGGAGTAATCACAGGACTCAACTGGGCAAAAAACTACCCCCTTAGATCAAGCTTTAATCACCCAACATCAAGTGGATAATCAATAAAATCCAAATAAAACGAAATGGGCAAAACCTAATACCGATAAACTTACAACAGAAGTACTTATCTATGGCCAACTGCCGATAAACTGAGATATTAAAAAAATAAAAAAGACACGAACTACTATAAAAGATGAAGACGACCCAGCAATTATAAACCCGCCCGAAAACCACAGAAGTAGAAGAAAGTGAACTCACCTCGAGAAAGGAAGGGAGGAGGAGGCGAGAGCAGTAGCGGAAAACTGACGGTGTAAAGACTAAAGAGGGGTGTGCTTGGTATAAATGGAGAATCGACGAGACCTCCGTTTTCGTAGACTCAGTCATCGAGAAGCTTTCGAGGAACCAGAGAGGGAGCAGAGGGAATTGTCAGATGACGCACTCTGACAGCAACTGCGAGGAGAGAGAATCGAACACTGACAGATGTCGCAACCTCTCAGAGTGTCACCGGCTATCGCCGGTCGGTTAATCAATCAACTCCCTCCCCCACCTTGTCATTTTGACTGGATATTATCCGTTTTAAAACACGGAAAATGTACTTGTCCCAATTGCTTGCTTCCCAAGGCTTTCTTGGTTTTTTTTTTTTTTTTTCACTGTCCAAAGTCTAATTCTTGCTCAAGAAGAAACCAGCTTTAAAATTTTTATTATATTTTTATTTAAATTTAAAAAATATATTTATTAATATATATATTATGCATAAATTTATTAATATATAAATAGATAATATATTATATTATCAAAATTATTTTAAATATAATTAAAAAACATCTCTTAGTACTATTGCATATCTTTTCTCTGGAAGTGGGTCGATTGTTTTAGTTCATAGATCCCCATATTAGCAAATTATATATTGAATATGATTATTAATTATAATTTATTATATAAAATAATTTATTTATATATTTTATATATATAATATATTTACTTAATATATAATAATTAATTATTACTATATTAGAATATGAGTTTAACTCTTTTAGACTAAACTCAATAAACTATTAAGTTAAATTTAAATTTAATTTTAACATTATAAAATTAATTGTTTAAATCTAGGTCTACTAATATATAATTTTTACATCCTTAATTATAAACTTATTTGGTAATAAATACTTTGACTAATAATTTTTATAGGAAATTATTTTTTAACAAATGAGAAAATAAATATTATAGGAATACGGATCGGAAATTATTTTTAACAAATGAGACAAATAAATATTAAAAATAATCTTAGATGAATGCATAAGATCGAATGAGTGGAGTGGGAGAGGGATGTGATCGGGCGTGAGCTCCCATGGATTTATTTAAGGGTGAATATAATATTTTAGTGGCGCGCTTTTAGATGATTATTTGATATAGCAGGTGCGGGGGCGTTGGGCTAATGGGACCACACCGCCCGAGTGGGCCGTTGAGCCCCGTGACATCATAAGATCTGGGATATTCAGGCCGGGTGATTTTTAAATATTATGAGGGCTCCACGATATGGTTGTAAACCATCTTATTTCTTTTTATAATTATTGAACTAGTCTTCGCCACCATGAGGAGCTAATAATTATGATTTTAAAATGTCGAGATAAAAGACCACTGGGACATCATGATAAATTCTCGGAGGAATTTCAGTGTGGCTTTAATTTTATTAATTAAGAAGTAACATTTACCGTCCGGTGCTTCGTTTGTATAAAATTAAAATACCAGAGAGGAAAATATAAGCTGGGCCTTAAATTATTTAAAAGGTAATTTTTAAGTTTTAAATATCATATGTTGAATCTTCTTATATTTTTTATCAGTGTGTCTGCTAATTTATCTCTGCCACAATTATTTATCTAATAATATAATATTTTATCGATTAGTTGATAGTAATAAGTTCATATAAAATCTATATTCAAATTAAATATTATGAGGGCTGCTAAACCATCTTATTCTTTTTATAATTATTGAACTAGTCTTCAATAATAATTATGATTTTAAAATAAAAGATAATCATGATAAATATTTTTTATAATTTTATTAATTTAACATTTATTAAATATAAAATTAAAATATAAAACATGAGATAAATTATTTTAAAGGAAATTGTTAAAATTTAAAAATCATCTGTTAAATCTTCTTATATTTTTTATCAGTGTGTCTATTAATTTATCACTCAGTATCCATTCTACAAAATATTTAAATATATACTAACATTTTTGGTAAGTTCAACACAAACTATTTTTACAGATTTAAATTAAATTTTATATTAGCATTGAGTTAAGCTAAATTTATTCTATAATTATTGGATTAAATATTTTACAAATTCATATTTTTTTAAATGGTGGTATGCTTTTATGTATGAATAATGTTATGAAATATTTTTCAATTATTTTTAAATTAATTCAGATAATATTACCCACACCTACCTATTTTATTATAATTTTATCAATATTAATAAATAAATAAGATATTATGATATTAAAAATATTTTAAAATAACTAAATAATATTTTACTAATATCACAGCTACCGCCGATGCCTTGGCGGTGCAACCCCCCACCCATCTCACCGCTTCCTGCCGGTGATGCCTCAGCCACCATCGTCGCTCGTCGGTAATATCACAATATTGATGACCGAAATTGATCCCTATAATTTCATCAATTTGTCTGATATTTTAAATTTTTTAGACACCAATGTTAAAAAGTAAAATAAGGAGAAGGTGTTTCGTTGGAAAATATTTTATATTGAACAAATAAATGCCAGAAAATTCATGCGTATAATGCACGTTACACCAATCTAACTTCATAAAATATACTTGTTACGTTTTCAATCTCCACCACTAAATACCAATTCAATGGCAAAGATTAAAAGATAAAAAGTATTATATATATTATTTTTATTGATTTAATTTTACAATATTAACACCCATTTAATATTTAATCCAACAAAAATAAAAAAAATAACATTTTAGATAACTTTTTTAAGCTTTAAATATTGATCGGTTGAATTTTTTTAACTAATGAATAACATAGAAAATATATTGAGTATATCCCCCTAAGAACATAGACTCCACCCTATATTCGGAGTAACATTGCCTAAATTTGACCGTTAGAACGCTTCAACCCAAGAGCCCTGCATGGGTTGGTCGCAGTAAGCCGGGGCTCAGATTAGCTCAAGTTTTCTAGTACTTTTAACGATAAAGATTATTTCATCCTTATGATTTTAACGGCTTGGATTATAAAATAGATCAACATATTTTATTATGTTTTTTTCTAATATAATTTCAGTGATCTAAACTATTATGATAAAATTATCACCACTAGGATATGATCAATGATCAAATTTGACAAGGGATTTACAGGAGTGTCCATATAAATCAAAATGCAAGTTCCAGCAGAGTCCAGCCACCAAATATTCACAAGGTATGCACATACATCACGCGGCAGATGAACCGCTATACTGCCACGGTTTGAACTCCTTCCTTCGGACATCTTCCACATCGATGCTGTCGGAGCCATCTACACGAGCACGAAGTTCGGTGTACTTAAAATTGTATTGGTATATCTCCAAGTCATCCCATGGAGTAGTTGCGACCTCGTCTGTTAGATCGAACCATCTCGGGGTAAACTTGTCACCCCTGGCTTCTCGATTCCTCTTTTCTGCTCTTTGCCTCTCCTCCAAACTGAAAGGAAAATATATGAGAAAATTTAGAAATGAATAAAGGAAATGCCAGTAAATATACAATGCCACAATTCGAGGCAGCAGTAAACAGACAGACAAGCCTGCCTTTTGAACAGGCTATGGCAGACTGAATCTTGATTTTGTGCCTTTCTCCATGTCAAGCTTCATCATCCAACAGGAAAAAAAAATGGTGCACAGACGCCATTTTTATACCATTTTAACAATTTGAGTGGCGTGGCACGGGATCCATCGAATCCCATTTAAGTAAAAATGATGCATAAAGGTTCAGTGGACCGACGTCATGTCATCCAAATGATGCATAAACGTTTGGTAAGTTTGGTAAGCATATCCTGTACAAAATTAAGCAGTGACAGATTAAGGGCATTGCTTGGTACATGATTAAAGGCCATTCCTTGCTGCCTCCTGAATGGCCATGAGATTATGAAGTGCAAACCCAAATGAAAAAATCAGAAGCATAGTTGAGATTTTTACTGTCATTTTTCGAGCACAAATTGACAATACTATATACCCACCACAAGTAGCCAAGGATCACGCACAAAAACTCAGCCAAGAGTCAGAGCCTAAGTTAGAGCTAGACTTCTATAGATAATAGAGAAGACTGGTTCTTTTATAATTAGAACAGAAAAGAGGAGCCACAAATTAAAGAAAAACCAACGAAGGGGCCTATCTCCATTCCTATCTTCTAATGAAGACTTAAGGGGCCTGAAAGAAAAGCTTAGCTTCCTTTGACGATTACTCTATGAATGGAAAGATGAAAAAATAAACCTAGAATTAGGATTTCTCTATTAGAATACCCCTCTTGGGCATAACTTCTAGACTTTAAGTAAAACAAGTAAAGCATACGAAAAGAAGATCCGGGAACGGATAGCAAGATATATGTCTTTCGATATACTAAAAGAAATCAAAAAAAAAAAGACAAGATTAATTTCTTATATCGAAGCAGACTGTTAAGGCATATTTGGATATAGAAGTATATGAAGGGAAGGAAATTAATGAGGAAAAAATAAAAATAGAAGAGAATGAGAGAAAGAACGATTTCCTCAAATATAAATATTCTAATATAAATCTTTCATCATATTTTTTTCATTATAATTTTCCATACAATCCCAACATTAAAAAAGTATTTTCCATCAATTTTCTTTTCTTTTCCTTTAAACTTTCCAAAATCAAAACAAACTCTTAAAAAGAGTCATCTTCATGTAAAGAAAGGGCAATGGTATCCTACCTTATAATAACTATGGTATTGTCCTAAGAATTTGAAGCCCCTCTCTTGAAATAGAATTTTTTAAAAAAATACATTTATGAGGCAAAAACCTTTTTAAAAGACCTTCGGTCTCCTATTCTGACTGGTCCAACTTTGCTGCTAATGCGACTGTAAATCTTACAATGTCAACCCTCTTGATCGGCCAATCAATCTCTAATTGATTTGTTTTCCGTTTGTCTACCTTTGAACAGTCATAATAAACATTATTTCTTACCAATTCTCTGGCACTACTGTTAGATTTTGGGTTTATCCTTTGTAAATCCTACATCCAATGGGCAGGTCATCAGAAGGACGCATGCTCAAGCAAAAATGTTAGGCAAGGGTCGCGCATTATTTGTAAAGGTAGCATGAGTGATGAAGTTTACTAAAGGTTCGCATGAAATTCGTTTCAGTGGAAATTATTTCCAATAAATTGGAAGCAACTATGCTTGATAGGCGCCTATGTGAATGCGCACCTGAAAGGAACACGTGGACCAATTCTAACTTTTGCATCTGGTGTTTAAACGCCAACACCGAGTATAAAAATCCTACGCAATTTTTAAGTCAAAGTGATAGTTCATCTTCAACACAAGAGTGTCGCACAAAGAGAGAAAATCGAAAGGAGGAAGGGATTCGGTATTTAGTTGAGGTCTAATTCAAGTTTCATTATTTGCCAAACTCAGTTACTTTGCTATAATTTGTTTTTAGGACGAATTTTTGCCTTGGTTGCTCATTTTCACGTTATATTCTTCTCTTATGAGTTATAAGATATGTTAAAAGGTTGGTTCAACTATCACTCACTCCGGTTGTAGTAAAAAAATCTTGAAAGATATTATATTTGTAACCAATCACTTTTATAGTGAATTTATTCAAAATTTGTCTTGTTATTTTTTTGATTGAGAAGGATTTTTCATATAAAATATTATCGTACAACTTATGCGTGCTTGGTTAGGTGATTTGATTGATTGTGTTCTCACGGTATTTAGTGGTCAATAATTAATAGGGGATATGATGGTTTGTTTCCCCTACGTTACTTGTATGCATGTCTTTGTTCATGAGGAATCCCAACAACATCATCTTCAACATACATATTCAATCTAACATTGCACAAAGAATTATTAAAACTATAAATCTGGCAATATTACTTTCAATCGTAAATATATATGTATCCTTAATATACTGAAACAACTACCATTAGTAATATCAAACCAATAGAAATTCATACAAGCTAAATTTTCTAGTCTATAATTGGGCCAAAGATAAAATTTGAATTTTATTAATTTATTTTCCTCTTTATTAATATATTTACTTTCATCAAAAAATTGATCACCGTTTTTATTCTTATGTTGTTCCTATTGCAAAATATA
The DNA here is from genome assembly GCA_033239525.1 of Nepenthes gracilis. Classification (NCBI taxonomy): domain Eukaryota; kingdom Viridiplantae; phylum Streptophyta; class Magnoliopsida; order Caryophyllales; family Nepenthaceae; genus Nepenthes; species Nepenthes gracilis. Next base: position 21,126,772 of record BSYO01000011.1, read on the forward strand.
GCATTTGTTTCCACTCCATTACTATTCTTTGAATTGAAACAAAAAGACATTAAAATTCTTAATTCTCTACAACGTCTAGGCAAAAAAATATTTTTGAGGAGAAAGCAAATCATAGTGATAATGATTTGTCTCTATTTTTCATCATCTTTTCATGTTTTGCAATCGATTCATAAACACGATAACTGGTACACCCGAGGTACGTCCTTCCTGGTCCCCTCATACTAAGGAAAGGTCTTCTCAATGCTCTAACGCCCACATAAGATATGGACCAAATTGTCTCACGATATTCTAAATCCAGCTCACATGTCGCTTTAGTAGGTGAACAGCCCAACCCTTGAAACATACTACAACTCTAGGTGGCGAAGTGCCGACATATGCATAAAAGGTCACAGTATCATTTGTTACAACATGAGAAAGCAAGTATGAACACAGAAATGCATATTGGCAGCAAACAAATCATCAGTAGCCAACATATATGCTATTTGAACCACATTAAGTGATCCTTCACTTTTGTTTTAAGAAAATAGCTTGATAGCAGAAGTTTCTCATTAGTACAGCTCTACAAATAAATATTTAAAATATCTGTATATTATCAAAATCGATGCAAGAAAATTCATCATACCCAGAGTACCATGATCATCCCATGACCTAGTTTTTGGTTCAGGCAATCAATACACAATAAATTCATGATAATCCATAAATATCTATAAAAGAGAGAAGGAAGACCTGCTCTTTTCCACACCAGCTTTAGAGATATCACCCATTTCAAGTGCATATCTATCGGGACGCAAACGTGAATCTGATGCAAGTAACTTTCTAGGAGCTGTGTCAAAACTGTTTATTTTATGTGCAAAATAAGTATACTGAAATTTGTCATTTTCTGGGACATTGGCAACTCGCCACACCTGCAGAGTATCAAAGATGAGTAAAAAGGAAACATGAGTGATCCAGTAGAAGGGATATTAACAGTGAACTAAAAGGAATCTACTAATATCAAGGCAAAAACAAGCGTATACCTATTGTTGGATGATAACACCATTCACAATTGCAACCCCATCAGGATTTCAATTTCTTTCATTGAATCGAATCACATGTAGAACAGAATTCACTTAAATTCAGATTTTGAATACACTTAAACTCACGCAGAACAGAATTCATGCTGCCAACACAGCCTAGGATGTGTTGAGAATAGGGTAGATATAGGGTAGGGACATTGCTCAGCAAAAATGAATAAAAAAAAAGGTTGGAAGACTACCATTATGACCTTTAACCAACATTTGACCCTGCAATATGCAACATAAGGAGGAAACTTTCAAGGGAGTACAGGAATTGAAGTTTTGTATCTATACCGTAGGGGGGCATAAAACGAAATATGCACCTCATTTCAGTTGTGACGTACATATATTTGAAGAAATAGTGACTATAATGGTATGCCCGTGACAACCACGACATTGCCATGGTTGCTCACAATATGCTCCAGCAACATGAACCCACGATTTAAAACCATGTTAGTGTAGGATAGGGCAACAAATATTTAGGCATAAAAGTAGTCCCTTCCACAAGTGTGAGCCTCTATGACATGCTAAGGTTACTCTGAAGTGACCCGGATAAACTTATGGAATTAGCTTTCTACAACGTCAGGATACAGTTGCATATACTTAACCCTCACAAAACCTCAACATATGAGAGCTTTATACTGTATCAGGCTGCACTCTAGAAATAGGACCTTCCCCACCCATCCAAACTCCACCACTTTTACCATGGTTGCCACCATTATTGCTGCCACCACCATCACCACATATCCAATGACAAGTCCCTTTTTCTTTTCTGTTAAAATCTTTAATAAATGTTGTATGGCTACTACATTAACAACATAAAACAGCACTTTGAAGAGATCAACCTCTTTCAATTGAGTTCCTGGTAGAGGTTCCCCTTCCATATCACATGGTTGATAACTCATAGACTCGTTCCATTTCCCAGTCATCAATAATTTAGGTTCCTCTGCAGCATTATATACATAACCATCAACTTCATAGCGACCAGCCCTACAAGCACATGACCTTTAAAGTCAGCCACAACATATGGTAGAGAAAGCAAGAGATATGTGAGCTACCAATAACATAAGAAGACTTTAGATAGGTACAGAGACATAAAATGAACCTACAAATCTCAGAATTTTCATCATGCACAAAAGAAAAGTGCCGTTAAAACTCGAAGTCACAATTTAACAAAGAATGCAAAGTATGAAAGACAAATTCAACCAAAAACAAATACAGAACTATAAATCCAAGGAGCCTAAAAGTCACAAAGATAAAAATGAAGCATACCCGAACCAACCACATGGTTGAAAGCACAAGACAACTTTATCCCCTGTAGTTAAGTTGGTCATTATCATCTCACCTGGTGAGTCCACCCAAGTGCGCCCAAATATTAGGTTGTTAACTTTAGTAGGAGGTGGCACTAGATCCAACACTACACCATCTCTTTTGAAAGTCACGTGAGTTCTGCACACAACAGTCAAAACAATCATGAATGATTAGGAGAATGGAAGCATCACTCAAATACCATTCAATTTTAAATTTTCTGCAAGCAACAGATCCAACTATTACTTATAATAATATGCTCTCTACCATCACAAAGTTTTGGCATTATCACCATAATTTACATGATCTACAGAACCAGCAATCATGGGTTCAATATATCTCTTTTGTTGTCTCAAATTTGCAACTTGCTGCACCTTTAAAGAAACAGGACAGAAGCTAAGCCAACATTCAAATGTCAAAAAATAATGTCTTGCCCTTACACAGTGCTAGACAATACGTTTGTATTCCCCATGTGATTAAAAAGAACCCTTGGAGCATGACCACTACACACATGAGCTAATGAGGGCATTTGCAGATTCAGAATTGTCTAATTCTCCTTCCAGAGGTTTCCCATTGATTTTGAAGGCTTGCTCAATAATACCATGTCAGCACTCTAAGGCATGTTGAAAAGCAAACAACTCAAAATGAGTCATGACTCAGAAAGATGATCAGCAGCCATATATGTTGATGATGAATTATCCAGAGGATGGAATGTAGCTATCATTCAGTAATATAAGAAGGGGGGAATAACTATTAAAGAAATCCAGAATTCCAGGAACACATGTTCTTACCTCCCAACAGGATAAACGTCAACAGAATTCCCTAAAAATTTGGTCTTAAGCTTTGATGTAATGTCATACATAAAATGTGTGTTTTCGGCATGCCCAGCACTCATAGGAGGATGATGACTCACCTAAAATGTCATCCACGGGAAAATTATCATGCATCATTGACCAAATATAATAGCAATAAGAATAACCAATAATCAAAAGTAGTGAAGCAGCTAGGTATAGCTTAGAGAAAGAAGGTGCGCTACAAGCTTCAGCTAAAATGACACATTAACTAGAAACAGATACATCTGTCTGTGATAAAGGCAAGTCTTGAAATAATCTACAGCTGGTGAGAAACAAGAAAAATTGTGGAAAACATTAAAGACTCACCTGCTCTGCTATAAATGTGATCCCATTATGATTTACCATTTCATAGGTCTCACCAAGAATGGGATTAAAAGGCTTCCAGGTACGCTGATAAGCAAAGTACACAGACACAGCCCAAGATGCTGCAGGGTGATGCCAAATTTTTTTTTTAAATTTTCATATCACATATGCAGTGAAAAAAATGTATGGAATATTCAATGAAAGACTATACTCACAAGCATAAACCAACCGCAAGTAGGGATCTTCACATTTATCTGCCAAATCCAACAGATGACAGTATTCCATTAACTGTTACAGGCAAAAAAAAATTGCAATGTCAATGGCATATTGTGAGTGACACAGCAGAACAGCAGAAATATTTTGTACATGGTGAAAAAGCACAAACCTCTGCCATTTTCTGAAGCATGGTCATTGGCTCAAATATTATAACCGGAAGCGTCACCATTGATGTTACATCAGAACCAATATACTCTTGCATTATTTTCCAATAACTATGTCTCTCCTACAACACCACAAGAAAATTTTCAAGATATGGAATAAGGGGAATAGTGTGTGAAAACAGGATTGGAAATTGGAACCAATATCTGGCCAAAGCTAATGTCACACTATCTCGGCTATATAGACAAGAATTTAAACAAGAGCAAACAACACAATCAATAGAACAAACTTGGAAAATGCGTCCTGCTAACACTATCAAGGACCCTAATACAATCAATATAAATTTATCTATAATTTAAGCAAACCTTTAAAGATGAGATGAAGGGAAAAAATCACTTTGTGTGGTTCACACATGCACAATGGAGACCAATACATGTTTTTTTTTTTTTTTGTTACAAGATCGGTATGTGTTGTAATTCATAAGAGTGAACTGATTCTGCTCAAGAGAGAAGACAACACAATATGAAGTTAGAGATGGTAAGGGACCAGATGTGAGAAAACGGAGCGGAGGAGCCTCTAACCCTCCTCTTCACATGCCCATGGTTCACCTCCATCCAATTCATTCAAGTGGATGGAATTGGACCTTCACCACCACTTCCTTAGGGGCATGTTCAGCTCCGTGGAGTTCAACTCTAGCTTTATAATGTCAATTTCAACCTTGCAACCCCCACTAGCTTTGCAACATCCATTTTTTATCTAATAACTATCCAGCATATCCTATTTCTGTCTCAATACAAACAAAAATGAAGATGTACACTAAAACAACACGTGAGCTGAACTGAATTGAGCATTAGGTTGCTCACTTGCTCAAAGTTGGCTCATTATATTATCTAGCTCACAAATAAGCATGAACTTGGCTTGTTGGGTTTCATAATCAAATCGAAATGAGCTTTTAAAAGAGTGATTGCATGTCAAGCTCCATCAACTAGGCATACACAACAACTACCTCATTGCATCAAAATGTACTGAACACCCTTTCTCAAGGATTACTAGAAAATAAATGTACAAAATGTTGTTCATTGCATCAAAAATCAAAAATAGAGTCACAAAGATTTCTTTTTGGGGATAGGCGTGATGATGATAAGGATGAGCATGTGCAAAGGGAAAATCTAGCAAAGATAATCATTGATCAGAATCGATAGAAAAGAATGACCTCTTGCCTCCACCTTCCTCTTTGAGCTTCCTCTTCTGCATCATCCTGGCCACCTTCAGGATTAATAACCTCCAAATTTTCATAACCAAGCAACCTAGAGGCATATAATTACATTCACAAGCCAACTGAAAGCATAAAATGCCTTCTATACTTTATGCAGCAAATACAAAAAGGAGAAGCCTCAATCTCATATGTATACAAATTGACCATAAAAATACCCACATACATAAAATCAATAGCATAACTTACTAGAAAATTTAGAAAAATAGATACAAATTCAATGCAGCGCATGGGATTCATAAAATTAATCTAGAACTACAACAATTCCACAAATTGTAATATCTGGAAATGCAAAGCCAGTTAAAAACAAGGAACGAAATGGATGAGAGAACAGAAATTTTTTTAAAGAAAAAGGAGAAGGCAGGCAGACAGCTCTATCAGCAAAGGCAAGACACACAATAAAAAGGGCAGTTCACTGGACAAAGTTCTAACATCCTCTGGTTCTAGTGAAGGTCGGATATACACAATCTTATTGTTGGGATGGGTCACTCCATGAGTGTAAAACCTGATTACCAAAATAAGCATTATGACATCATAATTAAATGTATTAAATAAATTTTTATGAATAATTTTGTGTTTGGATAAAAACTTAAATATTTAAGGAAAGTTGGCCGGTGTCCGACCAGCGCAAAAGGCACGCTCATATATAGGCTCATGCATGGACATGTAGACTATGCATGCATGTGTTATGTCTCTGTCCTTGGTGGACGCTTGATATGTTTCTAAATCCGAATTATCAAACAAATTAGGGAGTCGTTTAATCTTCCCAATAGGTTAAGTTAAAGCAGGTCAAGTTTTCGTTACTTCGAATTTGGATCCCGCACAGTACAACTAACAAACAAAATGTTAGAAATTGATAGGACTCATTCCCCGATATTTTTTTGACACTTAAGTTAGAAATCTTTCTCAAGTAGATAAAAAGATAGAATAATGAATAAATAATTTGTAGATGTATGTTTCGAGGATTAAGTGTTAGTAGAGGACTAGGCTCCGGTGGATATGTTTGGCTCGGGAGCGGCTTTGAAATGGAGAATTGAACTCCAATGGTACGCTCATCAGAGGAACAACTTTGAGATAGAGGATTGAACTCCAGCGGTGCATTCGACTAGGAAATAGCTTTGAAATTGAGGATTGAGCTTTAGCAGTGCGCTCGATTGGGGAGCGTCTTTGAAATAGAGAACTAAACTACGATAGTGCGCTTGGTTGAGGAGCAACTTTGAGATAGAGGATTGAACTCCGACGGTGCGCTCGATTAGGGAGCAACTTTGAGATGGAGGATTAAAGTGCATTGCGCTGCACTTAGAAACACTGCAGAAATGAGAGCCGCCTATAGAGAGAGAGGTGCGTTCGACGGGAGTGATTTGGTGGTATCTCGTCGCATCTGAGAGTTTGGAGAGAGCCTCGAAGTCTAGCCCTAGGGATGCTTTTCTAAGCCAAAATGTTTCCCTCCTCTGCAGAGGTAAAGGGGTATTTATAGTACCGGAGCCGGTGTAGCATTCCTTGGGCCTCACGACTAATGCTAATTGCCCACACAGATCCGCTAAGCTATCTTAGCAATCATGGGGGACATATATGGTAATCGTTGCTTTTTTTGAAAATATTGCAGAGCTGTACTTGCCATCTTGGAGTGATACACCATACGGATGGATATTTTGCAAATATTTATTAGGCTATCACGATTGTGTAGGAGGGGCAACCACGGGGGTGGCATGGCGCACAACCCTAATCGCCCACTCCCTACATATCAGTACAGGTCGACCCGTTTGGGCCAACCAATTGTACAGCTGTCTGGACCTTGGGCTCAATAGATCGCACGATGGGCCACCATCCTCCAAGCTTCTCTTTCTTTAGTGAGTTGAGTTTCTAGCAGGCCCTTGGATCAACATACCCATCAACACTCAACTGAGTTATTCATGCGCCAATCTAATTATAAAATGAATTTCATGCGTTTTTGTGTCATTTTTGGTTGATAGTTCGAGAGAGGAGAGAGAAAAAGAGAGAAGAGGGAAAAAAAGTGAAAGTAGGTGATTTTGAAGTAATTTCGTGTTAAATCCAAGTAATATTCGAGTTAAGACAAGTGTATCTAAATCCATTCTTCGTTTATTGCTCAAATCTTTCGATTGTCTCTTTGATATTTATATACATGGTTGTCATTCGATGTTTATTTCCTCATATATTTGGCATGCATGTTGATTTTGCTCTTATTTAGAAAATTTAAAGGCTTGTGACTATATTTGTGAAATTTATCATGAAATCATTGGATATTGTTTTTACATGTCATTTTATGTAAGTATTTGATAAAATATTTTACTTTAAATTTGTAAAGATTATTTATTTTTTAAAGTTGAAAAAATCGTATATTATAAGAACCATTATAGACAATTGATGGAATATACAATGGCATGTCTTAATATATTATTTATAAGCAAAGATCATTATCGAACATCCATGGATTCGAAATGTGGTGTTTGACCCATTTATAAATAATAATGTGTAGTTGACTTACCTACAAATTCTAGACAGTAGTGTATAACCTAAACTATGGAAAATTTACATAGCCTGATATTCAATATTCAACATTTGTTGGTGAAATTATCACCAATCATTGTTCTTATGTTTTTTGAACGTTTTTTTTCATTTTATCAACATTTTCGAAATTTCTACATTCAATTATCATTATCCATTCTCATGTTTATTGATGTACATCCACTTATAAATTATACATATTCTATTGAACATTAGGTTCACGTTGCTAATTTTCATAACTTTTAGATAAATCGGCATGTATCTTGTTAGGTATATTTTATTAACATATTTTTGTAATAAAATTTAGTCTCAATCAAAGTTATATTTAAGTCATTTTATTTATTAATTGTGATCTCTTATGACCCAAGACATGATCATTAAAGATGAAAGGATTGGGTGGTCAAAAATGCTTAGAACGTGCACACATGTGGTGCAGTTCAATCTAGTGTTTGAGCCAACTTTCTAACGCAAGGGTATGCACTCATACATAGTCTCAGCAAATAACACAATAAGTCACATACATGCGCCATCGGATCACACACATACGCAAATAATTGAACAAGTCATGCACGTGCATTGTTGGATCGCACACATGTGCAAATTAACAAAATGGGTCGCACATGTGTGCCAATAAATGGCACATATGTTGTTGGAACAATAATAAGAAGCATGGAAGAAGATTAGCTATAAGGTGAAAAGTTATATAACACTTTGAGAAAGCACGCCATGCAGAGCAAACAACATTTCACTGGTGTTAAATATACCATGAACCAGTGAAAGACAATTTATCCAGTGAAGGAACTTTATTCCAAACACTAACAATGAACTTTTGGTCAATGCAGTCAACTAAACTGTACACAATCTTAGGCATGGACTACCATAATTCCTTATCCTTCTAGCAAAATGTGACTTGGATAAATCATTTGAACACATGGAACACTCTCAATTTGAAACGCATCATTAGTCCAACCAAATTGATAAATGAAGGTGATGAATTAATGTCCATATGTATAAATTCCTAAATAATATTCATATTTAGGCTGTAGGCACGTGAGTAAATTCATTATTTATTAAGCCATTGTATTTCTTTGACTATTATCATATTAGAATCAATATTAATTAAAAATTATGATCAGATGTACTAACGAAGCTCTATCCCGGTGAATTTTGTTCCACGCTGATCGGCATACCACATTCTCCTTCTGACTGCACATAGCAAAATGATCCACACTCACTTGATATTCCCCAGGCACACTCATGTATTACGTTGTATATATCTATTTATACTCATAAAACATGCTTAGTTTCCTTGAATGGTAAATCTATATTATATTAGCCACGCTGCCAGCAAATTGAAGCTAAGCTCGAATTTCTAAAGTTCCAAAATCATGCCGAGAAGGAACGAATTCAACAAACATTAATCACCTATGTGCAAATAAAAACTTGCTTGGAATCAGTTCAAGGTGGTTCAGCAGACGAAACGTAGCATACTGAAAAAATCATGCAAATAGCCTACTGCGTCATGATCAAAGATCAACGCAATTCCGGTGGTTTAAATTCGAATTCAAATATTTTAATATCAGCACAAAGAAGAAATTATCATACTCGAAGAAAACAATTAGATGCCTGAGGAAACACTAACCAATTTTCAAACAAAAAGGCAAAAAGAGTAAATATTTAGGCGTGCTGAAGTATGAATCGTAATTAGAACTAACAAATTCATAAAAGGTTAAAGTACCCGTTGACGGATCTATGCATGGTGTTGCTGAACATGGAAAAGCCTGAGCTCACCGCTGCAAACAAGCCCCTGCTTTTGTTTTTCTCCTCAGGGCTAGTCATCTTTGATTTCCTTTATTAAAACCAATCTGAGATCAAACAAGAAGAAAACAACAGCGCAACTGAATTTGACGAGAAACGCTTATCGATCAATCGAGCAGTTCGAATCACCGGGAAGCAGAAAACAGGTCTTAGGGGGGAGATGATGAGAAATTGAAAAGATGCGGGGCAAGTGTATTATTTGGAGAACAACGAGGACGATTGAGGAATTTCCCGGCTGCCTTTACTTTGTATATATTATAATGCAGAAATAGTTATGCGTCGTAAGCTTGGAATGCACGGGCATGTGAAATTTAAATCATAATTTAAATAATTTGGAGTTAAATTATCAAATATTTTCTTTGATTATTTTACATTATATATTAGCAAATAATAATTTAAATGATATAAAATTTACTTTTATTATATTTTTTAACACTTAAATTGATAATTTTTTTTTTAAATTTTGAAAAAATAATAGAGATTATAATGATGAAATGATAAATAGACTAAACACAATCTGAGTAGTTCAATCAGTTAAAAACTGATTAATTTAGCTGCTTTTAAAAACATTCTGATTGGAGATTTTTTGAAAGTAATTCAATAAATAATAATAGTAAGTAATTGATATTAGTCAAAATATTTTTATCTAAACTAACTATAGTGTATATTAATTGTCTGTTTAGTTTAATTATTCGATTGAATTAATTTATTGGTTTGGTTAACTTATCAGTCAGGATACCGGTTTAATTTGTCATTCGAATACCCAACTATTCGGATTTATGATCTATTCTTTTTTACATCCTTTTAGTCACTTGACCATTCAATCACTCGATTGTCTATTTAGTTTTAATTTATTCTAATTAAAATTAGGTCAAAATAGAAAGTTATTCTTTTAATTTGGACCTAATAGGATAATTAATAATTTATTCTGTTTGAATTTATTATTTATGGACTTATAATGTTAATCAATTGAGTTAACTCTATTAAAGTTATATTCAACATTATTTTATTTATTTATTTAAAGTATATATATATTATTGAATTTATTGAAAAGACATTGTAAAAAAGATTAAATAATAGGTAATCTGTTTGGAAAGTGCCTATATTGAAGTTGCAATATGATAAGCCCAAAAAAAAAAAAAATCAAAGGTGACTTCGTCACCTTTTGTTATTACTTTTTATCGATTTTAATAATTAGTTTAAGCAATATAATTTAAATTACTTTATTTTTTGTTAATAAATAAATGAAAGCATAATCAGGCACGAAAATTTTATTATATTAATTTATAATATGATAAAAATATAGGCCACATCCGTGATAAAAAATAACATAAAATACAAATAATATGATTGGTTGAGAATTAAAAAGTTGTTAGGCTTTGATGCGTTCCTAAATTCAGATTATTATATGAGTTAGAGAGATACTCGATATTCCACATTAGGTCAAATTGAAACAAATTCGATCCATATCTTTTCAAATTTGGACCTTATATAACACAATTAAAATTAAAAAATTAAAAAATTGTCAAAATTTACTCCCTAATATATCCTTTAACGTTCAAATCAAATATATTTTTAATTAAATAGAAAGATACGAAGATATAAGAAGATACGTGAAACATATAGTGGGGGATTGAGTGTATGTGTGTGTTTGACTGGGGGTTGCTTTACGTGCATCCGAATAAGGGATAGTTTAAAAGTGTACCTGGCTAATAGGTAGCCTAAAAGTGTACCTGATTGAGAGGCGGCTTTTTAGATGAAGGGTAGGAACAAGGTTCTTAGATGGAAAGCAAGTCGCCTAGGTAGAAGGTAAGCCTCCTGAATGAATAACAACTTCTAGACAGAGAGGGGCTCCTAGACGGAGAGCAGCTTCTAGATGAATGGTCTCCTAAATGAAGGGTTGGTCTCCTAGATGGCCTATTGGACGGAGGGTAGGGGAGGGTCTAGTGCCTGAATAGAATATGTAGCGTCTCTTTTCTCATTTTTTTCTCCCCTTTGTTTTTGTCTACTTGCCTAGAGTTCTCTTCTTCGAATTTAGGATTCTTCCCCCTTCCGTTCATGGAAGAAATGGTGCATACTTATAGTGAAGGTGCGAGCCGGCTTTGCTTTGGGTATCAGGGTTGGCGACAACTGTTTGCCGCGATTCACCGAATTGTTCCTACCATTTTGGGGAGATGTACTGTTAGGCAGATATTTTATGAAAATTTGTCGAATTGGTTACATTAAGTTGTCTTTGCCGCGTATGGCAATTACTTTTTTGGGGGCAATAGTATGATCAGGGTTAATATTCGCCGAATTATGATTATCCATCTCATTATGGCAAGCATCACCGACGGGCATTCTTTGGGTCAAGCAGTTGAGTTGCCAAGCCATCTCTGAGCTAAATAGCATGGACTGTTGATTAGGATTGTCATGGTGCCTTCTGGGTTTCGAACTTCGTGGAACTTCGTTGAGTTTCTATCGAGTCGATCTATTAAGTTACTTGATTCATCATGTTTATAATAAAAAATAATAAAGATGATATTGATATTTTAAATAATACGGTAGCATTTCTCTATTTGTTTATGATTATATCAGTATAAATTAATGGATAAAATATTATATCATATAAGATTTAATCATGTCCTTCTAAGATCGTTGAAGTGAAAATTACCAAAAAAAAAAAAATCAAAGTTTTTTTAACTGGGCTGTCTTTATTATACTTTTAATTGTATATTGATCAATTTAAAATTAGATTTTTTATTAATTGATTATTTTCAATAAATAGCATGAAATTATTAGCATATTATCTATTTCCTTCTTGCAAATATCTAAATTGGACCAACCATGAAAGTCTATGAAAATTTCAATTTTTGATATATTTTTATTAAGAATATTGGAGTGCACTAACTTGAATTGAAGATTGGCTATTTTGGACTTGAATATCATGCCAAAACACCTGAAAGTTAAGTACAGCCTAAATTATTAATAGATGAAATTATATAATTATCTTAAAAATATATATTAAAATTGATTGATTGATTGTTTTAGTATAAAATTACCTTTGAATTTTTTCAATACTATAAAAAAACTCTCACAACATATTTGTTTTTTTAAAAAAATGAAAAAATTAAAATAAAATTACAAAAAATTGATTTTAATATTTAATTAATGAAAAATATATAAAAATGCATATATAAAAATAGTAACACCAATTCACCAGTGACCAAACTAAGAAAATATTTTTTAATTATTTACATATGATTTTTCATTAATATCCAAACAATAAATTAGTTATTTTTATTTATATTTATTTATATTTATTTGTTTCCTTTATATTATAGTAAAACCAAACTTACCATTAATATATTATCCCTTTCTTTCTTGCAGCTTTGCACCACATTTGGGGAATTCTCATCTGATCATATTGGGTGCTGGTCCATCTCAGGTTCCTACCTCTGAAGCAAACGAGCCAAAGATCTTTCTCTTCTTCATTCTAACCCAAGAGCCGGAGTTATGCCAAAGGTTAAATACAAACGAAACCAATCAGAGACATCAGCACCTAACTGTAAATATCCCATGTCGATCCGTGTGAAATAAATGAGAAGATCCAAATTTAATTGATCTGACGTATTAAGAAGATGTCAGACATTTCTAAAAAAATGATAGCACTTATAATATGTAATGGGATAATATGACAATATTGAAAGTGTCAGCGCCCATACAACAACTTCCTGACTCTCAGATATATAACTAATTAAACAGCAGATCTTTTCAAACAACTATTTTTTGCCCTAAACTAATAAATACACACCAACCCTCATTTACTAATATTAGAAAAAGCAAAATCTTATTTACGGCTCTAAATTTAAGCTCCTGAGGAGAGAAGAAAAGCTTTCTTCCTCTCTTTGTTTACCTTTTTTCGCACTATGATGGAAAAGACAATCAATCACTCTCTCTTTCTGCCCCCCTTAGCTCGAGTAAATGACTTTAATTAGTTTTACAAGGAGAGAAAGTGTAAGTGAAATGTTACCTATGCCTTACCCAAATGTTCACCTCAAAAGGCAGATATATTCTTATCGAACTTATAGTGATATTCGCACCCCTCGTAGCGTAAACCTAACACCAATAGTCTTGCGACAAAGTTTAAGAAACTGACAATTTCTTTAATATTTTTATTATTTTAAGTTTATATTCACATAAGGTACGTTTGGTTGTTAAAATAAAATAAGGTATGAATAAAATAGTTATTCCCAGAAAATAAAATATGATCAAAATAGAATTAAAATTGTTATTCCCATATTTAATTGTTGGAATAGAATAATGTAAAAATTAATATTTTATTATTTAATTTGTACAATAATATAAAGAATAAGATGAAAATAGTAATAATAATAATAATAATAATAATAATAAATATGATGAAATAGCTATTTTACATATATGAGAATAAATATTTTCATAAAAATATTTATTTTCAGTTAAATTATAATCAAATAGAAAAATATTTATTTCTCTAGAAATAATGAGAAAATAAAATTTCTATTCCCTTTAACGAAACGCTACTTAAGAGAAATAACTATAGAATAAAATCTAGACCAATTAATTTTATTATTTATAATGGTATATGATTAGGGTCACAATTTTAGACTTAGATTTTATCTTAAATGATCATCGTCATAAATAAAATCTTAATTCAAGTATATATCATATTTAATATTATCAAATCTCCACCTAACACGACCTCTCTCAATCTGCCCCTCCCACAACTACTCTTTTATTATTACTGAAATCTATTAATTTTTTTAAATTAATTTAGCTTTTTTTTTTTTTGGATTCATAGGGTCCCAAATGAGTTGGCTTATTTTAAAAATTAGAATTAAATAATAAAAAATAAAATAGTTAATATTAAAATAAATTATTTAACTACGATTTAAACAAAAAATTAAATTAAATTATTTATTTTTCATTATTTAATCTAAACAATTGTAATAAAAATGAGCTGTAAGATCTATCATCATTACCTGCTTAGTTTCCTTTTCCAATTTACCGGTAACACGTCCTGTGTTTGTCCTTTGCGCCTCCAACCGCAAACCCTAGCACTGCATTTCCAAAGTCTAAACGAAGTTAATTGTAATCAATTCGGGAGAAATTTCGTTGATATTCTGTTGATTTTCGTCGTCGCCATTAAAGATTTTCTGTTGCAGATTTCTTCCATTATTTTTTTATTCCAGTATGAAAGATAAGAAATCCGCGAAGTTAAACAATCCTCATCAAAACGGCCACTTTTCTCCGTTTAAATTGACGAAGTTGCTTGATCCAGAAGCCTCCTGGGATAAGGTATCATCCATGAAATTCGTTTATTTCATACTGTTGCTTTGAGCATACTTAATTGGGTTATGTTGTGCTATTTCGCATTCATTTTGCCATCTGTATTTTGTTTGATTTGATTAGAAATTAAAATTATCTGAAGCTATTTGCAAAATAGCGATTAGAACTCTGAGACTTTTGGTGAGAAATAGGGTGGGGAAAGAGCCTAATTGTTGTTGACGTTACTGTTGGATTTCCATATTTTAGGGAGACAGAACCTCCATGTTTAACCTTAATCATGTGATTCCGTTGTTGATAATTTGATCTATTTATGAAGCTATTACCATTACCTGAGCGCTAATTTCTGAGTTTTTAGTTATTTATGTAGTAATTATGCCCACGATGGAGATGCAGAGCCCCATATTGCCCAGATGGCTTGCATTTGGTAACTGCTGCATAATTTTTGTTGTTTCCAGGATCAACTGGGAGATGTTTTGCATTGGATTCGACAAGCAGTGGCCCTTCTATGTGGATTGCTATGGGGTACTATTCCTTTGGTAGGAGGCATATGGATTTTTGTGTAAGTTGGTCTTTCAGTCGCTTCTGGATTAGTGTTTATTGGAGTAGAGATTTGTCTATTCCCTATTACTGCTACCTTTGAAAATCATTGATAACTTTTTTTCATGGTAAAGACACATTAATGAAGTATTACTATTGAGGGGTTTACATAGATTCATTCTCTATGTTAAGGGGAGAGTGAAAACAATATATTTTTAATTATTGTAGACACAAGCTTTGCTATGGGATCTTGGTTTATGGGACCATAAGCTCACATTATCTATTTGTCACTGAAATTGTTTTTTTTTTTTTTTTTTTTTTGGATTTCGATCGCCTCAATTGAGATTAAAAGAATGTCCCTAGATCTGATTACTCCTATGCCTAAATGTTACTGTCAAATTTCGTTGGGTCCTTTGTTTTATTAATCTTCGTGGTCATGGAAGAAGAAAATAATTACTGGTGTCATTTTAGAAGATAAGATGACAATTCATAATTTCTGTAGTCATTTGGCAATCACACCTATAGAAGGAAAACAATGAGGAAAAGATGTTAAGGTGGTTTGGATACATACAACATGGATCAAATGTGTTGAAAGGGTGAGTTTGATGAGGTTGGTTACAAAAATAAATAGAAAGAGAGGCCCAGAAACTAGGAATGAGTATATAATTTTTTTTTTACTCTTAGATATTGTTACACTAGACTGAACAGAATAGAGAAGACGGACGCATTTAAGCTATCCTATTTAGTAAGACTTAAAGATTTGTTATTTTTGTGTGGCAACAAGAGATATGATGACTCTATGGTGATTCCTTTACTGTTTTCCTGGCCAGTCAAGTTGGATCAATAAATTATGAGGGCTCTATATATATGTTACTATACCTGAACTGGGGTAGTAAAGCCAATATTGCATTATTGAGGCAATTATTATGCATAGCTTTATCAACAGGGGAGATAAAAAAATAACTCGTAATGAGCATTCTATCAGCTCTATTAGAAGTTGTATCCAACCTTGGGAAGCGGATCAATGGTGCCGCCTTCAATTGGTGACAAAAAGTGCAGATTTATTTGGGCACTGTTGCATGGAAAATTTTGTTGGCACAATCCCTTGAACACGGGTCATACTTTTAGTAATATTGTGTTATGCATTAAGTCTACTCTGTTTGATTCGGGCGCAGATTCTTAGCGATATCCACTGGTATTGTGTATGGTTACTATGCAATGATACTGAAGATTGACGAAGAAGAATTTGGTGGACATGGGGCACTCCTTCAGGAGGGGCTCTTTGCCTCTATAACACTCTTCTTGGTAAATCATCCATTTCTATGATTCCCATGCTTGTTCATGACTATGGTATTTTTTTTAGGTTATTTTCTGCAGGCCACTGAACATTTTTTCTTATTCTCGTGTCAGCTTGCATGGATTTTAATGTACAGCTTGGCTCACTTTTGATCGGCCAGGTTCTGCTAGCACTGGAGGACCAACCTCCCAGGAATACCGATATCGATCTTTGTCAGTCACACAAACGGCATATTCTTTTTAATGTATTGGAAAACTATGAAACTGTTTGCGGTGATGAAATTTGTACTTGTCATCCATGACCCATATTCTTGCACTATGTTATATCGGTAAAGCACTTGATTTAGGCAAGATCTTGGGTATTTGGATTTAGTGGAGTATACGGCAGATAATAGAGCCGAATGGAGGCAAAAATTCATGTAACTGAGTAAACTTCATGGGGAAAGGTTTTGGTTCGGTTTGAATTGAAATGAACTGAACTTGTATTTGATCATTCTCGCACTGTGGCATTTTTTGTTTTTCCTTTTTATCGGCATTCAAATGGAATCGTATTTTTTGTTCACTTACCTCAGTTTATACATGTATGCTTCTTGCATATGAGCTATAGTTTGCTTAGTTACACCTTTGAGGATTTGGCGGCTGCATCTCCTTAAAGAAATGTATTTCATATGATGGGTCCAGTACCGTGAGTTGGCCCAAAGTTCGAAGTGCAGTAGATCGATGATTTGTCAAGGATTTCTCCAAATCCCAGTGTAAGATTATGAGAGACCACCGAGAATTCCACACAGCTCGGCCCAGAGAAGGCCCACAGTTTAGCAACTCCAACTCAGAAGACAAGCCCATATGTCCCTTTCAGCACGCGGCTTCCGCAACCAAGCACGGGCCAACAAGAACAACTTGTCATAATACAGTCATGACAACTGCCCTAGAAGGCCTGTAGTTCAGCAGTTCCAACTTAAAAGGTAGGCCCATATGTCCCTGCCAGCATGTGGCTCCCGCCGTCAAGCGCAGGCCAATAAGGAGAACCTGTCGTAATATAACCATGACAATCGCCATGACAACTCAGCAAATATTTCTAGAATATTGTCCTTAATCAAATGTTGCCCGAGGCTGGTAGCTACGATTTAACGAATCTCCTCAGCAGGCACATGCGTTCGTCGAGATAACTCAGCGAATCCCTGTGAGCAATTGTTGCCAACCATGCGCCCTAGGGTAGGCTTCGCAATCCTTGCACTACATATACCACCTTTCTTCCACTAGTAAGGGAGGAGCGAGAGGAATGAGAAAATTCTAAAGAGTAGAGCCCAAAAAGAGATGAGAGAACTGAACAGAGGGAAAAGGAATTGACAGAGTATGCTCATCATCACACTTCCTCACTTAGCTTAAAGAATTGCCCCAACAGAGTAGGAGCACCCCCGACTTTTGAAACATACCTCTGATCCAGACTTGCAACGGCGTAAGCACCGCGTCTACTTTAAACTCTCAAGTTGCCGGGACGATGAAAATGGTTTGTGTAGCGAGGCATAGGAAGCCCCCTTGCTGGTAGACAAAGAGGAGTTCAACGGGCGTTCCTCTCTCTATTATCATCGCCTAGGAGTTCCTTTTCCAAACAATCACTATCCTACGAGCGCATCCATCTCAAAGCCGCATCCTGGTCGAGCACTCTTGTTGGAGCCAAGTTCTCTATATCTCAAAGTCGCTCCCTAGCTGAGCGCATTCTCCGAAACCCAGTCTCCCATTTCTCAAAGCCGTTCTCAAGCTAGGTGCACTTAGTGGAGCCCAATCTTCTATTTCAAAATCGCCCCTTGGTCAAGTACACTCATCGAAGTCTAACCCTTCATCCCTCAAAGCCGCTCTCTACCGAGCATCCTCTCCAAGTCGCTCTATGGCCAAGCGCACCCCAACACTTAATTCCTTTACCCATGCATTAGTGCATTTTAAATCATTCATCTTTTTTACCTTATAGAAAGATTTCTAATTTGAGAGTAGGAGGATATATCGATGAGCGAGTTCCTACCATCATTTTACTTCCTGTTTGTTTTTTATATTGCGTAAGATTTAAATTATCGGATATGGAGATCGGATCTACTTCAATTTGACCCGTCATGAAAGATCAAATGGCTCATTAATCTGTATAACAATTCGAATTCAGTGACGCATCACCATATATTTTTTTTTGTTGGATAAAAAATATTTAATGGGTGATATTTAAATTTTTTTGAACAAAATCCTCTAAATATTTTTTTTTTCATTTTATAATTTTTAGTTATATATTTAGAAGTTGTTATTATTTAAAAAATTTTAAAATATTTTATATATAATTTTTGTATGTTAAAATTTCTAACTTTGATTTTTCATCTAAACATAGAAATGGGGATCCATGAGTTGCATCCCCAGAACTCCACCTTTGGACTTTTTTGTATTTGCAAATTATTTTTTATTTTTTAAAAAAATATTATTTATCACATTTTTATAATTTATCTATACTTTTTTATTTATATATAAGATCGACTAAATTTTGAAAAATAAGTAAATAGATTTGATGTGCCCCTAGATCCGAGTTTTGAACAAATTTAGGTCAACTTGATGTCTAGATCCGGCTCCGTTCACCGAATCTGGACCCTACATACCACTACAACAAATAAGAGGTCAAGTGATGGCGGATATTATCTCACCGAAAACACTCCGACGCTCAAGTTAGTAATAGGCCTTCAACTTTTAAGAAGGAAACTGAAACTGAGAGTTGAGAGAGAAAGAGAGAGAATGAGAGGGTAAGGAGTGTTCGCTTTCAGACGTAAGAGACGTTCTAGCGACTTGTGATGAGCACGGTCTTCCCAGCTCTGTGTTCGCGGGGAACGAGTGGGAGACTAAATCCTGTAAGCGTGGAAGCTTGAAGGACTGTCGATATATTATGACAGATCTTAGAGAGATAGAGTGGTGTCTCTGGAATCTGAAAGTTGAGCATGAGATTATTGCAGTAAGCGTTTGTATGCTTAGAAATGAGCGTGTCCTGGAGTGGAGACTCCGTAGGCTTATATAGGTGGAGGGCAGGGTGACCTTCCTTGACTAAGAAGGCGTGATTCTTGCACCGTGTCGGGTGACCTTCATTGAGCAGGATTGCTTGACTTGTGCAATCTGTTGGGATTACTTCCTTTTCTAGCGGGCAACGGTTCTCAAGATTACTTGCATTCCTTTTGTATTTTTCTTACCGTTAGAATCCGCAATGGGCAGGAAGAGAAAATTTGACACCTTCCTCATGATGAGGGTGTTGAATCTGTTGATATCCATTTTAGTGCAGATTGGCTTCTGGGAATACGTGAAATCAGGTGAAGGGACCGTTGTTGGTCGTGTACGAAAGTGCGGGCCCAACTGGGCTTGGCCCATGTAAGGTTTTTTCACTTTTGGCCTACTTGCTACTGTGCTTCCGGTCAACAGAGACGTTGACCGTCTCATGGGGCATTTGGCCGACCGATTGGCTTTTCACACGGTCAACGTCGGCGTTGACCGTTTAGGCGCACATATGGGCCTTCGTGGACTTAGACCGTTTTTCTTATTGGGCCAGCCCACTTTGGGCATACCCATTACTAGCCCTTCACGGCAGTGGTCTGACTTCTAGCTTCCGACATGTTCATGATGGAATGCGCCTGACTATCATTCATTGAGGGTGACAGAGTTGTTGATCATCTAGAACGAAGCCTTACATGCTTTCGAAATTTTGACCGGATTTGTTGACCGTCTTGGTCAAGCTTCGAGTAACTTGGTGAAGGAAATGTCGCTTGAATTTATTGACCTTCTTGGCCAAGCTCCGAGTAACTCGGTGAAGGAGATGTTGACCGGATTTGTTGATCGTCTTGGCCAGCCTCTGAGTAACTTAGGCGAAGGAAATGTTGACCGGATTTGTTGATCGTCTTGGCCAAACTTCGAAAAATTCATGGGAACTAGAGAGACGTGCGACCATTAGCTGGTTTCTTAGACGAAAAAGCGGCCACATGTCTTCACTTGGTGAATTCAGGATCCCGGTAATTAATGCGCTAGAGGATCTGATTCAATGATACCCTTTTGGGAAATGACACGGGGCAATAATGATGGCGCACATTTACAATGCAGTTTTGTGTATTCACACTGGCATTTAAATTGTCCGTTCGCTTCACTTTGAATTTTTTCACGCTTTCTTTTGTTTCTTCGTCTTCCTTAGCCTAAAAGAGAGAAAAACCCCTAGACGTTTTTCTGACCATGGCCTTCGTCGTCGATATCGTTTCTGTCCTCAGAGAGAATGATGTGAAACAATTATACGTGGAGTACAATATCTAAAAGGAGATTGCCTTCTGCGTTCTTGATAAGGATGACAGGGCGTTCTTGCCGCCTAAGGGCTTTGTGACCATCTATGATACACATTTGAGGAGTGGGCTTCGTCTTCCGATCCCTGATGAGCTGTTGTCGATCTTCTAGGCCCTTCGAGTCCCAATCACACAGTTCCATGCGAACGTGATTCGGTACTTGTGTACCTTTTGTATATTTCTTCATCAGCACTCGAGGCTGCTAACGATGTCGATAGTTAGAGGGCTCTTTAAGCTCAATCAGGGAGCGGAGTGGATCTCTTTGGTCTCACTAGGCGGTCTTAGGGTAAGCACCGTTATATACGATTCTCTGAAGAACTGGAAGAATCGGTTCTTTTTTGTTCATATGGGTGAGCTCTTGCCGTTAGCCAGGGAGTGGGGTAAGGTGCCCGATGTGTATACCGAGGCATCTTCTGAGGTAGAGATGGCATCCCTGTCTTGGTTGGTCAAGCTCATTGAGAGCCATATTGGAAATTTTTCGAGAGACCACTTGGTTTCCCATACTGAGGCCAAGAAGGCCAAGTGGGGGCCTCCTTCTCCCGTCCAGAAATTTAGGGCTCCTCCGCCAAAGGCCCTGCGGGGGAAGAAGAGGACCAGGGCTACGCTTATAGGTCCTCGTTCTTCTGATACCGTTCCTACCAGTCCAAAGCAAAAGAAGGCAGCCACGGTGATGCCTTCTTCGTCATCTTTGGGGCCAGACTACATGGCCGTTGGGCTATTTGCCGGCGTAGGTGCCGTTTCCAGGATTGAAGTGGAGCTGGTTTTAGAGGCTTACAATACCATGTTGAGTGCCAGGGCAAACGGCGTCGTTGTTTTGGCACAGCCTGTGCCGGTGGAGTTGATGTCAGATTTCAACCTGGGTCGGAGGAGATGACTCTCGAATGGTTTACTAAGACGTTTGCGCCAGCTGGCAAGCTGCGAGCCGAGTCGTAGGAGCCATCTATTGGGTCTCCTGTTGTGGGGCTGCAGACTGAGCAGTAGGAGATGACTTTGGAGCCTCTTATCGTTTCTGAGGAGCCAGTGGGGACGAAGGATACTCCTGAGGAGCTGCTGGATGAGCTCTTAGCGGAGGTCATTGCTAGCCCTGCCTATGAGGGCTCTACTTTTAACCCACTGCCCCTAGTGCCAAATCTGCATGCCAGACCAGATAGGCCAACACGAAGGCTTTGACAGGTATACTTTCTGTTACTTGCCTTGTTTTTAACTTTGTCATTTCTGACCCCATTTTTTTTGCAGGCTGATAAGGTTATAGACGCAGTTACTAAGGTGCTGGGGTAAAAAGACAAGGTGATCTCCGATAAGGATATGGAGATTGCCTGGCTTGATTCGAAGCTGGAGGTTCTGGGGGCGGAGCACTGGGAGGATGCTGCTGCTTTGGAGTCTGTCTTAGCTGGCATGGAGGTGGAGAATGATTGTCTGAAGGAGGAGAATGCCCGTTTGAAGAAGGAAAACAAAGGGGTTAAGAGGTGCCTCGCCCAGCTTGTGATGCAGATGGCCACTCTAGAGAACGATCTGAGTCTCCATGTACGCCATCACGAGGTCACGGACATGATATTGTCACAATTATGGGAGGGGATCAATATCAGTCGATATATTGTGCAGTTGGTCAATCCTGACTTTCCAGTAAATCTTATTAACCTATCAAACCGGTCTGCACAACGCTGCAAGAGCCTCCTAGGGGAGCAATGGGATAGTCAATGGCCACCACCGCCTCCTTAGTTTTTGGTGACTTTAGTTCTTTTTTGGTACAATGATGTAAATGTACATTACCATAAGCAATAATTCAAGCAATTTCGTGTATGTCGTATGCCTTTGCTTTTTATGACTGTTTTTAGATTGTATTTATCTATCGCAGTACTGGACGGCCAACTTGGCATGCTTCTTGTGAGTTGGCCGTCCGCCTTATTTTAGGCGTTCATGGTATTTTCCAAAGGAGTGGAGTCATTGGGGGTGTTTTCAAGGCTGTCATTTGTGTTAAGCCGGCCTAATACTCGCTCATGAGTATGGCTTGGTGGTGCTGCCCAAGTGTAGACTTGGACGGCCAGCTTTAGAGGAGCAAATTTACTCCCGTAGACCATCGTTTACTGATCATACTATCTCATTGTGAAGGAGGTTGTCGCATGTACTGCGTTAGCCCCTAAGATTTTTGACCGCTAATGGGCTACTTGGATGACTAAGGTTTAGATACAACCACTTATGGGCCGCCAGGATGTCCAAGGTTTAAGTTTGACTAGTTATGGGCCACTCGAATGATCGAGGTTCATATACGACCACTTACGGGCCGTCTGGATGATCAGGGTTTAAGTTCGACAGCCTATGAGCCGCCTGGATAACTAGGGTTTAGATGCGATCACTCATGGGCCGCCTGAATGACCAGAGTTTAGTAACGAGATGGTAAAAATCTGCCCAACTTAGGAACAGTCTGAGTCATTTAAACCTACAACAAGAGAAATATACATGCACATAATATAAAGGAGAAAACGAACACAGTATGCTAAAGGGAATACTTATTTTATTAATTGAAAAATACATACAAATGATTATATACAAATATGAAGACTACCTACTTGGGCCCTTATTGGAAGTAGCGTTTGAGGTAGATCACATTTTACGTCTGTTGGACCAACTTTTCATCCTGATTTCGACGTTTGCATACTCCGTTTCACAGGACAGCGAAAACTAGGAAATGCCCTTCCCAGTTCGGGGAGAGCTTATTCCAACCGGCTATCTTGCCTGTGGCCTCGATATTTCGTAAGACCAAATCTTTAATGTTGAATTGTCACACTTTTACTTTCTTGTTGTAATAGCAGGCGACTCGGTATTGGTAGACCGCTGTCTGCATTCTGGCAGCATTGTGAGCTTCTTCTAGTAAGTCTAGGTGTTCCCGAATTTTCTAGGAGTTACCTTACGGGTCGAAAGATTCTACCCTAAGACTTGGAAGCCCGATTTCGACCGGGATCACCGCTTCAGTCTCATAGCAGAGGTTGAAGGGCATCTCGCGAGTTGACTCCTTTAAAGTTGTTCGGTAATACTAGAGGACTGAGGGGAGTTAATCTACTCAGGAGCCCCTTACATCCTCCAACTTGGTCTTAAGTCCGTGGAGTAGCGTTCAATTCGTGATCTCCACTTGTTTATTCGTTTGAGGGTATGCTACCGAAGTATGGACCAGCCTAATGCCAAGGCTGGTACAATACTTGGTGAAACACTTTTCTAAAAATTGAGTCCCGTTGTCAGTCACTATGACTTCTAGAATGCCAAATCTGCTGATGATATTCTAGTGAACGAACTCAAAAGCGTTGTGCTCTGAGATTTTGGCCAGTAGGATGACATCGACCCACTTGGTGAAGTAGTTGATACATGCTATGATAAACTTTCTTTACCCCATTGCGATGGAAAATGGGTCGAGAATGTCGAGCCCCCACTGTGCGAAGGGCCAAGGCGCCTGGAAGGACTTTAGCTCGGCCGATAATTGGTGGTGAAGGTTGCCGTGAAACTAGCAGCTCTCACACTTTTTTACAAACTCAAGCGCATCTTTTTTAATTGATAGCCAATAGTAGCCTTATTGCATAATCTTGAATACTAGGTTTATGCCGCCAACATGCAATTCGCAAATCCCAAGGTACACTTCGCCCAAGGCATAGTCAGCTTCTTCAGATATTAGACACCAGAGGTACGGAGTCTAGTAATCACGGCGATACAACAGTCTGTCGACTACAGTATACCAGCCGGCCATCTTCTTGATCCATTTGGCCTCCTCTGCGTCTTCTGGCAGTGCTCCGTCCGCCAGGTACTTTGGGTAGGGCGTCGTCTAATTTTTCATCCCGGAGATCTGCATTGCTTCCTATTTCTCTATATTGGGAATATTCAGAACCTTCCTCATGTCCCTCGAGTACTACTCTAGATTTTTGGCTGCCACCGCTTTGGCTAGCTGATCGACTTTTCAGTTTTCAGTTCTAAAAACATGGACCAGGGTTAGCTTATCGAAACTCTGGGCGGCCTACCTTACCTTAGTCAAACTTTTAGCCAAGTGTGGGTTGCTTGCCTCGAAACTCCCGTTAACCTGGTTGACGACTAGCTTAGAGTCGCTGTAAACTGTCAGTCTTGTGGCTGAATATTCTTTCACTAATCTTAACCCGACTAACAAGGTTTCATATTTGATAACGTTGTTGATGGCCGAGAAGTCGAGTTTAAGGGAGTACTTCACCTCAAACCCGTTAGGGGTCTTGAGGACCACCCCGACACCGCTGCTTGTGTCCGTAGATGATCTACATGGAGTACCCATTCCAGTGTTCCCTCGTGCTGTTCTGCGTTCTCCGGGGGGCTGCTCTTGGAGAATTAGGGTCGTGATTTGACAATAAAGTCAGTTAGAGTCTGCACTTTTATGACAGGTCTGGGTCGAAACTCGATGTTAAACTCGCCCAATTCGATAACTCACTTTATCAGCCACCCAGAAATGTCAAGTTTTTAGAAAATGCTCTTCAGAGGCTGGTCGATGAGAACTATTACACGGTGTTCCTGAAAGTAGGGCCTTAGTTTTCGTGCGAAGAATACGAGAGCTAAGGCCAACTTTTCTATGCGCGGGTAGCCCGTCTTTGGGCCAATCAGTGTTTTGCTCATGTAGTAGACTGGTTGTTGGGTATCAAAATCCTGGCGTACGAGGACAAAGCTGAGGGACACCTTTGATACCGTAAGGTAGAGGTACAGCTCCTCTCCGTCCTTGGGTGACGCTAGTAATAACGGACTAGCCAGATATTACTTCAACTCATTAAAGACTGCCTGACAATCCACCGTCTATTGGAATTCGTTTGATTTTGTCCCCTTTAGAGCATTGAAAAATGGCTGATACTTGTCACCAGACTTAGCTAGGAAGCGAGAAAAGACTACCAGTTATCCGGTCAGTCGCTGGACATCCTTGATACTCCGTGGGAGAGCCATGTCCGCGAGGGCGTTGATCTTCTCTAAATTTATCTCGATCTCTCGTTGGGAGACAATGAAACCCAAGAATTTTTTCGAGGCTACCTCGAAGACGCACTTGGCCGGATTCAGCTTCATTTGATGCTCACGGAGCACCTCAAATGACTCTGCCAGATCACGAATATGGTCACCGGTGGTTCTACTCCTGACAAGTATGTCGTTAACATAAACCTCCATATTGCGGCCGATCTGTTTCTCAAACATTTTGTTTATTAGTTGTTGGTAGGTGGCTTCTACGTTCTTTAATCCGAAGGGCATTACCTTATAGTAGTAAGTGCTCTGGTCTGTCATAAACGATGTATATTCTTTATCCTTCGAGCTTATTCGGATCTGGTTATAACCCGAATAGGCATCCATGATGCTCAGTAGCACATGTCCAGATGTCGAGTCCACCAGCAAGTCGATCCTGGGTAAAGGAAAGCTGTCTTTTGGTTAGATTTTATTAACGTCGGTAAAATTGACGCACATTCGCCATTTTTCATTGCTCTTCTTTACCAGAACGATGTTGGAGAGCCAATTGAGGTACTAGACTTCTCTGATAAAATCGACATCCAGCAATTTTTTTACTTTCTCCCGGATAGCGACCAACTTTTCTACCGAGTGATTTCTCTGCTTCTGCCTGACGAGCTTTCGATCAGGATCGAAGCCCAACTTGTGGACCATTATCCCGACCGAAATCCCAGGCATGTCAGCGAGAGTCCATACAAAGATGTCAGCGTTCCATCGCAGGAACGTAACCAGCTTGTCGCGCAGTGTACCAGTGAGTGAGTCGTCGATCTGCACGTACTTTTTTGGATCCTTCCGGTTCGGTGGGACTAGGTCGGTTTCCTCACCGGACTGTGCCTGCTGTAAGGTTATTTCGTCTTGATGATCTAGTTCTCCCAAAGTTCTAGTGCTGCTACTAGGAGCAATTTGGGACATGTAAAATGTCCGTCAAATGACTTGGTTACTCAACACTTCGCCCACACCGTATGGCGTTGAAAATTTTATTTTGAGGTGTGATATTGAAGTGATGGCCCTGAACGTCATTAGGCACAATCGACCTGGTATAGTGTTGTATACGGAGGGTAAGTATACGACTTGCCGTTTTCGGGTATGTGCCTAAGGTCACTTTTAATTAGATCGTTCCTTGACGGGCAACTGATTGGTTGTTAAGGCCGTATAGCGGGCTTTCAACAGGTTTTAATTGGTTCTTTTTTAAACCAAGTTTAAAGAACGTATCAAGGTAAAGTAAATCGCGAGAACTTTCATTATCAACAAATACTCGTTTCAGTTAGTAGTCGATACTACTGTCCGAAACGAGTGTAGATACAAGTGGATCCGCATGGGGGAAATTACATGTGCTAGGTCGTTGTCACTAAAACTAATGACATTATCCGCAGTACGCTGCTTCTTCCTCCCAATCTGCTATTCCTTGTTGTCCATCGGGTTCTTGGCCGGTAGGATGGTGATCATGTTGACCACTCCTACCGTAACTTGATTTTGTTGAGGGGAAGGCTCTGGTCTTTCTCTGCCCGCAATACCAGAACTTTGGCCAGGGCCCTTAACAAACCTGGTGAGATGATTCATTCTGATCAACTCTTCAATCTCCCGCTGGACGGTCTTGCAGTCCTATGTGAAGTGCCCAAGAGATTGATCAAAATCGCAATACTTTGTCGGATTTCCTCCCTCCTCCTTCTTAAGTGGTTTTGGCCACTTAAGAAACTTCTCCCCATGGATTTGCATGAGGACGTTTGAATGTGTATTAGTCAAGGGCGTTAGGCTGATGGGCCCGTAATTCTTACGCTCTGGGTGGTCCGGTCTGTGGTGCTTTCGGTGGGAGTGATAGCCGCCATTGTACTTTATCTTTCCCTCTCCGGGGAGCGAGTGAGGCTATTCGGTCCATTCTGAACGTTTAGCCTCGTTGGCCTCTTATGCCACCGCGTAAGCCAGGATAATTGATTCTGCCTCTCGGAAGGTCTGCAGGTTCTTGTGCGCCAGGTGTCTGAAGAAATTTTTCTACGTCAGTGTGAAGATGAAGTTACCCAACTTCATCTCCTCTGTGAGCCTGGGGATCCACCTGGCTTCCGCCATGAAGCGATCCAGAAACCTCCGTGGATTCTCTCCCTGTTTCTATTTCATACGAGAGAGGTGCCACAGTTATTTTTTCTCTTGGCAACTAGAAGCGTATTGAGCCAAAAAGAGGTCAATCAGCTCCCTAAAGCTTCTGATTGAATCTGAAGGGAGGTGGTGGAACCATATACAAGTGTTTCCCTTCAACGTGAGTCGAAAGTAGCGACACAATATCGAATCTTTCAACATTTGTAGACTCAAATGGATGCGGAAATGATCAAGATGATCTACCGGATCAGTGCTCCCATCATAAGAGTCAAGGGGGCATCTTGAATTTGGCCGATATTGGACAGTTTAGGATCTTCGCTGTGAAAGGAGATTTGTCCAGATCAATGGCGTGCTCATCGTCCTTGAACATGCGATTTCAAATTTTCTCCAACCTGAGATCTGCCCGAGTAGCAATGGCTGATTTCTTGAAGTTGAGATAGGTCCTTAACTCCATTCTTTCCTTGGAATGGCTAGTAGCCGGCCAGCTACTGCCTTTAGTGGATCTGACGGTCCTGGAGGCTCCCTCTCGGTTTTTGTTCTCCGCCCGAGAGCATCGAGGGTTCCTCCATTCCGGACTTTCCTCCAGAGTCATGTTTCCTAAGTGCTCTTCAAGCTTGTTCTGGCTTGGAGCGCGTGAAGATTTGGGGATCTGAGTGTAGGCCAACCTTCTGGGCTTTTTGGCCAGCTTCTTCTTCTGGCCTCCTCTCCTAGAGGCCGGTGCTGGGATTGTTGTGGACGGAGTCCCTAACTATGAGTGCTCCTGTCCAGAGCTGAGTATCTGGAGTATCTTGTTGGTGTTTTGCATGTGTTGCACCAGATGCTGAAAGAAAGGTGCTTGCACCCTGTTAATCGTCCCGTAGACCATGGCACCAGCAGCGTGGTCCTGGTTGGGAGAGGTCGCATCTCTAGCAGGTTTGCTAGCTTGTACTCTTGTATTCACCTTTTTGGTTAGTTCAGTTGGTGAGGATGAGAGAGTTTTTTGGAAAAATGTGGTAGGCATTTCGTAAGTGCTTCCCACGGACGGCGCTAATGATGCGTCACTGGATTCGAGTTTCGAATAGATTTGGGTCGACTTGATCGTTTGGATCCGGGTCCGTTCACTGAGTCTGAATCCTGCACACCACTACAACAAATAAGAGGTCAGGTGCGAAAGGGATGTTATCCCACCGAAAACACTCCGACGCTCAAGTCAATAATAGACTTTCCACTTTTAAGAAGAAAACTAAAAATGAGAGTTGAGAGAGAATGAAAGGGCAATGAGTATTCGCTTTCAAACGTAAGAGACGTTCTAGCGGCTCGTGATGAGCACGGTCTTTCTAGCTCTGTGTTCGCGGGGAACGACTGGGAGACTAAGCCCTGTAAGCGTGGAAGCTTGAAGGACTGTCGAGATATTATGACAGATCTTAGAGAGAGAGTGTGGCGTCTCTGGAATTTGAAAGTTGAGCGTGGGATTATTGCAGTAAGTGTTTGTATGCTTAGAAGTGAGCGTGCCCTAGAGTGGAGACTCTGTGGGCTTATATAGATGGAGGGCAGGGCGACCTTCCTTGGTTAAGAAGGTGTGATTCCTATACCGTGTCGGACGACCTTTCTTGAGCATGAAGGCTTGACTTATGCAATCTGTTGGGATTGCTTCCTTTTCTGGCAGGTAACGGTTCTCAAGATTACTTGCCTTCCTTTTACACTTTTGTTACCGTTAAAGTCTGCAATTGGTAGGAAGAGAAAATCTGGTGCCTTCCTCGTGGGGAGGATATTGAATTTGTTGATATCCATTTTAGAACAGATTGGCTTTTGGGAAGGCATGAAATCGGGTAAAGGGACCATTGCTAGTCTTGTACGGAAGTGCGGGCCCAAGTGGGCCTAACCCATGTAAGATTTTTTCACTTTTGGCCTACTTACTACAGTGTTTTCGGTCAACAGAGACGTTGACCATCTCATGGGGCATGTGGCTGCCCGATTGGCTTTTCATACCAGCATTGACCGTCTAGACGTACATATGAGCATTCGTGGACTTGGGCCGTTTTTCTTATTAGGCCAGCACACTATGGACATACCCATCAAGATTATAAATATGTAATAGTTATAAATAAATTATAAAAGACAATATATAGTAATATTTTTTATGTGCAATTGGAGTGGACTTTCCCGGTTATTACATATATAGTATTATTATCACAGGGTTTAAAGCTATCTATATTGCTTGGCTTGGATATTGTATACTACAATAAAAGATGAGAAGTTAGAAGAAAACGACAAGACTCAATTCCCGATTTATCCTTTGACACTAAAGTCAGTTACCCTTCCTCTGAAATGAATAATACAAAAACAGAATTTACGGGATATAGTGTTGGGAAGGGAATTTGTTGGTCTAATTAGGAGGGGGCACTCAACGTGGAGCAGCTTTTCTAATGGTGCACTCGTGGAGAGTGATTTTCGGTGGTGCACTCATGGGAAGCGACTTTTCTAGTTATTGGGTTCGTAAAGAGTGAATAGTGGGAAAGAAAATGGTGCTTGATTCATTCAAATGTAAGATGGCTTGTGTCAATTTGAACACTCAAGAGAGCTCTCTCTGGAGTGCGTCCTCAGGGGTTTTTTATAGCCAGCTGACTTCGCCATTCTACCTTCGGCAAGAGGGTTGGCTACCAGCTGTCTTGGAAGATCATTTCCATTCGTCGAGAAGATGCTGACGCTATTTAGGGTAACAATGATCGGAAGGAAGGATTCCTACCATCCTCGCGGATGTCACACGCGATAAATATTTGGGTTTTTATTATGGGATATGCACTGAGTTGGGAGTTTCTATTTCAGAGGAGATTATGATCTGGAGAGATCTTCTGCATCGCATCTAATTGGGGAAGGTAATTTCTTGCACACGGGAACAGACTCATGGGCTACATTCGGTTTGGGCCGCATTCGGCTATTTGAAGATTATCTTCAGTCAATTGGGGTGTTGACAGTCTTTTGAGCCAGTGGGTTGCATTTTTCTGGGGCTAATCCCTCTTTTTGGGCCAACCTATTTCAGTCATCCCATCGGGTTTCATCTTTTAAAGAGATAGAGATAATTTTTTTAAAATTTGAACTGTTTATTTTTAAATAAATAATTATAATTTAATAATTAATTATAATTAATTTTTAATTTTTTTAAAATAATTAAATTATAATTATTTATTTAAAATTAAATAACTCAGATTCAATTAAAAATGACATCTATTTTTTTAAGAGAAGAAATCTCCCTGATCCCATCGAGTCCAAGGAAGAGTTCCATAAAACGATCGCTTATGTAGCATACAAAAGGGACACCTATAAAGCTTATTTATTTATAGCTCTCCTCCTCACTAATTATGAAGTTTAATTTATCCCTAAAACTTATTTGTGCAAATAGCCCGGACAGTAAAACCAATGATAAAATAAATTCACACGTAAAAAAAAAAATAATTGAGGACATCATTTCGTAGATAAAATAAAATAAATGTGAAAAATGCATTACATCCTCATATATGAGGGAGTTTAATATAGCCCTATAATAAAAATACATTATATATGCACAATATTTAATATAAATTATTTCTTTTGTTTTTTTTTTTTTTTGGGTTTGAATTTGTGTGTTTTTGAATATTTACCTTCCAAAATATCGATTTGGGATTAATACAGATAGATTGAAAAATTTTTAACAAATAAAATTTAAAATTTAAAAAACTTAATCTAAATAGTTGTTTTTTTAGGAAAAAAAATTATTATTTAAATATCTAATTATATATTTATTTATACTAAAATTGCTAAAAAAAAGGTATAGATTCTACCTTATTTTAGTTTTTACTCCATTTTTTATCTCTTTCCACATTAAAAAAAATTAATTTTAACATAAAAAGACTTATAAATTAAAATGTATATAATATTATTCTAATTGATGTATTATTATTCTAATTAATGTTAAAAATATATTAAAAATAAAAAATAATATATTTTTTAAATTAATTTTATCATAGTAACATTTACATATTTTAACAATTTTAAAATATATATATAAATATTTACATATTATATTATTTGAATATATTAAATATTAACCATTTAATCACACTTAATTTGACGACTAAACTGCGCATTACAGGTACTGCGCGCTGTAATTCCCGCCGTCTGTATTTATATCTATTAATTATTAAAAGAGCTTCCGAGTCTTGACGAGAGTTCCTCTATCGATATGATGTGACTGGTGTTTTAGAATATTCCCAATATATTAAAATATTGTAATTTTTATAAGTTTATTAATTATTAAACATAATCTCAACTATAATTATATTTATATAAGTTTAGTTATTAAAATATGAGAAACTATATTTTTCATAATTATTTAATATTATCATTTTGGGATAATTTCTTTGAATAGTAAGCACTCAAACTTCTGAAAAGTGAAATAAAAAATAATTCACTAACCAAAAAAAAAGAAATAAAAAAAATAATTCTCTCTCTCTCTACATATATGTTATATTAATAAAATTTTATTTGTCTAAATTCTATAATTTATCTATAAAATCTTCTTATAACGATAAGATATGAAATTTGGAAAAGCTCAATCTTTTTATAGTGACGAAGATGTTTATTTTTTTTATATTGATTATTTTTAAAAAAATTAGTGGTCATAATTTAAATATTTTTAAAAATTAAAAATTAGTTAAAAATAGATATTTTAAAATAATTAAATTATAATTATTTATTTAAAAATAATATTTATAATAAAAAATGAGTATTTTAGTCTCTTTAAGATGTAGAATTTAACTCAATATATAAAATATATAACAATACTCATTATTAATCTTTTATTTATTTTTTAAATTTTATTTTTAACCTTTTTGATTGGTTGGGGAATAATTTCTGGTATGTCTTGAATTCAAATTTTGAACGAGTTCGGCTTAAGTAAATCGTCTGAGTTCAGCGTTGTTCACTGAATCTGGATCCTACATATCACAGCGATGAACAAGTGATTAGGTGTCGGTGGAAGGTTATTTAATCGAAAACATTTCAACACTTAAGTCAGTAAATGACTTTCGAATTAAGAAGGTGAAGGCAAATGGATGCAATGAGAATGCAGAAAGTGTTTGTGATGGAGGAATGCTCTTATCGAATTAAGTAAATCGTCTGAGTCCAGCGTTGTTCACTGAATATGGATCCTACACATCACAGCGATGAACAAGTGATTAGGTGTCGGCGGAAGGTTATCTAATCGAAAACACTCCAACACTTAAGTCAGTAAACGGCTTTCGAATTAATATGTTGAAGGCAAACGGATGCAATGAGAATGCAGAGAGTGTTTGTGATGGATGAATGCTCTCATCGAAAGAGACTTGGATTACTCGTGAGGAGTGTTGGCTCTAAGCACTGTAATCGTTGGGAACGTAGTGGTAGAGAGAGAGAGCGTTTGAATGTTGAAAGTGTGAGAGCTTTACAGCATAAGAGCGTGTGAGCTTTCTGTGGGCCAAGAAGAGCGTGTGAGCTTCTATGAGCTAAGGAAAAGGGGCTTTGGAGTGAAAATTTCATAACCTTTTATAATTACTGTACTTGGCTGCCTTACTTGTGTAGAAGGGTTTCATTCCTGTACTCTATTCGGATTGCTGCATTTTCTGGCTTGAGAGTTTTCATAGCAGTAACATTCGTTGGATTGATAGCTTTCCTTCTACGTTCTGTAACCGTTAGGATTTACTATAAATCGGAAGAGGATTATGGTATTTTCCTTTAGTGATGTGGGTCGATCCTGATAGTAACCGTTACCATGGAGATTGTATTCTGTGGAGAACGCGAAATCAGGGGAGATGACCATTATGACTTGAAGACGGACACATGAACCAATCTGGGCTTGGGCCGTGTGTGGTCTCATTTTCACTTGGTTTACTGGCCGTGCATTCGGTCAACGGAAGCGTTAACTGTCTTAAGAACAAGTCGTTCGTCCTATTTTTGGGCTTCTTCTAGCTTAATGACCTTTCGTCCAATTAACGGTTAGTATCAACCATCTATGCGCGAATAAGTCTTTGTGGATTTTGATCGCCCTCCTTTTCAGGTCAACCAATTTTCGACGTATCCATCAATTTCTAATTAGATTATGGAGACATCTATTTTTTAAAAAGATAAAAATATTTATTCTTTATATTTTATTTATTTATATTTGATTAAATAATTATAATTTAGTTATTTTATATTGACTAAGTTAAACAAAATTTTAAATATATAAAAATAAATTAAATTGTAATTTTTAAAATTACAATCAAAAGAAAGGTGCTCCCGCAATCCATTTCTAACCAAGTTAAGACGGAAATAGCACGCCAAATTGTTTGACAACGAACAAAGGGTGTTAGAGCAGCTCGAATTTTGGAGGTTCTGGTTGGTGAGCAGTTTTTCCGTTTCAAGCCAAGCAAAAATCAAATCCTCCTCCTCCACATTCCTAGAAAATCCTTGCCAATTTGTCATTCTAGTGATTGATCTTAGCAAGAACAATAGTTTTGCGTGAATTAATTTTTTTCTCCAATCATAAGGGCGGAACATGGCAAGATGCACCGCCGAACACTGTCGTCGGAGAAGGAATTCACGCTGTTCAACCCGTGGTTT
The DNA here is from genome assembly GCA_033239525.1 of Nepenthes gracilis. NCBI lineage: Eukaryota > Viridiplantae > Streptophyta > Magnoliopsida > Caryophyllales > Nepenthaceae > Nepenthes > Nepenthes gracilis. Next base: position 21,161,435 of record BSYO01000011.1, read on the forward strand.
CCGTGGTTGGTTCCGTCTTTCGTGGTTGCAAATGTTGCATTGTTTGTGATAACAATGTACGTCGATAATTGTCCGAAGAACTCTCTCTCTTGTTTCGCTGGGTTTTCGGTAAGGCTCTTTTTTCAACCTGTCAAAGAAAATCCCCTCCATGGCCCCTCTTCTACCACGTAAGTTTCTCTTTCTCTGCTGTCGGCTTCAATTTTCATTTTTTTCCCCCAATAGGAGAACGCATATACGACTTTCCTGTTTTGCTTTTGTATTGGGATTTCAGTACATGTGGGAAATCATCCGTAACGATGTCGTGCTGATAGAATGCTTAGTTGGTGTTTGATGCAATGCTAATACGTAATCATGTTGAAGTGAGAAGGGTGTGTGAGTCATGCTTAACTATTGAATGTTTGGATGGATATTGAAGTCATTTACCGGTGTTAATGTTGATTTGACTTAGAATAATTGGGGAAAACACGCTTTTTTATGTTGATACTTATTTGTTTATATGCATGTTTCAGTTGATCTTATGTTCGTATCATGGTTGCCTTTTTTCTTTTCCATAGTCGGTCGACTGTGGTTTCCCTGAGAGGGAAATCTCTTTCTGAGTTTGGGAGATACGCTTACCCTATTAGGAGAGAGGTACAAGTGCTGGTTGGGTACCAGTTCATCTTGGATCTAAATCCGTGGAGCAACTGACTCGGAGAGCCTCAATGATTCTCATATTTGTGTCCGACTTGGACCGAAAGCAGGAGCAATGCTGAAGGCCAAATGAAGACCAATTCAACATGACATATTAACACCTAATTGCAAACAACCCCCACTGGTCTACTATGGGACAAACTGGAGAATTCTGGTTTAACCCACTTAGGCACCTAGCATTGAAAATGCCCCTAACAGCTTTGAAAAGAAGATTGCAACGGCTTCTATTTTGCCCTCAACCTATAAATACCTCATCAATGGTCATTTGATCCCCAATTTTCTATGTGATCTACTCTTGCTCTCAAGAAAAGAAGAAAACTGAGAAAACTCTCTCTCATGCTCTCATCGAACAGCAACCAACAAACTCTTTCTCTCAACTGTGCAAGAATTAATGGGATATTCCTTAGCACCCAAGGAAAAATTCATAGCCAACTCCTGAGAAAGAGGGCCTTAACTGATAGCAGAGACCTCTTCTACTCCAAAAGCGAGATGCCACCTAGCTCCCACGATGAGAGATAATGCTCAGGGAGAGCACTAGTGTTGCAGTCTTCAGCATACAGCCAATGGACTTCTCAGATTTGGGGCCTTCAACAATTCGTGCACTAGATCTGAATAGGGGAAGGGGAAGAGATTTTGCAGGTAGAGAGAGAGAGAGAGAGAGAGAGAGAGAGAGAGAGAGAAGGTTCGAGAATAGGAGGAGAACAGAAAATGTCTTTTTTTTTTTACTTACTTTGCCAATGTAAAAATATATGGGGAAGGGTAATTGAAACCAGGAAACGGTTTACTACAGCCTAATCACTAAGCACTCACAGCACGTGCTCTACATTCCTGCAAATTCTTAACTAATTATAAACTACTCATGTGCAGTGTATAAAATATATCTCTCCGATGTGCAGCGTATGAGATATATGAATGTGCACTGTACTAGTGTAATATAGAAACCCTTAGACGAAATCATGACATCGTTGGGGTGGTCGGACTGTGCGGACGCTTCGCCTCTCCTGCGGCGGATGTGCAGCTGCTGATGGACCATCGGTAACAAACCCGGTAACATTTCCCCTTCCATCAAATAATACCTTGTCCTCAATGTTGAAGGCTGAAAAATCCCGAAGGAAATCGGCTGCTGACTCCCAAGTAGCATCCTCAGCAGCCTGGCACTGCCAATGCACTAAGAACTGAGGCACAACGCGGCCACGCTGCAGAATGTTGCGAAATCCAATAAGTTGAGAAGGAAACAGGATAGGCTGGGAGCCTAAGGCATTAGGTGGCAGATTTCCAGAAGAGCTGGAAGGGTTGTTATGGCTCTTCTTAAGCAGGGACACGTGGAAAACATTGTGGATACGGGAGTATTTGGGCAGTTGCAATCGATATGCCATTGTTCCAATACGTTCTGTGATCTGAAAAGGGCCGTAATAGCGCTTGGCAAGTTTATTGGATCACCGCTGCTTGAGTGTGGTTTGCTTGTAAGGTTTCAGTTTGACAAAGACCCAATCTCCCACGTGGAACTCCTTATCCATCCGATGAGCATCAGCTTGATTTTTCATGCGGAGTCAAGCGCGTTGGAGATTATGTTTGAGCTGTTCCATGAGTCCGGTTCGAGTTGAGAGCAGCTCATCCACAGCCGCAATGGTTGATGTACCCCGAATATAATCTGTTAGAGCAGGGGGCGATCTGCCGTACACAGCCTCGAACGGGCTCATTTAGATGGATGAGTGCCACGTGGTATTATAACTCCACTCGGCCCACGGCAGAAAGTGCACTCAGGTGGCTGGGTTTTCAGCTGCAAAACATCGCAAATAATCCTCCAAGCATCGGTTGACTACCTCGGTTTGCCCATCGATTTGAGGGTGATAGGCGCTACTATGGAACAGGGCGGTCCCTTGCAGTTTGAATAACTCATTCCAGAATTGACTCATGAAAAGGGGGTCCCGGTCAGATATGATTTCATTAGGTAGACCATGCAACCTGCAGATTTCTTTAACGAAGACTTCAACCAATTGCTCAGCACTAAAGTGAGTGCCGAGAGCCGTGAAGTGGACATATTTGGATAGCCGATCAACTACTACAAAGATAACAGTCTTTCCTCTGGAGGCCGGTAGGTGGGTAATAAAATCCATGGACAGCGAGTCCCAAATCTTTCCAGGGATGGGCAGGGGCTGCAACACCCCTTGAGGGGCGGTGTTGAGGGGCTTCACTTGTTGGCAAATGGAACACCGTTTAATGTAATCTTAGATGTCTTTGCGCATGTGCGGCCAATAGAAATTAGTGGAGATTCGGGCGTAGGTTCTTTGAATTCTTGCATGTCCCCCAATGGGCGAATCGTGGAACTCCTGTAAAATCATTTAGGGTCTGAATCCTTGGGCACCAGGAGCCTGTTCCGGTATAATATGAGACTGTCCCGCACCGTGTAGTGTTCAAAATCTTCTGGACGAGTCTGGATAGATGTCAGCAGATCCGCGGAAGGGCCGTGTTTGCTATAAAAACTGCGGAGGGCCCCTAATAAGGCCAACATAGGTTTAGAGACTGCCTGTATCTGATCGGTTCTCCTTGTTAGGCTTGTATTCTATCTCAAAATCGTATCCGAGTAGTTTGGTGATCCATTTTTGCTGCTCCGGTGTGTGGATGGTCTGTTTTAACAAGGCGTGGAGGGGCTGGTGATCAGTTAAAATGGTGAACTTTGTGCCCAGTAAATATTGTCGCCATTTTTTTACGGCCTCTGTAACTGCACAGAGTTCTCGAACGTAGGTGGACGCTGTTTGCATTCGAGGACATAGCAGCCTACTGAAAAAAGCAATAGGATGTCCAGCTTGCATCATAACAGCCCCAATACCCTCTCCTAAGGCATCAGTCTAGACCACAAATGGTTGGGTAAAGTTTGGTAGCGCCAGCACAGGCGTGGCTACGAGGGCGGTTTTTAAGGCCTGAAAAGCCCCTCCAGATTCTGAGAACCACATGAAAGCACCCTTACGCTAGAGTTTGGTGAGAGGGGCTGCAATTTGGACATAACAGGCCACAAAACGCCGATAGTACCCTGCTAACCCCAGAAATCCCCTTAGCTGAGTGATGGTGGTGAGCGCAGGCCAGTTTTGCACTGCTTCAATTTTGGTTGGGTCGACTGTGATGCCCTTGGTTGACACAATGTGGCCCAGATAGGCAATTGAAGTTCGCCCGAATTCACACTTACACACTGTTTGGCAAAGAAAGATTGCTCCCTTAAAATCTGCAATGTGCAGGGCAGTGAAGTTCCCAAGAAGGACTGTACACCAGAATATCATCAAAGAATACTAGTACAAATTTCCGTAGGACCGGCCGAAAAATGGAGTTCATCTCGGACTGAAATGTGGATGGTGCATTAGAGAGGCCGAAGGGCATTACTAGGAATTCGTAATGACTTTCGTGTGTCCGGAATGCTGTTTTATGCACATCTGCAGCATGTACTCGCAGTTTGATGGTACCCAGCGCAAATCCGGCTTTGAAAATACACAGGCTCCATGTAGCTCATCAAATAATTCATCTATGGTAGGAATGGGGAAGCGGTCTTAAATGGTAAGAGCATTGAGAGCTCAATAATTGATGTAGAACCTCCAGCTACCATCTTTCTTTTTTACTAGCAGCACAGGAGAAGAAAAAGAACCAGTGCTGGGCTGAATAATGCCAGCATCCAGCATTTCCTTAATGAGCCTCTCCATTTCAGCTTTTTGAAAATGGGGGTATCGATATGGCCGGACGTTGACCGGTGTGTTGTTTGGCTATAATGGGATCCTGTGATCAAAATTGCGGTGAGGGGGCAATCCTCGTGGGGTGGCAAAAACATCGGCGTAGGAGGATAGGATGCCATTGAGGGTGGTAGTGAACTGGGAGGGGTTGTCCCCAGAAGACTGGATGGCTGGATCAGGTAAGGCTGGCTGGGTTTGCAGGGATGCCTCTTGAGCCGGTAGGATGGTCAATTGGAAGTATGAAGCAACAGATTGGGTAGTGCTCCCTCTCCTCGGTTGCCCCAAAAAGTTGGGCCTTTGGTGATGGTATGCCGTGTAGTGTGATCTTAGTGCCGGCATAATTAAAACTCATCCAAACGCTTGGTAATCAAAAAGCACAGGGCCAATTGATGCAAGCCACTGGATACCAAATACAATATCTGCACCATAAATGGGAAGGAGATATAGATCAACACTAAAAGTAGACTTGGCCAACGTGATCTGAACCTTTTTATATAACCCTTCACATTTGAGTGAGTCTCCATTGCCCACTGTAACATTGAGATGATGAGAGGGTTTGATGGGCATGCTCAGATATTTCGCCATACGGGTTTGCAGAAAATTGTGTGTGGACCCACTGTCGACTAGAATCACTACCAGTTGGCCTGCAATTTGTCCCTGTAGGCGCAGGGTAGTAGGCACAAAATGGCCTTCCAGGGCATGTAACGAAATGGTGGGCATCTGTTTTGGTGGTGGGGTTAAGGATTCCATTTCTGGAGGAGGATTATCAGCTTCCTCCGGTTCCATAGGTTCCACCTTCAGGCTTGGGGACAGTGGAAAAGGACTTTCCTCCTCCTCTGTGATAGGAATTGAGGGGGTTTGCATCGGTGTCCTGGTGTGAACTTCTTATCACAATTAAAACATAATCCCCGACTACGATGAGCAGCCATTTCAGCAGGAGTCAGTCGTTTTATTGGTAGAGCAAGGAAGGGTTGTTTACCCACTGAGGGCACCGTAAGCTCAGAGGGTTTGGGAAGGGCTGGTCGAGGGAAACTGGGTCGGCTGGCATTCAACTTTTCCTCTACCAGCTTAGCCATACCAATGGCGTCTGGTAGATTCATTGGTTTCAAAAGGAGGAGCTCCCTCCGGATATCATCCCGGAGGCCCGATATAAAGCAGTTTAGGAGATTCGTGATCGACAAACCTGGCGTTCGTGTAGATAGTGACTCAAATTCGGCCATATATGCAGTGACGGTCGTACTCTACTTCAGCTTGTAAAGGGTAGCTTCAGGGTTCATGTATGAAGAAGGACCGAAACGAAGCTCCAGGTCCCTAGCAAAAATCTCCCAGGTTAACAGTTGGCGCGTCACATGCATCCATTGGTACCACTGTAATGCACCCGGATCATGTAAAAAGCTGTCACAGTAAGCTTTTGCTCCGACGGTGTTCCGTGATACAAGAAGAACCGTTCTACCTGGAACAACCATCTGATGACGTTTTCACCGGAATAAAACAGAATCTCCAACTTGGGTAGGCGAATCGGTGTCTCAGGTGGCGATGATAAAACGAGAGGTAGGGTTTGTGTGGCTGATTGAGAGTGTGATGTAGGGGTCGGTGCGAACGAAGTGGGTGTAGGCAATAACGGAGGATTTGAAGAGAGCATGGTCTGTCGCTCCATTCGAGGGAGAGTTTGTCGCATTTCGGAGAGGGTGTGTTGGACATCGGTGACTGGTTGTTGGAAGTGTTTTGTGGCTGTCGAAAGGGTATTAGATCGATCTTCATGCTGGTGGACAATACCCACAACGTCCCTCAGTTCTTAGGCCATACCAGCGATGGATTCTTCGTGAGCCCGGTATCTGGTCGTCATCCCCTCCGCCATCAGGTCTCACTGAAAGCACCAATCTGTTGCAGTCTTCAGCATACAGCCAATGGACTTCTCAGATTTGGGACCTTCAACAATTCGTGCACTAGATCTGAATAGGGGAAGGGGAAGAGATTTTGCAGGTAGAGAGAGGAGAGAGAGAGAGAGAGAGAGAGAGAGAAGGTTCGAGAATAGGAGGAGAACAGAAAATATCTTTTTTTTTTTACTTACTCTACCAATGTAAAAATATATGGGGAAGGGTAATTGAAACCGGGAAACGGTTTACTACAGCCTAATCACTGAGCACTCACAGCACGTGCTCTACATTCTTGCAAATTCTTAACTAATTATAAACTACTCATGTGCAGTGTATAAAATATATTTCTCCGATGTGCAGTGTATGGGATATATGAATGTGTACTGCACTAGTGTACTATAGAAACCCTTAAACGAAATCATGAAATCGTTGGGGTGGTCGGACTGTGTGGACGCTTTGCCTCTCCTGCGGCGGATGTGCAGCTGCTGATGGACCATCGGTAACAAGCCTGGTAACAACTAGCACCTTCCATTCCTAAAGACTGAACACTGTTCAGTGCTAATTGTGCCTGGGAGCAGTACTCCTGAAAGGACACATAACTCCTGCCAAGCTCATCACGATGCTTGGCCCCTCGTGACTCCATCAGCCTAACACTAGGAGTCCCATAGTGAAGTTCAAAGATTTCACAATCTCTTTTTTTTTAATTTACTTTTTCTGAGCTTTTATTGACTTAAATATCGAAGGAAATGACTTGGGTGGGAAACCCGGGCTAGTTAACTTTGTTGTTTGTAATGCATAGGATCAGGGTCGTAGAGTTTAGGCTTAGATATCGCTTTGGGTGATTATTGCCTCAATAAGATCTCGGTTTAGGTATGTATCGCTGTTAAAAATTGAAAAATGATGCATAAACAAGATTTATATTTATTTTCAATATCTTCAAGGGGGGAGAACATCATAATCTGTGTTGTGAATTTATTGTTAATGACCATGAACCCTCCCCAAAAAAAAAAAAAAAAAAAGAGCATCTGTGGAACAGCTATCTCTTTTTCTGTCTTTGTGTGCTGGTGTGGGGTGTGTGTTAGGAGGTAGGAGGGTTAGAGAAGTGTGAAACCACCCTGGTTTCATTCCTTGATGATTAGGAGATAAATGCTAGGTTGATCTTTGTTTTCTATAATACTGCAAAATATAAAGCTCTCAACTTTTGGATTTTCTTTAAAAGATTTGATGTCTTTTATGTGATTTGTAATGTAGATGTAAGATGGCAACTTTTTTTTTAAAGAAAGAAAAAAGCATTTGCAGGCTTTTTTGTAATGATTAGAAAAGGAGTTGTATCTAACTACTCTAGTTGACTTAATTTTTTCACCCTGGCAAGGGTGGGGGGGTTCTAGATGTTTCCATGGTGGTAAACAATCATCAGGTATGGTGGCTATTCACTTTTATACGGTAACATGCTGGTGTATTTCATCTGCTTGCCAACATGTTGAGCCTTGTTTTTATCAGCATACGACATGAGAAGGAATTTGGATTTAGTAAGTAATTTGGCTTACTTCTCCTTATTTAGATTACCTATATGTTCTTTGTATGGTACACATTTGTCTTTCATAATGTATTACTTTGTGATTCAGCTACACGATATGCTGAGTTAGTTGACTTTGAAAAAGTGAGACACTTACATATCAAGTTGTTGCATGGCATTCTCTTATCCGTTATTACTAGTCAGACGAAGACAACAGTGAAGCTTTAAAATTTACATGTGGCTATCAGAATTGGATTCTCTTTTGCTATTCTTCTTTTGCATAAAGATGTTCATACTTCCATGAAATCCTTTATTATCTTTTGAAACCTAGTTAAGGAATGTAAGCACTAACAGCATAAATTATTTATGCCCAAGGACCAAAAAAATGCGGTCCTCTTCTTGAGGCTTCCCCTGTTGTAAGATCTTGAAGGGTTAGATATACACATCCTTACCTCTACAATGCAATGAGGTTGTTTCCGTGGTTTAAACTCCTTACCCCTAGTTCAACATTGGAACAACCTTGTACATGGACCAATTTCATTTTATGATAATCTTTTTAAAATCTAAGATGATGTGTTAGATTTATCAACAACGTCTACAGTTCTATATAGTTTTCCTTCCCTACATGCCAAAGTTTGTGCCACATATTTTCAGTTTGTCGCAATAATTTCTACTTGTTTAGTTGCTTATAAGTTTTTCTTCCAATCCTAATCATTGTGTCAGCTATATCCATTCTTTTCCCAGTAACTGTTTTTGGGTTTGAGTGTATCAACAAATTTATTTCATGATAATCTTTTTACATCTAAGATGATGTGTTAGATTTATCGACAACAACGCCTGCCTATTTATATAGTTTTCCTTCCCTAGGTGCCAAAGTTTGTGCCCCATATTTCCAATTTCTTGCAATCTTTCCTACTCGTTTAGTTTCTCACGTTTAAGTTTTTCTTTTAATTGTAGTCATTGTGTCAACCATATCCATTCTCTTTGCAGTAAGCATTTTGGCCCAAGTGGCCATCCTAATCCTAATTTGCTGAACTACCTTTTTTGCATGCCTGTATCTAATGTAATGGTGCAGGAGCCCTAACATGCTTGGCATTGTATCTGGGCTCTGGCACGGTATGTCTTCTGTGTGATGGCCTACCATCTGCCCTTAACTGTTTTTTACTTCTTCGGTGGATGTGATGATGTGCTGGCTGCAAGTAATGGTCCAACAGAATTTGGATTAAGATTCATCTCGTTTGTGATATTTCTAAAGTTTCAAAATCCCAGTCAAGTATCTGAAGCAGACAAAATAATTAAGCAACATAATGGAGTTTAATTACCTATCAAAGGAAAGGAAAGTTAATCACTTATGTTCAGAAAGGCAGTCTGTTTAAGTCTTGTTGTTGAGTGTTTGAATTGCATTAAATTCCTTATGGGCTGTGTAAAGTTATAAAAGAAGAAGAAAAGAGACAACCCCACACTCTAGGGTTAAGTCTTATTCACATATATGGGGATATTTCAAAAATACCATTGCAAAAGAAACATGCTACAACATATCCAGGACCATATTCTAACACTAATAAGAGCCATATTTTGACGCTTGTCCTCAAATTGGGGTATAAATTTTGATAATGCTTAGTTTGTTATATAAATATACTCAACTCAAACACTTGTTAGGGATTTGGTAAAAATATCTGCTAGTTATTCTCTAGTTCTTATGTGTTTAACATGAATAATGCATTTTGAAACTTTATGTGAACAAAGTAACAATCTTATTCTATATACTTTGTACATTCGTGAAATATTGGATTTGACGTAATATGTATTGCTGCCTGATTATTGTACTATAATTGAGATGGTCCAGTATTCTTATATCCAAGCAACTCCAACAACTATCAAATCCATATTACTTTATATATAAAATGGGTCAATGCTTAATATTTTGATTCGACATTTGACCTTGCTGCTATATTCTCTTTCTTTCTCTTCCAAGGCGTTATATCACCTCCAACAAACACATAATACCCGTAGTGGACTTCTAATTATGAAGAGATCCGGCCTAATAAGCGTCAAATAATTGCTCTCCGGAGTATGATCACAAACGCTTAATGCAAGGAAGAGGATGAAATTTCATCAGGAAATGCAGAGAAGCAACAAGTCAACCTTCAACATTGATAAAAATAGAGCAAAAACATGAGCATATCGAGAATCAGATGATTGACATAAAACCTAGGGTTTTCTGCAAAAGAGTTAGGCTGGTGATTCGGTGCATTGTTTGTGGATGAAAAGGAAAATTTAGTTGAGGCTTTGATTCAAGGAGTGGAGACAACCCCAGCCACTGATTTTTTATGTACTGGCAAGCGGCTGCAGCAACAGCTAGGCTAAGGAGGTAATCCCTTTCTAATTTTACGTAAAGTTATTAAAGAATAAGAGGAATAGGGATATTTACAAATGGTACAATTACTACAATACCATTACAAAAAGAAATAGGCCACAGCATATTCCAGAGCATATTCTAACACTAAAAGTGGCATGTTCTACCATGTAGCATAATCAAATCGGGGGAGTAGAAATAACTATTTTCATCTTTTGTCCTATACTCCCATCTTTTGGTTCATTGATATAAATATGAGCATATCTGTGTTTACAGGGGTTGGTAATTTCACTAATTATTTTGCACTGCACTTTACGGAAGAACAGGTAGTCAGATGTTGGCAAGAGCCTTTTTTCCTTTCGTGTCTTCCCTTCCCCCGGCGCTAATATTGCAATGAAACTGCAGAAAGAATGCCAAAGCCTTTTCTGTTCCTAAGGGTCAATATGTCCTTCCTTCTGTAGTAAACTCTTACATTAGTCTTACTCTTATCTTGTTGTTTGACAGTACGGATTGGTTTGTTATACATCATCTCTGGTGTTGGCGGGAATTTATTATCAGCTTTGTTTAGTCAATCTAGCATCTCTGTGGGTGTTTCTGGTGCACTCTTTGGCTTTCTAGGAGGCGTGCTTTGCGAACTCATTATAAATTGGACAATATATGCCAAGAAGGTACTGAATAATACCCTTAAGTTTAAAAACCAGTTAGGACACTATCTTCATATTTATATGGCTGCCATGTGACACTTACAGCTTCTTATGTCAGTTGGCAGCATTGTTGACTCTTGTGCTGATCATCATTTTAAATTTGGCTGTGGGAATCCTTCCGTGCGTTGACAACTTTGCTCATATTGGGGGATTTATTTCTGGTTATCTTCTTGGATTTGTTTTATTGATTGGCCACACTGTTGGCATAAAACGGAAGACACGGTGATCGGTCAGACAGACCACTCCGACGCCAACAAAGATGAGCGCTCGGGCGGACGGGCAACAGTAGAGATAGAATAAGTAAGAAAACACATACGAGATTTTAACCTGGAAAGACCCTCCTTAATTAAGGAAAAAACTATAAAAAAAATGCACTATAAACAGTTGATTGTTTACAAAAATATTAGTTACAGAAGCCCAAAACAAAAAAAAAATAATCACAAGTGTATATCTCTCAATCTCTCTAAAAAAGTGTCTCTCTCTCTCTATCTTTACAGCAAAAGCTAGCCCACGGCTCTCTCTATGCACGCACAAGTGATGCACACACCAAACAAAAGGGCACAAATATATATATATATATATATATATACATACAAGAGGCTTTGTGGGCGGCCAGCCACCCTAGCAGTAGGGTGGCAGGACCACGCCTCCTAGGCTTGCCACAGCAGGCGCACGCCTGGCGTGCAGAGTAGCAGGCCTGTCGCCCATTGGAAGTTGTAGCCGTCTCAAACTTCCAATTAGGGTAAGCCAATTGCCCACCTGCAGACGCAACTGTAGCAGGCCTACAAAGAGAGAGAGTCAACGCCTAGGTTTTCAGAGTCCCCATCCATGTCTTCAGCTACCTCTCGGACAGGACTCCAGGACTCCTCCAACTAGTCCTCGTCCATTGTGACACACTTCTTGGACTCATATTCTCGGACCTCTCCAAAAGTCCGCGTCCATTTTCTTCCACTGTCCCGCGGACAAAACACCACGAAGGGAGTGACCCCAACAAACATCCCCTCACGACCGAGTGGGAGTGAAGTTAGTCAAACCGGCAATGTCACAACAAGCTTCCGGCTTTCCCTTTGGTAAAACTTTGATCAACATATCCGAGCCATTCCCATCCGTCCGGGCCTTTCCAATTGATAGCTACCCATCATAAAAAATATCTCTCACCAAATGATATTGCACGTCAATGTGCTTCGACCTAGAATGGAATAAGGAGTTTTTACATAAGTGAATGACATTTTGGCTATCACAAAGAACCTCGTACTCTTCTTGCCTTAGACCCAATTCTTGGACGAACCTTTTCATCCAGAGTATTTCCTTGCAGGCCTCAGTCACTACAATGAACTCTGCCTCCGTAGTCCAGAGGGCAACGCACTTCTGCAACTTGGATTGCCAGGAGACTGCCCCTCCGGCAAATTTCACCAAGTACCCGGACGTTGATTTCCAAGAGTCAACGTCCCCAGCCAGGTCGGCGTCCGTGTACCCAACCAGTTGAAGCTTCTCCCCTCCAAAATGCAAGCTCATCTTTGAAGTCCCATGGAGATATTTGAAAATCCACGTCACCGTGAACCAATGCTCCATCCCTGGGTTTGAGAGAAACCGACTGACAAGACCAGCCGCATGAGCAATGTCCGGCTACGTACACACGGCCACGTACATCAGACTACCAACGGCCGAGAAGTAAGGAATCTTACTCATGTGTGCTTTCTCTGTGTCCGAGGACGGACACTGCTACTTGCTCAGCTTAAAGTGGTTGGCAAGAGGGGTACTAATAGGCTTGGAGCTTTCCATGTTGAATCATTGAAGCACCTTTTCAACATAGCCTTCCTAGGATAGCCAGAGCTTCTTGTCCTCTCGGTCGCGAAATATTCTGATCCCCAGAATCTGCTTCGCCTGACCGAGGTCATTCATGGCAAAAGACTGCCCCAGTTGTTCTTTCAGCTCCTTGTTCTGAGCACTTTTCTGTTCGACGACTAGCATGTCGTCTACATAGAGGAGGAGGAGGATGAAATCGTTCTCAGAAAATCTCTGTACAATGACACAGTGGTCGGAAGTAGTCTTATGGTATCCTCGTCCGACCATGACAGACTCAAACTTCCGGTACCACTGTCTCGGAGCTTGTTTTAACCCGTACAAGCTCTTCCTCAAACGACAGACCAGTCCTTCCTTCCCCTCGACCTCGAACCCTTTTGGTTGTTCCATGTAGATCTCTTCTTCAAGATCACCACGAAGAAATACTGTCCGGACGTCCCATTGCTCTATCTCCAGATCTAAAGCTGCTGCCAGTCCGAGCACCACACGGATCGAGGACATCTTAACAACAGGTACAAAAATTTCATCAAAGTCAACACCCTTGCGTTGGTTGAAGCCCTTCACCACAAGCTGTGCCTTGTATCTTGGCTTCCAAGTGTCCTCGGTCGTCTTCAGTCGGAAGACCCATTTGTTCTTCAGGGCCTTCTTCCCCTTGGGTAGCTTAGCCAGCTCAAAGGTATGGTTCTCATGAAGGGAGGCCATTTCTTCCTTCATGGCCTCAAACCATTTGTCCTTCTGAGCATTACACATGGCCTTACTGAAATCTTCAGGTTCTCCAGCATCTGTGAACAGAACGTACTCTTTTGCTGGCAGGCGGACGGACGGACGTCTCTCTCTGGACGACCGTCTCACAGGGGCCACCTCGGCCTGTTGAGGGGCTTGATCTTCAACTTGATTCTCCTGAGGGGTTAGAACCACCTCATCATTGTTGCCGGCTATTCTTGGTCCGCCGACCTCGGACTCAAGAGGTACTGGACGGACAACTTCAACGACAACTCTGTCCGTCCGGGAAGTGTTGGGTTGAGACTTCTTCTCTTTCCTAATATCTTCAATGGTCTCTTCCTCAACAAAGACCACGTCACAGGATCGGACTAACTTCTTTTCCACTGGGTTATAGAACCTATACCCAAGCTCATCCTCGTCATAGCCCAGAAAGACACATTGCTTTGTCTTTGGCTTTAGCTTGCTCCTCTCATCTCTCGGAACATGAACAAAGGCTTTGTAATCAAATGTCCGAAAATGGTTGTAAGTTGGCTCCTTCTCGGTTCAGATCATTTCTAGGACTTCCCGGTTCAGATCCTTTCTAGGACTTCACCGTTCAAAGGATTACTTGGCGACCGGTTGATCACGTGAGCGACCGTCTTCAAGGCCTCAGCCCAAACGGATCCCGGAAGCCTGGCCTCGGACAACAAGCACCTGACCCTTTCCATCAAGGTGCGGTTCATTCTCTCGGCCACGCCGTTCAATTGTGGCGTCTTCGGTGGAGTCCTCTGATGTCTGATTCCGTGTGCTCTGCAATAGGCATCAGAACTCCCAATATACTCTCCATCGTTGTCACTCCGAACGGCTTTCAACTTCCTCCCGGTCTCACGCTCAACGAGGACATAGAACTGCTCAAAGATTCCTGCGACCTGATCCTTGGTCTTGAGCGGGAACACCCACAGCTTCCTCGAGCAATCGTTAATGAATGAAATAAAATACTGTGCTCCTCCAAAAGACCTTTCCGGGAGGGGTCCACATACATCTGTGTAGACGAGCTCTAGGACCTCGGACCTTCTGGGTGATGCGTCTCCTTGAAAGGAGACTCTCTGTTGCTTCCCGCCATGCAGTGAGTGCAAGTCGTCGGCCTTTCTTTATCCAACTTTGGGATGAGACCCTTCTTGGCCAGATGACTCATGCCCCTCTCACTCATGTGTCCGAGCCTTTTATGCCACAGGCCCGAGGACCCTATACATCTTGTGGCATTCACCTCTGCCACCTCCGCCGTGGCTTTCAGCGCATAAAGGCCTGGGGTCTTTCCTCCTCGAGCAACCACCATGGATCCCTTCGTCAACTTGAAACCGCCGTCACAAAAGACTCTACAATAGCCTTCGTCATCAAGCCGTCCTACTGAAATGATATTCATACGAATATCCGGGACATGTCAGACGTTCCTCAAAATCAATCGGGCTCCATTATTTGTCACCAAGGAGACGTCGCCCCATCCAATGATCTCGGACGTCTCCATGTTGCCTATTTTCAACACTCCGGGGGCACTCGGAGTGTAAGTAGAGAACAACTCTCTCCTGGAGGTGACATGTATGGATGCACCAGAATCCATCACCCAATCAGAAGCCTGCTCGGCCACGGCCACAGAGTCCTTAGACTCGTAGGCCAAAAGGAGGTCACCTCCTGTGACAACAGAGACCGAGGACTCTTCCTCGCCACGTCTCTTTTCACCCCTATCTTTTCCAACGTTTTCACGCTTCCACTTGTAACAAAACTTCTTGATGTGTCCTTTCTTGCCACAATGATGACACTCCATGTTCTGGTACCGAGAACGTGACTTACTCCGCCCTTTGTCTTCAGACTTTGGGCCACGTCCTCGGCTCCTTCCCTGTGATTCGATGACAAGGACCTCGAAGTGCTGAGAGGAGGACGTACCCTGAGGCCGGCGTATCATCTCCTCGTTAGCACAGCTTTTTTAACCATCTCTAAAGTCACTACGCCGTCAGGAGCTGTGTTGGCAATGATGATCCTTATGACCTCCCATGAGTCCGGGAGAGTTGTCAGGAGCCAGAGCCCGAGCACCTCATCCTCAAATTTGATCCCCATGCCACCCAGCCGGTCCACACAGCCCTGAATTTGTTCAGGTAGTCTACGACAGATGAGCTGTCTTTGTACCGAATCTGAATGAGCTTCATCAAGTGAAAGATTTTGTTATTGCCGATCTTGGAGTCGTACAACTTCTGCAATTTCTCCCACAATGTCTTGGCATTTGTCTCTCCTCTAACGTGGTTATACACGTTATTATCGACGAATTGCCGGATATAGCCGCACACTTGCTTGTTTTCTAGCACCCACTCTTCGTCCGTTTTTGCTGCTGGCTTTTGCGTGGCAAAGACCGGATTATGCATGGATTTTGCAAAGAGCAAGCCCGACATCTTGCTCTGCCAAGTGTCAAAATTGGTTCCATTTAAGCAAGTCATTTTGCTCCCGACCTCCATAGCAGCCAGCAACAAGATCACCGTTCAAAGAACCGGTCTCTGATATCACTTGTTGGTGAAAAATGGAAGACACGGTGACCGGTCGGACAGACCACTCGGACGCCAACAGAGATGAGCGCTTGGATGGACGGGTAACAGTAGAGATAGAATAAGTGAGAAAACACACACGAGATTTTAACGTGGAAAGACCATTCTCAATTAAGGAAAAAACTATAAAAAGAATGCACTATAAACAGTTGATTGTTTACAAAAATGTTAGTTACACAAGCCCAAAACAAAGAAAATAATCACAAGTGTATATCTCTCAATCTCTCTAGAAAAGTGTCTCTCTCTCTCTATCTTTACAGCAAAAGCTATTCCACGGCTCTCTCCATGCACGCACAAGCGATGCACACACACCAAACAAAATGGCATAAATATATATATATATATACAAGAGGCCTAGTGGGCGGCCAGCCACCCTAGCAGTAGGGTGGTAGGACCACGCCTCCTAGGCCTGCCACAGCAGGCGCACGCCTGGCGTGCAGAGTAGCAGGCCTGTCGCCCATTAGAAGTTGTAGCCGTCTCAAACTTCCAATTAGGGTGGGTCAACTGCTCACCTGCAGACGCAACTGTAGCAGGCCTACAAAGAGAGAGAGTCAACGTCTAGGCTTTCAGAGTCCCCGTCCATGTCTTCAGCTACCTCTCGAATAGGACTCCTCCAACTAGTCCTCATTCATTGTGACACACTTCTCGGACTCATGTTCTCGGACCTCTTCCAAATTCCGCGTTCATTTTCTTCCACCTGTCCGCGGACAAAACACCACGAAAAGAGTAACCCCAACACACACGTTGTCAACGCAATTACAATCCCCACTGATGAAGAGAAAAGAAAAGAGAATAAGAGAAAAGAAAAAAAAAAGGAGAGAGAATCAAAGAAATAAAAGAGGCAAGGGCACACGAAGCAGCAGTCTCCGCTGACGAAGTAGTTATAGTCAGCACCACCGCTACAGCAGGTGGCAGAACCAGTCGCCGCTGAAATCCATCCTCCACGTCGCCGTTGACCACCACCTCTCCGGTAACCGCCAAGCCAAATCGAGCCCAAAATAGTCATTCAAACCACCCGTGTTCATCTTCTCCACCTAGACCACGTGAAACCTTCATCGACCTCTCACCCTAAATCCCACTTAGTTGAACAACCCCGTCTGTTACACCAACCCCTACTTGGATGCACGAACCTCAACCCCACCCAACCCTAGTCGCCACCTTTCTTTAGAGAGAGGGAGAGAGAAAACGGAAGTAGAGAAGTCCCGAATCCAGTGGTGCCGATTCTGTCTTCGTCTTCTTTACCTCCATCTTCCTCGATGTTGTCTTCGCCTTTGTCTTCGTTGTCGTTTTCTTTGTCAACGTTTTTATCTTCACTATCGTCGTTGCTGCCTTCATCGTCGTCACCATCACCACCGGAACGAGCATCTCTACCTCCCAACTCAACTAAGGTAGCGAACACAATGCAGGGGTGCACGAGGTTTTAACCAAAAAAATTAAAAAAAAACTCAGGGAAAACAATACCCAAGAAAAAAGCAAAAACATAAAAAGAAGAAAAAGAGAGAGTGAGGAAAAAATAAAAAGAGAAAGAGAGAGAGAGAAAAAAAGTCAAAAAAAAAAAAATCATCATCATCATCAAACCTAACAAAAGCATTAGACTTAAAGCTCTCATCACACCAACGAGATCGATCATACAAGCAGTTCAAATTTTCTTTCATATTTAGGAATGGAGCAGTTCAGCACTTCCTTGTCAAATGGATTGGCCGGATAGAGTCCGAGACTGCTTGGATTGCTCGCGAGACACGTCACCAATTTGACCCAGGTATATTACAACTCTATTAGAGTCTGCAGGATTGCACATCTCTAGACCCAAGTTTTGTTCCTTCATGCGACATTGGTGGCTCAGTACGATTTCGGCTCCCCTCCCACGTGTCTATCAACATTGGTGGCCGCTTGCACCGCTGCTTGGCTTACAGTTAGGAAGTTCACTATAGAAGTTTTAATTTGACAGGGTCAAGTTCCAATTACTCAAGGAGAATTGATGCGGATATCTAAATTATACCAAATTAGAAGAGATTTATTTTGATTTCCTTTGATTTTATTTTATTTGAAAGATTATGATTTTATTTACTTTTATTATATTGCGATTTTATTTGATTTATTTTTATTTAATTGAGATTTTTTTTTTTTAGAAATTTAAGCCATATTTAGTTAGGAAATTATATTTTTTTTCCAATTTAGTCTAGGATTTAGGTTCTCTATATAAGGGCCCTATTTCTATTTTTTAAACGACATTGATAAATGCTTGAGAAATTGAATGCAATTGAATAATTGTGATTTTCTTTCCTCTCTCTCGCTTGGTTTCCTCTCTTTGTTGTCTCTACCTCTCTAATATCTACTCTTGTCTCTACTCATCTGTCTTTCTTCCCTTCTGTTCTCCTTCCCCTCCCCTACATCAATATCCCAAAGAAAAATATTTTCATGTTTCACGCACTGTAGTAGAAATTTCTGTGTCTATTTTCTATTTGTTTGAATGCATAGGCGATTTTATAAATATTCTTGAACTTGCAAGAATTACATCTCTAGGTGCAGGTGTCCAAGGGTGGAAGAGAATCTATCATTATGTAGCTAACCTATTTGTGAGAATAATGGTTTTGTTGATTTTGATATTGATTTAGGGAGCTTAGTCACTGGCCTTTAAAGTTCTCTACTGTTGGGCAGATACTCTTTTCCCTTATTTTGTCAAGGACCTTATTCTGTTTATAGGATCTAAATTGAAGTTCCAGCTCATGTTTATGTAACTTGCTAATTCCTGAATATTAAACCATTGCACTTTCTAAATCTATTAATACCATGGATATCCCTTTGCTATGGGTAGATAAGAGAAGCCATTGTTTTGTTCTGAGAATTGTTTATAGAGGTCGGGCTGGAGCAGATTTCCCTTTCCAATTTTAGAATTCTGTCTTAAAGAATCTGTTCTATGCTTGAGGGGTAAGGAAATTAGGGCATTTATTGTGTTGTTACGCCCGTTTCCCGTTTTCCCCGTTACAGGACCCCGTTCCCGTATAAATAGGCAATTCTGTGTAATAGAAAAGGGAAGAAAAAGAAGATATTTTCTCTCTCTCTCTCTCTCTCTCTCTCACTACTCCCTTCTCTCTCGTTCTGTTCTGTTCCCCGATCCCTTCCCTCTTCTCCCTAAATTCTCTCTCTCTCAAGGCATCTCGCCTGTTCAACTCACCGCTATCCTCCGCTGATCTCCCCTTCCGTTGGTTTTCCTATCATCGTCGCTGGCGTTACCATGGAGATCGTATCATTTGGTGCTCTCATTGAGACAAAGGCGGAGGCGAACGACGGACGAGCTTTCGCATTTGACTGAAGAGGCTATGGCCGAATGGGCGATCTTATTTGAAGGATCTCTCGACGAGCTACCGACCGATTAGCCACCCAACTGTCCACCATGGCCCAGAGCAGCACAAATCCATGACCTCCCACTCCACCGACTCGAGCGCAACACTAAACGGTCAGTGACCTCTTCACCTTCTGTGATTTCTTCTACTTCTCCTCCACCCGTTCTACCAGTCACACCAATTGTCTCGTATCGTCGCTCTCACCAACCGGAAATTTCATCCACTGTGTGTTCTGTACCACCACTAGTTCCTCAAATAATCGTCCCTGCTTCCCCGTCGTCTTCAACTTCATCGCCGCATTCGGCGCCCACCTTCGCTAATTCCCCTTTAATTTCAAACTCACCATCGGTTGTGGTTCCCACCACTGAAGTTCTTCGAACATCCATCACTGAGCCTTTTCCGCCTCTGATTCGAATCGAGAAACCCCATCCACATGCGTCTCCTGATTTTCGATTCAAAAAGCCACCTACCACCACATCCCAGCCCATGTTTCCTTCACCACACAGTTTTTCAAGTGATTCACAGGTCATGCCTCTCCCCCCTACCAAATTCTTCACTCAGAATGGTCCAAACGTTGAAGCATTTTGGGCTTCCCAGAACGTGTCCGACGGTTTCCTTCAGACGGCTACGGACCAGAGCAAGGCCTCTGTACTCGCTCCTGACCCGACGTTGCACGGGTTGAACAATTCGGACCCTGCCGCCTTGGTTATAAACCAAACCAGAGACGCAATGTCCCACAACAAAAGTAAACCTCCACTGCTGTCTACTGATGATTTGGTTCAGCCGGATGCTAAGTTGGAGCACAAGAAAATTGAGGCTCCGGTACTGTTTCGAGGTATGGCTCCTTTGCTCCATCCTGTAAATAATCTGGAGATGAAAATACTTCCAGTTTCTTCCTCCGCCAATTCGGCCAATCTAAACACCAAGTCCCTAAAAGCTCCAGTGGCAATCGGATCTGCCATCTCATTAGTACCAAATATGCATGCCAGAAGTACTGTTCGTACTTTGATCTTAGGCTCATTGAGCATGATTTGTGATCGTTTTTCAATTAGACTTGAAAAATCTGGCAATGAGAAATTCTTGGTTGAACACGAGAGGCCGGGATACACACGCTTGTTCCTCTCAAGACAGATCACACTCTGGCCCTTAGAAATGCACTCTGTTCCTCCACTGCAGAACACCCTCGGTTGGTGGTGTATTCATGTTACCATCAACTCCTCTTCATTAGAAGATCATATTGGTTGCAAGGCTAGTCCTGGAACTGAGGACGATGGGGTGGCTGTGTCCTGTAGGTATGGCTTGGGTGCAATCTTAATAGAAGGGAACTCAATCCCTCCCCTACGGGACAAATTTGAATTGAGCATTTTCCTTAAACAGCCAATGCGAGAAGTGATGGATCCCATTAAATGTTTTAACTCAATACAAGTCTTCATTACAATTGATTGGCGTGTTCCCATTGCTTCTTCATCACTGAAGGACCCACCTCGTTGCAAAATGCCCTGTCTGGACGACAGAGAAAGTGTCCAAGCTGGATCAGCAAATGGTGTAGCTTTCCTCCAACCATCCTTCTTTGCTAGGTGGCTGTTCACCCTCGTTGCTGAGCATTATAGGTTGAGTGGTTGGGGCTACCAATGTGTTCCCGTTGTTTGTAATTCGGATATGGATGCTTATGAAGTAAGGCAGTTCTCACTGATTCCCAGCCAATGCTCTCCAGCTCCGATGGTTTCCACTTGCCTTTCTATTGCGGAGAAACTTCAAGAACCAGTGGAAATGGATTATACCCAGCTCCCTCCTAACCACAAAGTGTTGCTGAAGTCTGTTAATCCACCGGCTTCGAAGCCAAGTGCCGTGAAGTATTATAATCAGACCAGAGGCTGCCAGGCGGGCAGAGAAAATTCAGGGCAGAACCATATCTGTTTTCCTCAGGCTCACTGGTCTGACTTCCAAGGTATTTCTAGCCATGGGCAAGTCTCCAGTTCTTGTACATTTTCACATGATTCCACAGCAAAATTACAAGATGCTTGTCCTATTCCAAGGAGGGTTGATGTTATGAAGTTAACGATTGAGAATGGGCCAAATTTTGTCCAATTTGTTTCATATGCCGCTTCTTCTTGTGATCCTTCCCTTGGCTTTGAGATGACCATAAGAATCCCGGATGTTAGAACAGGGATAACATTACAGATTAAAGAAGAAATCATGCTCTGGGAGTCAATAAATGGTGTGGCTCTTTCGATATCCTTTTCATCTTGGTGGCAACCTCATCATGACAGAATATCCCTTCCAGATGCCATATGGCATTTTCCATCACTTGTTCTGCTGGAAGGATGCGATGATGTGCAGGCTGCTTCCTGTAATGCAATTCGAAACATGATGAGCGACAATGATCCTGTGCACAAGGAGATCATGCTGAGCCACCGGCATCGGTTTCTTCATCATTTCAAAACATGCCAGCAACGAGATAGTTGCTGTGATTCTGCGTGGGGGTGGCCCAATTTCAGCTGGATGCTACTTGTTACCTACGCTGTTCTGGAAGCTGTGGTTTGGGCTGTTGTTGGATGCGGCAGCAGTGGCTTAATTATTACAATGTCCTCACGAAGACGGAACAACGGACAGCCTCCAGTTGAATTGCCACACATCCCGACCTTCATGACCATCATTTTCCATGACTTCCATTTCTGGGAGAAACTGTCAAAGGCAATAAAAACAACCAGTGATGTTGATGCTGCTGGAATCACCAGCCCGGTCACCCATGTTTTGTACAGTTGCCTTGCAGTGGGTCTGGCCATGACCAAGAATTATAGCTGGAGGAAATGGGAGTATCAAGCAAGTGCACTTGCAGCTGATGGAAATTTGCAAGCCAAGAGGAACAAAATGATGAGACAACAAAACACCCTTGCCTTCCATCATGCTTCGCATCCCTGGAGCAGAAACCGAGTTATAAATTGGATGCTTTGGTTCCTTCGACAATTCACGAGTTTCATTAGGAAGTCAGATTATTTGGCACTGCGTTTCGGAATTGTCACTCATAACTAGCTGCCACTGTCTTATAATTCTCATAAATACATGGTTAGGAGCAGGAAAGACAAATTTCCTGCCATAGTGGGAATCAGTTGGCTGCTGTGGGGTTCCGCCATATTGTGCATCTTCCTCAATATCCATGGTCTAAATATGTATTTCTGGCTTTCTTTTAGTCATGCCATTCATTGGAAATTTTAGAACCAACAGATCTATCTATTGGGGTATTGCTGGGAAGAAAAGGAGTTGCTGCTTGTTTATGCATTTATGCAGCCGGGAAGCTTGGAAACCCACCTGTTTGGCGGAGGCTCTGCTGCTCAGCCACTACCACGGAATTTAAGGCTTAAAATTGCCATTGGAGCTTCCCGAGGCTTTGTTTTCTTACACTCATCAGATGGCCGAGTCATATACCGAGACATCAGAGGGAGCTACGACAAATGCAGACGACAATGGGACCCGGGGAAATATTGAGTTGCGCTGGATCGTGATGCTTTAGAATTTTATCTTCGTATTTAACCTTGAGGACAATGTTATTTGATGGACGGAGCAATGTTACGCCTGTTTCCCGTTTTCCCCGTTCCCCGTTACAGGACCCCGTTCCTGTATAAATAGGCAATTCTGTGTAATGGAAAATGGAAGAAAAAGAAGATATTTTCTCTCTCTCTCTCTCTCTCTCACTACTCCCTTCTCTCTCGTTCTGTTCTGTTCCCCGATCCCTTCCCTTTGCTCCCTAAATTCTCTCTCTCTCAAGGCATCTCGCCTGTTCAGCTCACCGCTATCCTCCGCTGATCTCCCCTTCCTTTGGTTTTCCTGTCATCGTCGCCGGCGTTACCATGGAGATCGTATCATGTGTCCAGATGGACATATTCACTTCTCATCTAGAATTTGAACTCATGCAAAACTGGTATTATTGTTTACTGAACTCTATATGTGTGTATCTGAGAAACAACCATTTTTGTTTTACAAATGACCGCGAGAGATTGAAAATTGTAAATGTGAAGCTTTATACTATGGTCGTCATAGTTCTACTCTCTGTTGATTTCCTGTCTGGCTTAATGAAAATTTTTCCTAATAGTAACAAAAGAAATTGAAGAGTCCTGAAAATGCAGGTAAATGCCTCTCTGCCGTAATTTAAAATCTTGAACCATTTGTAAGAAACAACAATGAATGATTCTTGTAGAACCGGTTTTCCGGACTGCATTTGGCAGCCTGAAATTGATCAAAAAAGTTGTTCTTACGGATTCTGCTTTGTAAAACTCTTGTTTTTTTTCACTGCAGTATGAGCATCATTATTTATGGTTGTCATTCTAGCAATTGTTGGGGGCCTTATTTGGACGAAAGTGCTTTTGCTGCATTCTTTTAACATGAAAGTAACTAAAGAATAAGCTATTATATACTGCAGATTCTCTGCGGCTTTAGTCATGGTTCTCCCAGGTGTTGATGGCAATGGCTACTGTTCCTGTTGACATTACTTGAGCTGTGTTCCTATATCCAAATGGAGCTGCAAGACCCAGAAAGTTTTTTGTGAGCTAACCAACCATTTACCATTGCCACACATCAAATCACCGGCTGTGTTTGCTTGATGACAAGGAGAATGAACGAACGAATGGTAATCCAATTCACGCCATATTTACTCCAATATTGTGTTGGCTATAGAAATACTTGTAATGAATCAAACATCTCCAATTGTTAGATTGCCTTCTACAAGGGCAACGGACCCACCCAAAGTGGTCTTACTTTTATGTCGGACCCCGGACATAGTGGGAGTTTAATGGATCTGGTCACTTTCTTTTTTTTCCTTTCTCTCAGAACTCAGTCTTTCAGGAGATATCAGTCTTTCTTTTTTATTAGTGCCTTGATCTATTGCATTCTCATTGCATTTCACCTTCGGTAACTCTAGACAACGGGCCATTGACATAGTTGGTTTCATCAATAATCAATAAAGGTTATATAGGTCTTTAAAAAGAAAATATAATGAAACCCTAATCATAAAATGGGGAAGGTCTAATAATATAACAAAGAAATTCTAATAATAAAAAAAATCCTCCCATAATGACATAAGAAAATTTTATAAAACAACCCATCAACAACCACCTATAAAAATAAAGCCTAAATCAATAGAAACTACTAAGTAAAAATTCATGTTGTCACCAATATGACATTGAGCATAGGCAAAGTCTTCTTTTGTAATAACATCTATTACAAAAATTGATAAAGAACTCAATTAAATTAAGTTCAGTTCAGGAATACAAGGAAAAAAATATCAGCCCGATACACAATATATGAAGAATATCAGCCCGATACGCAACATATGAAGTTTCTACTATACGTAAGTTTCAGGTAAATGACAAATTATTATACGTGATTTTACCTTATATTATGTAAGAGGTCATTTTTTGAGTTACTAACATCTATTAATATTCAATTGACTGATTGCGGTCTAGTGAATCAGGGGGCAGGCTAAACCTTACGTGCCTAAGCAAGGGAAGGAGTTACATTTATCAATAGGCAGATGAGAGCTCCTCCATGGTTCATCAGTTATGCTCTCAGCTCTGCAGTTGATGATACTGAGTTGACTCAGCCCTGCCATCAAACGCCAGTGTGTATCCCCCCTCGTCCGAGGCTCACTCAGCACAGAACGCCAGTGACTAAAAAGGAATAGAGTCAGATTTTGGGGTCTTGGAAGGAATTAATGAGATATATTGAATTAGATTGTATTTTTAAAATACTTTTATATAAAATAATAAGCATATTAATTTGTTTATTTTATATGAAATACTTAGTATAAATAGATGGATATGAAATCATCCTCATTTAAAAATATTCTATAACACCCCATTTTATATATTATGTAATAAAAAAATTTAAAAAATATTAGTAGATAATAAAATATTTATACATTTATTAATTTTTATATAAATCTAATAAAAATTAATATGTAAATATAATATTATACAAAAGTATCTAAAAAATTTCAAAATCTAATGGCACTCTTGTAAATTTTTCTGGACGCGAAGGTTGAATATTTTACCACAATGGATTAAGGGAAATAAATTTTTTAAGTCATTTTTACAATTAAATTTTTATTTAATAATAAAATTTTAAGATGTATATATATATATATATATATATATATATAATATTTTTATTTATTAAGTATTTAACGCGATATTGCAACCAAGGCTTTAATTAGAATAGTGACGATTCTCGTGTCAGCATTTTTCTCTCTCTCTCTCTCTTAATTCCGCATTCTCATTCCGCTGGTCTCGAGCCGCTCCATTTCTGAAGCTGGTATTGCTCGTTCTCTGTTAGATTTGCGAAATTGTTGATGTTTCTCTTTCGATTGTATGACGTATTTGCTAATGATTTTCCTTTCTTTAAATTTCTCATCGTTCCGTTTGTGTGTATACGGCTGCTTTATGCTTATGGTTATTGATCGTATTGTTTGGCTAGGGTTTTTTTTCTCTGCGAAATGTAAGAAAAAGTTGATGACTATTGATTTTGGCACTTAGGTTTGTTAACTCTATACACACTTTTACAATTGTGTTGTGCGTGTGTGCGAGAGTGTGCGTGTATGCATGGAATTGCTAATCGAATTTCTGGAAAACACTGATAAATGGTAGTTCCATCTATTACTCTTTTGTAGGTTTAATGCTCTTCCAGAGTTTGAATCGAAGCCGTTTTTTCTAAATTCTGGGCTGAATCCGAATCTGTGAGTAAATGCTGATATTCTCTGTCTCTGTACAGCTAATGGTCATAATTCCTGCTGAATTTCTTTTTTTTTTTTTTTTGGGGGGGCTTGAGTTAAAATTTGATTATGTGGAAAGTTAAAATAATTGCAGAAGTGTGGTGGCGATGCCCATTTCTTACTTTTTCTATTTATAGGATCAGGGATTTGTTATTTGTTTTCTCTCCTTAATTTTTTTTTTCTATTTTTTTAAACGTATATATTTTCTCTATGGGCATTTTAATATGAATAATATATGCTTTCATATCGAACCACTAAAGCAGCACGTCTGTCTGTGATAAATCAGACAATTTGCATCATCCAGTTAAGTAAATCTTAACCTTTTTTTGCAGTTAACGAAATGGAAGGTAATGGACAGGTTTCCATGTAATTACATTCTTTCTCTATAGGCACATTGCTTATCATTGTTCTATATTTACTGTTTCTGTTTTATAGTTTCTATGACAATTTTTTTTTGGTAAAACAAAAGGAAGGGCGATGGAGTTCCAATTTGGTATTCAGGTTTCCATGTGACTATATTCTCTGTGGGTCTGTTTATTTTCACTTTGCCTATTGTTATATCATTCATCCTTTTTGTTTTGCAAATTTATTGCTAGTTTTCTGCAGCAAAATTAAAGGAAATGCGCAATGAACATCAGATTCAATGTTGAGGTTCCCATGTAACTATATAAATATACATACTATTAACACATAGCCTTTTGTGTTTATGTTTGGGCGTTTGTCATGATTCTGTTTGCTACTCTTTATTCTTCCTATGTATCTTTTTCTCATTTTGGTTTTCTTTTGTCCAAATCTCCTTGTTTTAAGATGCTGATATTCCTTATGGTGACAAAGATCATTAACTGTGTGATTGCTTCTGAAGTCCATGGGTGCTTGGTTTGAACTTTGATATGAAGTGGATGTTTAAAATGATAAAACTGGGATGCTAGAGCTATTCATTAAAAAAATATCACAAATTCAAGAAGGTGCTAATTGATAGTCTATTTGATTGAGGTGTTTGCCCTTTATCTTTCAACATAGGGTCTTGGATGTTCAAGTAGGGAAAATAGAATTCCCAATGTTTTTATGTAATTACTCAATCATGGCATCAAGAGACTTCCGATATTGGTGAAACAAATCTCTGCTTTCCAGTATGCACTAATAATCACCCTGCAGCCCTGTTTTGTAATATCTCATTCTTTGACCATCTAGTGCTTATCATTCCTGCAGTCACCATTGATTTTCATTGTGTGTCATATGTGTTTAAAAAATTGGAAGTCACTAAATTTGATAGAAGATGAAAACAAACTGTAAGCATTGATGAGGTTCCAAGTAGATGGGAAGATGGATTCTGTTTCTAGATTGCATTTCTTTTGCTATAAAGTTAGTTTCTTCCATTGGAATGTTTGTAGACTAAGAAGCATGTACATGAATAAGGCACCCTCCATCATGACGACACCTTATCTTTTAAAAATTAAGACAAAATGTTGGGGACATGTTAACTATAATTCATATTTTTTTATTGCAAATTTGAGAATATAACTAGTTAAAAAACATTATTTATACAAAATTAGCGATCAATACTTCATTTTACAATTTCTAATTGTCCTAAGGTTTTTAGTTATAAGCGAAAATTTTTAAATAAGCAATTTCCGAAAAAATAAGGGGCACTGGCATTTAGGAAAAAAGGATAGTTATTGTTTGCAGCAACAAAAGGGAAAAGAAAAGGAGAGTTAAAAAAACAAGCACTTTCCTAAATGATAGTATATGTTCACAGCAACAAAATGAAAAAGAGGAGAATTAAAAAACAAACACATGCTTAGGCTTTACTACTGTTACAACTTAATAAAATTAAAAAGATGGAACCAATCAACCAAATGCTAGACAATAAATCAACAGAGAGATAAGGCGTGAAGCCCCCTTTTAGCTAGAGCGAAAGTGTGAGATATGGCAAAATCAAGCAAACGCATGAAAGTTCAAACAACAAATCAGCAATGTGGTATAAATAGAATAGCAATAAATCAGCATCCATAGAGTTAGGACATGCACAAAATGTTTCACAATAAAGTAGAAAAGGCGGAAAACAGAACTGTAGTGCTATTTAGAACATGCATGTGAATAAACTTATTATAAGAAAGCAAAGAGAGATAAGCTAGTATCACCGACCATCCCCACAAGCTTGCCTGACTATAATAATGCACTCCCTGTTTTTCCTTTATCCTGTGTTTGTCTTTCTTTTCGGTTGATTATGAATGGAAACTAGAGATATTTGTTTCTTTCATCTTGGGTATATGATTTGAAATTTTGTTCTGATTACTAATTAGCCTCAATTTTTTCATGTTTGTCAAATGTCATTTTTTCTTGTTTAAAACATTAATAAAAATGAGCCCAACCATCTAGTAAGTATTTTCTTAGCATATCCAATAGCGTCCCGCCATGTAACACAACATAAAATATTCTGACACATGTCTGAGAGTGTTTGTATTTGATAAATGCTGGAACTGACACTCTACCTTGGAGGAGGTGTCTGTGTTTCATATTTTTTAGATATACTCATTGAAAATGTCCTACAATCTTCTGTCCTTATCATTTATAATTGCTTCAAAGTTTAAGCACCCAACTTATCTTCTGTACAAGAAGCAGATGAGGTAGTTTTGGATATTACTTATTGCATTTGATACATTAGTATATGCTTTTCTGCTGGTTTTTCTCTCAAACTTGAATTTATTCTTTGGGATTATATGCAGTTACTTTGAAACATCGAACATTGGGTACATGCAATTTTACATTTATGTCATTTAGTTCTTACACTTTATTTATTGTCTTTTTTTCATTCTAAGCCTTGGATGACTGTGCCACCGCTGCTCCGTTATTTTTATATTTTTGCACTTTAATTTTTATTGTTATGGGACAGTACAGCCATCAAAAGCATTTTAATTTTCAGCAATTTAAATTTCGTTGTTAAATATTTGTATCTTTAGTTAACTTTAGGGCCATACTACAGCCGTACTACAGTCGATCTACTGCGTAGATTGACAACATGAAGGCTTCATATAGTCAATTTATATACTTTATTCCAAAACTTTTGTTCGAGGAGTAAAACCTACATAATTAAAATATATAACTTAATTACGTAATTTAAATAAAATTTACAACAAAATTACAATAACTAAATGGGAATAAAAATACAAAATTCAGTGTTCATCAGTACACTTTTACTCGGATTTTGTATGATAAAAATATGGCAATTGTTTGGTTGCTGGGTTATAGTTGCTTTTATTTTTCAAAATGATGATTACACACTAAAAACATATGTGTTGCATGTTTCTTAGTGTCTTATAGTAGCTTTTGCTTTCTTGTTGGCAAGGTAGTGCTGTTTATCTGAAAAGGGTGCAGTGAGTGTTAGTCTTTATAGAAGTATAGTGTGAATAGTTTATTCTTATAATAGCTTTCTTTGATGTGTTGGGAGGCTGGCCATGGTTAGTGCCAATGGCAAGGGTAAGAGTACTGCCTCCAAATCAAAAGCTAAAAGTTTTGGTTCACATGACAAATTTGAATCTGTTGCTGGTCAGCCTGATCCAATGGAGACTAGCATTGAAAAACTTATGGACGTTCCTGAACATGAAGAGAGAAAAGAAGACTTTAAGCAGGCAGAAATGGGGGAGGAGGAAGTAATAGATGAGATGATTGTTGAAGGGACAAAAATTGGTGCTGAACATGAAGAGGATGAAATAAATGCAGAAGAAGTGAAGAGTGAAGAAAAGGGAGCTGCATATAAGACATATACTAAGGGACCTGTGGTTATTCCTGAATGTGAAAAGGAAGATGGTACAAATGAGACGATGAGTGAAGGATGTGTGCAAAATCATAGCAACAATGAAACGGACAAGGAATGTGTAGGAGAAGTGCCAGATGAAGGTAAAGATTCCTTGATTCATGGAACTCAGAAAGATTTGAAAAGCGAAGAGGTCACAGGTGCTGAAGAACGCATGGTTGTTTCTGAATCTGAGAAAAACGAAGAAATCAGGGTGATAAATATGGCTAATGAAACGGCAAGGGTGGCAAATCAGATAAATACTAATGTGCAGATGAGTGATATTGCAGGAAAAAAGAAGGTGAAGAAATCCAAGAATTTCAGAAGGAAACTTGTGTTGCAGAGGGTTAAGTTAGCCACCCAGAATGAAGGTAAACCAAAATCTTCAGTGGCAAATCAGTCTGCAGGTGAATTAAAGGATATAAACACAAATGATCATGTAAATATAGAAGAGAAGGTTGAATCACAACTTGTGGATAAAGTAAAAAAATCGAGGAAAGTCAGAAAAAGGTGGTGCAAAGGCCTACAGAGAGAGTGGCTGACAAGAATGATAAGCCAAAACCCTCAGATAAGCATAGGCCTGGAGGTAAAGAGGAGGTAACTGAAGAGCAAGATGTGAAGAACATGGAGGAAACAAAATCTAATAATAAGGGTAAAAGATTGAGGAAGAGGAGAAGATTGAAGGTAAAAAAAGGGGAAGGAAACAAAGGGTCTGCTGAGGACAAAGGTAAGGCCGAAACATCGATGACCAAGTCAAAAAAGAAAGCTGAGAGCATGGGAATGATATTCATGTGCAGTTCAAAAACAAAGCAGGACTGCTACCGTTACAAGGTGATGGGGCTACCTGCAAGCAAGAAAGATATGGTTTTGAAGGTCTACAAAGGGATGAGGATCTTTCTGTTTGATTTTGACCTGAGACTGCTGTACGGGATCTACAAAGCTGCTGGACCTGGGGGTTATAACATTGAACCAAGGGCTTTCAAATCAGAGTTTCCTTCACAGGTCAATCTTCTTGTGTCTGAGCTATGCTTTGATCTGTTTTGCTATTGACTGACTTCTTTGGTGCAACATTCCTTCGAGAAGCTTAGTAAGCAAAAATATAGAGTATAAATGTATAGATACATACGTAAGGGGTCCTGTCGGATAAGGCTTCCACGTCTTGGGGTCTAGAGATTATAAAATGCATGCAGCCTTAGCCCATCATTGCAAAAAAAAGACTTTCTATGGTTTGAACTTGTGACATAATTATGGGTTTTATAAATGAAAATTAGGGGAGTGTAATAAAAAGGAAAATTAAAGCACTAGAGCTGAATTACTAAATCGTAGGAATTAATGGTGATCCCTTGATTAGATCTACTTGATAAGTGATTATATTATAAAATGTGGAAGAAAACTTTATACCTCTCATTTTCATGGGAATATTTTGGTTGGACATTTGGATGAGCCCTTTGGTGTGAATAACATTTATTAAACAAATTGAATGCTGCTTTCACGGGCTGCCTTTTCCTAAATGGCGCCGAGGATGATGCTGTGGTATACCATTTGGGTATATGTGACAACTTGCGGCCAGCTTGGTTAGATTGAATTTGGTGGGAAATTTATTCCCGGGAAAATTGTTCCCAGAGATTTCTTGTTTCCTTGTTTAGTTGGCAAATTGGGATGAAAATATGTATTTTTCAGTAATATTTGTTACCAAAGAAATGGAAATTATTAATTTTATAGAAAATGTATATTTATAAGTATTCTCAGCTAGACCATCGTAGGCCACCGCTAGCTTCAAGACCCTGTCAGTGCCGGTTTTCAACAACTGCATCCCCAAGCTGCCCCATCCCCTGTCACCATGGTGGTAGTGGTAATATTTAATATTTACTCCCTACAAACTAATGGAATATTTATTGCTACCTTATTTTCTGATGAAATATATTGCATTCTCACCGCGTTTCTTTGATAATATATATTCTATGCTCACCTTTTGTCATTCTAGTAACCAAATGCATGTTAAGGATCACGAAGCAATGGGTTTTCCTATAGCTCTTTCTTTAGACAAATCTCTGCATTACTCGTTTTGTGTCTAGGTTCTATCTGTTTATGGAAAATATTACCAAAAGAAAATATTTTGCATAGAAAATATCAAATTGGAAAATGTATATCACATTTTTAACGGAAAACATTTTTGAAAAAAATAACTTATTATAATATTTTCCAGCATATTGCATGTACAAGAAAATTGGTATGATCACATAAATTAATCAATGGTATGGATATTTGTTAGCATTTCCGTTGGGGATATTTCTGATAAATAATAATATTTTACGGTCAATAAAATATTTTCATTTAGTGTCAAATGGTCATTGATATGGTGATTGTCAACTCGCGGTGGATTTGAAGATGTTGCCCGATGATGACCAGTGGCAGGGTTAGGGATTACTCGGTCAATGACTAGTGGTGGTGGCTCAAGGCTTTGTTGGCTAGAGACTGGTGTCAGGGCTTTGCAGCCAGAGACTGGCAGTGGTGGCTCGAGGCTTTGTTGGCTGGTGATTGGGATCGTGGTTAGGAAGTCATAGGCCGTAGATGGTGTCACCTAGATAGAAACTTTCATTGGTAGGTGTTGGTGATCAATGATTTGTAACAGATGAGGTCTAAAAATGATTTTTTGTTTTCAAAATGGGAAGTTATTTTCAGAATTTAAGCTTAAGTTTTCTGTTAATCAGGAAAATATTTTCCATTGACTTGTTTTCCCATACATACCATACATCAAAATTTGTGGAAAATATTTTTACATGCACGACAAACACCAAAATTGTAGAAAAGTTTTTTCAGTAGTTATTTTCTGGCAAACCAACATAGCCTGAACCATTGCTTATTTAACCTGAACTTTGATGAAGGGACATTCATCATGCATCTGCCTGAAGGCATCATAAGCTAGTTGTTTAGCTCTTGTTGTTTCTGTTCCTTTTAAGTTTCATCATAGGGTTTGATCTGTGAAATTTTTGGGTGTACATAGAATGTGGTTGGACAAAGTTACTAGTGTCCATGAAATTGTCATTGTGAAAATTGTGGTCTATCAATTCAGAGATACCATTGTAGAAGAATATCCAATCCCATGTAGGACTTAAATCCTTGTTGATGATGATAGGTCCGGTTCAGTGTGTTGGAAGATTGTTTTCCTTTGGCTGAGGAAAAGTTCAAAACAATCATCAAGGATAACTACTACGGAAAGAACAAGTTTCATTGTGAATTGAGCTCTGAGCAGGTTCCCTTTTTTCTTCCTCAAAACAGCTCTAGAAACGCTGACAATGTTTCAAGCGTACTAGAAACAGCAGCACCAGTTAATTTATTTGCATTAAATGGTAGGTGAAGAACTTGTGCAAGCTTTTCAAAACAGCCAGCGCAGACAAGGGCAGGTACTCCAAGCCCCAGGGAACAGGTGTTGCTTCATCATCTCGGAAGCGAGACAGAAAGGGGAGACGAGCTCCGGTTGAAGTGAGGCGTGATCATGTGGCCATGGATAATGGGTACCCTAGATGGGCTAGAGATGAAGTGAGCCGTGGTCGTGCAATCGTGGATGCTGCTGGGTACAATCGCCGTCCTCTGGCTTATGAAACAGAGGACTTTGTCCCTGCTGTTGCTGCACCTTTTGCATTGGCTCCACCTATACCATCAGCACCCACCCGTGGTTTACCATATGTCTATGGAACCGCACTGGGACCAGATGCTTACCGGCGAGAGACGGCCTATGAGCAGCGTGGTCACAGCCTGGCATCAGCATTTGATGTTTACAGGCACAGCACGGCTCTTGAGCATCATGATATGAGGCTTCCTGGTCTGGAGGT
Organism: Nepenthes gracilis; assembly: GCA_033239525.1. Lineage (NCBI taxonomy): Eukaryota > Viridiplantae > Streptophyta > Magnoliopsida > Caryophyllales > Nepenthaceae > Nepenthes > Nepenthes gracilis. Next base: position 21,195,123 of record BSYO01000011.1, read on the forward strand.
AGGAAGGCTTCAGGATGTGCCTGAACTTCATGAACCCTACGCTTCATACCTGAAATCTCTTGCAGCCCGTGAGCCTGTATTTTCTGCTGGACTGCAAGGGAATTACGATTATTATTCTCAAGTGGGCCCTTCAGTTGAACATCGTCCCCTTGCGGAGCAGAATGCTGCTTACAATGCCCTCGGAACCTTTTATCGTAACTATTAAATCAGGCACGTGAAACTAGGAAGTCCAAAAAAACTCATCGTTTGGGTCTCTTTTTCCCTGCTTGCTGTTCCGTTCACAAGTCTGGTTGCCTTGTCGCAGCTGGTGACTGGTTCATCAGCTGCAGACCTCTGATGAGCTTTTTATGGTAGGGTCTTTTGTGGAGTCCATTTCTACTGGGACTGCACCTCTCATTGCTGTAGCAAAGCATGAATCTCTGGTTCGAGTGCAAAATCTTAAGACTGCAATCTCTCTTGGTTCTTGGTTTTCTTTTTTTTCAATGCTTTTCCTTTGGCAGAGTGAATAATTACTCCACTCGGTCTATTTCAGTGGTATGACAATTTTCTTATTTTGTTCATTTTTAGGTGGGATTTGATATATTACTGGATTATACAATATTAACCCTTAGCTCAGCTAGTAAAGTTGTGGGCAAGTGTCCTAAGTGCCTATCACATAATATAAGATGAGATAGTACATAATAAATTTAAAGTAATCTGTTCTTTTATGAACCTCATGTATGGCGGAAGCTTTATATGTTGGGATGACTTTTGTTTCTTATTGGGTGTGAAATTAATCACTTCCACTTTGCGGGACCGGCCGCATCTCTGGATTTCCACTTTAATAGCCAACGCACGCCTGCAGTTGCTGGAGGCTGGATACCTTTGGCCGTTGTTGTTGGCTCTTTATTCCTCTAGAATCTAGTCCTTAGGTTCCTGTCGCTGACTGCCAGTTGGTTGGTTCTAGCCATCAGTCCGTTGTTGCTAAAGAGGTCTGAACTCTTTTTTTATTCTCTTGTTGGATTACTACGTAAGTCTTTATTAATGAAACAAAAATATCTACACAAAAGTTTCGATTAAAATCAGAACTAGATCGGACCGTTTACCTCTACCTAACCAGTCATAAAAGACTTAACCAAAAAAATTAAAAATAAACGACTTGTTATCTTAATAGCTTGCCAATAGTTGAAGAAAAAAAAAAACCAAAAAACTGCGAGGATATCAAAAAAATTGAATAGGGAGATTTACACGGCCTTACAAAGCTCATTCATAGATGGAGGGTAAGCACCATTAAGAAATTTAATATCAAATGAATGGTCGTATCAATTTTGTTGAGATTATTCTTTTTATTAAGGCATTTGTTTTGATGAAATAAGTAGTAATCATAAGAGTAAGTCTAGCCATTTGATTTTTTTCATGATTTTTCTTATATTCTGATGAGTATAGTAGCTAACAGTCTAAGAAAAAAGTTCGTCAAAAGATTCAGCTCATAATAAAATAGAAACCCAATTGGCTCAGATAGTCCAAAATTGATGAATAAGCTGCATCAATCTTATCGAATAATTTTTTTAAAAAGAAAGACAGTGTCAATTCTAACCATCGAAGCAGAAATTTTTCTTCTCTTATTTTGTCCAACGGACTCGGTTGTCAATTAAGAATTGTTGGCTGAATAGCATTGCCTTATCTATTCGAACGGTTTTTTAAATGGTTGGTAGGAAAAGTCAATCGCCTTTTATTTCTATATAAACTCATTCTTCTCAACAAAAGAGGGGGACAACTCAGCCAAAGAAAAGCTAACAAAAGATAATGTTAAGACGTTGTAAGCGCACTTTCTCACTCACTCATTAAGGCACTTTTCATTCTATATCTTTTCTTTTCTTTCCTCAAAAAATTATTACTAATTTGAGCGTCGTGGATATACAGAAGTGTGAGTCTCACCAATCTTTTGACCATACATATGTTGTGTTATATAAGATCCAAATTAAAAGTGTATGAAAATCGGACCTACATTAGACCGATCGGATAGTGTGAAACGGTTCTTCGCTCTATAATCCGTATAACAATTCAGATATAAGAACACATCACATTTAATTGATGCCCAATTAATCACCCTATTTTAGTTTTCAATGGCCAAGAGTACCTAATTTTACTCCTAATAATATCCCAATCTGTTTGGTGAACTGCATTTAAAAAACAAATAATTAACAATTTTGCTAGAATTCTTACAAAAAACACACTTTGAGGAGATATGAAGAAAAGTTAATCAACCCAGCGTATCCAAACAATTCTTGATTTCTAACCAAGGAATAAATATATAGAAGGGTGGTATTTTGGGCCATGAACAAGTTGTACCTGATCAACCTTTGGATGAATAGATTAGAAGACACCTCATGCAAATTTAATAGAAATGTCTCATGACTTTTCAAAGGCCACAGGATAGTATTCGGAGAATTTAAGTTAGGATCATAATTAAGCCATGACATAATGAGAGGTCTCACAACCACATGGGCACGCCTAGGCCATCTCAATTTTGCACCATAAATGATATAATCAAATCTAACATTTCTCGGTAAATAAGAACTAAAAGTATTTTGATTAGAAAAAAGAGATAATAAAGATCCCTAAAAGATGCCATCAATCTAACCAAAGAAAAGTGTTCTTTCTATTGTGTACCATGTTGCATACATAATGTTTCAAATAAATCTATAATTTGATGATCTTACGTAAACTCCACGACATTGGTTGCAAAATCTTTAGTCATTTAGATACACCAATCTTTAAAATGGCATTGATTGAAAAATCTCTAATACGGTATCTCCTTACCTAATTTATCCAATTAAAGTTATCAGTACTATTAGAAACTATACACAATTGTCTAACCAGGAGAACTTTATTTCAAGCATTCATATTCTTAATACTAAGACCCCATTCATCTTTAAGTTTGCATATGTCTTTTTATGTCACTTTTGTAAAGGATTTGTTGTTGTCTAGCGTATGCCACAGAAATGATAGGCAATGCCTTCCAAAATTGCTTTAGGAAAGACAATATAGAAGACTAATAGGAGTGGATATTAGATAAAATAGATGATATAATATGAAGCTTGTCTTTAAAGGAGAGCCGTATGTGCTTCCAAGGCATAATCTATCCAAAAATCTTATCGATAAGAACTTGACAGTTAGAAGTAGAGATGCAATTCAATATAAAAAGAATGCCAATATGTCTAACAGGAAACACCATTATCTTGAATCAAATAATACCTAGGATGTCATCGACCACATCCCATTTGCTAGAGCGTATAAAACATTCTATTTCCTCCTTATTCGGGACTATGCTGGAAAACGCAACAAAGTCCAAAAGGCACTGACAAAGAATAAATACCGTTGTATTGTTAACCTCGAATAATAACATGAGATCATTGGTAAAAGTTAATATAACAGTATCTACATCTCCAATGATATTTGAAATCAGAATTGTCTAAAGTTTTAACTTTAATCATGCATGCCACGGTTTTCAAAAACAGATTAAATAAATAGAGAAAAGTAGGTCACCTTAACGTAGACCCCTTTTTCCGTCTGATAAACCGGTAGAGATGAGCTGGAAACTGGTGAATAAATCCAGTGGAGATACCATTAACCTCAACCGAGAAGTTGTTTCTTTTTCATCCTTCGGGGTTGGCTGAACCGAACTGGTTGAGCTGAGTCTCAAATCTGTTGTTTAGGTGCTTGAGTTTCAAATCTGTCGACACCGGCAAACGGAAGAAGAAGACGAAATCGGAGAAGAAGTCTGGGAAGGGGTTTGGGAACATTGCTCTTGACTCAGAAGATGGAAGCTGAATATTACTTTTCTTCTCATTCCTCAACTTAAACAGCACATATATAAAAAAACACTTGTTAGCATCTTTAAAACATCAGATAACCGAAAATGAAAATAAAAAATATCAGAAAAGTAACTGAAATTAGGCACGTAACACCTTGTTTCTTTATAAGCTGTTGAAATGTTTGGTTATATCAGGATTAAATTCAAATGATCACTAATTGAAGTGTTAGTGGGTGCTCTTGTGGTGATCAGATAGGGATTAAGCTGGTCCTATGCTTCAGGTGGTACGGATAATCTCTCTACCAATTCCTTTTTCGACAATGCAGTGAAATTATTTTGTTCTGTTCTAATTAGTCGTACTGCATGTACAATCAAGAGGATGAACCATTAAACATTAACCTAATAAAAAAATAAGCTAGTAGATTTGAGTTCAGTTAAATGGTAGTTTATTCAAGTCCAATAATAATTAATTTAAGATATTTGGCAACGATTATGAATGGGGATATTTTTAAAACTCACAAGTAAAAAGCTTAGCAAGAATATGACAAAGAAAAATATTCGGTCGATGCCATTTAATTACTCATATAATATTTTTAGATAACACGGGTATCTATCTATCCAATTTTACGTGGGCATGTTAGATAGATTGATATAATAAAGATAAATATTATGGGACACTTTATAATTATCCAACTTTACGTGGGCATGTTAGATAGATTGATATAATAAAGATAAATATTGTGGGACACTTTATAATTATTTGTATAGTATTTTTGGATAGCGTGATATCTATTTATTTATCTGTTTTTATATGGGTATGTTTGTATTGGTTAATAGTTAAAATTTAACATTATCGATTATGATTTAATAATAATTAGAATGTGTCTCTTTAATTTTGACATGTTTCGAGTTGGGAGTCTTCCAAAAATTATTATGATTGCCCTTGTTTTGTCCCAATTGAGTTCATGGTCGCTTGATTAGCAGTTTGCATGATAACATGAACCCATGCCTTAGTTGTTGTGATTGTATTTAATAGAGATATCACAAAAAAGTGAATATATTTGATAGGAATACTCTCAATTGTTCGAGTTTTTCTTCAATTTTATTTCTTTTTTATTTTATTTTATTTTTATTATTTTAATGTTAATTTATTGTGTATATATTCAACGTCAATTTTAGAATGTAAAAAAATTAAAAATTTAAAGGTTTTTTCCTAAAATAACTTGGGATTTTGAGGACGGCGTAAAGTTGAAGCATGCATCCTTTTCTCTACTCACGAAGCATTCCACAGAACTGCACACATGCTTATGAAAACGAGATATTCAATTTTATTTAATCTACATTATTAATTAAATCTACGTAAAAAAAATAAATAAATAATTGAATATTATATTAAATTAAATAATTAAGAATATTTTAAAAATAATTACGTAATATTACTCAAAAAATGGCTTCCTTCCCTTAGCCCGTCTAAATGTTTGAGAATGACTCCACACAAATTGTGTTTTTTTTTTTCCATTTTTTTGCTTACGATAAGAGCGTGCATGGCACAAATTAAACCGCACTTATTCACTGAAACATTAACCATTTTTCTTCAGAATTATGGAATTACAGATTTTAGAATATTGATATATCAAAAAGTTAATCGTTGTAAAATCTTAAAATACAACAACAAAAATAAAAATTAATTTTTTTGGATGATAATACTAAGATCGATGATTAAAATCATTTAAAAGATAATATAAAAATAATAATATTTATAAATATTTAAAAGATATATTTATTAAAGATAATAAGAGTTAATAACGTTTGAGATAGTTCAAATATTTAAAACATAAGCCCAAATAAGCATAATTAGAAAATATGAGTTGATTTGATGATAACAAAAAAAAAAAGAAATTAATTTAGAAAAATATGGACGGATGTAATACGATTTAAAATTATTAATACTCATTAATAATATTATAGTAAATTAAGTCAAATGATGAAAATAAATTTATAACTGACTCCACCTAATAGGATATATAAGGTTTTATTGTTACTGTTATTTAACATATTAATAAGTATTTCAGAATAATTTTATATTTGTGTTAAGACTTTCCAAGACTAAAGTATAAATTAAGCATACATCAATTTTTATGTTATTCTAAAATTATATTTTTTAAAAAAAAAATTAGACAAATAAATAATTATTATTATATTAAATAACTTAAATAATTATTTAATATTTATTATTATTTTTTGTTTATGTTAAACTTCAAATATAAAAGGACGCTAACATATATGTTATGAGGAAGCAGGGGCCACCCCCTGTCGGCACCAACCGCCGGTAACCACCCTGACGGCCACCAACCACCGCCACTGTTCTCCACCATAAATATTCATCTAGAATTATCTTTCTCGTCTAATTAAAATCTTTATATTTCAAATAAATTTATTATTTATCATATAAATTAAATGGTACAATATTTATTTTATACTATTATCACATAATACTTTTTCAATATTTATTTTATTTTATTTCTATAATTAAATAAAGTTTTTTACATTTAGTTCTTGCAACTTCTAAAAGAGTAACGACCTCATATAGTATATTTATATATTTTTTAGAAATGTCTCCTCATGCCAAGACATTTATCTAATAATTTATTAAAATAATTAAATATTATATTTTTTTTATATAACTTTACTATGTATTTTTTAGCTAAGTTATTTATTTAATTGGTATTAATTGAAAAAAATAAGTAATTAAAAGATTAGTTATCATTTTAATATATAAATAATAAACCCAAAAATAAATCACAGAGGGCAGAGAGGATGTTGCATTGACTTTAATATTTAACAAAATAACAAACCTGATTCGCGCAAATCAAGCCTTTATTCGTGTGAATGTCGCGATTTTCTACTGGACAACTTGAAATTTGATGCACAAGTTGGAAGCCTAAGCCGGATAAACATTGACCAAAACTATCAAAATTACCTAATATATGGAATATATTGATTTTTTTAAAAATATATATTCAACAAATATATACACATATATATTTATAATCAATTAACTCTAACATATATATATATTTTGGTTTTGAACGATATTGTAAAATAATATATATATATTTTTTGAATTAGGTAAAATTTTAAGTTGATTTGTGCCTATACTATCTAACCCGTTGTTGAAATAAAAAGTCTAAATTATTTGACATGTAACAATCAAGGGCCAACTCAAGCACCGACAAAGTAGGAAAATAACCAATAAACAAATTATAGCTATAGTTCAGGTGTTTTGAACCATTTGACAAGGTGACCAAGTGATTAAAAGTTCATAATGACAGAGTATAGTTTTTGAGGCCGTTAGGCTGATCTAAAGGAGTAAGTTGGATGATGTTGAATTGTTTCACTAAATAGTCAATTTTTCATACTTAGCTAAATTTTTGCGTCTTCAGTTAATACTTTATTAAGAACATACATTCATTAATAATTTATATGTTCCTAAATAAAGAACTCTCACGACGATGGATGATGACCAAAAACATATGCGGTGATAACTGGCCTGAACAATCATTAACCATTCATTTTTGGATCATAGCCTGTAACCCCATTATAATGGGGAAACTACCCAAATATTGGTTTGATGTATCTATAAATATTAAGTTCCTTAACAAATAAATGAAAACTAATAATTTTAATAATCGGATGACAGAAAGATCAAAGTATCTTTCATTTCCAAAACATATGAAATCTTTAGGGCACTCAATCATCAGTTGATCACGACAATTTTTCAAGAATCAGTTCTGCGATAGTCAATTTTCAGAAAAATATGTAAATATTACCATTTGGAACATCTCATATTTCCTAGAAAATTCTCCTTCGGAGTATAAGCATCCAATTCTTTCTCTCTATCTAACCTATTTTTTAAAATCTTTTTATTAATTTAAACATCAGAAGATAGTTTGGGAAGCTAATCACAGATCCTCGTAAGCTCTTACTTTGATTGCAGCGTAGAGAATTTAAAATAAAAAATCCAATAGACTACTCCAAAAGCTATTGAATCAAAATTAAAATTTTACATATACATTATCTTTGACAGACTATAATATATAATTTATCCACCTCAAGATCTAGTAAGGCTGGAAGAATTGTCCTGTGTGATTCTCGAGCTGTCGGTGGAAGCTTCCCCTGATATTGTTAGTGGATGAGTTAAATGTTAAAATGGTGTCAATTGCCGTAATCAGCTCACAAGTGATCAGGCTGTTGGGCTTGAGACAATCGGGTTGAAAACAGATCTTTATACAAATAATTCAATTAAAATGAAAAAAAAATAATAATCCAATTCCATTAACTTCCCCTAGTTGAATGCTTGAAAAAATGGAATTAGAATCCAAACAATTATATTAATAAATAAATAATGCATACAAATTTACTTAAAAAACCTGATAAATGAAATGGGTAAAATTACGGAACTTTGAATCTATACAAAATACACTAAGACTCTGAGAACAGTTATATAAGCCCAAACAACATTATTCGGTTTCATCATAATGTTGATAAATTGAGACAAATATAACAATAGAAGAGAATTAAATTAAAAATTGTTGGAATTTGACCTAGATACATACAACTCGGTATAGTGAAACAAATCCAAACTCTTATTAAATATCAATCACCAAACTCGTAAATATAAAAAATACAATAATGTATAACGTTTTTAACTTGAAAAATACTTTTTAACCAAGAAAAAAAATTACGAAATAAATTTTGAATAAATCTACTATAATAATAGTTCTAATTACAAATAACCTCATCTGAAATCTTATCGCTACAATTTCAAGTGAAAAATGATTAATTATAATTGTACAACACGTTCAACAACTCACAAGAGAAAGTATAATGAGAAATAAAAGTAACCAAATGAAATACATCCTAAAAATCCATCTAAAATAACATATTGACCTCAGTGAAAAACAAAATTTAAATCAGATCTCAATCTGATATCAAACATCTTTCTCTTTCTCTCTGTGCGGTACTCTTGTGTGAGAAAAATAAGTTTAAAATATCTAAAATTGCATTAGACACAATTTTATATTATAAACCGACGCTTGGGCGCACTTCAGACATAGGAGCCATTGGAATCAGCGCTCAAATACTCGTCAAGCGTGTCTCAAGTGTGAGCTCTATTAGAATCAATGCTTGATCGCTTCGTCGTGGACACCTCTACTAACTTTCGACCGACCTTCAATCGACCGCTGCACAAATATCGTACGACCTTCCAATAACTATCTATTTGTTACGACAGTTACAATGAAGTGACCAAAAATCGAACAAAAACTATTGATAAAATGTCTAAAATATAAAATGAAATAACATATCTTAAGATAGTAAAAATTGAGACAAAAATTAGAATTTAAACAGTTGACAATAATCTTCTCCTTCTAATGTTATTTATATTTCTTTTAAACTGACATCAATAATCGATTTCAAGATTTTATAATAAAATATCATAAAAATGTGTAGGGCTTTTTATGGTAGCGATGGCACACATGCATCCAGTCGGGTGCACATTGTGAGTACAAAAGAATTATATACTGTATGTGAATGACATTTATTTTGTCTGTGAAAATAACTTTTAATTGAATGAACCTTACACCAATGCCACTTGAGCAACTCCATCCGGTAGCTTCATGAAAAAATCATACATATAATAAATTTAAAATTTATTAATAAAAATGGCATAACATAACACAAATAACTACGTGAGCCATGCAGAATGGAAGTATGCTATTATCGATATATTATTTAACTTAGACTACGGATTTTACGTGGTTGTACGGCCATTACGGGATTACGAGTACGTTTCTGCACGTTTCGCATTGAGAATCATTATGTTTATTTTTTTAATTTTATTTTAAAAACCGTACAGCTTTTGCTTCATCTCCTTTGACTTTATTTTTTGTTTAATTTTAAATCCCGAAAATTAAAATTAACGTAAAGGGACGTACATCTCCAACCACCCTAACAATTTTATTTTATTTTAAAAAAAATCACATTAATATAAACAACTATAATTCAATAACATACGTACTAAAAATCAGAAAAACTCTATCTTTTTTAAAAAGTAAGCCTATTTTTTAAATATAAGATATTAATATTTAAATAAATAATTATAATTTAATTATTTTTTAAAATATAAATAAATTAATTAAAATTAATTATTAAATTATAATTATTTATTTCAAAATGAATGGTTGAGAGATAAAAAAAATAACCTTCGTCTCTTAAATAAATGGAGCCACCCCCAATCCATACAGGCTAAAATAAACATTACATACAATTTAAAACTATAAGATTAAATAAAAAAAACTAAGTATTTTAATTTTGTCAATTATTGATCAAACCAATAGGCTATTATCCCACCTAACATAACGAGCAATAATTCAACTAATAACCTCCTTTTGACCTTTTTCTCTTTATATTTTTTTCCCAAGCTCACAACCCTTAAAGATTTTTTTTTTTTTAAAGATTAAATAATTAATTGGCATAGTCTCCAACTAATATGAATGGTAGACAACTAATAAATAAAAAAATCCCTACTCAAAAAAAAAAAAAAGACTTTTTTTTATAATCTGCATTTTACATTAAAAAAATCATATTCTTACCAAAACTGTTACCAAACTGTCACTTCAAAAATAAAAAGAAAAAGAAAAAGAAAATCAAGCTTTGAATTAATTAAATTAAAAGCCAGACTGGCCTTTAGATTTATTATGTAATTGAAACCATCTAAATTATTATAATGAAAATTTTATCATTAAAATATAAAAAATTAAATAAAATAATTCTTAAACGTCATCTTAAATAAATAATAATAATAAAAAGGAAAAAGGAGGTGGGGTCCGATTACCTGATGGGGGGCACATGGGGGGAGTAGTAAAATTAAAGAATGCGTGACAAGTTTTACCGGAACCCACCGGCGGTGCCCTTCACGCAACCACATCCCCTTCCTCGTTTAAAAAAAAAAAAAGGAAAAATTATGTATAAATAAAGAATTATGTGATTATATAATGTTAATTTTTAAAAAATTATGATTATTGTATTTTTATTAAATATAATATATATTTTAAAAGAAAATTTTATTTTAGATAATTAATTTTTTATATTTTTGATAAATAATAATTAATTTATATTATAAATTACGGATTAATTTAATATATCGTGTGCCTTATCCTATTCATAATATTGATTTCATTTTCTATAAGTACTTTTATCAAATTTATTTTTGGTTAGTTGTAAGAATTCAAATTTGAAATGATTTTCCAATCATTATATTCTAGTGCTGTTAAATATGTTGTGCTCGTAATAATAGCTTGGGATTATTCTAATTCAAGGGTGTAACCCACATGCAACCGTGTGAGCCATTTGTACAAATGTTTATCAAAATATTTTAAATAAATGATCTTTGAATAATAGTTCAAGTCGGTGATAAATATGCCAGCATGAGTATTTTCAAAATACGCACAAAAATAAAATATGCCTATTTTTTAAAATAAAAATTATATAAAATATTATATAAATATATCATATTTTATTTATTTTATTAAATATTTTTATATTATAATTTTAAAAAATATAAAAAATAAATCTAATAATAGCTCAATTATTCTTGGACTTTAATTACATTCTCACTAACGCTATTTCTAGAGCCATTATCTTTACTGGAACTAATAACGGTTAGAATTATAATATAATTTTTTTATATTTAATTAATTCTTAAAAATGATACACAATTTTATAATTTTTAGTGTTATCTTACTTATTTTTTATTAACTATTTAATCTCCAATATTGAAGGCTGACTCTAATGATATTGTACTTATAGGTGGTACTAATAGATTTTGTACTATTGATGCAAATATAAAAAATGTGTGTCTATTAGCTTTTTTACCAATTTAATATTTAAAATTTTAAACTGTTACTTATAATATTAAAAATACAGTCTAATTGTAGAAAATGAATAAGTCCCTATTTTTAGAATTGACTGTGTTCCATATTGATTCTGTGTTCTAACAAAAGCAAATCTTGTCGATCACATCTACTATTACTTGCTTCTATTTTTTGAGTGAACAGTACAAGTCTTAACTATAATATATATAAGTTATATATTATATGTAGGTTATAATATATATGTGCATTCATTTATTCTATACTTTTAATCATCGTCGTTTTATTATTGAATTTTTCAGAACATATGTAGACCCCACATAAACTTACCTGGGAGTTCATAATTATGGCAAGGTGGATTAATATTTAAGGGTTTCTCTAATATTTAATTTTTTAAAAAAATATAACTAAATATAATATTAGTTAATATATTATTTTTCATAATTTAAATATTTTCTTAAATTTAATTGTTTAAATTTTATATAATATATTTATCTCAATTATCAATATTATTTGATTAAAATTATAATCGCCTGAAGAAGGACAATGATGTTAGTAAATAATAATAATTACCTTAATAGTAGATTTATAGTGGTATAATGAGTTCCTTTAAGTTCATTATTAGTAAAATAAAATATTTTTTAAAAAATATTTGATTATTGCAACTATATTCTTATTAAAACCTATAATTGATTCAACCATTAGAATATTTTTATTATAAAAGATAATCAAAATAGAATCAAAAAAATATGCGGTCTATGTCGAGTTTCATCTTGTTATGCGGTTAATCTTTATATTCTTATAACTTATATTATTTTGTTTATATAATGTCCCAAATTTGTATTTTTAAAAATAAAATATTATAATTAATAGAGTAATATTATTTATTTATTTTTTATAAGAAAAAATAAATTACAAAGTATAAATATTAATAGTATGACATCCATATTTTACATAAAATAATTTACTATTTAAAATTAAAAAAATATGATGTAGATAATAAAATAATAGAATTATTATCTAAAATACTATTAAAAATAAAAAATCTTATTAAATATCCCAAATTTATGTATAATAATATTAATTATTTTTGAAATTGTGGAAACTAATATTAAGTTAATTTATATTAAAATTAATTATTATTTTTTATATTTTTTTATATATATTTTTAAGTGTCCTATACCCTTAAAACTTTTTCACATATTGATTAGTATTGTTACCGATGTCCAAATAGAAAGAACCCATACTGGAATTTAGTCTATAAAATATGAAAGTTTAGTCGGTCTATATTTGAATAGTTCGTTCCTTGAAAAAAAATCGAAACTAATGCCAACGGCTGAAATAATTTTTCTCTCTTATTTGGACTTAATGGTTTTAGGCGTCGGTTGGAATCGTCAATTAAGCGAAATCTTATCCACCTGATGGGTTCTTAAGTGGTTGATAGAAAAAATTTACTACCTCTTAATTTCTACAAAACCCCCACTTTTTCAACAGAGAAATGGTGGATGCTCAACTAAACTAAAATATAAACTAAGACGCTAAAAGCGCACACATATTTTTTCTCACTATGACGCTTTCAGAAAGACGTAAATGACAATTAAAATTATTTTAACAAGTATTATCACTTGCATCCTTTCATTTTCCTTTCCTAAAATAAGGACTCTGAATTGAGCGTTGAAGGATATAGCGGGTGATGAGTTCTGCAATCCTTTGACCGTATTTTATTGTATTGCATAGGATTTAGATTAAGAGTGTACGAAAATTAGACTCGTTTTAGACCCGACGGACTTAATACTACAATCTAAATAGGATGATGCATTACATATAATATATTTTTATATATTTTTTTATAAATAATTATTTATTAACCGTTAACTAATTTAATTTTAAAAAAATATTATATATTATTGGAATGTTTTTTAGGGGGTGGCCAAAACAAGGGACAATAGTGACATCATGAGTAGAATTAGATTGTGATTCTAATATTTTTAGTATTACTATCAATATGTGTAGTTGATATAAAAACATCAAAATATTGTTTTTGTATTTATTTACTATCAAAATTAGAAAAAATATATTTTAATTTAATAATTAGATTATAAAATAATAATCATAATATATAAATTATAAATAAAAATTAATAACATTAATGTAAATTTATCAATAACATCACGCTAATATCACTTTTCTATAATAAGTGAATAGAGAGTACTAAAGTAGAAAGAGTAAAGAGACAATGTTGCGAGTAAAATGAGTGAATACATATATATATTTTTATATATTTTCTTTAAATAAACATGGGCCATCCCACCCCAATTCTTTCTTGTCAGTGATACAACCATTACTTTAAATTAAAAAATAAAGTAAAATTGTGTCTAATATAATTCAATTGTGTCATGACCTGACATAATCCAAAACGATGAATCGTATTATATACAATCCAACAGTTTTTATCATAAGTCAAGTTATGCCTTTCCACGAGCAATAGGACTCATTTCATGCTACTATTATTTTAATATGATCTCTTTGGATTTGGTGAATTGAGTTATGACACATGGACCGAGCATGATCCACCACCACAATTTTAAAAAGAAATAAATAATAAAAATAATTAAGTTAAAAATATAGAAGATAATTACCATCATTATTTTTTTATCAATAGCATTTAAAAAAAGATATGTAAATTAAAAAATAGATAGTTAAATATAATCATAGTTAAATTATAAATTCTAATTAATGTCACTCAAATTTTGATTGATCACATCAAAATTATTTAGTAATTATCATGATTTATTTATCACTTTATAAGTTATTATTATTATTATTATTATTATTATTATTATTATTACAGAGTTATTTTTATTTATTAGGTTGAAGATATAAAATTATAAATGTATTGGCCTATATTTATGTGAGAAATTTGATCATCCTATTTGCATTAGTGACCTGTCATTTATTAACATAGTTGATGATGATAATTAAAAATATTATAATTAAGTATTTTTTTATAAAAATAAAATATAATATTACATATTTTGACTTATGTGATGTGTGATCTTTACATATAAAAATATGTATAAAGAATCGGACCATATTTTAAATATGGAAATAAAAATTTTACTTTATTAAAAAGAAAAAAATTTACCGACTATTCAATATATGAAAATTTTGAATTTTTTATTAAATATTTAAAAAATTAGAAAATGTATGTTAAATTTGTCTGTTTTTTACTCAGAAAATAATAAAACAACAAGGCAATACCGGATGTGAAATTTTCCCACATAGAGGTATTTGAGCCTTTGACATTTGATACTAGTATACATTGAAATGTTCTAATTTTTACAATGGAGTTTCTAATTTTTTATAATGTTAAAATTTAAACTAAATTTTCTTAAATTTTTTAAAAAATATAAGAATACGAGAAAAATTATGTAAAAATTACATGGCTTGAGTGGAATTCAAACACATGGGGGGGGTCGTTTGTGGGAGTGGGAATACAAATGTTGAAAATTGAGATAGTAGGAATAGGATTAGAAAATAGGTTTGGTAATTAATTAGTAAAAAATTTTAGAATATTTCACGGGTGTGGAAAAGAAAGGGGATAAGTTAGTAAACATTTTGTACTCCCAAAATATGATATCACGAGAGATACGAAGCCCCTTTGAGGTAGGGTCATAATATTGATATCCTTTATGTTTAATCCTATACCTAAGAAAATAATATGAACAAGCTCACGGTTCTAGTTTATTTCTCCCATTGAGTTGAAGAAGAACAAAGTAAGTATATCCAAAGATGTGAAAAAAATTATAGTGAGATGATGTACCAAAGAGATGCACATATGTGATCTAGTTTTGAATGATCGAGGATGGAAGACAATAGATGTTATAAGTTGTAGCAAAGATGATTTCTCCTCAAAATTCTTTTGGTGGAGAAGCGGAGATAAGAATGGATCCAACACTATTAAGAATATTACTAAGCTTCCATTCAGCATGACTATTTTGTTGGGACATATTTAGGCAAGATTTTTTGTATATAGTGCCATATGATTTAATGATATCTAGGAATGATGACTCACAATTTTTTTTAATATTTTTAAATCTAAAGATTTTGATTCAATTTAAAAACTGAGTATATTATCATATTATAGAATTCTTGATATATTTTGGTCAATTCAGATAGGTGATATAAAAAATATATCAATATGTAACGAGAGAAATTATTAATAAAGGTAATAAAATATTTTGATTCCTCCTTAGTAGGTATAGATGTAAGGTCCCAAATATTAGAATGAATAAGATCAAAATGAGTATTAGAAATAGATTCACTAGAATCAAAAGATAATACTTTGTATTACAAAATTGACAAGCCATACAATTAAAAAATTTATCATTAAGAGTTTCTAAGTTACTCATAGATATTAACAATTGAACATTTGAATTTAATGTATAAGCAAGGCGAGAATGCCATTGAAGACTAGATTTGATAGGTTTGGAGTGAAGATCAATGGCGTTGGAAATATGGGTTAGAAAATGAAGTGTGTTGAGTTCAAGTAAACGTTTAAGTTTATAGTTTGTCCAACTAGTTAACCCGTATGTGAATTTTTATCATAATCATAAGAAGAAAAGTGACATTTTAAACCAAAATCATATAATTATCCCATAGATAGTAGTAAATAGAACAATAAATGTACATAATAGGCTTTAAAATAGAGAATAAATGTGTAGAAATGGAGCTAATATGACTAATATGCATATGGAATCCATTGACGGTGTGAATATTTGATGCATCAAAAGCTTCATTAGTAAACTAATTTTGGTCAAAAGTCATATGATTATGACATGTAAAATCAATAATCCAAGAGGGGTAACATGGAGTGGTGAATAGAGCTTGTGTAGATATAAAACTTGTATAAGATTAAATTTGGTTGACACTTGTCTATTTTAAAAATATTAAAAAAATAACTTTTAGAATAGTTATAAAGTAAAGTTTTTCATATTTTTTTTTCAAAATTATACTTATATGATAATATTTTAAGACTATATAATTATAAAAATGTTATTCTCAAATTTATAATATATAAGTATCTTTATTTACTAAATAATAGAAAATTGATTTAATTCGTGACTAAATTTATTTATATTTTTGTATTTTTTATTTGAGATAATATTTTTATTAAAATTATTAAATTGATATAAATTATTAAGTAAACATTATTATATGTACAAAACATATTTAAAAATATTTGTTAATTTATATTAAAAATGACTTTCATTTTAATATTTTTATAATTTATAAATTATTACCGAGGCATTCTGTTGATATTGACTAAAAATATGGCCAATTAACTTCTTATATATATAATTAAATTAATGGATAGAACAAAAAAATAATAAATATTATAAATGAAAAATAAATAATAAATAAATAAATAAAAACTGAAAATATTATGATATTGTATTGTGAGTGCGCGTGGCTCAAGATGCGGACGGTGCGTCTATGGCAGTTAAAAGAAAAAGGCCAAGGCCCGCTATTTCAACCGCTAATTACGGATTCGGTGGGCCCCCACCGCACCGTCACCGCCGTTGGATTCTTAGTTGATACTGCCCTTTCGTTAATTAAATTTTCTTACTATTTTTTTTTTATAAATTTAATTAAATAAGAACTGCCTTAGATTTAAGATTAGGAAGGAGTTCTATTTTTAGTCTCCTTAGAATTTTAAGTGAATTAATATATTATTTATTTTACCAATTTTATAAATTATTTTATAAATTTTTAATTCATTATTTTCAATTTAATTTTCCCATTTCTCTCTCTTTTTTTTTGTTTTAATGGTTTTTATATATAAAAAATGAGTTATTGATTGATTATAAATAAATAAAATAACATATATTTTTGATCCTTAAGGTAGACGCTTAAAGGACATAGCATAGGACGAAAAGGTAACATGCCAAAGGAGAAGAGCATATACTATAATTGATATCACAAGAAAAGGATATTTGACACATTTTTATTATTTTTAAATAAAAATATGATATTTTATTTATTTATTTATATTTATAAATTTATAAAATAATATGTTGATCAATAAAAAACTACATCATGTGATGATGTTTTATGCTTGTTAATGGGGACATTCTCTAAATATTTTTACTAAATAAATTTAAATAAAATTAATTTTGATTGAAACCTTATAATTTTATACTTTAACATTGGTTACATTCAAAATTATTTTGTTAATTATAAGGATAAATTAATGAACAAACTCAATTTAATGTATAGATTTTATGTGATTTTAAATTTTATTATTAGCTTACATTTTACTTCATATGAGGGTTAGTGAATTGGTTTTATTATAGTCCACTTAGTTATTTTATCATTTTTATGGTTAACATGATATGTTAATGTTGAAGTAATTGATTAAAATATTAATTTAATTAGTAGTTTAATAAGGGCATTAATGCACCAAAATAGCATCAGTGCACAACCAAGTGGAAGGAAATGTTGGAGTTTTTATATTTTTAATAGAGGAATTACTTTAATTATTCTTAGTTTAAATTATTTGGCTATTATTAAATGGTTAAATTTTTTTTAAAAAATAAATTATTTTTTTAAAAATAAATATAATTATTTAATTAATATTAAATAATTATGATAAAAAAGATTAAATCTATTATTTTTTTTAAAAAATGGGATGTTGTATAAATTAAGAGACTCTATTAAGTTATTAAATCAATATCAAATGGTTATTAAGAATGTGCTATTATAAAAAGAAGTTAATTATTTTAAATAGATAAAATCTATTTTTTATTAATTTAGATGATTTATTTTTAAATTAATAATTATAATTTAATTATTTTATTAAAATTAAAAATTAGTTAAAATTAATTATTAAATTATAATAATTTATTTTTAAATAAATAATTTAAATTAAAAAAATAGGTTTTATTTGTACAAGAGATGGAGGCCCCGTGCCCTGTTGTGAGTGAGGTGGCATGGACGCGCAATCAAAGAAGGTGAACAGTTTTTCCTTTGCTTTACGCGGAGAAATTTTGGGATGAATTTCCGTCATTGCCCCTTCGACCGATCCCCATTCCTCGGCGATAAGTACCATACCTTCCGCCTGTCCTCCTCATCTCCTCCTTCAGTCTACCCGCAATTTCACATCCCCCTCCTCCTCTCCTCAAGCAGTGATTATTGCTCTCTTGGTAGTGAGAGGGAAAAATGGCTATAGCTGGCGTGATCTCCGTTGTTTCTCTATTATCTTTATGGCTGTTTGCAGCAGTTGAAGCTAGAATCCCAGGTGTCTACCAAGGCGGGCAATGGCAGAGTGCTCATGCTACTTTCTACGGCGGCAGTGATGCCTCTGGTACAATGGGTAAGTACCGAAAAAGCTTTCCATGTCGTCTATGATTTCACGCCCATTCGGGTACCTGAATTTTTCGAAATTATTTTCTGCTACATTCCTCTGTTCCTTGGTTACGAAGCGCGGGCTTAGGACTACAATGTGCTTTGAGGTTTGAAAAAATGTCCGACAGAGGCTACTGATTTGTATCTGAGGGTGCGAAATTTCTTCCGTTTTTCTACCCGTTGTGCTGAGTTCATAGATCTTCGGTTCTTCTTGTTCCGGAATTGCAACAAGTCTGCCACATTTTGTCGAATGGATCAAAGCATGAATGACTCTGACCTTAAAACAGAGCCAACGTTTTCAAAAATAGTCTGGAGAAAACATTGCTTCAAAATTGACAACCTCGTTAACATTTTTCAACCTTAGAAATTGATCTTTCCTTTGAAAAAGCCTGCAGAAAAACTATCATGTGAGGAAAATTGACCTCTACAGTTGAAACCCCTTTAGAAAATTGCTCATTTCTCGGGTCATTTAAGTTCTAAGTACTATTTCACAACAGATCCATCGAGTGTCCATCTGTGTTCTTAAACCTTCGGTAAAATTGCGAGTAATTCCTCTCTCTAAAATGCAGGAGGAGCTTGCGGGTACGGGAACCTGTACAGCCAAGGTTACGGTGTCAACACGGCGGCGCTGAGCACCGCATTGTTCAACAATGGCCTGAGCTGCGGTTCTTGCTTCGAGATCAAGTGCGCCGACGACCCCAGATGGTGCCACTCCGGCAGCCCCTCCATTCTGATCACCGCCACCAACTTCTGCCCTCCGAACTACGCCCTCCCGAACGACAACGGCGGATGGTGCAACCCTCCTCGCCCTCACTTTGACCTCGCAATGCCCATGTTTCTCAAGATCGCCGAGTACCGCGCCGGCATTGTGCCAGTATCCTTCCGCCGGTGAGCTCCCCTGTCTATATCGCGCACTCTTTTTTTGACATGGTCTGTATTTTTTTCCGCCATCGCTCTACATGCCGTACTGTAGATAAATAATTGGTTTTCAAATAGACAAAATGCCATAAAAATACATAACTAACGAGTTGCCCTTGATTTCGTCTTCTAAATTAGGTAGTTATGTTCAGAAGAGGTTAGTTAGAGCTGCAAGTATCTGCTTGCAGCGTCCGACTAGGTTAGTTATACTTTCAATTGTTTTTAATTATGCAATATTTTATTTATTTTTTGACATAAATATAATCACATAAAAATAAATAAAATAACTTATAACGTGTAACTTTTAAGGCTAATTAAAGTATACCCATCTATAGTATTTCTGTTAAAAAGTAACGTTTTCTTTGCGTCTTTTATTGCTTGCTGGGACCAGGCAGCCGTTTTCCACTAGTCACATTATTGGTTTCCCCACCTACTCACGGATTCTTGCGGTCCGCAGTGCGTTTAGATCAAACCCCATTTTTCACACTTAAATTCTATAGTCTTTAGGTGCCTTTTTCTCCCCCCCTCAATTGATCTAGTTATTAATTTGACTCTGAAATTTTGTTGACTAATTTAAAGATTGCGGGAAATACCTTGATGGGTCATAAGGATGAACCCCATATACTTTAATGGGAAATTAATTAAATAAATTCAAAGTACAACAACAGTGTATAAATATATATATATATATATATATTAGGTGTGTATAGTACCTAGTCAGATTGCACGGTCTTCTAGAGGATAATATGGAGGAGCAGCCCTGGCTTAATCACGGCGCACAGCAGCGTAATCTGATATCATGGCCCGCGTTTCACGGTGACACTACTTTAAGGCAAGCGCTCGCGAAAATGACTAAAAACGACGCCATCGTTGCTTGGCGTCGGTTCGTATTTTGATTCTCGCAGGGTGCCATGCCGGAAGCAAGGAGGGATGAGGTTCACGATCAACGGCTTCCGCTACTTCAACCTGCTGCTGATCACCAACGTCGCCGGCGCGGGGGACATCGTCCGTGTGAGCGTGAAGGGATCGAGGACCGACTGGATGGCCATGAGCCGCAACTGGGGCCAGAATTGGCAATCCAACGCCGTTCTGGTGGGCCAGTCTCTCTCCTTCAGGGTCACCGGCAGCGACCGACGCACCTCCACCTCCTGGAACATCGTCCCGGCGAACTGGCAGTTCGGTCAAACTTTCACCGGCAAAAACTTCAGAGTCTAAACTTCCCCCAATATTTCAAATCACCCGCCACCATATTTAATTTTCGTTTTTTTAATTTAAATTTGGCCAGGTTGGCGCCAATTTTATCAGCTGCAATTTTCTTTTCTCCTTTTTGACCTTTGTGTTGGGGAATGCTAAAGCGATCCAAGAGGACAGAGAGAATGGGCTCTTTTGACTTTTCACGATTAGGGTTTGTTTGGGGGGAGACCCTAGGCGTGTGGTCGTTCTTGAAATTTCCACTCTTTCCGTGGATGGGCCTGCGAAAGTGTAGTACAGTACTGGCAGTGATAGGGGTATAATAGGAAAAGCACTGAGGTGGCCGCAGAAATGTGCGGCCCGCTGCTTCTATATAATGTAATCTTTTTATATTTATAAAATCGTAATTTGGTTTGCTTCCTTCTTCGTGCCCTTCATGGAAATTATTATAAGATTTGGGCATTAATATAAATAATTTTATGGAAGAATTTGCAATCGGTATTATTAAATTATAAACATGCTAAACTGATAGCCGGTACATACGAGATTGGACATTTGAATTAAATAAAAATAAGAAACAATTTTATTTTATCGAAGTATATGTGGTTTAATTTTATCAGTAAAAAATATAATTAAATAAAAAAAAAAATCAGTATATTTTAGAAATGGTTTACATAAAATGATTTGTATTTATAAGGAATAAATAAAATATTAAGAAAATAAAATCAACATAAAATCAGGCAAGATTTTCCAGAGACAGGCACACATGGGGTGGTCGGGCTCAAAGCTTTTCATTGAGTGGGGGATTGGACGATATCCTATAAAAATTATTGACACATAGTATAATATTTTATATATTTATAATATTAACAATTATATAATAAATAAATAAATAAATAAATATTAGATCTTATTAAAAATATTTTTAAAGAGTCCGAAATATTTTACATTATTATTTCAAATACTGTGGTAGCCGAAAAGAACTTTGGATTCTTCCTGCCAGAAATTGGAAAAAGGAACATTGGATACCTTCGTTTTGTCGTGACGAAAATTTCAACGAAGAAATTATCGCCTCTTCTGTTCCCATTCCCAAACAGGGACCAAGTTTGGTACCTCTAGAAATGCACGATTTTGCCGTCCATGATCCTACTAAAATCCAAATATGAACTCAGAACAGCTAATAAAAATAACTTGGTATTTTATGATTTTTTTAATAAGATTAATACTTTTATAATTTTACTATATTTTGATGGGTATAATTAGACATTGACCAATCCAATGCTACCGAAGGCCTAACAAAAGACACCATAGAACCCATCAGGCAGATAGCATACTAACACAAGAACCAAGAGACACGACCTGAATTATCAAGTATTAAAGGGTCATAATGAGCCGCTTAATAATCGAATATAGACGACAATTGAGTTAATCCAATAGTTAATAGTCAGATGGTTTTATCATTAAATTGAAGCAGCTGTTACTCATATAGGTTATGTCCCTCACCAATGAAATGAAGCAGCACGTGCTCACGCATTGATACAACGTACCAATCAAACGGTACCTCTCACTATAAATAAACTCTCTCCCCCAGAAAGAAGGGGATAAAGTCAAAAAAAGACTACACAATGAGAGAAAGTCAAATACTCGTAAGACGAGACAAATACAAAAGACACCCCACCAAATGAGTGCACAAACAAAAAAACCATTATGCCAATCGAGTATACTAAAAGGAGCATTTCCCTCCATATAAACATTCATTTTCATCCGCTCTACGTTCTCACACTCATTTTTTAACATTTTTCTCACCCGAATAGAAATATTTTTAACTTAAACGTCAAAAGATATATCAAGAAATAAATTTTGTATTTATTTTACATATTATTTATTCTGCTGTAATGTGCATGATTTAAATTTTAAGTAATAAAAATTGGATCCATGTCTGTTCGTGCATCTAAGCATAAAAAAATGGTTCCGTAATCCGTACATTAATCCGAATATTCGAGATGCATAATGATTAATAGAGTAAATTTATATCTAATTATTTTTATTTATACAATTTGTACACGAATCCAATTCATATTGATATTTATTTAGATTTATGTAATGTACGATATTCATAACTAAAAAAATATACCTGAAATTCGGTCCAAGCACACCACCTGAGGGCAGAAATTCTTCCTTACCTTAAAAAAAAAAAAACAAAAAAATCCAAAAAGAATCACTGAAGGGGTAGGGCCCAGTACACAGGCCATCCTGCATTGTAACTTTAAACAAAACATTACTAAATAAGATGCATTTTAAGCCAAAATATTATAAATACCACCTTTTCTTAAAACGTCACATTGGCTCTACTAGGCGGGCAGTGGATGCATAACTTATCAATAGGAATGATTAAATATATATAATCCTGTTCATGGTATACAAAGAAACTCTTTCTTTAGTTCAAACTCATAACCTTCACATTACAACAGAGCTAACCTTATTATTATAAGAAGCATTTATTATCAACGAGGAGCAAGAAAACATACCATTTATGTAAAGACACCGGGCTGCCTGTGTAAATATCAGCACCACATCAAGCATAATAAAACCCACAGAATAAATAAATAAATAAGTGAATAAATAAATAAATGTATATGATATGGAAATGCCCATGTCGTCTGCATTAATATTTCATCCATCTACACACTGCAAAAGCAGAAGTCATCTTGTAGTAATTATTTGAAGGAATTTATTATCCTTGAGAACCCACGCTTGACCAAATAATTAAACATTTCAAATAACAAATGGAAATTAATTAAATTTTAGGCTAAAATGAATTCAGAAAGCTTATCATAAAAGCTTAATTTCTTTTTTTACCTTCTTTCCTTGCGCCTTTAAGAACTCCCAATGCAGTAAAGAAAAGAGAATCCAGATGAAGGATGACATAAGGTCTTTCCATTGTTAAGGCTCCCACATTTGTCTAACAGTCAATATTAAAAGTTACATAAATAAATAGTAAATAACATATCAAGTAATTTAAACGAATATTCAATCTCAATTATTTATCCATCTAACTTTTAGTCTTGATGCAGTTGGGATTTGATAAAGACTTCCACTAGGAAGACTATAACAACTCTCCAACCAGTCATATGAAAGTTTGTTGCCATGAATATGTAACTTTTAGGGTTACCAAGAAGTGTCTGTATTTAATCCACAATCCAAATGATAACAAGGCTTTTTGGTTTCATTTGATTCATTACAGTTTGTGGAAGCATTTATTTAATATTTTGTTAGTTGAACATCAAACTAAACCGTTATGCTGAGTTCCAAGATCAAGCTGACACTTTTTGAGATATTATCTGTCTTTATTTTTTTTAATTGGTGTTTCACAAGCTTATCCACTAAGGATGACAGGGATTCCTCTGACACAGTAGTACACTAGTAACAGATAATAGCATTTATATTATAAGTTCAACACTTACTCTGATCATCCTTCTGTTGGTCCAAATCCCAAATGCTTTTCAAATTCAAAATCTTTCCCCAGTGTCCACACAGTAGTGTAAGATATCAATATCAACATAAACATCAAGGAAGCAATTCTACACAATTACATTGCCCCGGCATAGTGAGATACACCATAAAGAGTATTTGCAATACAAAAAGCCTAATCAATGAGGTTGTTTTAATTTATTTTTCTTTTTTCTTTTCCCCTTGATTACCAAATATAAATGTTTAATTTCCACATTTGCATAACATATTTTGAACGGGAAAAAGAGCCGAAAAACGGTTCTCCACTTCTCACTTTTTTCTAAAACTAATTCAAATTTTTATTTTTTCTAAACTCTACTTTAAACTTTTATTTTAGTACCAATTTTATTTTGCTTAAAAAAATTCAGTTAAATTGATAACAATTTAAGTAATATGTTACTATACATGTGATGCCCAAAAAAAAAAAAAAAAACATGAGTGTAAAAATAATGATCAATTTTGATGATTTTTAATAAACAATTTGTCTGATAATTTTTTTTTTTTCATTTTTGTCTTACAAAGCAAGACAGTTTGAGAGATTATTGTAAGATCAACAAGGAAGGTCATCACAATATAAGATAATTCATATTCTATCAGGAACCCCTTAACCACATATAGATCAAGGTAATGCATAGGCTAAGGATACAAAACACAAATAGTCAGTTTTCTCTTCAACAAACAGAAACCTGCCAACCATATATAGATAATTCACATTCTACCAGGAACTTCCTAATCACATATAGATCCAGGTAATGCATAGATTAAGAACACAAAACACAAATAGTCAGTTTTCTCTTTAACAAGCAATCACTTTATATTAGAATACTTGTAATACCATAATATTCAGAAGAGAATGTTGATGGGGATGCCGTAAGAGTATAAGGTAACTTTGTCGGAGAATATCTACCTTCAAGATTTTCTGAAAGTTGAGCCAAAGCCAAAAGATGAAATTACTAAGATAGATCCATAGAGAAGAAAGAAATCAGTTGATATTTCCAAATATAATGCAACTATAGTACTGCACCAATAACAATAATACGAATATTAAGCAAATCTACGGGTGAAAAGAATAGCACAAGTGATGGCATTGGAATGCATTAAAAGTAAAATTGGCATACCTTCATTACAAGCTTATGCAATTTTGTCCTCCTCCAGGATGTGGCACACCAGTTTTCTATTTTTCTTCCTTTCTTCAGATTCAATCTAAACAATTGATTTAAGATCTCTTGTTTATGTACATGGTAGTTCATAAGAACTACCCACTTGTAGTCATCCTCCCTTTCAACCAACCCACATAGTTTATTACCACAAGACTTTTCCATATTTGGATCCTACTTACCGTGCTGGTCCAAATCAACAGAATTTCAAAACATTATCACATTACTGTAACCTAGCCAATCCATGTCAAAATCACCAAGTGAATTTGATGTTACAATTTCTGTTGGCAGTGTACAAATAAATATTGCCGTTCTTTTCTTCCCAGTTAAAAATGGGCATCTAGAGACTGCCAATAAATTTAGTTTTTTGACATCCATTCTTCAATTGCTGCTGATACACATTGTTCACATACTTGTCCAACTCTATTTTGCTTATACGTCCTGCCACATCTGAAGGCTCATCCAATTTCACAGAGACAAACCCACTGACCATTTGAAATAGACACATCAAGGACATATCAAACATACTTCATATTGCATAGTACTAGAACATTTAAATAATGTGCATTCTAATAAACTGTGCTTTATACTAAAAATTACAGTCCAATAGCTCAATTATCACATGGCTTTAAATCTATATGAGCAATGCATACTGAGCAATGTGCTTTTGCCAATCATCATCTACAACCCACAACCACCATTAACAAAACCATGGAACTCAAAATAAAAATAACAGCAATAGAAATAACATAATAACAGTAAGTTTGAGGAGTGATGGACAAAAAAAAGTATTCTAAGCATGCACGGAAAAGCATTGAAGTTAATCCAACTTAAACTTGGAAAACGATATCACAGAGTCTTATTGATCTAGGATACTATGCTTACATTTTAGATTTTTTCCTCTTACTTCAGAGCAAACTCCTCTGTAACATTTGGCAATAAACTTTTGATTCAGATGAATCTGATGCCAGCTGGAAAGGCAGCAAACAAAGATTTACTGTTAATTAATGAGAACAAAATTTTCGTAAGTATGCAACCAGCAAAAAGGCGTACTGATGCGGACATCCAAGACAAATATTCACTTTTATTTGCCTTCCAAATTAGTTGTGATTTTATTTTCATTTATTTGATTTCCTTTTTCACTTTTTCAATTATTTGATTATGATTTTGTTTTCAATTTTCTTTCATATCGAATTCTCTATATAAGAATCCCTAGGGCTATTGTTTGGAGGACAATTGATTGATTAATGAATGAATATTTGAGAAATTGATTGCAATTAAGCAATTGTGCTTTTCTTCCCTCCCTCTCGCCCTTGGTTGTTTCTCCTTCTTGTCTCTACCCCTCTAGTCTTTATTCTTGTCTTTAAAAAAAAAAAAGGTGTGATTTTTTGTCTCTCTTGTGCCCACCTCTGTCAAACGAAAAAAAAAAAAGGGCAGAAGAAGAAGCAGCAGGCACAGAAGCAAAGAGTCGTCTTTGCAACCCTGCCTCAACCAAGAAGGCAGCACCAGTCGAAGCAGCAGTCAATGCCGACGAAGCCATTGCAGCCGGCGCCGCTGCCACAATCGGAGGAAACCACCACAACCTCCAACACTCCAGTACCTGCCCAGTTAAGCCAAACCATGCCCAAACCCAAACCCAATTCTACCATACTACAAACCGACTCGAAACCGTAAACGACCACCTTCATCAAGCGACCCGAAACTAGGAACCCTAACCCGGACGCTTGTGCCACAGCCCACCCCAAAACCCTAGCCTCCACCTTCCTTCAGGAAAAAAAAAGAAAACCCAAAGAAAGGGAGTAGAAAGAGAAGTCACGAATCGGGTGTCCCGAATCTTTGTCTTCATTCTCTGTCTTTGTCTTTGCCCTCGTTCTTCTTCATCTACGTCGCTTCATCAGATTTGTTCTCCACATCATCTTCTTCGTCGGCATTCATCTTCGTCGTCACCTTCATCGCCGTCACCGACGCCATCGCAGTCGCCGCCTGAGAGGACCGTTGGGCACTGAGCAGTTGCGCCTCTCTGCTCCCTCTCCGTCTCTGCGTACTTTGAGGCCGAGGAAGGTAAAGCAAACAGGAGGTGCGTGATTTCCAAAAAAAAAAAAGGAAAACAGTAACTGAGGAAGAAAAAAAAGGAAAAAAAAAGAGAGAAAAAAAAGAGAGAGAGAAAAAAAAAGAGGGAAAAAAAACAGAAGAGAAAAAAAAAGGAAAAAAAAAATCAAACAATAGCAGATTTCCGTCTAATCTCAAACAAGTGGGTCAGATCATCTCCAAGGCAGTTTCAACAAGCTGGTCAAATCATCTCCAGGAGTGTTTGTTCCATCTTCTTTTGAGTAGCATATTTTATTTATCTTTAATAGTATTTAGTTTTATTTACGTGTGTCATTTTATTGAAAAAAAAAAAAAATAAAATCGTTCACGCCCTCTCACTACCATTTGACACACCCTCTCGCAATTGATTATTGCTTTATAATTTTAATAGATTAGTAATACTAGTTTGCCTAATCGGAACCATACAAATCTCACAAAAGAAAAAAAAAAATTGAATTGCCTTAATTGTTTATTGATCTCAATTTCGTTTGGTATTGTATGCATTTGCAAAGTGGTCGAATTATTTTCCATAATACCCTTAACCTAAGCATGGAGTCTAACCAATTTGAAACATTGAGTCAACAATTAGCCCAATTAGCTTCCAGTCAACAACAATTACAGAATCACATGATTGCCATTCAAACTGACTTGGCCACTACTCATCAGATAAATTTGGATCTTGCAAATCGGGTTGCCATTTTAGAACTAGAGCCTCACTCATCAGATGCTGAAAACTCTGATGCATCACATAACAAAGCTCACTGACGAAGGCAAAACAGACGAACCCCTAGTAGACACGATCGCAGGCCTCGATACTATGATCAAGAGCGGCATCCGGATGACCACCTCTTCAAAAATATCAAATTGGATGCCCCTACTTTTGACAGCTGCTTAGACCTTTGAGTTTTCACTCAATGGGTTCGCGACATGGATCGTTTCTTTGAATGGTATGGCGTGTCAGAAGACAGGAGGGTTCAATGTGCCAGCCTTAAGTTGACCAAAGAACGCCTTGATTATATTGGTAAAGTGTGGAGGACCTCCCGATTCGGCGTCAAGCCGCCCGTCAATTTGAAGTTGGTGAAATGAAGCGGCGCTTTACGAGAAGTATTTACCCCGCTCCTACGGTAGCCACTTACTCGACCCAGTGGAATTCCCCTGCGGCAAGGTAATCGGTTAAAATCGAATATGTGACTGATTTGATGATTTTCGAATGAGATGTCACATCATTGAGGACGAAGCCATGACGTTGAGTAGGTTCCGACAAGGGTTACACGAGGATCTTAAGAGAGAACTTGTCATTCGTGGAGTTACGACTTTGGACCATGCGTATAATTTGGTCCGCGACTTTGAGTTAGTTACCAGGATACCGTATCGTCAATCCACATCACACACTCCTACCATCAATTCCAAGTCTGTCTTAGGAACCCCTCCCTCCACCGTCGCCCCTGCAAGGGAACCTCGAGTAAAGGACGTTGAAGCCCTAAAAAGACATTCTCAATTACAGTATTTCAACTGTAAAGGTTTTGGGCATATTTCTTCCAAATGTCCACGTAAAACTTTATTCATTAACAAACAAAATGAAATACATGAGGAACTCCTTGAAGAACAAGTCTATAAACCCAAATTATAGGAGTTTGATGACTTGAATGATGATGACCTTGACACATTTGTGAGCTGCATTCGACCTACTTCCTCTCATTTAGACTTTGGTTCTTCCTCCCTCGATATACCATTTTTAGGCGTTGTGTGATGCACATTGACACAATCCAACGAAGCTGATGATTGACGCCATCATGCTATTTTTCACACTCACATCAAAGTGAACGAGAAAGCTTGTAAGGTAATCGTGGATAGCGGTAGTTGCATCAATGCGGTCTCTGCTAACACTATTTCTCGTTTGGGATTAAAGGCGGTCCCATACCCTAATCCTTCCAGCGTTTCTTGGATTGACACGTTTTCTATATCCGTTAAAGAACGTTGTCTTGTACTGATTCAATTTTTAGAGTACAAAGATCATATTTGGTGTGCTGTTATCCCAATAAACGTGGGTTATGTCATTCTTGGGCACCCTTGGCTCTACGACTTGGATGTGACAATCCAAGGCCGTTCCAATTCCTGCTCTTTTATTCACAAGGGGAAGAGGATTCGCCTCTATCCCCTACCTCCAAAACCGACGACTCCCAACAAAGAACGGACCGTGGTAGTGGCCAAAGGATTACATATTATTAGTCCCACTTTGCATTTTGAACGGGCATTTGTCGATGAAGTCGATTGTGTTATTTATTATCATCCTCGAAACCTTTCCGAACTCTTCCACACCAATTTTTAATGAGGCCCGTCAAATTCTCCAAAACTTTCAAGATGTTTTCCCTGAGGACCTATCCAATCACTTACCACCTTTATGCGAAATTCAACATGCAAATGATTTTACTTCAAGTGCGTCACTCCCAAACCTCCCTCATTATAAGATGAATCCTACTGAACATGCTGAACTCCAGAGACAAGTGGACGAACTCCTTTGCAAGGGATTCGTTCGAGACAGTATGAGTCATTGCGCAGTACCTGCCATCTTAACACCTAAGAAGGATGGGTCTTAGAGGATGCGTGTTGATAGTAGAGCAATCAATAAAATCACCGTGAAATATCGTTTTTCTATTCCTGGACTTGATAACATGTTAGATATGATGGTCGGTGCCACAATCTTTTCCAAAATTGATTTAAAGAGTGGTCATCACCAAATCAGAATTCGTCCAGGGGATAAGTGGAAAACAACTTTCAAAACAAAGGACAGCCTCTAGAATGGTTGGTCATGCCTTTTGGGCTCTCTAACGCACCAAGCACTTTCTACGAGTCATGACCCAAGACTTTACGGCCTTTTATGGGACGGTTCTAGTAGTCTATTTTGATGATATCCTCATTTACTGAAGACTAAGAATGACATGTAGAACACCTCACATGCAGTGCGCTTTACTCTGAGAAAAGAAAGCTTATTTGCTAACCTTAAGAAATATTCATTCTTCTCAGATAATAGTTCTTTCAATAGATCCCTCGGTATGAGTCCATTTGAAGCTGTGCATGGTTACAAACCCCGAAAACCATTGGACCTTATCCCAATGTCTCCACATGTTAGTGTGTCCATGACTGCCGAAATTTTTGCACAACATCTTCACGATTTACACATCGAGATCAATAAGCAATTAGAAGCAAGCAATGCCACATACAAACTACACGCTGATTCTCATAAAAAACACGTTGAATTCAATATAGGAGATTATGTTATGGTTCGTATCAGATCAGAATGGCGCCTACCTGGGCACATCTCTAAACTGCAGGCTCGTAGTGCCGGTCCCTTTAAAATTTTACAGCGGATTGGATCAAATGCATATATTCTTGACATTCCATCTCATTTTGGTTTTTATCATACTTTCAATGTGGAAGATCTCATTACGTATAAAGGCAACTTTTTCCCACCTGGGGATCCCTTTGCCACCCCCCCGCGTGCACCCCCTATTGACCTTTCGCCCTCCCCTGCTCCACTTCCCTCTCTCCCGGCACACTGTGATAAAATTGATACTATTTTAGATAAACAGGTGATGTTTACCAGGGAGGAAACTATTCATCGCTTCCTTGTTTGTTGGGTTGATCGACCAGAGTCTGAGAATGCTTGGATTTCTCGCGAGACACTACAGCAGCTCGACCTAGACTTCTTGGAGTTCTATCAGAGCCAGCAGGATTGCCCTTCTTCAGGCCTTAGTCAACTTCCTTCCGAAGATCTTGATCACTCTGTCAGCTTTCGGCCCCCTCTTATTCGAGTCTATCACTGTCGCCGACGGGTTGCCCAGCCACTCAGCTTGTGGTTGGAAAGTTGATTACTGACGTTTAACTCGCCGGGGTCGAGTTCCACCCGGGGAGAATTGATGCTGACATCCAAGACAAATATTCACTTTTATTTGCCTTCCAAATATGAAGACTCGTTTTTATTTGCCTTCCAAATTAGTTGTGATTTTATTTTTATTTATTTAATTTCCTTTTTCACCTTTTCAATTATTTGATTATGATTTTGTTTCCAATTTTTTTCACATCGGATTCTCTATATAAGAATCCCTAGGGCTATTATTTGGAAGACAATTGATTGATTAATGAATGAATGTTTGAGAAATTGATTGTAAGTGAGCAATTGTGTTTTCCTTCCCTCCCCTCTCCCTTGGTTGTTTCTCCTTCTTGTCTCTACCCCTCTATTACTCTTCTCTCTACTTTTCCCCTCCTCCCTACATCACGTACAAAACTTCCTTCTCTTCTCAAGATTATAATACGTCTACACTATCCACATATAAAATAAATCCTATTAACGGTTTGATCAGTAGAAAAGTTTGTAGCTGATAAATCTAATTGTTTCTCATAGTTCAAATTGTGTAGACAAGCATAGCTAACAAAGCTGCAACTTAATGCCCCATTCACTGCCTTGCCTTCCAAAGGTACCACTTCTTAATAAATTGTAGTGCATTATCAGAATTCATTAAAGATTTTGCATGGAAAAGATAAATATGTTATGATTCCCTCTGCCCCTTTACATAGGAAGAGCAGCCACTATCAATGTGACATCCACCTTTTGATTCTAACCAATGCGTTTGGCCGTCCTTTCTTTAGTAGCCAAATTGTATTTTACATTTAGGTACCTTTCTTTTCCCACAACAATCCACGTCAAGAATCAATAGGGGCTTTAGTCCCAAAAATATCATAAGCATTCACAAATAAATTAGTCAACTGGCATTTAAATTATAAATATATTAGGGTAAAGGTTAAGTTGAATTATTTTTAATGTTTAAAATGGAAATGATGAAAAGCTACATAAACATCCACCTTGTACATCCTACGAGTACCACTAAAGTAACATAGCTCGAAAGTTGAATAGTTTTTCCATTCTCAACACTCAATGTGAAAAATAAGAATACAAACCTAAAGAGAGAAAAAATTATCCATTAGGAAGAATGAAGAGATCAAAATTTAAATATTAGGGAGAATGCCAACAGAAATTGTAACACCAAATTCACTTGCTCAGCTATTGCACCTTATGAGAGTACTAAGACTATTCAATATCATCATCTTAGAGATCACCCAATCACTTTACCAAAAATTCTCAATTAAGCTCAAATTTGATAGACTAAATGCCTAGGTAAGGAGGAAAGATAGAAGGAAAATAGCCAACGATAAAACAGCATAGTCATCAGTACAAGGAAATGGTAAGCATCAGGAACCCTAGTTCTCCTACGTTGGGATTAGGTTTGCACATCCTAGTAAATTAAGGTACCTAAGTATCAAGATGGAATGGATTTGTATCTATGTTTCTTGGCTGCACATGTTTTTCTTGGATTCTGATGATCATGGTAACATTTAGGCAAACTAAAAGAAGACACAGTTAGTACTAAAACCATATTAGCAAAAACCAGAAGAAAAATCATAATTGAAGTGTCATTCTGGCTTGTGAAAAAGAATTGCATTGCAACAATAGCTGTGCTCATCTATCAGATCTTTAGGTACAGTAACTTGCCTATTCATATCATATAACAATCTTAATTCTAATTCACTTTAAAAAAGATTTCCAGAAATTCAGCATGTCATGCTCCAAAAGAGGGAGATAGATGAAAAATACATTGATATTTTTCCAATAAGTCTTGCTAAATAAAGGGCATTGAATTTTGGAATTCTCAAGTACCTCCTGCCTTGATGACGTTTGAAGAGTATGTGTTTAACCTTAATGAGATGAGGTTTCCAGTGAATTAAGGTTATGTCAAATATGCATGTGCTAGAATTAAATTTTTTTAAAAAATCAAGGAATGCAGGACCATCACATCATTACTGCAAAGGGAAAGGTAGAAAAAAAGGCATTAAGCCTTTTCACACAGGTAACTAGGTAATTTAAATAATTGTAGACAAACATGCATGCTTGTTGGCCATTGCAATCCTCTCCAAGTGAAAATTCCTGAGCATGAGATTAATCTTTCCTATGAACTTTGACACTGTATCATCATTATCATCCGTCCGAAGTGGAACAATTAAGTGTTTTGGTGACGGAATGACACTTTTCAAATATGCAGGCAAAGCTGGAGCCTCTGCAATCTGCAACAAAAATGGAAGAGTCAACTTATATTGGTGATGAATAATTCAAATAAATTCTTGTTGGGATGATCAAACATAATACCTGATGGAGATAAGAACATAAACACCACAGTCATTGTGTGTCAACTTCAGGTTCCTTGGGGCCTTTGTCAATGTCAAGTGGGGTTTTTCCTTCATAATACAGAAATCATCACCCCCAAAATCAAGACAGATGGAACAAAGTATAAAGCAAAGAAAACAACAAATGGATAAGCAAAACAAAGCACTCCTGTCATTCACATGTGGTATTAAATTTTAATATAATCACATCACTATGCTGCTTGATTTGAACTTCAGGGTCAACATTATGACAAATACAAATCATTTTCTATAACAGTAATCTTCTCTTGAGAACACTTGTTCA
The DNA here is from genome assembly GCA_033239525.1 of Nepenthes gracilis. NCBI lineage: Eukaryota > Viridiplantae > Streptophyta > Magnoliopsida > Caryophyllales > Nepenthaceae > Nepenthes > Nepenthes gracilis. Next base: position 21,229,641 of record BSYO01000011.1, read on the forward strand.
GATTGAAAAGAAAACTTCTATCTTCCTTAATAATTTGGTTATTGAAGAGCAGAATTTCAGACCATGGGGTAAAAGCTACTCTTGATTTGTCAGAATAATTTCAAAGTTTATGTCGAAAAACAAGATCGGGGAGTCAGAAAAATAATACTAGTAAGGCTTCAAAACAATATAAATGGCACAACTAAATACAAATCGAATTAATGATCTGTCAAGACCTTCCTCCTCCTAGCTCCTGTCTATTGATGCTTGTCCTTCCCAAAACTTATTAGGAGTCTGGAATCCCATTAAGTCTTTCCAGTTAGCATCCCTATAACATTGAGAAAATCCATTACCCAGAACATTAATTAGCATATGAAACTGTTATAACAAAGAAGTTGAAGATAAAGCTATGGATAAGGGTAAACCATAGTTCTTTCTATCTACTCCCACTATGTAGCTTTGATGCTTTTAACTCCTGATGATTATAGCTGGAATTGTAATTTTGACTTCAATAATAATGGGTTCTTATCAAGTCTAACAATATTTTCTTTTATGCAAGTTCCCTTTTTGATTAGTTAGTGCCACAACATAAAAAATCCTTTAAAAATGAGGGAGGTTTAGGGGCAAAGTTCATTATATAAGATAGTAGCACACGGATGCAGATCATATATATGTGTTGGAATTCACCACTGTTAGTTTTGTTTTTGAGCAAGTCCACTCGAGATCATATATATGTGTGTGTGTGTAATATTGAAGAAACAATAAGATGTTTCTCTTGCCCCTTCTAGGTGATCAGAAAAGAAAAAATTTGCCCATATAGTAATCTAATATCATACAAGAATAGCATATTGTTTGATAAAACTAAGAAAGCATCATCAGAACTAAAACCCATCTAAAGAAGCACTAGACTGCTTTAATTAATCTCTCATTTTCTTTGCATTTATCGTACTTGTCAGGTAGACAAGTTTTCTTGTTGCAAAATTTAACTCAAGTTATTGGGGCTTTAAAGATGCCGAAACGAAAGACTAGTACTAATAAGCTTCTTCTGTATTCTAAACAATAAAAATAATTCAAAGACTCCGCCAATTTCTCTTGATATTACATTGGCGGCTCAAAATGTTAGTCATTTCCACATATTTCAAGAAAGTAATGAGGCCTAGTTTTATGTAAAGAATAAGCACCACAATGAGATCAAAAAGCCCCATTTTATTCAAGAAATACAAGATTTTACTTACATTTTTCAATTCAGGACAAACTTTGGTACTAACTCCTATGAGAAATTTGACAATATGATTTTGATTAAGAAGGCTTGTGGCAATTTAGCAACCTAAAATCTCATTTAATTGTCATTTAGCCTGTGAACCGATGTGTTTGCCCGTCGAAGTGATTAAAGGGCGCTGTTTGTCGGGGGTGTTCCTGTTTCATTAAGTTTGTAAATATTGTTATGCTTCATCTGTAGAAAATTTAGTTTTATGCATCATTTGTAGAAATTCTGAAAACGGTTTCGAAATTAAGATGAATATTCAGGGATAGTAATTCGAGTTATAATATAACAACAAACACTAGGGAATCACTAATTATACCTAATAATGGTCAAAATGATTCTGGTTTGACTATACCAAATCAACACATCGAAGAAATTTATCAAATAGGAACTTTTGATTTTAAAACTATTTTAGCAATTAAAGATCATGAAAAAACTATCTCAATTAAAAATGGATACGAAGAAATTAAATTATTATCATCTTTATCCATTGAAAGATTTAAACAACAAGATTATAATTATATTAATTATGGATTAATTCAAATAAAAATTAAACCATTAATTAAATTAGGAATTGATACACCAATTTTATTATGTTTAAGAGATCAAATATTATTAAAATATAAAGATTCTATATTAGTAATTGTTTAATCTAATTTATGTAATGGACCAATTTATTTTAATTGTGCACCCAACTTTACAGTTGATCTTAATAATGCAACTATACTTAACACGTTAGTACTTAATGTTCATCTCCCTGGACTAATCCAACAGGAAGAAAGAAGAGGATTTTTAATTCTTTATTGAATTTATTTTACATTATTCATTAGACAATTTAATCCAAGATGTCTTATTTAGACTCCACCTGGTGAGACAATCGTATTTCAAATAGAAACTGAACATGCTGCTATTTTTATTCCAAAATAATTAAAATGGGATGAGATCATTTACGTGAATTTACAAATATTACTGAAACACCTGAAGGTAATATTATTTTTAATTTTAGTCAATCACAAAATTATCTACCTAGATCATTGAGTTATAATAATATAAGACCTCCATCAATTATTTCAGAATATGAAAATTCTAGACCATCAACAAATACAATATACCAATCTATATATTCACATGAAACCAGAAATGTAGAAAGTAGAAACTATATTCCAAAAATTATTACACAACCAACCCCACAATCACCAACTCTATCAGAAATGCAAACTATTAATGTAATAAATATTGAAAAATAATTTATTCCAAATATTGATGCACTTAGAAAAGAATTTATATTAGAAAAAAATAATAATCTTAGAAATTGGTATTTCAGTACTTTTACCAAAGAATAAACTGAAAAATATAGAATTCATTGGAATATACAATGAACTTACTCAAACAGAATTTACCATTTTTTGAATGGTTTATTCCATATATAAAAAATATTAATCAATTAGAAATAAATAAAAATATTTGAAAAAATTCTCAAAATAATATATCTACTATTACAAAAGATAACGAATATAAAAATAATGATTTGACTAAACAAAATATATATTAATCGAGCATAATTTGTACCCTAGCAAAAGAAAATAAAGAAGAAGAAATTGATGAAGAAGATGAAGAAGAAATCGATGAAGAAGAACTTTGGTTAAAACATATTCTTAATCCAATTGAAGCAAGAAAATACGAAGATGAAGAAGAAGAAATCAGTATTGAAACTATAAAAAATCTAAAATATACAAACACTCTTATTCATCAACCAATTAACCCATCTAAATCTAAAATATACAAAAATTCTAAAAATTATAAAACTCTACAACAAAATAAATTATTAGAAACTATATGTTGAAAATGTAAAGAATTGGGACATAAGTCTAAACAATGTAAACAAAAAATAGAAAATAAGTCTAATTTATCTACAAAATTAGAACTTAAACAAATCCCTCCAAATAAAGAAATAGTTATAAGATCTAATCCTCTACCTAATTATAATACATTTTCTTTAAATATAGATCAAAATTATTATTTGATAATTAAAAATGTATATAATAATCAATATAACATAATATTGAACAATATACTTTCTAATATAAAATTATATACGTCAGTTATAAATAATTATTTTATCTTTTCAAAAAAAAAAATTATCAAAACAAATATGTCAAATAAATAATTCATTTTGTTCCACCAAAGATAGAAGAAATACAAGTTTAAAAATTAAACATAATAATAATAATAATGAACTTGCTCTAGTAAATAATGAATATTCTTAATCGACTCCGACATGGACATCATATTATCAAATACTTCTTAGAAATATCATAAAAATAAATATTTAATATAATTTTCAGAAATATTATAAAATAATATTTGATGATATATTATCTGATAATAAATTATACACTTCATTTATACAAAAATATTATTTTATTTCTCAAAAAGAATTAGCAACACAGATAGATAAAACTAATATTTTAACACTTAAAGATAAATATTTATCAACTAATAAAAATCAAATACAATTACTTGGTAACACAAAAAACCAAATAAAACTAATTAATCAAACAAATCACACGAAAAAGATTCAAAATAAAAAATCATTATTAAACTTTAACAAAAATAATTTTATAGAGAAAATAAATAGTTTTTCAAAATAGAATAAAAAATAAGATATTGGCAAAATAATAAAAAGCAAAATAAAATAATTTATTATGAATGGCAGATTTTAATCAACCTAATAAATAACCAAGGACTAAAGAGTTCATTTAATACTACTATAAAAAATTATTACATAAAACAATTTAAAATTAAACTAAATATCTCTAAAATCAATTTATTTTTAAAATTAGTTAGACTTTTAAAATCTATTTATAACACAATCATTATTAATAATAAAAATAAAAAACCAAGATCTCACTCACAACAATATTTACTAAGTAATAAAGATATTATAAAATCTTTTATTTTAAAACTTAAGTCACTGAAATCAATTACTAAAAATCACAAACATACTAAACTTAAGCCAATAAAATTAATTAGTAAAAATAATAAATATACTAATCTAGTATCTAGTACTAGTTTTAGAAAAAACTTAGAACCAATTATACAATCAAATACATTTAGTAATAATTCAGAGCCCAATTTAGAAATACAACACATTAGACCATACACATATAATACTAGGTCACCATTTCATTTATCCAATTATTTTCAATATATTAATAAAGAAACTTTTTGCATATCAAAGAATCAACATGATTTTATCTTTCATCTTGTTTATCCAAACATGTATACTCTTTTACGCAAAGATATAAAGGATTTTACTACAATACGATGGCAAACCTATTTTAAAATTAAACAATTTATTGAATCACATATTTTAGATCATTTAATAAAAGAATTTTTACAGTAAGTTATGTCTGCAAAAAGAAAAGAGAAGAATGTTCCACCTTCTTATAAACCAACAAAGCAACCATCAAAACAATCCATTCATGACTATACAATATCTAAACTATAGATTATACCACCTTCCAACAAAAACACAACCCTACGAAAATTTCCACCATTAAATTTCAAGGAAGCTGTTCATCCCATTACTTCTTCTAGTCAATCAGCCACTACTTCCAATGACAACCATTATATTACTAAACCACTTAAATTTCATATTGCTCCGACCTCTTATTATCAAAAACCGTTACTCAATGAGTTTATTACGTTGACAAACAGAATGTTTTATTCGAATTATTTGTACCAAATTGCGGATATTTCTAAAACCCAATAGTACTATGAATTAATTTTAATTGATTCCGGTTCTGTTGATATCAAACATCACCGCAATCCCCGAGATAATACCATTACCTTTTCCACCATCAGAATTAAACAAGTTAAGCATCCCCAAGATGTTGGTCTTAATGCTTGGGATACTACACCATTCTCTGTTCATTATCAACCAAAGGGATACAATTACTAGGATTATAAAGAAGCATAGTTTAATACTTTTTACCTTCAGTCATATACTCATTCCTAGTTTATCTGATTTGATAAAAATTGTCCAAAATAATTACCAATATGGTTTATGGAATGGTGGATTTACTTCGGATCATTACCCATCCTCTATCTAAGTATTGTCAACAATGCACAAATGTATTATGAAGAATTATAAAAAGATATTTTCTTACTGCACAGAATAATCGGTTTCTATATTGATTATGAAATCCCGTGAATTATGTCATCGCACTTTACTTGTCATCAGTATTATGAAGATCTACCGTTAACTATTCAAGATATTCCTCTATCTCTTGTTCGAGAATTCAGAATCAAATGGTAGGATAAGTTTGATTTTGTTATAGTTAGTTATACTCAAATTGATACTGATTATAAAAAGAATCAAGCTTTAGTCCAAACTATCAAGCTTGCCTCAAAAATTCTGCCAACCAAATCAACTTGATATGCTCCAAAATTCCCAGATGTACCCAGTACTTCAAAATCCAAACCATGAAATCCCCAAGTTATTGGATTACCAACATTATCTATATCTTCCAAACGCTTGACTAAAGCTATCAAGCAAATGAAAGCTCAAAAGACCCAATTAGATATAATGATGGTCCAGATGGCCCAAATGCAACAACAACTCTCAAAATAAGTCCAAGAGTTTCAAGTTCGGTGGACTGATGTTTCAGATGATTATCCAGCCTCAGACTCATTTGTTCAATCACCTTCACGTATGGCCAGTCTACAGCCTCCTTATGTAGCTGGATATGCCCAAGATCCATTCAGCTTCTGAATGGATTATTATGAAAAAAAAAAAAAAACCTAACATTTGTGTTAAATTGCAGGTACTAATTCTCGTCCACAAATACCATCAGCAATTTGGCAGTTCATGTGTCAAGAAAAACGTGCCAAAATTCTCAGCAGATATCTCAGATATACACCATTTGCAAGACCTCAAAAATATCAACAAACAAAACCAAATTATTAAATTATTCGGACAAAATTATTTCGGTACAACTACTATTCAGAATATTCCACATCACTCAAAAGAATTTAAATTGCTACCGACGATACTCCATTAGACAACATTAATGGAGTATTCTGCAGAAGACAAGTCATCAGAAGGAAAACTGCAGGCGTAACTTTCCATTGTTACTGAAGAAAATGTGTAGAAGAAACGTATTAATGACACATACTATGCAAACAATAAATAAAGAAACAATTCCCGCAACTTCCTCCTGACGAAAATCAGAGAGCAATTATGACAAGTACTATGCAATTAATGGAGTACTATACAAGTACTGTGCGGGCACTATGCAATTACTATTCATAAATAATACTCGCGAAAAATTAGACAACCTTTGACTGAAGAAGCCACTCAAAGACAATGCAATTATCAAGATTCCTGATTACTCTGCAAAGATGATAATTCAAGACGACACACTGATATGACTTAAAACATAATTGATTCCTATCAATTATGACGCAAATCAACGGTGCAGATGATACTCAATTATGCAGATAATCAATGGCGAAGATTATTCCAAGATTTCTAAGATTTCTATTTAAAGGCATTCCATCCTCAGCTGGAGGAGCGGGAATAGCGCCAGAAAAGAGCTTACAACGGAGAAATCAAAAGCCTCTTTAATTTCCATCTTTAATCTCATTTAATTGTCATTTAGCTTATCAAACTTATTATGGGTAGAAGTTAAGTTGAATTATGAACACTTTATTGAATGGACAATACGAAGTAAGTTAAAGAAGCATTCATCTTTGTTCATCTTATTAGCATCACAATGTCACATTGACTATCGAGTTGGATGGTCATGTTGATCTTGCTTCTCAACATGAAAGCTGCAACAGACCTGATAGATTAAAGTCTAGGCTATTCAACTGCTCAACTATTTAGCACTTTGAAAGTGCTGAATTTTATTAAAGACCATCATCATAATGATCACCCGATCACTTAAGAAGATTTTCTTAATTAAACCCAAATTCAACGCACCAAATGACTAGATAGGATGGGAACTATAAGGAAAGAAGACAACTATAAAACAAGAAAATCACTGGTATAAGGACACGAGTTACACATCCTGACTTTTTTTTTTCTGTCAACTATTTTCCAATAAATTTTATCAGCAGTTCTCTTACTTTCTCAGCCCCTCTTCCTGTAAATAAGCTTATAATTACAGTTTTATACACTGAAACACTAACTGTGAGGGTCATTCCAATCAGCAGGCTATCTCCTAGTTCTTTTTTCTAGTTCTCTCATTTCTACAAAAACAAAAACGCTTCTTCACTACATTAAAATTAAGCATGCATATTATCAGGCCATGAAAATAAATAACATACCTATGTGTGACAACTTTGTGTTTCTCAGAATCTGATTGCCACAGTTAGTTTCTGATGTCTAAGAAACTGGAAGGAGTTACAATTACTAAACTAAAACCAATTTGGCAAAAACAAGAAGCTGGCCATTAAAAAAACACTGTTATTGTAGTAATTTTATCTTCAAAGATTAAAATCCAAAAACCATAGCACCCTATTCTAATTTCACTTCATGGTTCATCGAAAAAAAACTTACCCCCTCTCCAGAAAAAAAGATTCATCCAAAAAACAACAGTTTTTTTTTAAAAAAAAAAAATTGTAAAAATAGTTAATGATTTGCATTGAAGCACATAAAGGAAACTTTGAATTTGCGAAAACATAGAATATTTTCTGTACTGATTTTTAACCAAGAAAACTGTTGAAGCCCTAAAACGCCAAGAAGGCAAAAACCCGTATTTAATTTCAAGTGCTTGAGAGCCGGGGGTTGAAAAAAGAGAAGAGGTTTCTTTCACAAGCAAGACAACTATCAAAACCCAAAAGCACTAATTAAGAAGTGGAAATTGCAGTAAAGAAAACGGAGAAAAATGAATCAAGCACCACTTGCAGATCTTCTTTGAACAGATCCTAACGTTCCATATTTCGAAAGAGATTTGTTGAATTCAGATCGTTCCACATAATGACAGAGATTTGTTAAATTTCATTCTCTATTTCTGCTTGGCAGTGCGATAGCTGGTATTGCTGGAAACGCTGTCGGTCAAATTAGACAAGGGAAGAACGGAAGTGATGGATTTGTTGACCATGGTGGTGGTAGTTGATATTTTCAAGGACTTGGACACGAGAGTTCGGGGAATAAATCCAATTAGGGTTTCCGTGGCAGCCATTGTTGGAAAATGTACAATCATCTCTGCCGGAATTTCGGCGGTTGAGAGCGATGAAGAACATGGACTGATTGATGTGAATTGCCCTCATCTCACTCCAGAGCCTTAGACATCTTGAAGGAGGAGAAAAAGAGAAATTCTTGAGGCAGTTCAATCCGATTTAAAGCATTGATGCAAATATTAAAGAAAGGATCAAAGCCCTTAATCTAGAACTTGTAATTTCTATCAAATCAAAGGTACCTTCAAACTACTAGCAAAGAGAGCTTCGGCAATGCCATCGTCGAGTTCTCTATGCGCGCCGGTAATACCACAGTCGGTCGGTCTAATACTAAAGCTCCTCTTCCTCTCTCGGACAGTAACTCAGGTCTGAAGCCGGTCCAATTGTCAAGAAGGATCTGAAGAGAAATGTAAACCCTAGCTCGATTCCACTGCTTCTCGCTTGAAACTTCTCCGGTCGACCATGTTCTCCAGCCTAGAGCTTATTCTTCGGCCACCTAGCAACTGCGAGGGAACAGTATATGTAGAGCCGTTGCCGCGTTGCGTTGGTCTTACGCCGGTTCAATATGGTCAAAGGGCCTGTTCGGCGGGACGCAATTTCCAACGGCTCTTCTGGCAAGTGGCAGACTACGTCGGATAATACTACGTCGTTTAAAGAAGGCGCCATTCTCTTATTTAACCCTTTTTTTTTTATTACCATAATCTCGTCTTTTTTGTATATCAAGAGAACATATGACTTTTTGTACATAAAAAATACGCTTTCTCAATTTAATATTGTTGTATCCAAGAATTTAATTATTTTACGGATAAAAAAATTTATCCATTGAATATTTAAGGTCTTCGATCTCTGTACATCTTTAATCAAAATTCTGTACAATCACAAAATAACAGTCAAAGGATTAGCGGGATTCACTCTCCGATATATATTCCAACACTCAAGTCAGCATTTCTCTTAAATATTAAGAAAGAGAGAGGATGTAAAAAAGATATATAAAGTCCAATAAATTATGTTCTTTTAAGTGGCGTCTTAAATTAAGAGAGAGAATGCACTCTTGGTATTTTTATATATTTTAGTCTGAAAAAACTCAAGTTATTTCTTTTAGATGGAGAGGACGGATATTTATGAAGGTGAGTGACGATTAACCGTTAGAAAAACTGATAAACGGTTAACCATTGTCTTTTATTACAACAACGTTTGTAACTAACGTTCGATATCGTCAGTTAAGGAATCGTTATGGGCTGTTAAACTGTTAATAGTTAACCATTAGTGGGACTCATTCTCTGGTATATTTTCTGATACTCAAATTAGCATTTCTCTTAAATATTAAGAAAGAGAGAGAATGTAAAAAAGATGTATAAAGTCCAATAAATTACGCTCTTTTAAGTGACGTCTTAAATTAAGAGAGAGAATGCGCTTTTGGTATCTTTATATATTTTAGTCTGAAAAAACTCAAGTTGTCTTTTTTAAATGGAGAGGACGGATATTTATAGAAGCTGAACGGCAGTTACAGTTAGGACGGTTAACCATTGTCTTTTATCATAACGTTTGTAACTATCGTCCGATATCGTTAGTTAAGGAACCGTCATGGGCTGTTAAACTATCATCAGCCGTATTTATCGAAACGTGCCTTGTAGGCGTTTTGGGCTGTTGAACTTAGTCTTTTGGCCTAAAGCTATGTTGGGTTTTCTTTTGGGCGTCGGGTATAATATCCATCAAATATCAAGAGTCCTTCATAATTTTTTTAAAATAAAAAATAATTAATTTTAACTATTTTTTTGAAAATTCTATTAGTTTAAAATTTTTATAAATTATCTTATAAAAGCACATTTTTTTAAAAAAATTATTACTTTAATAGAAATAATTTGAAAAATTAAAATTTTATTACAAGTCTAGCTATTTAATTTCATTGTTATATTACTCGAATCAATTAAGAATTATTGAACTTAATCGAATACTTATTGATACGTATAGTACCCAAGGGCCCAAATAAGGAGGCCCAATACAGTTGTAGGCCGAGGAATAAAATCAATGATCCTTGAAACCTACACAACCCATTATGTCCGTACGGCCCACAGCGCTTGCGTGGCCTATTTCAGTCATTATGGCCGATGTCCATTTAACGAATTAAGGTAGGTATTTAACTAACAACAATGGATGTTAGTTACAGCCGTCATGGATAAGAATAATGGTTAACCGTCCTAACGGATAATCGTCCGCCATCTATAAATACGGATCCTTTTCATTCGAGAAGAACAACTTTATTTAACTGGAATAAAACTTGACTTGAACGAACTTAAATTCTTTTAGACAAAACATTACAAGACGCCTAGAACACAACTCTCTTTCTCTGAAACCAAGATACCAAAAGCACAACTTCTTCGACTCATTACACTTTAATATTTCCACCTCTTCCTTTACATTTAAGAAAAATACTGACTTGAGTGTCGAAAGATATACCGAGGAGTGAATCCTGTTAATCATTTGACTATTATTTGTGATTGCACAATATTTAATTAAGAGCTTACGGAGACCGAAGATTTAAAAGATCGACAGACAAACTTCTTCATCCGTACAATAATTAGATCCTCGGACACAATATTGGCACTATCTGTAGAAAATTTGTAACAAAAAGTCCGTTGAACATAATTTTAATATAATACAAAAGGACAATAGTGAACTCTAAGGCAGAAGTCAGTGTACCAGTTGAGGAGGCCACTTTTGGTAACAGTCCTCCCAATGTTGATCGAATGGACGATCACCCTGATCCTTATGTATGGGCACTTGCTAAAGTTGTTTAAACGCTTTGTACACGATTGGATGTGCGGCCAAAACAAGTCCTTTCTTCGACCTCTCAAACTGCTACATCCAAAAAGAATAAGAATAGGGGAATAAAATTTCCCTCAAAGAAGATTGACTACTATGACGATCTCGGGACTAAAACGGCTTCAAATGAAAAAGTCTCATCGAAATTTAAAGGTCGTTTAAATCTTCAAGTTCAAGAGGATAGTCCTGAGAGACGAAACTCTCTGTATTCTCGTGACGATAGGAAACCCACGTTCCGTGAAGAACCCTCTCATAGTGAACGTCCTCCAAGGGCTGTGAGCCATCCAAGTCCACAATTCACTCAAAAACCATCCTAGTTGAGGGATCTCTTCAGTGAAAAAAGGATGGCGGCTCCTCCCCGAATCGAGGAAAAAGTCAACAGCATTTGGGAAATTGTCTTTGGAGAAGACACTAGAGGAAAAACTGTCGACTTACGGCGATCTCCATTTACAATGGAGATTTGTAAACGATCCCTACCGCATAAGGTTAAGATGCCCGCTTTAGAGCCGTACACCATCTGGATCACTTCTATATGGTCCTAAGCTTTTAGGGTTTGGATGAAACAGCAATGTGCATTTGCTTCCCTCTGACTTTAAAATGTGACACCCGAGTATGGATCTATTGTCTTCAATCAAATTCTATTTGAACTTTTTAAGATTCCGCTGATAATTTTTTATCTCAATTTACCTCCAGTAGGAGGGAAGAAAAACAACCCTGACATTTCGCTCGAGTAAAACAAGGGCTAAATGAAGGTATAAGAAAATTTCTGACCAAATTTACAGTCGAAACCAGGAAAATTCCTAAGCTTACCAAAGAGGGGAAGCAAGTGCTTTTGTATCTGCGTTGGAACCCGGTGACTTTCTTAGGCACATGGCTCATAAGAACTATCAGACCTTTAGAGAAGCTGAGGCCATAGCATGAGCCTATATAGTAATTGATGAGGCCAACGAGGCAAAACGACCAAAAGTCAGCCCCACCAAAAGTCAATAGAGAGGGAAAAAAATGGGGACAATATGGGTCCCCGAGGATCAAGAAAGTAGTAAAAGTCTAAGTTAGCACCAAGAAGAGGATTCAGGCTACAAGATCTAACTCCCCTAAATGATTCCCGCACTAATATCCTTATACAAATTTCGAATGAGAAGTTTTCCAAATGGCCAAAGGTATTAAAGAATCCAAATGGTGGTGACCAATCGAAATATTGTCATTACCATCGGTGTGGCGGACACAGTACCGACGACTGCAGGACGTTGCAGAAGGAAATTGAAGAGCTTATCCAAAAATAACACCTCAGCCAATTCCTGCAAAGACCCGGACAGACCTCCAGAGGAGCAGATGGAGATGAGACCAAGCAACAAAGAGGCTGAGTGGCAGCTGGAGTTGTAAACATGATTTTCACACAACTCGCTCGAGATGAATTCCGAAAAGTTCAAGAATGACCATCGGCCGCAAAAAATTAAGGATAGAAAATAGAGATGATGCGATTAGTTTTAGTGATGAAGATTTAACTCATGTAAAATCCCCTCATTCTGATCATTTGGTTGTAATCACGCTTATTTCGGACGGCAGTATAGACTACCAACTGAAACAAGTATTTATTGATAATGAAAGTTTAAGAGATTTACTTTAGTTGGATGCCTTTTTAAAATTAGAACTAAAAAAAAGTCAGTTAAGGATCGCAGAAGGACCCTTGTAATGAACCTGTGACCGTACAATGAGTGATCCAATCAGAAATCACGTTGGGTACATATCCGAGGATAGTCACCGAGATGCTTTCTTTCTTGGGTGTAGATCTTCCATCGGTCTACAATCCTTTCCTTGGACGACCCAGTTTAACAGTGTTCGGAACCATGACTTCTATTACGCATTTAAAAGTGAAGTTTTCGACTCCATTAGGTATCGGAGAGGTTTTAGGTGATCAAGTGACTATGTGGACTTGTTATTTATCTAAAGTCACTTGGACACCGACAAGTCAATCGATTTAAGACCTTGATCTCCGTAATGAGACCATATTATTACAAGTTCAGTCTGGAGGATCAACAGATCAGATTCCACTAAATCTTACTGATCTTGAGAAGCACGTTCAAATCGGGAGTTCTTTGTCCAAGCCATTCCGAAGTCGACTTATCAACTTCCTTAGACAAAATTTTGACGTCTTTATCCAGACACCTAGTGACATACTAAGAATACCAACCGGAGTAATGGTCCATAAGTTAGGTTTAGATCCCGATCATAAGGCTATTCGACAAAAATGAAGGAACTATTCAGTCGAGAAGTTAATTGCCATTTGGTAGGAAGCAAAAAAACTCCTAGACGTTGGATTTATCAGAGAAATTCAGTACCCAAATTGGTTATCAAATGTGATCATGGTGAAGAAAAGTAATGAAAAGTGGAGAATTTACGTCGATTTTACTGACGTCAATAAAGCATGTCTAAAAAACAGCTTCCTGTGACTAAGAATTGACTTGTCGGTAGACTCTACTTCTAGACATTGATTGCTCAGTTTTGTGGATGTATACTCGGATTACAATCAAATCCGAATGAATCCAAAGGGCAAGGAGTATACATCTTTTATGACCGACCAAGGGACGTATTATTATAAAATTATGTCCTTCGTTTTGAAAAATGTCGATGCAACTTATAATGCCTTGTTAACAAAATATTTGAGGCTCAGATCGAACGAAATATGAAAGTATACGTGGACGACATGCTTGTAAAGAGGAAATTTTAGGACGACCATATTTGCGATATGGACGAGACGTTCAATGTCTTGAGGACATACCAGATGAAACTTAATTTGACCAAATACACCTTTGGAGTAACCTTGAAAAAATTTTATATTTCATTGTTTCACACCGAGGAATAGAAGCCAATTCAAAAAAGATTAAGGTTATCTTGGATATGAATCCTCCTCGGATGGTGAAGAAAGTCTAGAAATTAATTGGGAGAGTGGTAGCACTCTCACGCTTTTTGGCTAAATCGGCCAAGAAATACTTATCATTTTTTAAGGTGTTGAGAGGAACAAAGGCACTAAATTCCATACCTACAATGTCTTGCATCAGAAGAGGCCGAATACCCCTTGGTGAAGTACACCTCGGTATCTATGGATGCCACATTGGTGGCAAAAATCTTGCCTTCAAGTTCATGAGGTAAATATATTATTGGCCTACTATGAAATATGACGCAATGGATTTCGTTCGAAAATGTGAGAGTTGCCAAATGCATGGGAACTTCACCCATCAGCCATACAGAACTTTGAGCCTTGTAGTCGCCATGGCCATTTGTATAATGGGGAATTGACATCCTTGGACTACTTCCAGTGGCCTCGAGATAGAGAAAATTCATTATAGTTGGAATTGATTACTTCACAAAATGGGCCGAAACTATCCCACTAGCCAAAATAACTGAGTAAAACACAATCGAGTTTGTCTGATAGAATATTGTTTGCAAATTTGGATAACTCGAAATTATTGTGACTGATAACGGAACCCAATTTACCAGCAAACGTTTCACAAGGTATTGTGCCAGTTTGAAGATTAAATTGGTTCACACTTCCATCGTTTATCCACAATGTAACGGACAAGTGAAAGTTACCAACTGAACAATACCGTACGGTCTGAAAACAAAACTTGAAAATATTGGGGGCTCATGGGTGGACGAACTTCCTTCCGTCCTCTAGTTGTATAGGACAACACCCAGAGAACCGACCTATAAAACTCCTTTCAATTTGTGCTATGAGACCGAGGCTATTATTCAAATAGAAATTGGGCCCCCTAGCCTTCGAATCGAATCTTTTGATCCACGTCACAACTCTCAAAGATTTTAAAAAAATCTCGATCTACTTCAAGAAGTTCGGGACATGACATGGTTGCGGATGGTGGCATATCAACAAAGAATTGCTAAGTACTATAACAAAAAGGTGAAGCGTGACACTTTAATGTGGGAGACCTGATATTACGAAGCATTGAAGCCATAGAAAAAAATATCGATCGGAACAAACTCTCACCAAATTAGAAAGGTCAGTTCCTAGTCTCAACTATTCTTAAGAATGGGGCGTACTAGTTACGAACTCAGAATGGTAGATTAGTACCTCGGACTTGGAATGCTTGTCACCTTAGAAAATATTTTCAATAATTGTATAGGTAAGGCTTGCATCATATCGAGTGTTGGTATTACTATAAAATTTATTAATAAAAATTTTAGTTCTTTTTTTATTTTATATTTGCTTGCCTTTCATATTATTGTATAGCCTACGCTACCCCTAAGTCATGTGAATTTTATTCACCTATACCAAGGACCATTGGTCCAAGAAACTTAGTTACGTAACTTAGCGACTCATATGAAGTTGTTACTTCAAACTTGATCACGTCATCAAGCGGTCCAAATGAGGCTGAAGACAAAACTTGGGGGACTTCTTCAGAAGTATGCGTGCAAAGACCTTTAAGGTAGCATCATTGGCCAAACATGATTTTGAAAAAAATTTAAGTCACAAAGATGACTTATAAGTCAAATTAAACTCAAATAATACACAGAGTCTGACATATAAAATGTCGGACCAAAATACAAAGAAAGAGTTGAAATTTTGTAATTGTATATCATTGATTAATAAAATGATTATATATACAAAACTCCAATTAATTACAAAGCGGATGACGCCTAAAAGTCTCTGGCACTGGTTCCCGAGAATCTTCATCGTCCCTAGAAAGGCATAAGACCTCGAAACTATGATTGGCACTGGCATTCTTCGGATGAAATGCAGAAACGGGAATGTCAGGAACCAACATTTGGACGATGTGTCTGCAGAGGTTGATACCTTCCCAATAGCTGCGCTCAAATATCTTCACAACATCCTCGGAACGGATTGAGGAATGAAGCTCACCCTCCACTTTAAAATACTTCTCTTTGAGAAGGCCGTGTCTCTACTTCATATCAGCCAATTCACGCTCAAATTTAGATATACGCCCCTTAGAAGCCAGAAACTCCTCCCTTTCCACGTAATTGTGAGCAAGTCCTTTCACAGCCTCAACAAAATGGCTTATCATTTCTTGAGACTACAAAGGAAATAAAGTCAGTTAGTATACCAAAAGGATGACTTGGAAGTGAAAGAAGGTTGTACACAATTATCTCAGAAACAAAAACCTTCCCATGAGTCGCATCGTCCGTACAAATCTCTGCAGTAGTTTGGGCCTCGGCTCTCGGAGACCCTGGACCAACCACCATAACATCTTCCTCCACTTACTCAGGCATTACATTTACTTTTGCCTCTTCGACCTCTCCCGTAATGATTTGACCCCTCGATCTCAATCTTGATATAGACCTCGGGTTCTAGGGTTTCGGAAGAATGCTCCTGTGTAATTTCAGCCTAAAGTTCTACAACGACCCCCTCGGTCATGTTGGTTTTTGGGTCCTTTGGGAACTCAACTAAGGGCATCTCTATAGCCTCCTCAGAATGAATCTCACTTATCTCAGAAGTCCCTTCAACAAAAGTTGTGGTAATATCGGGTAAAGATTCCTTAGGCCATATGAAGCAAGTAGTGGGGTTGGAATAGGGGTGACCTCGGTCACTTTCTCAACAGCAGATTCCACATGCTCACTCTCTTCAATTAGTCCGACGGCCTTTGAAATTTGTATCGAGGAAGATGTGAAAGTCTTATCTAAAGTGACCATCGGCCGCTTCCTCTTTATTAGTTCATCTATAGTGACCTCATCCCCAGAACTGGATTCGATGGAGGCCTCCTTATTGTCGAGCGCAATGACCGACGACTCTTTTATTGTTATGCCATTTGAGGCCTTTTTGTCCTCAAGCTTTTTCGATTTGTCATCGGGCTTTTTGGATTTGCCCGAGAACTCATTTATTCTAAACTCTTTGGCTTCCCTCTTATGTCTTCGCTTGAGAAGAGTCTTTGCTGCCCGAGTCTCAGATTTTTCAACTTTAAGATCCCACTTGGCTAGTGCAAGTGCCTCAGGGAAGAGCCAGCGATTCTTCTTATTCTCATTGAATGTATCAGCCTTTTCACGAAGCAGATCTATAAATTTTTGGATGGCCTCTTTCTCATGATCATATACGTCCGACTGCATAGTAGCAGAAACGGGGGACCCCATTCTGGACAAAGCTTCCATGTGGGAGGTACCGCTAGATAAAAAAAATCGATCCTACCACCCTTTCGTGAAATATGGGTTCTCTCTACTAAACCTGTATTCCGGCCGAAGAGATATGGTTATCCAATTCATAACGTAATTGAAACGAAATAAAACTTTCACAGCTATGGCGTTGAAAACCACATCGTGAATTCGGGTAAAAATACACAACAAAATGAAGTACCTCATACCATTTGGCCGGAGCCTGGTGATCGGCACATGGAGTTCCACCATTATCTTGTAGAACTTCGATGCCAAAGGAAAATAAAGACCACCATTGAGGTGAGCCTCATATACTATAATATATCCTGGTGGAGAAGAAGAAGCTCACCAATTTATTCCAGGCAAGAGATATACCAGAGAACATGGAATCTTATACCAAGCCCTGAAATATTTCACATATTCAAGTGTAAAGACCGACTGAATATCTGTAACTCCTAGCGCCATAAGAGATTTTCGAACAGAAAAAGGAAGGTTATGAATTCTAAGTGAGAAGACGGATGTGAAGAAAGTCAAAAATTCTTATGGCCTTTGAAGACCAATTTATAGGCTAAACAAAGAGCTCCAAACAACGCAGTTTACATTCAAAATTTAAAAGACGCTCCTAATCATGGTGCTATTACGTGTCAACCACTCATTTGCTAGCCAAATGTCAAATCACCCGATGTCAGTAATGATGGCATGCACGTTCCCAACAAATCGAAACGACGTGCATTTAATGCGATACTGACAACAGGAATATAGACCGTCGGGCAATTATTCTCATTTAATGGAAGAACTTAGACTCAGAAATTTTTATCCGAAGAGAAATAGGAATTCATCGAATGAGACTTCAGACTCGGACACAAAGAAATTTTCTAACTTCATCCAGAATGCTGAATTTCAAGCCTTTTGGCATGGAGGACTAGTAATGGGTATAGTACCCAAGGGCCTAAATAAAGAGGCCCAATGCAGCTGCAAACCGAGGAATAAAGTCAACGATCCTTAAAACCTACACAGCCCATTATGTTCGTACAGCCCACAGTACCTGTGCAGCCCATTTCAATCATTATGGCCAAAGTCCATTTACTGAACTAAGGCGGGTATTTAACTAACAACAACAGATATTAGTTACAACTGCTATGGATAAGAACAACGGTTAACCGTCCTAACAGATAATCGCCCGCCATCTATAAATACAGATCCTCTTCATTTGAGAAGAACAACTTTACTCGACTGGAACAAGATTTAACTTGAACAAACTTAAATTCTTTCAGACAAAGCATAACAGGACACCCAAAGCGCAACTCTCTCTCTTTTAAACCAAAAGCCAAGAGCGCAACTCCTTGGACTTATTATACTTTAATATTTCCATCTTTTCCTTGACATTTAAGAAAAATACTAATTGGAATATCGGAGGATCTACCGGGATATAAATCCTACCAATCCTTCGACTTTTATTTATAATTGTACAGGATTAGATTAAGAGAGTTTACAGAGACTAAAGATTCAAAAGACCGATAGACAAACTTTTTCATCGGTGCAATAATCAGATTCTCGAACACAACACTTATGTTCCTAAAAATCTTGATTAAACTTAATCAATACAAAGTAGTTAGCTGGTGCAGCTGCAATGAAAAGAAAAACACCAAGAGTAATATATTTTTCCTTTTTTCCAACTTTATTTTTAAATTTTTGTCATTGACATTTAGATTTAGATATATGATTTCTAATCAAATGGGCTACACTTCCAATTATATTATAATATACAAATAATATTCAAAAATTTTAAATATAAGAATATTAAACATTAAAGATATTACAAGAATAAGTTATTATCTTCAAAAATATATTTTAGAAAATGAAAAATATTTAGTAGATATTTTTGTTTTTAAAAATCACCCCCAAAAAATAATCGCAGGAGGAGAGAAAATAAAGCATTTTGAAGGAGGCTGTGAGGGGCTCGTTCACCGGCCAGGGGCATTATTGACTTTTTCATTCGTGAAAATGATCGTCTACAGCAAAGCAATTGCAAGATCACCCAAACATCAGATTTTTCTATTCATGAAAATTTATAAGGTTGCCCTTATCCAGTGCAATTTTATAGCCAGTGAAATCACTTATTGCTGTTGTTGTAAATACCCTAACAGCACCAAACAGCAAGGGGTGAGAAAAAAACAAAGAAAAAGAGAAAATAAGTGCTCCAAAAGGAATTCGATCTCGAATAAAGACTGATCATCTAATCCATATCATGGGTGAAGCACCGAAGCCATCTCTTAGTTAGATGCAATACAACGCTTGATTCCCGTGCTAAACACCTTTGACCGAAATTATACTACTACATCTTTCACTTCATTTAAAAAAGATTTACTAACTTAAATATCGAAAAACTTATTGGGGAACAATCCCTGTCTACCCTCTGATTATTTTGTTTTTTGTTATGGTGTACAAAATTCAGATTTGAAAAAATGGTGACTAGATCAAATCCGACTCAACCTAAGTCCGAAAACGCAACAAAAATGATAATCTACGAGGATCACCAAAATATTTAGCAATTTCACTAAAGTTGACCTTACATCAACCATGACTTTTGATGCATCCGACATTTTAGATACCAATCATGCGGTCGGATGGCAGAATCACAAGCAAGAATGCCCAATGTGAATCATTCTGAAACATTACCACTGTAAGTAATATTATAAAGTCATTCTCTAGACACCCTCTTGACATAATGACTCATTCTTCGGTCTATTACTGTTTAAACTTATCAATATGGGCTAATAAATACGGCATCACACACCATAATTATGTCTAGATAACATCTAAAATGATATCCTGCAAACATTTTTCTACTTCAACATACGACGTTCCCCTTTCAAAGGGGTTCCCAGTTTAGATATTTAGGTCGAGATATGAATTTGGATGCCATTTGCATAAGGCATGCAAAATTAGACCAAATGTCAGGAAATCCCACTTGCACATTAGCACATCCATCAAGTTTGCAGGGAATTAATCCTCACTGTGGTACAAATAATTACATATATTATAGATTTACCCATTCCAAAAAAGAGACAAATTAGGCAGCCATCCGATTCCGATTTGTGATTGGTTGAATTTTTTTTTTAATCTTTGAAAAAGCCCATCCCGAGATCATTCAGGTCTAGGGTGAATCAAATATACAAATCTTATCCCTGCATTATAGAACAACAGTAATTACTTGGATTTGTATTTTCCAAGATGAGTTTCTCAGAAAATCTTCCATTTTCTGGCTAATTTCCATGAGCTAAAAAAATATACAGAAAAGCAATCAGGAAAGGAAATGGTGAGTCTTGTACAGTTGCTTTGGCAGGTCAAATTTTGTCAGTATAAGAGCACGTTGAAATGATAAAAGATAAATTGCTCTTGTTATATTCTGAAAAATCCACAAATTCAGGAAAAAAGGGGTCCAAAATATAGGGGCTCAAAAAGAAACACCTATGATTATTTTGGAAACCTCCACAAGCCAATATCTAGTCCATGAAACCTCAAATTTCTAAGGCAAAGTTCTGGTTGCCACACATACCCGGTGACTGATTGTCTAGGCACTATTCTTGACCGTGGCTGATTTGATGATGTCAAGGAACTCCGGCTGAAAGAGACACAATAGAAAAAGTTAAAATGGGATAGAAGTCCAGCCTCCAAGATCATAGTGCTCGTTATAAGAGAGACAAAATATCCATCGACTATTGACAAGCAAAATTTGCCAAAAAATCAAAAGCCGAATATGATAGAAAATTTCAAATAGTGAGATGATAATGTAAATGACCAAATCATTTGAATAAACTACCTTTAGGGAAGCTCCACCAACCAAAAACCCATCAACATCAGGCTGTGCTGCCAAATCTTTGCAGTTAGATCCATTTACTGAGCCTACAGTAAAATGCAAGAACATTAAGTGATCCTAGAAAGAATGGTCATAGTTCCATAGAAGACATTCCAATCATTGAAACCTGTCCTCACTCAAGTAATAAGTGTATCAGCTGCTTTCATGCATGACTCACCCACGTGGTAAGATGCATAAGCAGCTTTTGCCCTCACACACGTGCATATGACTGTGGGCAGATGACAGAAAATTTTGATTTTTCAACCATCTGGAATGAATTTATATAAGAAACTTCAACGTTTTGTCCCTTTTTTAGGTCGTTTGAAGGTTTCATCCCCATGTGTTTTTCCCCAAATCTAGCATTTCTCCTGCTTTTTTTTTTTTTTCACCTAGTTTCGACCGCCTAGGTCCTTGCACTGATATACCTACTCAAGAGTTACTTTTTCACAATATCCACAGCTTTTGTGAGATTCAGTCAAGTGATATTGGCTTCTTAGCCAGTGCAGAAAATATTTATTGGACTTCGTCTAGAAAATATAATTATTGAGCCTAGAAAATATTTTGTAGAATAAAATTATTATTCTTAGCTAGATGCCATTTACCGAGAAAAAATTTATGAAATTTACCTACATAATGTTAAAAGATTGATCCATGCCATATACGGCATGGTGGTCATAAAATTAAATTGCAGAAAATATTTATTGGGACGAATATTTTATAATGGAGCCTAGATTACTAGGCTTGATTGTTATCGTGGGCCGAGTACCTTTAGGATACTTGGATAGTAATCCTCTTGTTGGCTGATTTTGGTGGTAATTTTTGTGGGAGTATAATTTAACTATAAATTGGAAGATAAAAATAAAATCATATAAGTTGTGGGCCCCTAGGCTCAGCTGAATTAAGAGGACAATAGAAGAGGTTAAATTGGTAATTTTGGATCATGTACACAGTAGTAGACTACTATGTTAGTAAATTAGTTTTAAAGCAAAAATTATGAGGATTATTTGGAAGAGGATCTCGGCTGAATTGGGATGGTATAAGAGTGGCAATATGCTTGTCATAGTCAAAGAATTTATTATGTGGCAATGATTCAAATTGAGGATCCATATCGTGTAATTTTGGAAGGCTCTTGAAAGTGGGAATTTATTCATTAGTTGCTCGGCTCATTCAGCAGATTTAGTTTTGGGCCAAATAATTCAAGATTCAACTAACTAAAATTTGAAGGAAAGGAAATTTAAAACTCTAGTCGCCACCTTGATCAATCGAGAAGCTATTTTGTGGAATAAAGAGGCGTGTGACTGGGCCGATTTGGAGGAGTTTGAAAACTGATTTTTGGGCTAAAAACAATCTGAATTGAAATCAAAATTTTGGGGGCAAAATAATTCAAACCCTGAGTGCCGCTCTCTTCACTTTCAAAACCCTAGTTCCCTTATGGTTTCTTCTTCTATTTATATACATAATATGTGCTGAGAGGAGAGTTAGAAGAAAACTTTGGAGAGGCTGCTGTGTGAGTTTGAGGAGGAAAACCGAGATAGATTCACATGTTAAGGAGGAAGAAAGCTCTGGATGCAAGTAACTATGATCTTCTTGCAAGCAACTTGTAACCCTCTTCTTGATTATTCATGAAAAATCATTCTCATGTTGTTTATTCCTATTTATTCATGAGGAATCATAGAATGTTTATATGCGAATTATTCAAGTTTTATAACAGGATTTGAGTGCATTTGAGTGACGTTTGAGCCAGTGTTCGAATGCCACAATTATGCATATAGTGTTTGAATACTATTCGAATGCTAGGCAGTGTTATGTATATATTTGTGTTGCATGCTTTATATATGATAGTGGAATTGTATTATTCTGATGATATATATTGTTATAGTTTTATTAATGGGTAGCATAGACTTATATGTGAGTTATACTCTTAGTTACGCTCGATTGTGTGCTTAAAGTAGAGGTCTTGAGCCTGGCGTTTGAGTGCTGTGCTCAAATGCCATACAGCTTTTGAGAGAATTCATGATTCTATGCGTTTCTGATGCATTTCATTGAGGCATGGCATGGTAGTATGTTGTTAGGGGGCCCAAAAAGGGTGATTAACAGCTTATATGAGATTAGGTTTCATACCTATGAAGTTTAGTGTTTGGCGTTGAATGCAACATTCGAACGCTCGCCTAATTTTCGAGGGTTTTGGGAATCATAAGGATTCTGGCGTATTTAAGGATAGCTGGTAGTGTATTATGTCATTATAAGGCCTTAGGGGTAGACAGAGCAGTTTAGATGAGCTTAGCATCAGTTTTATGAGCGATATTTGGTGTTTGAGTGCTATTCAAGGCAACATTAGAGTGCCAGTGAGATAGTTTCAAGAATGTGGGTTAAATCGTAGGTTTTAAGATTTAGAAGGGTGATTCAAGAACGATGATAAGTTTAGAGGGCTCTAGTGGCCTGCAGTGAGAAGTGACCACGTGTGGTACTTAAATGCTTGAGTTGATTCCTCTATTCTTCCTCATGTGAGTGTCTTAGTGTTACCTTTGATTGCATGAGTTTTTTTCTTGGCATTCTATGACTAAATAAAGGAATGCGTACAAAAATTTTAAGGTAGCTAAGTGATTGGAGTCTATGAAACCTTAATATAATTTACATTTTTTTAATACTTATTCTATATTTAAACGTTTGAAGTCTATTGTATTTGTGGAGGGATGCTTATAGTCTCGTGACAATCATTGAGTGCGATATCTCAGATATCATGGTAAGAAAAATGAGTTTGGACATACGTGATGCCATAAGTGCTAGGGATTTTCGTGCCATGGGATTGTGGGGAGAAGTCTCTAATGAAAAGGGGTGATTGCATGTCAAACGGCGAATGTTGAGACCTTAAGGGACAGAATAAGATTTGAAAAGATTCTCTTGATATCTTGACATTAGATAAGACCTCTCATGTTGGTTTCAGAGAAATCTATGTTGTTGTTGATATTCGAATTCAATGGAATCTACTTATTGATGATTAATTGGGATGGAGTTCAACCACGTACTTCTATCATGCTAGGGCTTGGGCTATGGAGCTCTAAGGTATTATAATTGTCATCGAGTATTGCTTATTGTCATTTATTACTCTTATAGCCTTTGACATTGATTAACCCCGATATAACTATTGTTGCTGTTTCTCTATTAAATATTATTTTGCTAAATATTTGACTTACTCTTTATGTTTTATTGGTTTCAAAAAAGCGTAGGAGCAGATAGGCTTGCCCGAGATTGCTTAGCAGAGTTTGATAGCAGGTTGAGGAAACCAAAGTCTTAAATAAATTTATTACTTTAGTTTTGAGTATTTCATTTGTGAATTGTGGACAAGGTTTATTTATGAGGTTTTGAAGGGCTGTGCCCCTATTGGAGTATTTTATGTCAGGTGGGGTTTTATCTTGGTACTGTTTAAGAGTTTATTTATACCAGTTTGAGATGTTATGCATATGAGATGTTATTGCAATGTTTGACCTGAGGAGCATCGCGGTTCAGATGGCCTAGTGTCGTTGTTCATCAGGGTCAGGGCCGAGTCACAACAGATGGAGCAGGTGTTGGATGATGGCTTGAAGGAGTCTGTTGCTATCATAATGTAAATTGTATCCCATGTGTGACTAATGCCTCTCAAAATAAGTACCATGCAAGGCTACTCCTCCCAACTTATACTATCAGGGAATGCAGCATAAATTAGTCTTTCTTTATGCTTAGAACAAACAACAAATTGCTAATAGATTCAAAAAATCATCCCCTGCAGACAAATAAGGGCATGCCAGAGGAAAAATTCATTGCTGACAAGGGAAGGTAGCACAGCTGCCAAGTAAATCAAATAAGGACTTGCTCATCTCAAAGTTGTCTTCCAATAAAGATTTCCACTACAGTGTATATGACTTTCTTCCCCCGTTGGAGGGCATAACGACAGAGGATATAAAAGTAAGATCATGGAGGAAGAAAGGGAAAAGTGTACCTCCATAGATTATTCTGGTTGACTCTGCAACCTCAGGACTGACATTGTCTTTGAGCCATTTCCTCAGTTCACAGTGAATCTGTTGCAAAATAGTCTAAACTTCGTGAGAATGTTATGCTTGTAAACAATCATCAAAGCCTCTTCATTCTCTTTCTTATTAATTTCCAGAAAAGTAGGTAACATTTAAGGGGAGTTTTGGTGCAATGGTACAGTAATCATCATGTGAATCAGTGGCCTCAGGTTCGAATCGTGAAAATAGTCTCTTATATAATAGAAGGTAAAACCAAATACAAGAAACCTAAACTGATCCGACCCTTCTATGCACCACGAGCATAGCAAAAGGTTTGTGCACTGGGCCCCATTTAGATGTGTTCATGGATATGGCCAGACCTAGATCTTTAAAAGCAAACCAAATACAATAACCTAACTGGATATGGACATACCTCTTGAGCCTGAATAGGTGTTGCCACCTTTCCAGTTCCAATGGCCCAAACTGGCTCATATGCCAAAACAACATTGTCCCAATTTGATATTCTTTCTGCCAAAGCAAAAGCCAATCAATTCATTAGTTAACCTCAAAGCAGCAACCATTGATTTGACAGACTCTAGAATTTTTATGATATTTTTAAAAAATTTTGTTGACGTAATACCATGTGCAGATTAACAAATAGAAAACTAATATAAAGTCATGGAAATAAGATTCTGGAGGCAGAAAAAGAACAGCTATATTGAAAATGCCAAATAAAAAAGCCTCTGGGACAATCTTCTTAAATCCCACCAAATTTTGCCCAAAAACAGATTGCTCTTCTAATTTGTGTATATATATATATCCCCTTTAAGTTCTTGCAGTTAGAAAAGTGAATGAGGATCCAACAGCCCTTAAAAATGGTCGTAATATTGCATGTGACATATTAAAAAATTCAGAATGCCGCAATAAACATTGCTAAACCCACTATCTTGAACAAATAGAAAGCATCAACATCTCTCTCTCTATCTCTCTCACCCTCTCTCTCTCTCTCTCTCTCTCTCTCACACACACACACACACACACATACACACACAAAACCCTTTTCTCCCTCCTCTAAATCTCTCCACATGCTTCCACTGCCAATGTAATATCCTGGTTGGATAATGCATATATATATATATATATATATATATAATAAAATAATAATATTATTATTATTATAAAAGAAAAAGGGGAGGCTCAAGGTGGCAGAAAAGGAAAGAAAGAAAAGAAAGGAGGGAGAGAAGGAAAGAAAGGGAGAAGAAGAGAGAGAGGGAGGAGCGGCCGGCGTCGCCGGAGGAGCCGATGCTGGGATCGGAAGCAGACAAAGCCCTCTCTACGATTTACCCTCCATTTTGTGCACTGGTGTAAATGGAAGGAAGGAAATCGTGAGCCAAAGGAGGAGCTGCCGCAGTCGCCAAAGAAAATAGGTGAAATTGAGGCAAGTAAATACTTCACTTCTCCTTGTAGATGCCGATTTTGTATTAAATATACTGATTTTGGGAGAAATTAGTTGAATCGTGGAAAATGGGTTTGAGGCATGGTAAAGAGAGAGAAAGGCGTCGTAGGCTTGCATGTACCGCAGTCGCCGAGTTGCTACTGCTGCAATCGCTGCCATTGCCCGTGCTGGAGCCGCAGTCAGTGAAGGAAAAATAAGGAGAGAGGGCAGAGGAGCCTCAGGGCAGGAAAGAGGAAGAGGAAAGAGAGTGGGGTGCATGCAGCAGTGGAGTGAAAAACGCACGGTTCGGGTACTTCGAAATATCCTTTTAGCAAACCTGCTTAGAATAAAGTCAAAACAAGTATTTGTAACCCTCTTTTGTGGTCTGATTTAATATCTGATATTTTTATATGTGTATTTTATATCTGTATGTATGTATGGAATTGGGCAGAGTCCAAGACCCGATGGGTCGGTATGCGTGTAGGACCATGGTGGTCAGAGACCCTGGTGGGTGGTTATATGTTTGGGGACAGGGGAATCCGAGGCCCTAAAATGTAGCCGATATGATAAATGATGACCGAATAGTTATAGTCCTAAAATGTAGCTGATATAATACATGATGGCCGAGCAATTACAGGCTTAAACTGTAGTTGATATGATAAAAGATGGCAGAGTAATTGCAGGCTTAAAACGAAGCCAATATTGAAAATTTGGATTTGGACTTGGTTTTGGATTTGGATTGACATCTGCTCTGAATGCGTGGCAATTTCGGCATATGTGGCGGACTTCAGAGCAAAATTGGTTGTTGGCCTCAATATTTGATTTTATGTACTCTCCCTCTGATCTGCACGCACAGTTTTATTCATGATGATACTTGTTGAGCATTCGACTCACGTTTTTTGTCTTTCTCCCCTTAGAGTAGAAGGCTTGGATCCGCAACAGGAGTTAGGCAGGATTCTGCGCAGCATCGCATTCTCTTGGTGAGCATTTTATCCTTTCGATTATTTGGGAGCAGGTCATGGTTTTTTTTGTCCAGATGGTGTCCAATGAGGTCCTGTGCGGGTTAGTTTTAATTTGTTGAGTCCTGTATATTGGGTTTGTCACATTCGAATTTTTTGGATTTCAACGTTATTTAATGAAATTATTTGGAGTTTTAAATGTATAAAAAATAATTAATTAGACTTGCTAAATTCCGGGTTCATGACAACCATCCACAACCACCACCACCCACTTGATCGACAATACATGACTCCAGCACATACCACAACTATCAGTCAACTTTGTCAGTCTCTAAACCATGCCAACCAACAAGAACCATTAACTACACTTTTTCTGCAGACTCTGCCTGAAGAATCATCAGCAGTGGGTGACCCGCTCAATAATGGATCCCTTCTCTCTTGTGAGAACTGAGCCATATTAAATGCTATAGATTGTCACCATGAAGTTAGCTTCCAAACATTCACGTCTACAAACAGTCACCAAAGTTGTAGTTCTTGGAAGTCAATGATCTTCCTTCGCCAAAGCAATGTAAAAATCTGCATTAAACTCATGTGAATTCATGAATGCTGCATATGGTCAATGATGGTAGTTGGATAATAGGAAATAAAAAAATATGATGAAATAAAAAGACAGAAGGATGTCGTTGATGGAGGTGGTGGGAACGCAGTGGATATATGGTGTATAACTGTGATACAATATGACCGAGAAAGGCCTCAGGGAATGGTGGGTGTTTGTGGAGTTCAGCAGGTTAAGCTTTCTCTTTTTCTCTTGGTTTTCCTTCTAATCTATTTGTCACCACTCAACAAAAAACAGTCATTTTTCCTGGATAAATAGGGATTTATGGTACTACTAAGAATGCTCAAGTCCTTGCAGCACTATGTTGATGAGAACACAGTATTTTTAGTTGCAAAAATAATTGACAATAAGTTTGCTAATGGGCAAAAAATAGCAGGGGCATTTGAATTTTACTCCTATAACAAATCTTAATTCCCAAATATTCTTCATCTTGGCTGTCTATGACATCATTGTGCACCTGCAATTGCTTTTGTCTGAACAGCAATAACTTCCATTGTAGAGTCTGATTCCCGCTGCTCCAGTGTCTCACCAACGCAAGCAATCACTTTCACGCCACGAGAGAGTGCATATGCAACCTTATCTCCAACAAACTGGAATTGGCAAGAAAGAATAAGTCAAAGACAGCCATGTTTTCCAACAAAGAAGCAAATACAACATCAACATGAATAAACATACATAATTTTTTTAAGAACAGAGCTTTACCTCATTTGTTTCATTTAGCAAAGATCTTCTCTCTGAATGACCAAGAATTACCCAGGGAATACCCAAATTGACAAGCATTTCAGCACTGAGAAAGAAAGAGCTCACTAACTAAGAATGAATCTGAGAGGCCAGACAAAATCCAAATGCTAGTGAAACAGGAAAAAAAATGAAGCGAATGTGATAAATTTCTTTTTCTTTTTTCTTCTTTCAAGCTTGAGCCATTCCATATGTTTACTGCATATCTAGGATTTCCATCATCATATTCATGCAGTTGATCATTCTTTGAATTCTTTCAAATGCATAGATATGTTGATGGGCATTTTGAAACATGATCTGTTCTCAAATCATTCAGAAGCATTGATATGAATGCTGCCAGCAGCCAGTGAGTTGGATTACCACCAGGATACAAGGCATAGAAGTTGCTGTCACCATGCTGATAAACTTGACCAAATACCTATACCTTCTTCCGGAGCAACCCAAACATGAACACACACACACACAATTCATTGCAGCATTTGTGTACTCCAACTGATCCCTCCTCCCCCAGCGGCAAAAAAAAAAAAAAAAAAAAAAAAAAGGAACCAAGGAAAGGAAAAGAAAAAGGCAAATAATATGAGCCTTCAGCAGAAGCACAAGCAAAGAACCTACTGAAACAAACTATGCAAGAACTGGAAACCACTGCCAAAGTACTCTGTTGGATTATTACATGGTCATCCGCAAAAAGATATCAATACATGGAAGGTTGTTCTCTTAGCTAACACATGAGCTGCTAAACTTATGTCACGCCCTTGTCAAGTTATTATTCAGAAACATAGGTTTAGCAGGTCATTTTTTAAATTCACTACAAATTTGAGAGGCATTTGTGCTCTGTACCATTCTCCCCCCTCTAAAAAAAAATGAAAGAAGAAAAGGAAGAACAAAAATAATACGAGCCTTTAGCAGCATTAAAAGCCCAAGCAATGAACTTATTGGTACCAACTATGCAGAAACTCAAACCCACAGCCACAGTACTCTGTTGGATTATTAAGTTGTTATACAGACACTTAGGTTTAGCAGGTCATATTTAAATAGGTTACCCTCAGAATGACATGTACCAGAAAACAGCCAAAATACTACTCCTGTATGCATTTTTTTGTATAAAATGCATAAGAAGCCAACAAATCTTTTAATGTGAGTGGCATATATGTAGATACCTAGAATAGAACAGACTATCATGAATTTCACAACAGATTTTCTAGCACAACTGATAATTAAATGGGAACAGTTTGCATGCTGAACGCACCATGAAAGAGTTGCAAAACTAAGCAACAAATGAAGGAGATTTCTATACAAGATTTGCAAGCAAAAGCACCAAAATAATGCCCAAAATAAAAGAAATGGATTAAATCAGCAGATACCTAATTTCGCCAGTAAATGCACCGCCATTTCGGACCCAGCAGTTTTGTGCCGCCACGTAGAAATCCAATCGCAACAAACTTTTTACTAAAGTAAGAAACACAAATGGGGGGCTGATGATAACCTCTGAAACCAAGAAAAAGATGCATCCGGTCAAGACTAGAAAATTCAGTATCTTTTGTTTTATTTGATAGAAAAAGATGCATCAACGTTTTTCCCAATTCTCCTTAACTATACATAAACTTATCAAACACACCCAAAGATATGGTTCCATGGTGTAGGTTATTTGATAGATGAAACAACAACAATGCAGTCAAAGTTACAATTGTGATTTTAGAATCTAAAGCATTCAACCCAAGGAGTGAATTTGAATACAAAAAATGCAACTTTAATAATTATAGGCAAAATAATGAACAAGTTAAACTAACCACTTTAGAAAATTCATAAAATGAATTGTTTACTATCTTTAATTTCTAATCCAATAAAATGGAGAGGTTGAAGTAGTGACACATGCAGTTAAGGAGGAATATTTGATTACATAAGTGAATCAAGAATGTCATACATATTGTCAAAGACCATTACATAATTAAAGGAATTTTGTACAACAATAACATCTGTGACGAGACACAAACAAAGAAATATGTGTATCCAAAATGTGTACGTTAAGAAGCTCGAGTAGAGTAAACTAAAATGACAAAATAAGAAATGAAAATGTTCAAAAAATGTTAGAAGCAACACTACTATAGACAATGATGAGACATTAAAATCGTTTTGGCATACAGAAGGTCAAAATGTTGGACAAATAATGCACCATGTGTAAGAGGACAGGTGATCCAATGGAGGTTCTTCAAGCCACGGATGAAAATGTTGGTATCAATAGGTCTAGCCATATCAATATTAAACATATCAAAACAATATATATCAGTATCATATATATATCAGAAGTAAAAATATCCTGCAAATTCTAACATGATAGAGAAATAATAACTGGTACATCATGATATGTCATTGATATGATGACATATCGTAATTTTGCTATGGTATCAAGGAATATTGGTATTAGGTGTCCGATGCCGATATATATAGGCTAATATTTCATTCCATGCTTCACATTATTGGAGGATATTGCCTTGAATGCAAAGGTGCAAAAATCAACAAGAACATCCCAAGAAGAGAACCCCAGATTAAAAAAAAAATGGAGGAAAGAGGGAAATAAGAACTTTCTGCAAGCTTGGAACATGTTAACTTTGCAGAAAAGGGGAGTTAAAGTTGCTAATCATAGTGAACAAAATCAAAAAGTTTGGATAAAACATTCTCTGCTTTGTGAAATTTCCATAAACCTGAAACAGGAAAAATAATAATTTATACTAGACTACTGATCAACCGAAAGAGATCATGAAGGCAAAAATCTATGGTTGCGCATCCAAAGATTTTCCAGCATCTTTGAGTCTACAAAAATTTAGATTTGAATTAATTTTGAGAGGAGAAACTTAATATTTTCGCTAAAAAAATTGCCATGTGAGTCTCCTTATCCAAAAAAAAAAAAAAAAAATATACAAATTTGTTCAAAGTCAAGCTCTGATAGTTCGGCTGAGACTCCATAACAGCAAGGGTGGGATATTATTAGGATAAATTGCACAATCTTGGCATATCTCCCATTCTCATATAAAATTTGAAGCTTATAGATCTAAAAATCACAGGAATAATGAGTGCTATATACAGAAACAAAGCTTGGTTTCATATGTCATTCTACACATAATTTTTTTCGTTAAAGGGATGGGAATAGGCACATAGCACCAGCCCCTCAACCTGATATTTCTGGGACTGACAATCTAAACAAAGAATCAAGTTAGTTGATATTTAACAAAATCTGCAACCTAACAAACAAACATGCGTGTACTTACATGTTCCCCTGAATACATACTCACCGACAACATCTTCAGGAGGCACTTCAGCTTCATTTAATGTGGTCACAATCTTCTTCACCTCCTCAATTGTCCCATTCTGAAAACAACAATTTTACCCCATATTCCATTTCAAAATGTGTCCCTATCAGGAGCAAGTACATAAAGCGTAGCCCAATCACTGGAGGGGCTTATTCGAATAAGAAACGTGGAAATCAACAGTATGATTGAGTTTCCAATAGACACTCATTGCATGGAGCATTGCCTACTGCTCCAACTTACCCAAATAGTGATACATCAATACAAAAACAACGAATCACGTTTGTAAACATAACAACAAATAAAAAGACGAAGTATGCGAACGCCAGGATATCATGTTCCAACGATACCAACTCTTATAGGCGAGCCAAAATATTTTTCCCTGAGTGAGCTTATGAAATGGGTTCACCGTCCAATTATGAAATCCTTGAAAAATAAAGGAAGAATCGAAATATAGCTGCTTCTAGCGCCTAGATTCACAAGCCTCTAATAATGGCTCTGGCCCTTTAGAGGAAAAAAAATAAATTGCGAGGGAAATAGCAACCGCCAAATGGTTCTCTCTTACAAAGATCATTATACTTCATTCCTAAAAATTAGATTTTCGATTTAAAAGTGTTTATCCTTCCCAATAAAAACTCTAGACCTTTAAATACGCTTTCTAAAACCTTGCTTGTCAATGTTGGACAGAATCAGTATAAAACAGGCAACGAAACATCTAAAACTTGAACAGAGATCTTCAACAACTTCAAAAAGCTACCGCATGCCTTTTTGATCAGAGATCGGATTCAATTGCGACAGAGGATAGAGAAAAAAAAAATCAATATCACCAATATGATTTCAGGGATCAAATTGAACGTTGTACGCATAGAAATGGAGTGGCAGAGAAAGTGAACATACGCATTTCCAGTTGCCGCCTACGAGGAACTTCCTGCCCATTTTCTCGATGCACTGAGAACACGAACTAGTCGAAGTCGACGCAGCTAGAATGAGCAACGGAGGACTCTGTTGCAGAGCCCTTTATAAAGCGACCAAGTTGTTTACTATATTACCCCCTTTTATGTTTACCCTTTTGTTCAATCATGGGAGCTTGCAGAGAAGAGGACTGTAATACTCTCATCCCTGTAATCTTCTTCCATTTTCTGTTACTATATTGCAGTTCCGATGTAAGAAATTCACTCCCCTAAGTTGATATAATATGGGCAAATTTGTAATTAACTACCCATATCTATCTATATATATATATATATATATATATTAATTTATTCAATTCTTTTTTTTTCTGTTAATTATTTCTCCCCTACTATAACTTAAATATCTTATGGGTGATTGTCTCTTAAGACTGCATCACAATCCAAATCTGCAAGCTGTTATAGCCCCTATGATGATAAACTCAGATATGTATTAGAGGGTCAAAACTAGATATTAAAAAATAAATATTAAAATTAAATAATTATTTAAATTACTTAATATAATTTTTATTATTTATTTTTCAACCTATAATCCTAAACCCTTGAGTGAATCTAAGAGCCTATCCACTTATAAGACCATCACAATGCTCTTAGCAAAGCCACCCAACATTACAAAAAACCACATAAATAAAATCTCTACTCTCTACTCAATCAAATAAGGCCACTACATGTTCATCAGCAATGGAACTATCTCTAAAAAATACCCCATTGAATTTGAACACTAATCCAGAGGATTTCTGCTCATCATTATGACAAAAATATCTTCCATGGAAGAAACTAGTCACTGGCTAGCATGGTATGCTAAAATCCTCAGTCCTCGGAGACGGAGAGGACAGAAACTGCCTCATAAAGTTGCTCCGCCACCATTCTGTAGGCTGAGGTAAGTGAACGCGGCAGCCCATTCTTGCTTAGCAGTTTCAGCAACCCTTTTGACTCCACCGAGCAAAGGCCTCCACGAACCTTCAAGAACATCCGTCATAGCCCATTTCACTTTCGCTGGCACATCTTCGAAATTGAAATTCTCCACCAAAGCTGCCACCTTCGAGCCAAATTTCTTTTGTTTTTGACTCCTAGAGTTGTTAGCTGACTGCATAAAGCAATTCGGGTGACATTGGAATGGGTTAAAAGTTAAGTCATCATTTAAACCATGGGGCAATTGAATTCAGTATTAACTAACCAGAGTGTCTCCGTTGGAATTTGCAGTTCTCCTCTTCTTTTGTCCGGTTTCCAGAAAGAAAAGCACCTCCTTTGTCAAACGGAAGCGACAATTCAAAATTGGATCTACATAATACTGCAGATGAAGAAAGATTAATTTAGGACCTCTTTCCCTGATGAGGAGCAAATAGGCTATACAATGAAATTCATTACAAAGAATAGCTTGGGTATGACATACTATCCCGAGAGCTAGGGATACAGGAAGACACTAGCCACATTTATCTACTTATGTTCTTCACGTGGCATTCAAACACGATGACCAAAAAATTACATTAATACTTCCACATATACTAATACAGTCTCTATACTTGGACAATTCTTTTAGAACCTTTATACAACTCTTTCCCATATATAAAAAAAGAAAGATTTCTCTAAAAAAAGAAAAAAAAAATCAGAAAATTAAAAGGTGTCCACACTCTGTACCTGTACATGTAAAGATGGTTGTAAAATGGCTATATATAAGTTGTATTAGTATTAATTATCATACTAGTATGGGTAAGGGGATGGAGATTTATATTCCCTGGGAGGTAACTTCAGAATTACAATTAACTTTAAATTCACCTCTGAAAATCAAAATGAACAAACCATCCTCTCTCCAGAGAAGGAGGGATCTTAGTTTTCTGGGTGATCGGAACAATTGTCTTCTCTGCATTACGATATCTTCGGCATCAATAAGCTACATGAAGAAATACTGAATTCAATCATGGGCTGCCATTACAGTTCCATTTCTATAGGTCTGGTCCATGGACTACATAGGCGATTGAATTTTAGGTTCTAAAGCCTAATAACTTACCCAATTGCACAATCAACAGTTGACATTCACCACTTGCATACAAACAGCTGTAACGGAAGAATGGGTATCTTCAAATGTAGTCTCTCTGGAATGTAAACCATCACCATCTGAATATACTTACGCTTACTACTCATCTGGCAAAAAAGGCCTTCTAGATGTGACGTTGGTGCCTTTTCTGATATATTGGGAATATACTTTATATCATAAATTCTGCTAGCACTAGTAGAAGCATGGTAACTTCAATCATAGAGTATTTAAAACTGTGAATTGATTAAATAGGACTGCATCATACTATATGGTAGACTAGGAATTTCATAGTAAACCATATGCATCTTATTGAATAATAGATTATGAGAGATTGTGCAAATGATTGAATCGAAAACTTCACTTTGATCTCTTCTACTGAACCTGAAAAGATTTATTAATTTTTTCAGAGTACAAACCCAAAGGTAATTTCAATCATCCAACTTTACCTTACAAGGCAAAAATCTGTGCTTTGCCCCCCAAACTCACTCCCAACTACCTACTTCTGTTTCCATAAACACCCAGGAAAAATGGAGACCTGCTTTGGATTCTTGTGATCAAGCTTATGATTGTAAAGACTCAGCAAAGGCCCTATGAAATAAATATCCAAACTGCTTACTCCTTACTTTTGCTGGGTCAGCAATAAAAAAAACTTGATTAATAAGGTCAAGGGTGTACCCTCCCTTTACAAATTCAAGCGAAAAACATGATTACACACCAAGTTAAAATTTATACAGAAATTCAGAAAATTATTAAACTCAAAGATTCATTCATAAGGGGATTAACGTATTTTTAACGTATCAAAGAATCAGAAAGTAGCTAAAGGAGAATAGCAGTCGTGGATTGGCAGTGATTTTTCTTCCAAAGAACCAATTACAAGCCAACAGATTATCCTTAACAGAACCAGCAATTACCCATCTACTGAAATGTTGAATTCCCAGATTTCATTGGTTAAATGCTTAATCCCCACTTTTTGAAGGATCAGCAATAATGATTGCAGACGTTTCCAGCTTGTTGAAGGGTCAAATATAAACTTCTATTTGAAATTTTCAGACTATTCCTAAGAAGTACTACAGTTATCACAGATTTTCTTTCTATAGGAGCTGCAACTGTGTCCCTTACCAATTTAAATAATGATGAGCCTTCATCATGTCCCTCAAATTAAGTTTCTGCACTTGCAAGACAATGTATCACCTTCATGAAGAACTCTTACCACTCTAGCTAAATCCGCTTCACAAGATCAAAATAGCCAGTTCCATCACATACCAAATCTTTTCAGGCAATGATCCATCCCAATTCCCATTCCATACAAGTCAAGAAAATCGTACAAGAATTCTCTTTCAACAACAAAATAACAATGAAGTTTTTCTCCCCAGTGATTACGCTCTACTTCTGAAGAACCACAAGGATCCTCAGAGTTTCAAGAGTTAAGCTCTATCCAGCAGAATGGGAATCTGATTATTAGATTTTAACCTGTAAACAATTGGAGGGCAGAAGTTTTCTGGGAAGCCTTCTTTACTATCCATAAGATATCATATATTCAAAAAGTCTTGTTTAGTGAGATTTCAGTCTTTACTATGTGGTCGTTAACATGAAAG
Source organism: Nepenthes gracilis (assembly GCA_033239525.1). Taxonomy (NCBI): domain Eukaryota; kingdom Viridiplantae; phylum Streptophyta; class Magnoliopsida; order Caryophyllales; family Nepenthaceae; genus Nepenthes; species Nepenthes gracilis. The sequence continues at coordinate 21,266,505 of BSYO01000011.1, forward strand.
CATATTTTCCATTAGTCATCAAAGGGTTGCCACCCATGTACAAAATTAGTAAACAATAAAAAGCCCAAAAATAATGTCACACAAAACTTCCAATAAACTTGTAGAAAAATTCAAACACAAAAACAAAAAAAAAAAAAAAGAAACAAAATAAGAGAACAACAAAAAAGTCAATTCCTGTCATTTTCATAATTCATATGCAATCCAAACCCTCTTTTAATTCTGTCATTCATCTCCATTTGATAACCTTCCTCTAACAAATTACCTGCCCTAAAATATTCCAATCTCATTCCATCAAGTTTTTCAGACAATTTTAAACCCTCAGCATTGGAAGTGAAAAAAAAGATTGTCCACTCCAAGCAATAAAATATCAAGTATCATCTTTCAAAATACATTGAACTGAAATCAGACTTCATTATCTCATCATTCAAAACTGATGTAACACAACCCCAATCAAATGGATTCATTTATTTAAAATTTATGCAGGTATATACGTTTTGTGTTGGCCTCAGCCATTTCTCAAAACCCTCAAGTCAAGTAGTCAAAATTTGGGAGACAAATGCTACACCAAAGATCTAAAGAACTGAACACACTTGAAAATTATAAACCGCACACACAAAGGACATTGATATATACAATTCAAGTTATTTTGATTTTGCATTTAACCCCTGAATCAAGAAATAATCCAGAAGTGGGAGGGTCCAAAATTTCAGAGCGATGAATTAGAACAAAACCTGAAAATAGCATACCATGTCAATCCAAAGAAGTCAAAGTAGTTCAACCTCTAGACCTATCGGACATTTTGTGCACCCCTGAGAACAACATAGGAATGATAAGGAGAATTACATAAGTAATATTACCACATCGATATGCCCTTTCCTTTTGCTGCCTTCCCACATAACTCTTCGTATGCCCCAACTACTGGGCAACCAATATGATAACTCACAATAATTCATTCTTGACCAGCCTCTCTTTTTTTTTTTTTCCCTTCACCTGGTTTCATTAATGGCTGCTTACAATCTTGATCCTCAGCAGTATGTTTTACTATAAGAATTGGCACCTTCCATGCCAACTCTTCTGACCATCACTGGCATTCTCTTCCACAAGGATTCTGCCTTGCTTAGGGATTTGACAACCTCTAATTGAGTAATTATCATCATCTCTTTTCAAATCAGAGAGACGGCAGAAAACATTACCAGTGCTTCCCACTTCATCAGTGGCCTTTGATTTTTGGTCTCGCACCACTGCATTCTGTATAGCTATCGGTAATCCATCAAGAGTCTGACTCCTTCCCATTGATTTTCAAAGCATATGCACACACACACAAGGAAGAGAGAGAAAATCCAGGGAGAGAAGAAAAGTTGGACATTTATATGGATGCTGACGCAGATTGGTAAAGAATAGAGATGACGATGTAATAAGAAAATCTGGGGAAATTATCCAATATTTAAAAATGTAAAATGTTAGCTACGATAATGCAAAAGGAAAAAGGGATCTGTGTGGATTTAGGAGATATATTATCTAGGATCATAGAGTGGAAATGGAAATATACACGGAAGATGCTACAAAAGATGAAGATGTGAAAGAAAAAGGAAAAATGCATTTGATTTTCGGGTGCTTGATTAACTAGAAGGCTAAAATCATCATAGGGAAAATAAAATATAGAAAAGGGAATTTTTATGAGTAATAAAGACACAAAAAAAAAAAGGAAAATCCTTGTGGATTTGGGGGCTTGATTAACAGGAATAAATGAGATTTTGGCTGATGGTGGTGCAGATCAATAAATAGTAGATAAGATGTGATAGTAGAAAATTGCAGGGTAAAAATTGGAAAATGCCATGTCCAAAAAAAATTCAAAAACCAAAGAGGGATATGTGGTCACTATTTTGGGCTAGATTATCAATAGAGAGAGATTTTGAAGTACAGATATGGACATAGCAGGACATATCGGGAAAATGTAAATATTAGAAAATGGAAAATGTTATGTAGGGATGGTAATGCAAGCACAAAGGGAAATCTTTGTGAATTATGGAGAGGCTTTTTAGAAAATTTAATTCTGGATTTTAGTCAGTGTTTGCAATGGGAGCATAAAATAAAATAGTGCTTATTTTTAGGATGGAGGATGGGAGTTTTATCTCATAAACACCCATACAAGTTTGGAAAAGTTTTGGCTTAAAACTGCTGGAGTACTAAACCAAGTGCCAAGCAAAGTTTATTAATCTTGCATTTTCTGATATGATTTTGGAAAATCTAATTATGAAATCACTGTATTGATTGAATTTCTCCCTTCCAGGCAACAGCCTCGATATACAATCTACTAAATAGGGAAAAAAGCAACCTTGGCATTACATACTGTTTTACAAATCAAGAAGTGCATGACAAAAGTGTCGGAGGAGGAATTGATTTATTCCTTATTTAGAAGAAAACATGTCCAGGTTGATTACTTGTAAGACCAATTCAATTGTTCTAGCGACATACTTATCAAGTTAAAAAATAAGATCCGCCAAAATCCAATTATTTTGAATACAAGAACAAATCCTTAATTGTACAGTTTGGAGCATGGTGTTTGGAGAAAAAAAAGTACTATCAATTTTTAGCTAAATTTTAAAACACTTTTTTTGTTTTTATTTTAAAATACTACCAAATTTTCTTTTATGATAACACTTCTGCCGATGTGAACTGAAACTTACAATTCAAATTTCCTGAAGTCACCAGATATTCTAGCCCATAATTCACACAAATTTCCCCATTTGGTGACCTATGCCTCGAAGAATTATCTCAAATTTTTAGCTAGCAGTTTCTACTGCTTTATGAGTGTCATTTTTTTATACATACATATATTTTAGGCCACTTTCCACATTGCTGCCGCAAAATCTCTTTTCCCATCAAAACACTGTAGCATATAAATTTGAAATGCCTATGTGGCATATTCACTATGGTGTGCTTTGGTAGTTTCTTTTTAAACTAAGCAATTCTCATTGTTGAATTTTGCCAATCATAATTTTAATCATTGATTCCCATTGTTAATGTTTGATTTTCAAAAATACAACCACAGTGAGAAAAGCATTCCAACAAGAAATGTAATCAATTATTGAGGAGCTAGAATTTGTCTTTCTGATTACATATTTTTCATACAAGTCCAGCAGAAGGCTGCTGGTGGCCATACCCATCATTGATCGTCTTACCCTGCAATGGTGATCATGACACCCATTGGTGGCCGTCAGGTGATGATTGGTGGCCGAAACATCATCTATAATTGTAGCGGTGATTGCCAATGGTGAGCATTGGTGATTGTAGCAGGCAATAGGAATCGTTCCAGAAATTGTCATCTGAGTTCTTGCCAGTGACCACCAGCTGCCATCTGGTGGTCGGGCTTCCTCACTGGCAAACTTTGACATCCAGTGCCCTGACTATCACTGACGATTCTAGACCAGCAGCCTGACCAGGAGGTGAATTGGTTTGCCAATTTTATTGAACACAACCCACTATTGAACCTAATAAGTCACCCCTTCCTAGCCACCCTCCTCTTTTAAGCTAACAATAAGATAATAATAATAATAATTAAATTGGAAAATTATAAAGAAACAAGAACATCAAAAATCTTATCAACTTTTGAAAAAATTTCAATTATGTCATGTACTTTTTTTCCAAATTCTATTTTCAACTTCTATTTTATTTGTATTTTATTCTATGTAAAATAAAATTTGCTGAGATTCTTTGAAAATCCTCCAAAATTGGCATCAGCTTTATTCTTCAGCTTCAGAGTTTTTGGCTATCACATATGCATTGCCATACCACTTTTAGAAAGCGATAAATTTTACCTAATTTTTGTATTTAAAAAAAATTGAGAATAGAATTGGAAAACATAAAAGTTGATAATAGAACTAAATAAAAGTAAAAAGTTGAGAATGCTTTTTTATTTTTCCAGAGAGAAAGCCATTGCCACCCACACTATGAACTAAGCCTCTCCTTGCTCCACTTCCCATCATCATGCTCCTTAATTTCTCTGTTTTGTGCAGTTATTTTCGATAAGAGGCCTTCCTTTTCGGCTCTCACCCCACCCTCATTGGCAGAGCCACTGATGAGAAATGGAGAACAGAGAGTCAGGTGGGGAAGCCAGGAAGGGAATGAAGGGGGTGGAGGAGGTGCCCAGAGGGGAAGAAGCGACAATGCTAGCTGGTGGTTATGATAGTTTTTGGTCGCTAGGAGAGTGACAATGATATTTTTTTCCTGAATTTTGTTTCTATTTAATTGATTTCCTTATTTAAATATTTGTGATGTAATTTCACTAGTTCAATTAATTACTTGTCAACCTATTATTCTATGGAAAATTTGATATTTTAAGTAGAAAAAAGACACTAGGATTTTTGTGAAGTGAGGAGAGCAATTGAATAGTTTATTGAAGGGGAAGATAGGACTATGAATTCTCTAAATCCAGCCCATTTTGGTCAGTATTAGTTTTGTAAACAAATCTAGAATTCAGTTCAGTAAGGAATTCGATAGATCCCAATAAATTGGGTCAGTCCTGGATGGGCAAGTGCCGAAGATCTAGATGGATGAAAATCGAAGACCTGGGTGGGAGAACAGATGAAATAAAATGGGCCTGGATGTTTGGCCCAATAAACCAGGATCCAGGATTAGGCCCTAAGAAGCCCAAAAGGTGTAACTCAAACTGGGACTCCAGATCACCACACTGTGGGTGAGCCTAACTAACCATATGGGCCTAAGGCAAGAGTGCATACCACGACACTAGTCCCACATCATGAAACAATGGATCCCGCCACATATACACATTGCCAGACATACCACTGTAGGACACAAGGTACCACGATCACATAGGAGGAACAATGGCCACCAAGGAGCACTCTCCATAGCACACAACTGGTCCAATAGGAGCCATCCACCATCATTACCTTGCCCAAGGGCAGACCTCCAGGCAGGATGATACGGATGGAACAATAAGAAATAGCATCACCCAGTCCAATCCCAGATGCACCCATCATTAGTCCAATCCCAGGTGCACCCATCATTCATCCAATCCCTAACACAACCATCATCTATCCAGTCTTTGGCTATAAAGCCCGTCACCCATCCAATAAGGTAGATTGCTTCCTCCTCAAGATCTCCCAAGCTCTCTTCTATAAAAATGAGAACCAAGGCAGAAGAGTGGGAGGAAGATTCCAAAATAGGATCCAGAGAGGGAAGGGAAGTGGACTCAGAGAGAGGGGAAAGATTTCCTTTACTCTCACAGTCCAACTGCACACCATCCCAACCTTGGGAAGAGGACATCAACACCTAGGACCTATTGTGAGTATCAGCCCCATAAGGATTTCTTCATAGGGAAGTTGTCCAAGCAACTCCAACATTCTAGAATACTGGCTGCTAAGGGTGGTTCTTTGAGAAAATATTAACCTCTCTCGTTTGGTTGGAGGTAATAAAAATTCTATTCTCTCCTTATTCCCAAATGAATAAATATTTCTCCGTTTGGTTACAATTTAATCGGAAATAAATATTCTCGTTCCTCCGTTTGGTTACAATTTAACCGAGAATAAATATTTCCGTAGAAATATTTATTCCCACATATATGGGAATAGTTATTCCCTCCTAATAATAATAATAATAATAATAATAATAATAATAATTATTATTATTATTATTATTATTATTATTATTATTATTATCACTACTCCCACCTTATTTTTCGTACAATTCTACAAACCAAATAAAAGAATACTAATTTTCACCAAATTGTTTTTTACAAGTGTGCATTAGAATTGAATTTCATCACTTCTAAGTGCATAGAATTCAACTAAATTTGTATTTCATCATTTAAAAGTGAAATGAAACAAGCTAACACATTCAATTTCCTTACTCATTCCAGTTTCATAATTCAAACCAAACACAGTTGGTGTATTGAGATTGATGGTTTTGGTAAACTCGGCCCAAGAAGAAGGTCCACGAATAAAGTAAAGGCCCAATAAAATTCAGTATAATTCGAAGCCCAGGAAACGCCTAAGCAGCCCCATTCAGCAACCATTGCTGATTCGGTCTAGCGGCTTAACAATTCCGACCCAGAAAGCGAACTCATGTACCATGCAACTCACCATAACCGGCTGGACAAATCTCTACAAAATAACCGCCGTGCGCAACCACCCACTTCCCGCACATGGAAGCAACCTAGCATAACCAACTCGTCAGAACAATCGTTTTATCCTATTCGTGAGCGGTTGTCACTAGATAAGAATAATCCAACCGTCCTTCACCTCTATAAATACCCCTTTCATTCTTGCGGAAAAAGGCGAAAGCAACTAAAGGGAAAGAATCTCGAAGAGGAGGCCGGAGAGGTGAATCCAGAAAAGATAAGGGATAGAGACTTTGACCATCAATTCTTTTAGAAAACTTTCCACCTAATCCCTCCATGATTTCATCAAAGAAAGGTTCTCCCCTTGGGAGATATTCCATTCAAGTGCTCCGCCATCCCTCTAAACCACTCCAGATCATACTTGGACGGCCGTACAATCTACAATAATATTCACTCTTTAACATATTTTTGCCTCTTAAGACGCCCCTCATCAAGGAGCGCATCTAAGATACCGCTCTATCGGGCGCACTTCTAAGCCGCCCCTCTACGGATGTACCCCTCTACGGGTGCATCTCTAAGCCGCCCATCTGTAGGACGCATCCAAATGCTCGATCCACCGCTACTTGTATTCTCCATACATCTTTCTATAGTGTTGGAAAGACTTCTGACTGGAGGGTTGAAGGATATATGGTGGGAGCAATTCCCGCCGTTCTCTAACATCTCGTTTTTAGTTGTGTTGCACAAGGTTCAGGTTTGAGATTTTGGAAACCGGATCCGCAACAAATCGACCCAGCGTGAAGATCCATTTCACAGCCCCCTAATCCTTAGGACAACCCGAATTCATGGAACGCAACAGAGATCATATTTCATCGATCAAAATCAGAACATTGTGAAGCAGATGTGTTTTTATTTCTTTTTTCCACGCACATAAACAGAAGACTAGTCTTGCAAAGCATCAAACTGAAAACAAAAAACAAATCAAAATAATCACAAAAACAATTTCACACCCAGCAAACCCTAAAAAATTTTTGGGAATAAACAACAATTACAGACATCTCAAGGAAATCAAGAATGACATAAATTATCAAACACGTATTGGCATAGAAACGCAGAGTGAAAATAAACAGCAACTAAATTTACCTTATCTTTGGTTCCAGCGGATGCACCAGAAGAACGAGCCCGGGACTCAACCCGCCAGCCCTGAGGCAACCAATCGGGCACGTCCGACAGTGAAGGATCACCCGCTGGCTCTGATCCTCCCCTCTGATCGCGCAGCGGTGTGGCATATGGCGGTGTCCCTGCGTCAGAGTAGTCGGGGTTATAAATCGGCGTAGAAGGGCCGTCGCTGCAGAGTGCTTCGGCGGAACCCGACGGATGTTGATATGAGACGTGAGGGTCGGTGATGACATCGGATTGGGCGTACCCATTGGAAGTCGGGTGTATGAATGCTCTTCGCCCTCAGCAGACATGTTTAAAACACACGGGCCGATTGAGAGACAGAGAGAAGCAATGGCCCCGAGGAGTTATGGCGGAGGTTATGACTGTCGGTTTCTCATCTCCTGTTCCAGTTGACAAGAATTTTTCATTTTTGCTTCAGATAATTTTATCGACTTCTTTTATTTTTTTTGAGAAAATGGTAATAAAAATTCTTCACTTTACTACATAAAAAATAATTAAATCGATCATATTCCAATACATATATGATATCAAAAAACAATAAAAGAATAAGAATTTAAAAATAAGTATTAGTATTACAATCAATGTAGAATTTCTTATATAGAATAAAATTGATATTTTGATATAAAGTGTGAATAAACTTATAAAAGAGGAAAAAAAAATTGAACTTCAAAGTTTAAATCAAAAATCAACTTAATCCGAGTTGCTGCATGGAAAATTATGAGCCTTCTTGGAGAAGTTAACAAAAATTTCATTGATTTAATATATCACAATTAAAAATTAGACAACGCTCAAATCAATACCTCTTTTTCAAATTAATAGTCTTTTTAAGTAAACAAAAAGATGCAATAATAAGTTATATATGTAATGATATACAAAAGTAATGATAGTATTTATCTGAAAGGTTGTGCTAGATGGGGAGCGATTTTGCTAGTAAAGCAATATTTGTAATCATGATCTACTGAAATTGACATAATTCCCAAGAAGGGCCATGATGCTTTAACACTTCATTTTGGCTCTGATGTTCGAAGCAATCTTTTGCCATCCACATTCATGCTACACTGCTTGAAGAGCAAAAGGACAGTAGAGATTATAAAAGAAATGATAAGTAAAAATTTATATTTATATATATATATATATATATATTAAACTGTACAATGGTCCTTTTAAAATGAGACAATCTAAATTAAAAAATTTATAATAATAACAATTATAAAAATTATCTAAATTAGAATATATTAACCATCAAATTTAAAATTAATGTACTTTTAATATATAAAAGTGTCTTAAATTAAAAGAGAGTAAACTTTTAATTTAAGAAGAATATAATGTTTATAATAAAGAAGGATACTATAACCTTAATATCCCACCTCAAACTCAAGATGGTTTGGAAGAGATTAATCGGGGTTTGGAAGCTATAATGAGGTGGTGATTAGGTGGATGAGTTTTAATAAAAATGCTAGCCAACTAATTAGTGGAAGAGACCGAGAGAAAGCAAATGGTGCCGTCCTTGAAGTATTTTGTGTGTTCATGAAATGACAAAATAACAATCAATCTCAATATATTTTATATGTTAATAAAATACATAATTGTGGATAATTTATATAGTATTGTGATTGTCACAGTAAAAGAGAATACCACAGGGCTAAAGTACACAATATCTTGTATCAACAAGAGTGCAATATTCAACCTTAATAACAAAACGAGCAACAATATTTTACTTTTTATTATACTATAAAATGAGAAAATCTCCTAAAAGATTAAAAAAAAAAAAATCAATAATAGACTTCCAGTCAATGAAGTCACTAGCCCAATTGACATCAAAATATATTTGGAGCTCCAAAGAAGTGTAATTCATGAAATAAAGTGTTTTTTACATAGTGAAGAATGAGAAGAAAACTGACGTAATGAACAAAACTTGGCACTTATATAAATTAACTAACAAGATAATATCAAGTCTTATAATAGTAAGATAAATGAAACTTCAAATCAATTAGTAACAAAGGGTAACATTAAATAAAGGCTCACCATCAGCAGTTCAAAGTTTGATATTAACTTCAAGAGGACTATTAGACGTTTTATACTAAGTAAGTCCAATACAAGAAAGAAGATCAAAAGTATATTTAATTTGCAATAAATAGTAATCATAAAATATGGTAGTTATCTCAAATCTAAGAAAATAGTAATAAAAATCAAGATCCTTCATTTCAAAATACTGACCCAAGAAATTTTTAAATTCAAGGATATTAAAGCTATAATCAGCAGCAATAATCATATCATCAATATAGAGTAGGAAAATGATAATACCAACAATAGCAAAATAAATAAAAAGGCCGAGTCATTAGGACAGAAAGAAAATCCAAATTCTGAAATAATAGAGCACCGCATCAAGCGCACGACATGCGCAAGTATTCTGCCTCAGCGTGCGAGTGTTCCTCGGGCGTGAGTATACGGAAAAACACTCAAGCTCCGCTTTCAGGCAATAGTCAAGCATGATCTCTTTGCCCAAAACATATATCGGCGGGTGTTCGGGTTTCAATTAGGCATTCATTAACTAACAGTAACTCGAGATAAAATTTACTTTTAACCCAATTTTTTTTATCTTTTGACTTTAACTGTAATTAATTTTAATTATCTCAACTTAATTAATTATAATTAAGGTAAAAATTTAAATTCATTCTTAACCATATCACCAAAAAAGTTGCCGACAGTTAGTGAAGTCGGTGGCTGTGGGCAATGGCCAGGAAGAGGCGGGCCAAAGTCCAAGAAAAAGTAAAATATGTTAGATATGGGTTACTTTCGTATAAAAAGTATTGTTGTGTTCGCTTGAGAAAAAAAAAGGCCAGAGAGGAAGAATGGTCAAAGTGGTTACACTTAGCTGAGGTGGAAGAAAGGCCGAGAATAGTTACACTTGGCCTAAATAGAAAAAATTTCAGAGTGAAAATTTGGATAGGTTCATAAGGTCGAGGACTCTAATTAAGCCGAAGGCACTGATTGATGATCGAGGACATTACCCGAAGGTTGAGGACTTCAATGGCCGATGATAGCTTGTCTGGAAAAAGCTGGTTACTTACAAAGTCTGCGCAGCAGTTTTGCAAAAAAGGAAGTTAAGCTTTTAGAATTGATAGCTGACTTTGCATAATAAATCAACTATTCCGGACAGAAATGTCACTTTGTAGAGTTAGTGACAGGTCCTGTAGTCACGCAATCGCCTTTGCAGAGAAGGTAGTCATCCATATATATATATATATATATATATATGTGCAAAGTACAAGTGGAGGGCATATACTTAGAAATGTGTAAAGAGGTGAAGAAACACAGAAAAACAAAAAGCAGTACTTTATTCTTGTTCTTTGTCTTTCGGTAGTTTGTATAACTATGAGGTTTTTTATAATTAAATTTTACATAGTGAAATTTTTATAAACTAAGTGTCACGTGATTTTTTTCTTTTATTCAAAAGATAATTTTTACGTAAAATTATGTGTTCAGTTCTCTCTCTTTTTCTCCCTGTTGTATGCATGATCTTACCATTATCCTCTCGAATTCAATATCCGACTAGCACCTTTTTTTTCCCAACAAAATAGACCAAGAACACCGAATGGGCCGTGGATGGAATAGCAGCCTAGTAGCAGCAGTAATCAAAACAACACGTGCAATGATGATGAAGAGAGAAACACCGCATTTCATAATGTGGCTGACCACCGCAGAAAATTGTGCCGCGTTTAGTTATTGACAGCCGCGTAAACAACGCGTTTGAGGAGCAACGAAACGGCGCGTTTTATGAGCAATGAAAGGTGCGTTTTAGGTCACAGTGGACGACTGAGCTGATGCTGAGAAGGGAAGGCGACGAAACCGATGAAATACAAAATCGGTGCCGAAGATGGGCGGGAAACGCGAATCTAAAGCTGGTGAGTCCGGGTCTGAGACCAGAGAACGAATTAATGCCGAATAATGATCGATTCGGAAAACTAATGTGGTCGTGATGGTCACCCAATAGTACAATGCAAGAGAAGATGACGAAGGACGGACGGCAATGCCAAGGGAGAGGATAGCGGCAACGGTCGATGGCTGGCAACAAGTCTCAAGAAAGAGAGGAACAGTGAACAGTGAGAGAAAACAAATCAAACGAAGGATAGAGATCACAAGAACAATTATTACTCTCATACCATATAGAAATTATGAAAAAAGAGATAAATAAAAATTTACATATTTCTAAATATACCAAATGATACAACAACCCATCTTTTTATAAGAGAATGGGTAACTTAAATTAAAAAAACTATAATTGTGACAATTACATAAATTATCTAAATAAGAAGATATTATATAATTATAATATATAAAAGTGATTGGAGACGCCAGTAGCAGGATGGCCCACAAAAGAAAAAAACAGCCTGAATCTAACAACGGTCCATTTCAACCTAAGACGGTCAACACTGATATTGATAGGACGAGAAGTGGGCCGGCTATGGCCCAAGATCAACGACAGCCCATTTAAGCTCAGGACAGTCAACACTGTCGTTAACCGGAGAAGTGACAAGTAGGCCGGCAACGGCCCAAGACGAATGCAGCCCATACCTAAATTGGCCCACACGTCCCTTTTCAAGGCTCAACGGTCACCTGCCCTAATTCCCCGCATCTTCAAAGAAGACAATCTCCACTGCAAAGTAACATCTGAGAATCAAAGCACATCCCGAGATGAAGGCGCGAGTATGTACATGCAATCTGTAAGGAAACTCTAACGGCTACCATGCGCAGTAGAAATGAGATCTATTTCCTTGACCATTATAGCCAAAAATAGCGCTCATACCCATGCAGGAAAGGCAACGATCCCTCCACAAAAGGCGGGCATCCAGCCTCGCTGCGTAAGGAAGGCAGCCCAGGGCCATGGCTATAAAAGCCCATGAAAACTCACTCTAGAAGTACACTTTTTCTTACCCACTAAAGTACTCTAGCATACTCAAACTCACAAAAGCTCTCCAAACTTTCAAGCATCCCAATGCTCTATCTTTCTCTCTCTACTACCAGTTCCCTACGAGCTCAGTACTTAGAGAAATTGCTTTCTACGAGTATCTACAACCAAAGCCACTCTCTCCACAAGTGCACTTCCCACCTAAATCTATAAACACACTCCTAACATCCATCTCTATATTCTTTGCATCTAACTTCTAATTCTCAGAAGGCAGTTTACTAATTTGAGTGTCAAAGTGTTTCGGTGGGATCAAATTTCACCATCACCTGATCTCTTGTTTTAAGTTGTAGTGTGCAGAATCCAAAACTTATGGACGAAAACCTAAATCCGACGGACTGCTTGATCAGAATTCATTCAAAGTTTGGATCCATGACGTATCAAAAAGTAACCTAAATTAAAAGATAATAAACTTCTAATTTAAAAATAGTATAATATCTGTAATAAAAAATGATATTATATCCACAATAAGAACACCTTTCTAAAATAGGAAAGAATAGTTTAAACAGTTTGCAACAGCAAATAACTTACTATTTTTTTTTTTTTTACTTTTTATTTTGAAAAATTCTTAGGCTAAACTTCATACGCATAACCTGACTAACAAATAGGCTATAAACCAAGTAATTTTAGGTACATAGCAATATAAATGGAACCAGTGACTATGAGTTTAACATTAAAGGACTAGTCACATTATAGTAGTGCTCTCTCGTATCTGCATCATATATAACCTGTAGTGTCCATGCAGAAACAAGATTATTTCAATCTTCTCCTTTTCCAAATGTCTAAATAGACAGCACCGCAACACAGATAAACAAGGGAAGTAAAATAGAAGTTCTTTCAGCTCTTGGTTACATATTGGAAGATTGTGATAACCAGCTCATTCCCAAGGCCTATACAGCACACTCAACAATAGTACAGTAAGGGCTAATGATGATCAAAGCTCCCAGCTATATCAAAGGTAGGTTGCTTCAAGTTCTATTAAAAGAAACAAGAAGAATTTCAAATGTCATAATCTGAAACTAGAGCTCAGATTTTGCCTGTCCAGTATATCCCCCAGTGGGTCTAGAAAATTTTAGCATATTGACCTTGGAGTATCACTACTTACATCGAACAGAATTAGAAAAGACAATTTATGTAGTCAAACCCACGAAGAATGATACAAGACTTTACTGTTGTAGTTTGTCAACATATAATATACCTCATAGTTCCAGCAAGAAGAGTCCATGTTATCGGAACTTCACAATGACGAAGAAAAAGATATCATGATAGAGGTCTATTTTTCCTTCAGTGTCAAGCCTCCCTTTCTAGATCTGGTCAAATGCAAACACTGATAAACAATTAACCTGTTAACGCCAAGATAGTTTTTATCAGCTATGATTTCATTTTAAGGAAAGAGGGGAAAACAAATAATCAAAGACAAGATACAGAAGACATGAATTTAAAGCAAGAAAGACTAGAAACCTCATGCATCATGCTCTGGTATGTGGCTGGACACCAGGAAAACCGAGTTATAAGGCCATGAAACTAACTGAACGTTGAGATTGATTCGTGATGAAGTTCTTATTCGGCTTAACTCATAATGCTGTCGCCTCATAACTACAGCATGGGCAATGAGCAGCTTCTTTCGTTCTTGTTTCTCGATTTAATAATCCCTCTCAAGCAAGCTATTCAGTAATCTTTACAACATACCAACATCATCCATCACCATATTTGGCATTAAATGCAACCCAAATTTATTTTGTGTAACCGACCCGTTTGAATAGCCGACTCAAAATGTTCGCCGAGCGACTAGATGTGAATTTTGAATGGAAATTAGTGATGCTAGTGGAGAAATTGAGCCCTTCACTTTCTCTATTAATATCTTGTTTTTGGCTATAGGAAATTCACAAAATGTGAAAACTAATTTCTTGTAGCTGCATCTACACTTTCCTTTTGTAATCTTACTATCGAAGACAGTAAAATCTCTCCTCCTTTACCCAAGGTTCCCTTTAGGCATTTTTTTCATGTAGATCTAGTGTTTTATTGTATGGTAGTTGATTATTTTAATGTTGTTAATCTCCCAAAATCCTAACATTTGGCTTGAGAAACCATATTGTAGATGAAGACAGAAGGTTTTAAACCTAAATCCTGCATCTCTTCAACTAATGCTTGAGCTTCTTTCCACTTCCCATCTTTGCAGAGAACTCCTATGGTTGAACAATAACTAGCAATGTTTGGAACCATTCCATGCGCCATCATCTCTCTCAGCAACCTCAGAGCCCTGTAGGAGTTCCTTTCTTTGCAGTATCCATTAATCATAACATTATAAATCACATCATTTGGCTCCAACTTCATCTCCACCATTGACTTGAACAACTTTGATGCCTCTTTCATATCACCTTTACCACACAATCCATTTACCAGAGCACCAATGGTGGAGACATCTGCTTTCAAACCAGCATTCAGCATAGAGGAGTATACTTCAAATCCTTTTTCTATGTTGTCCCATCGAATAAATGCATCAATTAGAATTGTATATGTCACTTCAGAAGGAAAAATCCCTCTCCCTTTCATCTCCCTAGCTAAATTTGAAGCCATAGTGAAATTCCCTACTCTAGAAAAACCCCAAATTAGAATATTGTAAGTAACTAAAGATGGTGATTGACCACCAGACATCAACTGATCAAATAAACTCAATGCTTTCTCCAACTTTCCAACATTACAGAACCCATAAATAAGGATGTTATATGTGATCAGATTTGGATTCAGACAATGATTCTTCATCTGGATCGCCAATTTATCAGCCTCCCAAACCCTTTGCTCTCGGCAAAGACCCCTAATCAATGTATTATATGTCACTAGATTACATGTCACACCACTTTCACGCATTTCATCGAACAGAATAAAGGCCCTACTTACTCTGCCATCTTTGCAGAACTCATTCATAATGGAGTTGTAAGCATATATGTTGGGTACGATTCCAATTTCTTTCATCCTCTCAAACAACCAAAATCCATCTTCCTTTAATCCCTTTCTGAAAAACCCATTCATCAAAACCGTGTAAGTATGCTGATTAGCGACCAATCCCAAATCCTCCATCTTGAAAAACAGTTCCTTCGCCCGATCAATATGTCCATTCTTACAACATCCATCAATCAAAGTAGTGTATATGACAACATTTGGAGACAAACCCACTTCCTCCAGTAGAGCCAAAACCTCAAAGGCCTTTATCATATCATTAGCCTCACAACAACCTTTGATCATTATCCCAAAACTATACACGTCCAATTGAACCTTATCCTTTGACAAACTAAATGCCCACCAAGCCCTATCGAAATTCTCGGTGTTTATAAGAAGAATCAACAAAGCATTGAAGCAGTTTGATCTCGGTACGAACCCTCGATCCGTCATCTGATTGAAATAGTATAGAGCCTCTTCAAGCAATCTAGATTGAACACAAGCATTAAGAATTGCTTCATACAGAAGGCCACAAATTGGGCCTGAATTTGGGAATTGATGGGTAAAGGATTGAACAAGAGATGAAGGACGGATGGATGAGGGTGCATTCAATCTACCGGAGAGTAGTTTGAGAAGAATCGCCTCGGCTTGAGGCATAAAATTGCAGGAGAGAAGATTATATAAGATAAAGGAAAAGGATTGGTGGGTGTGCTCGAGATCATTGGGAATGAAGAACTTCATGAGAGAGAGAGCTTTCACTGGTGGTACCTTCACCATCTTTGGCATCAGTAATAGAAATTGGCGGGTTTGTGATACTTCCATTTTCCGTCGGTTTGGTTGTTTTTTTCACTGTTTCACAGAGAGAGAGAGAGTACTACAGCGGGCTATCTTTAACCGTGCGGTTCAATCCACTGCCAATCTCGAGACATCCCAATCCCAACACCTGAATTTATCCATCGTGTTTTTGCTGAAACAGAAATATCAAAAGCAAAACAGAGTAATTTGGGGAACAATTGGGAAGACAGTGTCGTGTTACTCATGACTCTCCACATCACATTCACAGCCGTCGACTAGTTCTGCGAAATACCTGGGCCCTAACCATCCCGATGTCTGGATTTGCAGTTCCAACGGTGGCCGGTATAGTTCTCGGCATACCTCTGCCTCCCAAGTGAGGAAACTGGCTACACGATAATTTTCCCCTCTTCTTCTTGCTGCCGAGAGGTAGAAAATCGAAAACAGATACTACTAATGGGATAAATAATGGTTCATAATTGAGGTGGAATGAGTTGGCTGACGAATTTTTCCAATTAATAGTTATTTTGCAATAAATGTGTGATCGATTACTATGTATTTGCTAATTCTGATTCAAGGGTGTAATGAATTTGCTGAAGAATATTTTGATTGATTATTTCAGGTAATTCTCAATTTTATATTTGCATTTAAAGAAAATGTTTGTTAATATTAGGAAAAAATACAAAATATAGAACCAAATAAAAATCAGAGCAGGCATTGTGTTACTAGCACACGAGGTGCGCAACACCAATTAACACTAGCTACATAAAAATCAGACAAAATTGAAAGTATATGGGGACGTGAAGGAGTTCAACAGAGGAAAAAAGACATGGAAGATATGAGAGAACAAAAGAGAATAGTCGAGAAATAGAGAGAGAACAGGGAGAGGGAAGAGAAGATACGAACAAAATTGTGAAAGTAAATTTCTGTCTGTAATGGGTTTCTTATACAAACTATATGCATGCCAAACAGCCTCATATACAATGCACATCTAACAGCAAAACAAACAACCTAACAACCTCACGTATAAATGCACATGTAACAGCAATCAGACATAACTGTGTAACAGCAATAACAGCAAAACTAATACACGTGAAATGAAAAGTTAATAACCAATAGCTAATAGGAACCAAACTGATAACAGTAATATCAGTAACTACTAAGTATAATATTAAATGTAGTCTTGGTATTTTTGGGGTGGGTGTACTGTTCGGCCGCTTTTTCGAGACCACAACTGACTGAGTGGTGCAATAACCTCGATAGCGATGAGGTTGATAACATTATCCTCCTCATCAAATAGAACCTTATTCTCAATGTTGAAAGTAGAAAAATTCTAAATGAATTCAATGGATGATTCCCATGTAACTTCTTTGGCAATTTGAGACTGTAAGTGGACTAGGAACTGTGGAAAGAAGACACTCTGTTGTAGCACCTTGTGGAAGCCAATGATCTAGAACGGGAACAGAAGCGGCTGAGTCCCTAGAGCCTCCTGCGGCAAGGAGGCAGGTTGGTGGGTGCTTCAACGGGACTGCATTTCAGCAATGATACATAGAAGACATTATGAATACGGGAAGGTTTAAGCGGTATGCCACTGGACCAATACGTTTCAAAATACAAAAAGGACCGTAATACCATTTAGCCAACTTATTGGATTGTCGGTGAGCCACTGTAGGTTGCCGGTATAGTTGGAGCTTGACGTAGACCTAGTCTCCTACTTGAAATTTCCTGTCATAGCGATGATCATCAGCTTGGTTTTTCATGCGCAGCTGTGCTCGTTGAAGGTTAGTCTTGAGCCGGGCAAGCAGATCAGTGCGGGCAATGAGTAAGTCATCGATAGCTACAATTGAGGAGGAGCCGTGTATGTAATTCACAAGAGAAGGAGGAGATATGGCGTACACCACCTCAAATGGACTCATTTTGATAAACGAATGCCACGCCGTATTGTAACTCCACTCTACCCATGGTAAAAATCGAGTCCACGCAGAAGGGTTCTCGGTCACAAAGCAGCACAAGTAATCCTCTAAACAACGATTTGCTACCTCCGTTTGGCCATCAGTTTGAGGATGATAGGAGCTGCTACTGGATAAGACGGTGCCCTGCAACTTGAAAAGTTCCTTCCAAAACTTGCTTATAAAAACAAGATCACAATCAGAGACGATTTTTGCGGGCAAGCCGTACAAACGGCAGACCTCTTGCACAAAGACGACAGCCAAATCCTTTGTCGAAAAATGGGTGGAAAGGGCTAAGAAGTGGGCATATTTAGATAGGCGGTCCACCACCACAAATATTATAGTTTTTCCTCCCGAAATCGATAGATAAGTGATAAAGTCTATGGAAAGTGAATCTCAGATTTTTCTGAAAATTGAAAGTGGCCACAATTTCCCTTGAGGCACCACATTAAGGGACTTACCTGTTGGCAAGTAGTGCATCGGGAAATATACTCATGGATATCGTTACGCATGTAGGGACAGTAAAAATTTGTGGATATACAAGCAAGTGTCCGCTAAAATCTAGCATGTTCACCAAGTGGTGAATCATGATATTCATATAAGATGAGGTCCTCCAGGGCGGAATCCACGAGGACTAAAATTCCACCCTTGAAGAAAACTAGACCATCCCTTGCTGTGTAGTGTTCAAAGTCACCTGGCCGATCCTGGATAGCAACCAACAGCTCGGCTGAATCGAGATTCTTGATGTAAAAACTATAGAGGGTAGCTAGGAGAGCCACCACTGGTCTAGAGGATACGCACAGGGCCTGACAGCAGCCTGCAGGTAGTCTAGACAGTGCATCGGTCAGTCCATTTTTCTTTCTGGGTTTGTAAGTAATCTCGAAATCATACCCCAATAATTTGGTAATTTATCGTTGTTGCTTCGGAGTGTGAATGGTCTAAGTTAATAATACCTTGAGAGGCCGGTGATCGGTTTATATAGTAAATTTTATTCCTAAAGGTATTGCTGCCATTTCTTCACTGCCTCGGCAATAGCGCAGAGCACCTGGTTGTATGTGGAGGCGTTTTGCAGCCTGGAGCTTAACTGTTTACTGAAAAATGCAATCGAGTGTCCAGCTTGCATCAACACCGCTCCAATGCCATTCCTGGATACATCGGTTTGGATGACAAATGGCTTGGAGAAGTCTAGTAAAGTCATGACCAAAGTTGTCGTGAGGGCAGTTTCAACAGTTTTACAAAGGTGTCCTTCTATAATAATTGGTAAGGGGGCAGTGATTTGGGTATAGTATGCGACAAACCGACAGTAATACGCAGTTAACCCAAAGAAGCCTCGCAGCCACTTAACATTGGTGGGTTCGGGCCATCTTTGCATTGCTTCAATTTTAGCGAGATCCACCGCGACACCCCGTTCGGAGACAATATATCCTAGGTAAGTTATCGAAGTGTGCCCGAACTCACATTTGCTGTGTTTGACATAAAAAACCTGCTCCCACATAATCTAGAGTACCTGAGCAAGATATTGGCAATGTTGCTCCCCGGTGGTGCTATAAACTAGAATATTATCAAAAAATACTAGCACAAACTTTCTGAGAATAGAACGAAAAATGGTATTCATTTCAGATTGAAAGGTGGAAGGAACATTCGAAAGGCCAAAGAGCATGACCAAGAACTCATAGTGTCCTTCGTGGATTCAGAAAGCTGTCTTGTGGATGTTGGCAGCCTGCACCTGCATCTGATAATAGCCGGACCGTAGGTCCAACTTGGAGAACACACGAGCTTCATGGAGTTCATTTAGCAGCTCATCTACGGTAGGTATAGGAAATCGATTTTTAATGGTAACAACATTTAGTGCCCGGTAGTCCATACAGAAGCGCCAGCTACCATCCTTCTTTTTGACCAACAAAACTGGGGAAAAGAATGGACTGGTACTAGGGTAAATGATGCCTTCCGCCAGCATCTCACGAATTAGTCATTCCATTTCCGCCTTTTGGAAGTGCGGATATCGATACTGGCTTAATATTCATGGGCTCCGTGTTGGGTTTTAGAGTAATGCGGTGATCAGTCAAATGATGTGGAGGCAAGCTGTGTGGAATCTCAAAAATGTTAGCAAAGGATTCGAGGAATTGGCAAAGGGTATGAATAGTCAAGAGTCGACATTTGAGGAAAATTGAGCGGGATCAAATGACATAGCCGTGTGGTTGGTCTATGGAGGTTCTAGTGAAGGCAGAATGGTGAGCTGGAAGTAAGAAGCCACAGACTGGGTAAAGTCATCTCGCCTCAACTGTCCCTGCGTCATGGTGGAAATAGAAGCCAGTGGCAGACCATATAAGGTGAGTCTAGTGCTGGCGTGGTCAAAACTCATCCATAACAACCGGTAGTCAAACAGCAGAGCTCAATTGTTGCTAGCCACTGTACATCAAAAACAATGCCAGTCCCATGTATTGGCAACAGGTAGAGATCAATATCAAAATAGGCTTGCCCCAAGGTAACCGAAACCTTAGTACACAATCCTTCACATCTCAAGAAAGCTTCATTTCCGACGGTGACATTAAGGTAATGAGAGGGCTCAATCGAAAGTCCAAAATACTTGGCTATGTGTATCTGCAAGAAGCTATGCGTGGAGCCGCTATCAACTGATATAACAGCCGGTTAGCCGACGATTACTCCTTGTAGTCGTAAGGTGGAAGGAACAAAATGTCATTCTAAAGTATGGAGATAGATGGATGGGGTGGATTCGGGTGGTGGAGGTGATGGGACAACCTCCTGGAGGTATTCATCCATATATTCAGAATCTGCTGAACCCTCCTCCAAACTTTGGAGTCTAGGCAGGGGACTACCCTCAACCTCAGCCAACATATACAAAAATTTTGGAGAATTGCAACGGTGGCCCGGTGTAAATTTCTCATCACAATTGAAACACAGACCTTATACTCTACGAGCAGCCATTTCGGCCGGTGTCAGTTTCTTTATAGGTTATTTGGGCAATGGGGGTTTTATAGACATTGGAACAGAATTACCAGTGAGTCTGAATAGGGGTAAACGTTGCAAACTCAAACAGCAGGCCTCCAGTTTTTCCTCCACCAAATTGGCTATTCCAATGGCATCCGGCAATGTCAAGGGTTTCAGCAACAGTATCTCCCAACGGATGTCGTCCTTGAGTCCTAAAATAAAGCAATTTAACAAATTAGTGGTAGATAACCCTGGCGTCCGTGTAGAGAGGGACTCAAACTCAACCATATAAACCACCAGGATAATACCCTAGCGCAGTTTGTACAGAGTAGCCTCTGGATTCAAATATAAGGACGACCCAAAGCACAGTTCGAGGTCCTTCGTGAAGGCTTCCCAAGAGGTGAGCTGATGGGTTGCATACATCCACTGGTACCATTGAAATACTGCACTTGACATATAGAATGCAGGAACCGTCAATTTCTAGTCTGGCAAAGTACCATAGTACAGAAAAAATCGCTCAATCTAGAATAACCAACCAATAACATTGTCTTCAGTGAAGAATAAGATTTCAAGTTTGGGTAATCGGACTTGTGAGACGATTTGTGAATCGAGTTGTGATGTGGGAAGTAGGGCTAGGGTTTGAGGCATAGAGTGCCGTAACACTGCTATGGAAAGGGTAAAGGAAGGAAGAGTGAGTAATAATGGGGGATTCGAGGATGGCTGAGACTGCAATTCAAGACGATTAAGAGATTGACACATTTCAGTAATCGTTTGTTATAACTCATCAAACGATTGTTGGATTTGCTCTGTAGTAGGTGAAATGGTGGAGATGCGATCTGCATGTTCCTTCAACTCTTACATGATGCCGGAAATGGACTCTTCATGTGCCTTATACCTCGTCAGCATACCCTCAACTATGTCTCAATAAAAGCATGAAACTGTTACAGGACACGAATTACTCGACACCAATCAACACCGACTACATAAAAATCAAAAGTAAACGGGGAGGGGAAGGAGTTTAGCACAGGGAAAAAATGGGAAAGATATGAGAAAATAGAAGAAAAGAGTCGAGAAACAAAGAGATAATATAGAGAGGAGAGAAAAGATGAATAGAATTGGGAAAGTAATTTTCTGTCCGTAATGGGTTTCCTATGCAAACTATACGCAGGCCAAACGGCCTCATGTGCAGTGCACATGTAACAGCAAAACAAATAGCTTAACAGCCTCATGCGCAAATGCACGTGCAACACCAATAAAGTGTAACTGTGTAACAGCAGTAACAACAAAACTAATACACGTGAAATGAAAAGCTAACAACCAATAATTAATGGAAATCAAACTGGTAACGGTAGTATCAGTAACTACGATATATAATATTAGATGTAGTCTCGATATTTTTGGGATGGGTGTACTGTCTAGCCGCTTTTTCGAGACCTTGGCTGATTGGGTGGTACAATAACTTCGGTAGCGATGAGGCTGGTAACACATTTTCATGATATTAGGGAAATGGAAAAACTATTTAGTTGTCTTGGCAGCTGTATATTTTGTTTTTACTGAAGTGGGATACAACTTGATGATGGATTTATTCGGATTAAAAGATTTATTTGCACACAAAAAGAATTGATTTTTCTATATTATTTGATGTGGGTTTTTCACTTTTTTTTTTTTTTTATTTTTGTTTGGGGGGGCAATTATTATGTTCCATGCTAATGTTAACAAACTAGTAAAATTATAATGCTGGATTATGTTCTTGATCAATTTATTGTTTATATATTCTCTGTATGAAAGTAATCATTTTCTACATGTTTGCTCATGTTTATATAATTATATTAACTCAAAAGATGTTAGGTATATAGAGATTATTAAACTTGTTATGTTCTAACTATATTATCATTCCATTTTTTAATATCCCCTCAACCAAATATTATTTAGTGGTGTCAAGTTATATTGAAAATTAGTATCTAGCTACCTTGAAGTATAACTCTTAGCTAATAAGATGTGCTTACTTATGCTAAATGTGGGGCGCTGCAACGCCCGTGTGAATAAAACATTATTCATATATTTGAATACTTTATAATTATTTTTACTCCGATGAGTAAATCTAATCATATATATATATATATTTTCTTGTGATTCTATTAGTACGGATAAATAAAACTTAGATCATTGATAATATTCTAAAAGTTATTAGAACGTGTCCCTCTAGCACAACTCTTTAAAAAATGTGATTCTTTCTATTGTAATTTGCAAAAATGAAATATATATATATTTTATGATACTGCAAGTAGGGATGTATTCGAATAAGAACAATTGGAAAACTATTCACAAACAAACTCGCTTAAAGCTAAATAAATGAACTCGTTTTAACATTGTCATGCTCGGCTTGATTATGTTTATGAACAACTCATTTATTTATTTATTTTACAAGCTTATTTGTGTGCATTAGATTAATTGTTTGAAAGCTTATTCATTAATAGTATTATATTTGTATAGGATTACTTAGAAGCCTTTTTTATTTGTGTTGTTAGATTAAATACTTGACAAAAAAGTTTGACAAAAGCTTATTTAGTGTTCATTTCAAAGTACCATAAAGGCTTAATGAGGACTTATTTATCAATAAGGCTTTACTTCCTATATAAGAATCTTTAAATCAAACATAAAATCATTTGATCGATAAAACTTTGGTACCATGTCAAGTAATCACTACAAATTTTCTAAAGGCCTCCAAATTTGATAAGTTCAACAAAATCACCCTCTTTATCGCAACATTAATATGCTAAACCTTATCATTATAGGATAAAAATAAATACAAATGCACCAAATCTAAATAACATTATTGTATAGATTTAAGTTTGATATTTTAAAAATCGACTCATATATATTGGTATCGGGATATCTAACACCGATATTTTTCGACATAACAATAATATTAAAATATGTTACCATTATGCGATATATCAATCAATACGATTTGATCAACTAAAGATTCCCTGAATTTTTTTCTTTTAATATATCTCATAATAATAAATATTATCTGATATACTTAATATCAATATTTTGATCCTAAAATGCTCTACAAGCTTCATCAAGTTATAGGACTCTGCATCTGGCCTAGCACTTGTAATAATCATCCTTCTTAGAAGATTTGGACCATAGAGCTTGGCCTTTACATAAGCCTTGATTAAGGTATTGCACGCAAATGCTTATCTAGTATAGTTGACTTCTTTCAATTCTTCAAACAATTTCTCAGCATTCTCCACATCTCCCTTCCCTACAAATATCTCCACCATGGATAGAGTGGTCTCTAGCCAGGGGTTGATTTATTTCCCCTGTTCATAGTTGTTTGCTTCATTCCCAAATGTAAGGTTTTCCAGGTTTCCTTCAACAAGCCTGCTTTCAAACAGCACAAAACAAGGTTTCTGTAGGTTATAGCCTCCGGTTTGCATCCACTCGAATTTATTTCCGGATATCATTGAATTGAACTGCCCGATAGATTTCACATTCTATTTGGACTTCATTTTTGCCCAAATCTGTTCAACTCGGTTCAACTATTTGGTTCTACCAAATGCTTCAATTGCTAGCAAGAAATTTTTGGACCGAATATAGAAGAGTTCTAGCACAGCGCCCCAGATTAGCTCTAGGTCCTTCGATTTTCCCAAATATCAATAAAGAATGATCAGGACATCAAGTCTTGACCAATTGTTCCCTGTCATAGAATTCTCAGTAGTCTCAGCATATGCCACAGACACAATCTACAACCTCGCGCCATGTGGTTGCTAAAATGCAGTAAGTTATCTCATTGGGTTCAACAATTGCCTACTTCATGTCACTAAAGACTTTGGCTAACCCATGAATATTGTGTTCATAAGCTTCTATTTTCAACATAATGTTGTAAGTTGAGACATGGGGGGATACCTTATATGTCAAAGAAAAATTGCAGAATTCTAACAGGAGAAATTATAAAACCATAAAAAATGGAATTAAAACAAAACTAAGTAGCCAATATATATACTTATATATTGCCGAAATATTCAATCCACACACATGAAGTGGTACAAGTAGCCATAGAGAACATCAACGAGCCCTGGTCTGGCTAATTTATTCTATTTTCACATACGTAGACCAAACCATAGATTACTTTTTCTTCACTATATAAGAGTTTCATTAGATAACGACATCATCTTTTTCTAGCAAGTGCACGGGTTGCAGTTGCAGTTGTCACCACACTTGCAGCCATCACCTTCAGCGGCAGCAAACCTTTCAAATACACTGCAATTAAGAGTAGATTTCCATGTTAGTGCTTCCATATAACTTGACCTAGAGTCGAGCTCAGCTATATTTAGCATAGTCAACTCGAGGAGACTTGTTAAGGTTCTCCAATTAATTTAGCCCCTTTGTCATTTTAATGATCCAAATTGATTGACAGCAAATAAAAATTGTGTAGATCAAAAGAACGAAACACAAAATAAATCAGTACCCTTTATTTTTTATCAATTAATCTATGCCCTTAAATGACAAGTGATTCCATTTGTGAGATTCGAGCTCTTGATCAAGCTCAAGAGAAGCATGCATGTAGGCCAAGGCAGGTGTGGATATTGATTAGGTTGACTTAAGGTCGAGCCAACGGTAAAACT
Source organism: Nepenthes gracilis (assembly GCA_033239525.1). Classification (NCBI taxonomy): domain Eukaryota; kingdom Viridiplantae; phylum Streptophyta; class Magnoliopsida; order Caryophyllales; family Nepenthaceae; genus Nepenthes; species Nepenthes gracilis. The sequence goes on from BSYO01000011.1 coordinate 21,291,990, forward strand.
ATGGTGCCTGAGCCCGTCCTCCCATATAGTCTGAGCCAGTAATAAAGCTTACTGTGGCCAAATTATCGACTAAAATGATTCGATTCTATTTGTTGAATATTAGTAATGGTAATAGTTTCAGTATGCCAAGGGAAGTCATAGGAGAGCTATTGACTCCAATTACAATTCATGCACAATCCATACTGATTGACAAATTATCTATCCTCAAGCCGGATCTCCATCATGGTTAGAGTTAATCCTGCTAAAGATACTTTTTAACATAGACGAAAAGAATTTAGGCATTAACCATATTAATAATTAATTTAATTTTGTTAAACCTCACTGAATTTTTATTGAACCCACTAAATTTATTTATTTAACATTGTGACTCATTTTCTCTATGTGACTAGCGAATGTTTCAACATTTTTTATCAAAAATAATAGCATAATAGCTTTGAATTTATTCTATTAAAAAAATAAATTCATAAAAAATGTTAATATTTCGTGATAACATTAATTAAATCACTGTGTATTAACCCACTGGGAAAAATCTTGGATCTCCCGTACCCATCCTACCTCTTTGATGTTACCGATGGCCTTTTTTTTGGTCTCAATAATCTTTTTAAATGGCATATTTTGATAAAAAAATCATAACTATATGAAGATTGACTAGTAGGATACATACATCTCCAGTGGTGCAACACCGGCAATGGCAGTCGCAGTGTTAGTGATCTTCTCCGCGCTGCAGTTGCATCAGCAAAAGCATAAATACAAGAGGAAAGTGCTTAAAACTCAAGTATCATCAGCAAAGCTTAATTCACTGAGAAAAAAAGAACTCTAAACAATTCCAACAGTCAGGAGGGGAGCAGCAGCATACTCACCTGCTGCCACAGCTGCAGTTCGAGCCACAGCTGCAGTTCGAGCCGCAGCTGCAGTTTCCGCCACAGGAAGACATCTTCTTATTCTTCTTCTTGAAAGAGCTAGAAACAGGTTTCCGAGGCAAGCTCAGCTTTGGATGATCTGCAAGGTGGAGGGTTGACGTCTTTATATAGAGAGAAATTGGTTGGCTGAGGAAATTAAGCTTTTAACCCGTACACGTGTCCAGATCTTGGCATTTCACAAGTTCATTGTGCCATCTAAGATACTAGGACTTGAATTAGTCTTCCATTCACCAGTCAACGTTACAAAAACAGTAAAGTTCAGGCCAAAATATAATAAGATCATGAGGCATAAGATAAGTCTCTCTCTTCTGGTAAAATCAGAATGACACTTCTTCCTAAGTTTCGTAAGAAAGAAGTGGGCCATAAGTAAGTTTAAAAATCATCTATCCCACGATTACTTGCACTGGTTGCTGTACAGTCACATATATTTTAGTATTTTATAGATAAGAACTTTAGAATTATCTAAAATATAGAAATTTTATTGTTTCTTTGGGCAGAGAATTGTATTTTTTTTAACTGTAAAGTCTAACAACTAAGCTTGCAGCTCATGATTTTGAAAAATTAACTAGATTAGAATGATTTCCTCTATAATAGAGATCTACCATAATACATTGTCAACCAATTTAAGTCGAAACATGACAATATTGTTGGGATTAGACACTTCCTTATGGGTGATTCAACAAACAGACACGTTATCAGACCACACGGGTTTTTTGGTGTGATGTTTGAAGTGCTGCAAAGTGAGAATGGCACAACAAATATAACAGGAAAGAGTTCTACATGACAATTCAATGCTTTAGTGGTTTTTTTTTCTTGACCCGATTGGAAAGATGATCACAATACAGCCACCACACATATAACTGGAAACATCATCCTTATCCAGACTCCGGTTTAAGCAACTGCATAATTCTACCGTTGCAGCACACCAAATTATGAATGATATAGCTTTCTAAAACAGCTTTTGAACTTTGTACATCAAATTTTCCCAAAAAAAAGAAAAAAAAAAAGCTCAATGAGTTGCTTTTTTTATTAAAAAAAAAAAGTGTTTTTATTTAGAACATTAAAAACAAAAAAGCAACAAGTCTAAATTTTTCCAAAATAGAAAACAAATATCCCCTTAGTCACCTCTGCTTTTGCATTTTATCCCTTCATTTTTGTATTGGAAGAAACTTTCTAATCACACACGTAACCCACATCTGGAAGCTTCAAATTTAGTTATCTCATCCCAGTGATTCAACTGTAGCTAAATATTAAAGATTATAAGAACTGTAAAAGCAGAAGAAATAGAGCATATATAACAAGAAAGCTGCTTATTGAAACAAAACAGAATAAAATATTGAATAGCTAAAAGTCAATATTCAGATGGGAGGATCATATAACAGCATGAAGCATGCCACAATGTAACTCAGCATTTAAGAATTTGCAGATGTACACATCAAGGTGATCAAATCTGATGCGCTTCCATTTTGGTTCCAAAGTATATTCTCATTTTGAACCCCTACTGCCTACAATCAGAATTATTGAATTGTAAGAAGTTTGTAAGTCGCCTACAACATCCAAGATCATTTGATAAAATTTGAGACGGCTAATAAATAACCTATAACAGAACTGTAAAGACAGCACAAAAATGATCCCTATATGCTAAGATGTCAGGGCATATTAGAAAATTAACTGATAGATGACTAGTCAATCATAATGCTATCCAAGCTCAGTATGGATTCTCCGCCATTTACAAGCTGTCTGAGACCGGCTTTTAGTTCAATTATCCCTTCCTCCAAAATTGCACAGACAGGGAAAATAGGAATGCCTTGCACCCTTTTCTGTAATTCCTCGTAAACACTTTCAGCTCCAACTTCATCAATTTTATTCGCTACTACTAAAGATGGACGATTCGATAAACCTTCTTGATAGCACTCCAATTCAAGAACTAAATCTTTCAGCTGCTGCCATGGTGTGATCCCTTTTCTGCCATCAAGTGCAGCTGCTAGGTCTACCACATATGCCAGAACTTTGGTCCTTTCTATGTGTCGCAAGAAAGCATGTCCAAGCCCACGGTTCTCATGGGCTCCCTTAATAAGTCCAGGGATGTCAGCCACAGTCACCGACAAGTCATGATAGTTCAATTTCCCAATATTCGGCCTTAAAGTTGTGAAGGCATAGTGGCTCACTGCAGGTTTAGCCCTTGAAATAGCACCCAAGAGAGTGCTTTTACCGGCATTTGGCATCCCTACAAGACCCACATCAGCTATAGTCTTAAGTTCTAACACCAGAACAGCCTCTGAACCAGGCAACCCAGCACTCGAGGGAGGTTGATCTTCATCCATGGAGGCATTTTCTTTGTTGAAAGGTTTCCAGGAGGCAACATTACCGGAGCCACCCTCTCCTCCATGAGCAACAATTATCTGTTGACCCTCTTCTGTTAATTCCGCAACATTGTATTGTATTTCTTTCTCTTCATCTTCCCAATCCTTGTCAGATGTACCATCGTCGATGCCCAGTTTATCACCATCAGCTGCAAGTGCATTTCCATAATTAGTCTCGTCATCATCATTAGGAAGAGACACCTTGTCAAGATGTCTCGATTGAAGATCAGATGATGAACATCGAGAACAAGATTTAATCAATGATGCTTGAGAAGAAAGCTTGACACCAGCTGATGTGGTGCATGAAAATGAGACATCAACACCAGCCTCCGTCTTCTCAACATTTGGAGCATTAAAACTAGAAGAATTGGGCTGTTGATTGGACGCCGAGGCATCTGAAGTGAGTTCCCCTGGAATCTCCCAGGGATCAGAATCTCCAGGAGTGTTTTTCTCTACTGCTGAATATATTTCACCGTCCACAATATGGATAACAGTGCCAACTGGAACTGTGACAACCTGTGGCACAAAAGTTTCTCAGTTAATGGATTTCTGCACCATGATTGATGCAGCCAAAGGAAATGAAATGGACTTCCTATCACAACCTTGTCTTCCCCTCGACTACCAATCTTATTCTTTGAGGATCCATGCCCACCTTTTCTTCCATTCTGCAAACCAAAAAATAATTCATATTGTTGCCATATTAAGAGAACAACTAAGAAAAAACAAGAAGTAGCCGCTACATACAATGTGATGCTGCAGACTGCTGAAGTCCCAAACAGCAGCAGTACATTGTAGAATCACATCCCCACCTCTTCCACCATTTCCGCCTACATCAGGGAATGAAAGAAAATTAAAAAGAAACAGTGGAGCATAGGAGATTGTAAGATTACTAAGTCAGATTTATAGTAGAGGCACACATCAATTTTGATCATGTAAAAAGTGGAATAGAAAAATTGACCATCAGGCCTGCCATGGCGATCATGCCGGCTACGACGAAAGCTTGAGCAGCCATTTCCACCAACGCCTCCTTTTACATGCAACCTAAACCTGTCTATCATTTTCCTCTCCTGCAAGAGTTTCACAAGTAAAAATATTAATGGAGATTTATGAGGTACATAAGAGAGGAAAACAGTAAGAAAACTTCATAAATGCCTGTGCTTCTGCATATTAGCACGTGTGTGTGAGAGAGATAGAGAGAGAAAGAGAGACCTGTAAAGGTGTAGATTTCAAGTTCTTGTGTGGAGCATCTGAATAGCAAGAATAGGATAAAAGAAGCCATTGCAACCTAGACGACTTTCTGAAAGCTTCTACATATTGAAGGTATCTTGCTCTGCACAGCCACATCCTTGCCTCTTATTCTTGATACTTTCAGGATTTCACTGAATCAAAAATAGCCTTATTGATGAGCGATATCTATGTCCAATCTGACTTCTAGCAGAGTTCTTTTGGTGCTGTGAACAGTTGAAAAATACTGATTTTGGTAGTCACACTGTAATGAGATGATAGCCTGCAATGTCAGTGATCACAGCAGCTAATTGAGAAGTACTTCATAGTGTTAGTGTGCACCAAGCAGCCTTATCTGCCTTTTGCCACAGCAACCTTGCACTTCCTCCATGGCATTCACTCTTTTACACCACATAGGTGTTGCTCTACTTTCTTGAGACCAATAACTTCCATTTGGCATCTGCAATCACTCGGTTTCATGCTCATTATGAAAAATGCAGTTCTCTGTTTTCAGCCAAATCTATGAACACAAAAGGCCGCAAAATTGAGAAGTGAAAGCAATGAAACTAGTGTTACTGGTGTAATTAAAAAACAAAAGACTGCAACAAGTTTGCTTTGATTTTTATAAATGGCAGGCTTCTAAGAAAATCACTCACAGAGGGCAGGCCCATTGAAAGACAGCAAGTAGCTGTGGTACATTGGGCATCCCATCAGTAAATTCAGGAAATATGAACACCAACAAAACTCTTCAATATATACTGGTGTGATTAATATCATCGACCTTATTCCCAAAAAAACTTCAATATCTGCTTCAAATAACTATTATTATCTTTCAGAATCCTGAACTCCCACATAATTATCCGTCAAATTTAACAGGTATTTATCCATTCTGATAAACAAACCTATCTTTCTGAATGACATGAATTTTTCTCTATTTGTAAATCATGAAATCACTGACAGTCACAGAGTACAATTACAAATTAGTGAAATGGTGAATCTGAAGATATGTGTGGTAAGCAGGACGAATGAACACGGGCGATTCATGAGGCTCCTCAAATAAGCAATTAACAAGTTCGTCATATCAGATTATATACTTCCAGCAGGCTCAAAGCAATGTATCGGGTGTTTAATCATCCGATAGATGTGTAATAAGTACAACGAAAGCTGAAGCGGAACTCTAGTCCTTTATGTCAGTGGCTCACAACCGTACGTTCCACAAAAGAAATTGCGGTTTCAGCAAAATAAATGAACCACTAAGCAATTGGGGAATAGAAGTCTATTCATGAAGGAATTACAAGCTATGGTAGCAATATGCATTCAAGGGTCTGGTTCTGGAAAGGTACCACTTCTTTCTTCTGTAGTGTTTAGGCCATCAAAAACAGAATAAAAAATCGCTAAACATAACAACAGAAATAAGCACTACTTTTATGTGGATGAACTCCGTCCTCTTATCGAACACTACGCCTACGCCTTAAATCTTGAGATCAGCATGCCGAGATAATCACAGATCAGCACAGAGACAATTGCATGATTAAAGAGAGAGATGAGAGAGAGAAATAGGCATAGACTAAACAACTCCTAGTTCAATCATTATAGCCATTTTTGTAGAATAATACTTACCTCTAAGATTCAATTGATGTAGTTTATCAGGCAACAATAACAAGCGTAAGCAGCGTTGCTTGAATTGATATCTACGCAAATCAGGACTGCTCCGACCGACATGTTAATCGCCGGATTTACTCCATTACTGATTTTCTCTATCCATTTCGTTCTTTTTGGTATATTTTCCCCAACAACGATTACCTCTAGTCTTACGCACGGACGACTAGCCGCTCGCCAGCCTGCTGAGAGAGGATTGAGGGGGCGTCGTTCTCCCCAGTTGAGAAGGAACACCATTCTCTTAATCTGAATTGTTGGATATAAAATTCAACGATTATATATTTTGAATGATTAAATTTAAAATCGAACAGTCCACGTTATATTATTTATTCAAAACGAATGGGTCGTCGAATTTTACATCTGACGGTTCAGATGAGGAAAAGGACGGTCCTTCTCCACAATGAAAAAGGACGCCCCGGATCCGCTGAGAGAAGGCAAGCTCGTCCATACCTAATAGGGTTTAATTTAATAATATTTGGAAACCCAGCCTTATTTTGGTATTTTTTTAAGCTAATTTAATTTGGCACTTAATATTTTAGAAAATTATTTAATACCATCTTAATTTTTAAGGAATTGTTTTTATTATTATATAAATTTGAGATAATCAATTTTATGTTACATAATATAATAAAATTTGTCCATTGATTATTTTCTTCCAAATCGACATATCTCCTATTAATATCATATTTGAACAACTTTAAAAATATCAAACTGATGCTAAAATTAAATTTAGAAATTGATTTGAAAAATTAAGAATAGAATGCAAAAAAAATGCTAAATAAATAAATAAACAATATTTTTTTAATATTTTATTATAACGTATTGGATGATTATTTTTAAAATTGAATTATGACCCCAAAAAAAATCAATATTTTACTGAATTTTTAACTTCAAGAAGATGAAATAAGCTTTTGAATATTTCTAATTGAAAATTTAATTTACGATTTCTTTATATAACTTATTCAATAACTGAAGCCAAGATATTTGGATTTATTTTTAAAATAATTAAAAAATATATGGGACCTTAAATTTATATAAAAAGGACCACAGAATCAACATACACGAGCTACAGATTGGAGATATGGTCATTAGCATTTGCCCGTTTGCCAAAAAACAACTATGAAAAGTACAGACTTATACTAGAGATAAAAATAAATATAAATCTAACTATATAAAGACCGAGAATAAGAAAAAAATGAGTTTTTATGCGTTTTTAGATTAGAATTATCGAACTAATTAGAGAATCGCTTTACTCGAGTGTCTGATCAAAACAGATTCGATCTTCATTATTCTAAATTTAAATCCTACACACTATAACAAACAAACAAAATGTAAAAGGAATATGGGATTTGATCCCTGATATATCTTATGACGCTCAAAACAGTAACTTTCTACTCAGAAAAAAATGGGAAGAAATGAATGCGAGAATACTAGTGGATAGAGATTGAATGTTTATTAGAGAGTTATGCTCTGTAGAGTGCGCTTGAATAGGTGAGCGGCTTTTGAAATGTTACACTCTTATGGAAGAATGGCTTTGAAAATGATGCAATCGTACGGTAGAGTGGCTTTGAAGTGGTATTGTCTTGTTTCCAACCATTGGGTTCGGGCGATAACCGCCTAAAATTGTATAATAATTATCTATTATTACTCCTTTATTGCTGAACGGTTCGGGACTTGCCTTTTGGGTCAACCGCCACGCCTTCTACTTATTAGGCTTAGAGGATTTTCTGATGGACTGTCGTTATTTAAACTTTTCTTCCTTTTATGCACCAGATTCTTTGCGGTCTCATGTAATACCGTACCTATCAAATTTTATTTTACTTGTACAAATGGTTATATTTCACTATATTTAATATAAGATTAAGCTAAACGAAATGAATGATTTTGCTAATAGTAACTTTATAAAATTTAACTATATAATATATTTATTGTCTTTATAATTAAAAATTTAAAAACATGTGACCCGTGTAATTTATTTATTCGTAAGGAAGTGTGAGAATTGCCAAATTCGTGACAATATGACCCATCAGCAGCCCACAAAATTGAGAGCCCTGCAGGCCACCTGACCGTTTGCACAATGGGAGCTTGACATACTCAGCCCGTTCCTCATCACATCCGGACGAAGAAAGTTCGTTATATTCGGTGACAACTACTTTACAATGTGGGTCAAGGCCTCCCCGCTGTCTCGGATCGCCGAACAGAATGCGACAGTGTTTGTTCGATAGAGCATCATATGTCGATTCCGGATTCCCGAGGTCATAGTCACCAGCAACGAGACCCAATTCATCAACAAGCGCCTCACTAAGTACTGTGCAAGCTTGAGTATCAAACTGATTCACACCTTCATCACCTATCCGTAAGCGAAGGGACAAGTGGAGGTCACAAATTGGACCCTCCTGCACAAGTTGAAGACCAAGCTGGAAGATGCTAAGAGCTCCGGAACAAACGAGCTACTTTCCATGTTATGGTCATACCAGATGAAGCCAAAGAAGCCTACTCATGAGACGCCCTTCAATCTATACTACGGAATTGAAGCAGTCATCCCAATAGAAATCGGACTATGTAGCCTTCAGGTCAAAGGATTCAATCCACTCAACAATTCCCAGCAACTCAAAGAGCATCTCGACCTACTCAGAAAAGCTTGAGACACGACTAAGATACGCACGGTGGCCTATTAGCAGCGGATCAACGACGGCGGAATTTAACAGGCCCTACATCTCCTTAAGCAACCCCAAATCGACGCGCGTCTGGGTCAGCCGATGAATCTTCATGTCACACCGACAAATCCTAACCTCCTGCTGACGCAAGCAGATCTGCAAAAGGTGTATAATCGAGCGATCCTACAAGCAAAAAAAGAAAGGATTATCAAGCGAGTGAATCACCAATAAAAATAAGGGGTTATCTAAGACGTACCGCAATATAGGGCAACTCTTCAACCCCAGAACTCAAAGGAACCATGGGCGAGGAGGCAAATTAGGACCCCCACTGTAGCAGATACACCCCATGACAAATGGGAGGAGCCCCGAAGCTTGAACGCGACAGATAAGCTGCCGGACCCTCTGGCGCCTCAGATTCCAAAACCTCCAGATGGGGCACTTCCGCTAGCGTGACCGCTTCTGCATCATTCACCACTTGATCCTCTACCGGCTGCTCATCGCTGGGACTCTCCTCAACCAAAACTATAGAAGGGCCTGGTGCAGGCTCCTCAGGCAATGCGATGATCAGATTAGGATTCAGACCATGATTCTTCATCTGGATCACCAATTTCTCAGCCTCCCAAACCTATTGCTCGGTGCAAAGACCCCCAAACAATGTATTATATGTCACTAGATTACAAGCCACACCACTTTTACACATTCCACCGAACATAGAAAAGTCCCTACTTTGCCATCTTTGCAGAACTCATTCATTATGGAGTTGTGAGCATGTAAGTTGGGTACGCGTCCAATTTCTTTCCTTCTCTCAAACAACCAAAATGCATCTTCCTTTAACCCTTTTCTGGAAAACCCATCGATCAAAACTGTAGAAGTATGCTGATTAGCAACCAATCCCAAATCCTACATCTTGAAAAACAGTTCCTTTGCCCGATCAATATGTCCATTCTTACAACATCCATCAATCAAAGTAGTGTATATGACAACAATTGGAGACAAACCCACTTCCTCCAGTAGAGCCAAAACCTCAAGGGCCCTTATCAAATCATTCGCCTCACAACAACCTTTGATCATTATCCCAAAACTATACACGTCCAATTGAACCTCACCCATTGACACACTAAATGCCCATCAAGGCCTATCAAAACTCTCGGCGTTTATAAGAAGAATCAACAAAGCATTGAAGCAGTTTGATTTCATCTGAATGAAATACTATAGAGCCTCTTCAAGCAATCCAGATTGAACACAAGCTTTAAGAATCACTTCATACAGAAGGCTACAAATAAATGATACTAGGACTTGAACCAGTCTTCCTTGCACCTGTCAAGGTTACATAATCAGTAGAGTTCAGGCAAATAAATGATAAGATCATGAGGCATAAGATAAGTCTCTCTCTTCTGGTAAAATCAGAATTACACTTCTTCCTAAGTTTCAGAAGAAACAAGTGGGCCATAAGTAAGTTTGAAAATCATCTATACCATGATTAGTTGCACCGGTTGTTGTACAGTCACATATATTTTAGTATTTTATGGATAAGAACTTCAGAATTATCTAAAGGATAGAAATTTAATTGTTACTTTGGGCAGAGTATTGTATATTTTTAACTATAAAGTCCAACAACTAAACTTGCAGCTCATGATTGTTGAAAATTTATAACTAGATTAGAATGATTTCCTCTATTATAGAGATCTACCACAACAAATTGTCAACCAGTTTCAGCTGTAACACAACAATATAACGGTAAAGAGTTCTACATGACAAACCAATGCTTTAGTGATTTTTTTTTTCTTGACCGAATTGGAAAGATGAACGCAATACAACCACCACACGTATAACTGAAAACATCATCCTTATCCAGACTCCTGTTTAAGCAACTGTATAATTCTACCGTTGCAGCACACCAAATTATGAATGATATAGCTTTTTAAAACAGCTTTTGAACTTTGTACATGTCAAGTTCCCCCCCCCCAAAAAAAAAAAAAAAAAAAGCGCTTGTTAAAATGCTTATTGACATTCTCAATGAGTTGTTTCGTTTTTTTTTTTTTAAAAAGTGTTTTTATTTAGAACATTAAAAACAAAAACCAAGAGTACTTCGAAAAGGCAACAAATTTAAAATTTTCCAAAATAGAAAACAAACATCCCTTTAGTCACCCCTGCTTTTGCATTTTATCCATTCATTTTTATTTTGGAAGAAACTTTCTAATCATTCATGTAACCCACATCTGGAAGCTTCAAATTTAGTTATCTCATCCCAGTGATTCACCTGTAGCTAAATATTAAATATTTGCTCTAGTCAGTATCTTGGAGCATTCAAGAGAATAAGATCTCCATGGAATATATTATCCACAAACACTTACGTCTATCTACGAGAAAATCACATCTCCATGCAAGTGTTAGCCCAATATATGTATTTGTCTTTTTCATAACCTATTATTATAAAAGATTATAAGAACTGTAAAAGCGGAAGAAATAGACCATATATAACTAACGAGGTGTATATAGAAACAAAACAGAATAAAATATTGAATAGCTAAAAGTCAATATTCAGATGGGAGGATCATATAACAGCATGAAGCATGCCTCAATGTAACTCAGCATTTAAAAATTTGCAGATGTACGCATCAAGGTGATCAAAACTGACGCGCTTCCATTTTGGTTCCAATGTATATTCTCATTTTGAATCCCTACAGCCTACAATCAGAATTATTGAATCGTAAGAAGTTTGTAAGTCATCCACGACATCCAAGATCATTTGATAAATATTGAGACGGCTAATAAATAACCTATAACGGAACTGTAAAGACAGCCAAAAATAATCCCTCTATGCTAATTAAGATGTCAGGGCATGTTAGAAAACAACCTGGCGGATGATTAGTCAATTATAATGCTATCCAAGCTCAGTTGAATGGATTCTCAACCATTTACAAGTTGTCTGAGACTGCTTTTAGTTCCATTATCCCTTCCTCCAAAATTGGACAGATAGGGAAAATAGGAACACCTTGCACCCTTTTCTGCAATTCCCCGTGTAAACACTCAGTGCCCGCTTCATCAATTTCATTTGCTACTACTAGAGATGAAAGATTCAATAAACCTTTTCGATAACACTCCAATTCAAGAACTAAATCTTTCAGCTGTTGCCATGGTGTGATCCCTTTTCCGCCATCAATTGCAGCTGCTGGGTCTACCACATATGCCAAAACTTTGGTCCTTTCTATGTGTCGCAAGAAAGCATGTCCAAGCCCTCGGTTCTCATGGGATCCCTTAATAAGCCCAGGAGTGTCAGCCACTGTCACTGAAAGGTCATTATAGTTCAATTTCCCAATATTCAGCCTTAAAGTCATGAAGGCATAGTGGCTCACTGCAGGTTTAGCCCTTGAAATAGCACCCAAGAGAGTGCTTTTACTGGCATTTGGCATCCCTACAAGACCCACATCAGCTATAGTCTTAAACTATAACACCAGAACAGCCTCTGAACCAGGCAATCCAGCACTCGAGGGAAGTTGATCTTCATCAGTGGAGACATTTTCTTTGTTAAAAGGTTTCCAGGAGGCAACATTACCAGAGCCACCCTCTCCTCCATGAGCAACAATTATCTGCTGAACCTCATCTGCTAATTCTGCAGCGTTGTATTGTATTTCTTTCCCTTCATATTCCGAATCCTCCGCAGATGTACCATCGTCAATGCCCAGATTATCACCATCAGCTGCTAGTGCACTCCCATAATTAGTCACACATCATCATACAAAAGAGACACCTTGTCATGATGTCTGGATTGAAGACCAGATATTGAACGCCAAGAACAAGATCCAATCAATGATGCTTGAGAAGAAAGCTTGACACCAGCTGACGTGGTGCATGAAAATGAGACATCAACATCGGCCTCTGTCTTCTCAACATTTGGAGCATTCAAACTACAAGAATTGGGCCGATGATTGAACACTGAGGCATCTGAAGTGAGTTCCCCTGGAATCTCCCAGGGATCAGAATATCCAGAAGAGTGTTTATCTACTGCTGAATTTATTTCAATGTCCACAAGATGGATAACAGTGCCAACTGGTACTGTAACAACCTGTGGCACAAAAATGTCTCAGTTAATGGATTTCTGCACCATGATTGATATGGCAAAAGGAAATGAAATGGATTTCCTATCACAACCTTGTCTTTCCCTCGACTACCTAATTTATTCTTTGAGGATCCATGACCACCTTTTCTTCCATTCCGCAAACCAAACAATAATTCATATTGTTCCCACAACAAGAGAATAACCAAGAAAAAACAAGTAGTAGCCACTACATACAATGTGATGCTGCAAACTGCTGAAGTCCCAAACTGCAGCAGTACATTGTAGAATCACACCCCCCCCCCTTCTTCCACCATTTTCCACCTACATCAGGATATAAAAGAAAATTAAAGAGCAACAATGGAGCATAGGAGATTGTAAAATTACTAAGTCAGATTCATAAGGGAGGCACATATCAATTTTGATCATGTAAAAAGTGGAATACAAAAATTGACCATCTGGCCGGCCACGGCAATCATGCTGGTTACAATGAAAGCTTGAGCTGCCATTTCCACCAACGCCTCCTTTTACATGCAACCTGAACCTCTCTATCATTTTCCTCTCCTGCAAGAGTTTCAAAAGTAAAAATATTAACAGAGATTTATGAGGTATATAAGAGAGGAAAACAGTAAGCAAACTTTATAAATGCCTGTGCTTCTGCATATTAGCGCGCGCGCATGTGTATGTGTGTGCGTGTGAGAGAGAGAGAGAGAGAAAGAGAGAGACCTGTAAAGGTGTAGCTTTCGAGTTCTTGTGTGGAGCATCTCAATAGCAAGTGTAGGATAAAAGAAGCCATGGTGACCTAGAGGATTTTCTGAAAGCTTCTACATATTGAAGGTATCTTGCGATTCATGGCCACATCCTTGCCTCTTATTCTTGACACTAAAGGATTTCTCCAAATCAAAAATAGCATTGTTGATGAGCATTTTCTATGTCCAATCTGACTTACTAGCAGAGTTCTTTTGGTGCAGTGAACGGTAGAAGAAAAATACTCATTTTGGTAGTCACGCTGTAATGAGATGATAGCCTGGAATGTCAGCGATCACAGCAGCTAATTAAGCAGTACTTCATAGTGTTAGTGTGCACCAAGCAGCCTTACCTGCCTTTTGCCACAACAACCTCTCACTTCCCCCATGGCATTCACTCTTTTATACCACAAAGGTGTCACTCTACTTTCGTGAGAACACTAACTTCCGTTTGGCATCTGCAATCATTTTGGTTTCATGCTCATTATGGTATATGCAGTTCTCTGTTTTCAGCCCAAACTATGAACACAAAAGGAAGCAAAATTGAGAAGTGAAAGCAATGTTACTGTACAACTCAAAAGCAAAAGACTGCAACAAGTTTCAATTTCTATAAATGGCAAGCTTACCAGAAAATCACTCACAGTGGGCAGGCCAATTGAAAGACAGCATGTAACCGTGGTACAATGAGCATCCCATCAGTAAATTCAGGAAATATGAACACCCAACAAAACTCTTCAATATATACTGATATGATTACAATATGTTGTCATATAAGTAATACATTGGCCGATACGATCTTGATGGCTTAGAATTTTCAGAATTTTTCTCTTCCGATATATCTAAAACCACTAAGTATTGTCCAATATATCAGATACAAACATTTTCATCCACAATCAGGTCCTGGAATGCTCTACAAGCTTCATCAAGCTATAGGTCTCTGCATCTGGCCTAGCACCTCCAAGAATCATCCTTCTTAGAAGATTTGGACTATAGACCTTGGCCTTTACATAAGCCTTAATTAAGGTATTATACACAAACGTATATCTAGTATAGTTAGCTTCTTTCAAATCTTCAAACAATTTCTCAGCATTCTCCACATCTCCCATCTCTGCAAATATCTCCACCATGGATAGAGTGGTCTCTAGCCATGGGGTTGATTTCTTTACCCTGTTTGTAGTTGTCTGCTCTGTTCCTAAATGTAAGGTTTTTAAGGTTTCCTTCAACAATCCAGCTTTCAAGCAGCACAAAGCAAGGTTTCTATAGGTTATGGCATTTGGTTTGCATCCATTTGAATTCATTTCCCTGAAAAGTACAGAAACTTTATGAGTAATTCCATGTTTGCAATATACGGATATCATTGAATTGAACTGCTCGGTAGATTTCAAGGTCTTTTTGGACTTCATTTCTGCCCAAATCTCATCAACTCGGTTCAACTGTCCGATTCTACCAAATGCTTCAATTGCTAGCAAGAAACTTTTGGACCGAACATGAGGGAGTTCTAGCACAGCACCCCAAATTCGCTCTAGGTCCTTCAATTTCCCCAAATATCCATACAAGATGATCAGGACATCAAGTGTTGACCAATTATTCCCAGTCATTGAACTCTCAACAGCCTCAACATATGCCTCAGACACAGTGTACAACCTTGCAACACCATAGGCGGTTGCGAGAATGCAATAAGTTACCTCATTGGGCTCAACATTTGCCCGCTTCATATCACTAAAAACTTTGGCTAGCCCTTGAATATTGTGTTCATTGGCTTCTATTTTCAACAGAATGTTGTAAGTTGAGACATGAGGGGATACCTTATCAGCCTTCATTTGCATGAGTATCTTTGAGATGGATTTCCTCCGTCTTGGTGCCGAATGCAGGATAATGAGGCGGTTAAAAACTAAGTGCGAGATGGGATGTCCTAGTTCCCTCATTTTCTTCATGTACTCCAACGAAAGCCGGATTACTCCTTTGTCCAAGCATGCAATTACGAGATTGTTGTATAGCAACTCCTTTTGGAACTCAAGAGGAACATGAGTAAATACTTTCTCACCTTGACATATCCCATGGAGTTTAGTTGTAAATTCTAACAAATAGGAATAATCCAGCTCATTTGGCCTATAGGGCCTCTCCCTGATTACCCACTCCATGACCTGTTGAATGAGCAACCACTCATGCTTAGAATTAACTCAACCACAATGATATTACTTATCTGAAATTAATCAATAGCTATTATAACAAATGGAAACCATTTGGTCTTTTAAGCTAAATCTTCATGCCAACAATTCACCAAATCTTCTACCCTCTTTTCATAGGTTGGGGAAGGGAGAGCAGATTATCTTTACTTCAGGAGCTAAGTTAAAAATTATCGAGAATTCAAGCCTACCGCAATATCTAATTTGAGCTTTGATTTGAATAAACAAAACCCGAAGCCTAGCTTTCTCATATGACGGAAAGGTTCAGACAATATTCTCGAGGATTCAGTGGAAATAAGAAAATTTAGACTCTGATGAAATAAGGAAAATATGTAATATTCCGGGTTAGTGCCAGAATATGACCCTGTGTTAAACATTTTATCAAACACATAAAGCACACAAGTTCGTTGAGATATGAAAGTCAGATTGATTATTAAGCGGGTTTGAGAAAATCACCTCAAGTGCACGTTTGTTGAACTTGAGCTTCCTCAAACGGTTGATGGCATGAAAGATGTCACCCCTATGAATGGGAAAGCCTTCACCCATCCACCTTTGAAAGACAAAACCAACAGATTCTCCCCTTTGCAGTCGCTCTATCCTCAAAGACAAGCAATTGGATTCCTCTACACCATTTGATTCCAAATTCTCCATAATTAAATGGTCACCTATTGTTTGGGTGCAATTTCCACCAACGCCTCCTTTTACATGCAACCTAAATCCATCTATCATTTTCCTCTCCTGCAAGAGTTTCAAAAGTAAAAATATTAATGGAGATATACAAGGTGTACAAGAGAGGAAAACAGTAAGCAAACTTCAAATTGCCTGTGCTTCTGCATATTAACAGGCATATGCGTGCACGTGCATGTGCATGTGCATGCGCATGTGTGTGTGTGTGTGAGAGAGAGAGAGAGAGACCTGTAAAGGTGTAGTTTTCAAGTTCTCATGTGGAGCATCTGAATAGCAAGAATAAGATAAAAGAAGCCATGGTGACCAAGAGGATTTTATGAAAGCTTCTGCATATTGAAGGGATCTTGCTCTGCACGGCCACATCCTTGCCTCTTATTCTTGACACGTAAGGATTTCTCCGAATCAAAAATAGCCTTATTGATGAGCGTTTTCTATGTCCAATCAGAGTTCTTTTGATGCAGTGAATGGTAGAACAAAAATACTGATTTTGGTAGTCACACTGTAATAAGACGATAGCCTGGAATGTCAGAGATCACAGCAGCAAATTGAGAAGTACTTCATAGTGTTAGTCTGCACCGAGAGCCTTATCTGCCTTTCGCCACAACAACCTCTGACTTACCCCATGCCATTTGTTCTTTTATACCACAAGGTACTGCTCTACTTTCTTGAGACCACTAACTTCCGTCTGTGATCTGCAATCAGTTTGGTTTCATGCTCATGATAGTAAATGCAGTTCTCTGTTTTCAGCCCAATCTATGAACACAAAATGCCACAAAATTCAGAAGTGAAAGCAATGTTACTGTGTAATTCAAAAACAAAAGACTGCAACAAGTAAGCTTTAATGTCTATAAATGGCAAGCTTATCAGAAAATCACTCACATGGGGCAGGCCAATTGAAAGACAGCAAGTAACCGTGGTACATTGGGCATCCCATCAGTAAATTCAGGAAATATGAACATCCAACAAAACTCTCCAATATATACTGATGTGATTAATATCATCGACCTTATTCCCAAAAAAAACCTTTAATATCTGCTTCAAATAACTATTCTTATCTTTCAGATTCCTGAACTCCGACACACGTGCATGTCAAATTTAACAGATATTTATCCAATCTCCGGTAAACAAAGGCATTTTTCTGAATGACATGAATTTTTCTCAATTTGTAAATCATGAAATCACAGACAGTCACAGAGTACAATTATAAATTAGTGAAATGGTGAATCTGAAGTTACGTGTGGTAAGCAGGTCGAATGAACACAAGCGATTCATGAGGCTCCCCAAATAAGCAATAAACAAGTTGTTCATATCCGATTGTATACTTCAGCAGGCTCAAAGCAAAGTATCGAGTGCTTAATTATCCTATAGACGTGTAAAAAGTACAAAGAAAGCTGGAGCGGAACTCTAATTCTTTATGTCAGTGGTTCACAACTGTGCATTCCACAAAAGTGTTGGGGTCCGAGGACAAAATGACAGCCACAAACACAGCGGAAAACCCAAACCCCCCGTCGGTCGTCAACCACCAATTAAATAGGGCACAAGGAACAAAAGATTGTGTAATGTTTTTAACGTGGAAACCCTTCTCAACTAAAGGAAAAACCACGATACAAACTCTGAACAAGTTTCCACTACGTAAAATTGGTTACAAAAACCCCCGAAACAGAATATCCGCTACACACCCGAAACAGAATAAGAAAAATAATTCTAGAATCAGGAAATTCTCGTTCACTCTTATCTCTCTGTTTTTCTTCTCTCATTCCTCTTACTGGTGATGAACTCCGCTCTCTTTAATTTTTCAAATAAGACGGTAAGCAGTGAACGCCAAGAGCTCCCTTCCGCACTTTACTCCGTTCCACTGCCACTATTTTGCCGCTCTTTTTTCTTCGCATATTTTTCTGAAGTGCCTAGTATACTCTTTATAAAGACTCCAGCCGATCCCAAATCCAATCTGCTCACCTGGCTAATCTTGCATGATTTGTCACACCAGTCTTTTTCTCTACGACTTCACCAGTTCCCGTACTTCCCCATATAGGCATGCTCTGCAGGTCAACCACTCTACTCAGACAGCGCATGCCCTATAAGTCAGTTACCTACTTTGTAAAACTTACCAACTCTAGAAAGTAAACTGCTCTACAAGTCAGTTACCTGCTCTGCAAAACTTACCAATTCTGGAAGGTTAACTGTATACAACTCCGGCCCTTGGCATCACTCCTGCAAAAGCACTCCAAAAATCCACTCCGGATTTTCACTCTGGAATCCCTCTCCTGGAATTCATTCCGGCCTTTGTATTTTGGAATTCCATATTGGTAAAACCATACTGGTAAACTGGTAAATTTGCCACTCCTGCAGTTGCCACTCCAGCAAATTGGCCACTCCGAAATTTGCTCAACTGGCAAATTGGTCACCTTGGCTCCAACCAGTCATTTCGCTGCAACCGGCTAAATCTGCCAAACCGGCCAATTTGCTACAACCAGTCATTTTGCCTCAACCGAGCATTTTGGCGCGACCGGGCGAAATTGCCCCAATCTGACACTTCGCCGCAACTGGGCAATTTCGCCCCAACCTAGCACTTTGCTGCAACCGGGCAATTTGTCATAACCGGGCATTTTGCCCTCTCCAAGATTTGTCTTCCTTAACAAATGGTCATCTCCGAAATTTACCTTCTCTAGCAAACGGTCATTCTGATCATTTGCTGCAGCCACTTTGTAGCACTCCGAATTTTAATAACGTGTTCGTTTGTTGAGCCATGCACAAGGGAGTGATCAATCCCAACAAAAGCAATGGTGATTTCAGCAAAATCAAAGAACCACTAAGCAATTGGGGAAGAGCAGTCCATTCACGAAGGAATTACAAGCTATGATAGCAATATGCATTCAGGGGTCTGGTTCTGGTAAGGCACTGTGATTGTAATCAACTTCTTTCTTCTGCAGTGTTTAGGCCATCAAAAACAGAATACAAAATAGCTAAACATAACAACAGAAATAAGCACTACTTTTATGTGAATGAGCTCCGTCCTCTTAGCGAACACTACGCCTACGCCTTAAATCTTGATATCAGCACACCGAGATAATCACACATCAACACAGGGACAATTGCACGATTAGAGAGAGAGAGAGAGAGAGAGAGAGAGATGAGAGAGAAATAGGCATAGAAAAAACAACTCTTAGGTCAATCATTACAGCCATTTTTGTAGAATAAAACTTACCTCTCAGACTCAATTGGTGTAGTTCATTAGGCAACAATAACAAGCGTAAGCAGCATTGCTTGAATTGATATCTACACAAATCAGGACTGCTCCGAACAACATGCTAATCGCCGGAATTACTCCATTAATGATTTTCTCTATCGATTTTGTTCTTTTTGCGATATTTTCCCCGAAAGCGGTTACCTCTAGTCTTACGCATCGACGACAAGCCGGCGGCCGTAGGAGACGGGAGAGTAACGGGGACTCGCCAGCCTGCTGAGAGAAGGCCGGCTTGTCCGTAACTATTAGGGCTAATATATATAATAATTTATTTTAATTTAATAATATTTTGAAACCCCAACTTTATTTTCGTATTTTTTTTAAACTAATTTAATTTGGCGCTTAATATTTTAGAAAATTATTTAATATAATCTAATTTTTAATGATTTTTTTTATTATTATATAAATTTAAGATAATCTATTTTATGTTACATAATATGATAAATTTTGTCCATTGATTATTTTCTTCCAAATTGACATATCTCCTATTAATATCATACTTGAACAACTTTATAAATATAAAGCTGATACTAATATTAAATTTAGAAATAGATTTGAAAAAATTAAGAATAGAATGCCAAAAAAATGCTAAATAAATAAATGAATTATATTTTTTAACACATTATTATAATGTGATGGGTCCATCTATGTTAGATTCGGGCCCAAATCCAAGTTAGACCCATCAACAAAGAAAAGTCCCATGAGGATCAGAGCCAAAAAGGACAAAACAATAGGCCCAGACACAACAACGCATAGTGGGTCGATAGAGATAAAGACCGACTAGGCCCAACAAGCAACTCCTGCGACGCGATCAATTACAATAGAATAACCCTCCAGCCTAATAGTAATAGCCTAGCTAACTCAAAGGCCACCAACGCAGATGCCTCCCATTGGTGGCTATATTTAACAATCAAAAAAGGCACTACTATTACCAGGCCGCTGCCGCCATCAATACCCCTCGACGAATCACCCATTGAAATGGCCAAGTGAATGTCAGTAATGATCATCCACGATTAACCACCACCATAAGACAACAATTGACACGTCAGTCACAACCATCTCAGGGATGGGACAGTGAATTCTAGCCAAACACCTATCGCCGACCTTAGCGTCAATGTCATCTCTGCGTAATATTATAAATGCCCTTCGCCATTACAAGAGAAGGGAGGACCCCAAATTGATATACAAAAATTTAGAAAGAACCAGACTCTCTTTCGATCACATAGCTCTTTATCTCTCTCTCTAGTTCTCAAAATTGCTCCCAATAGAACGCACCACCAGAACCTAGCCCCCCGTCAACTCTCAAAACTATCCCCATCAAAAGTAATACCGGAACCTAATCCTCCATTAGCCCTCAAAGTCACTCCCCGTCAAATGCACCATTGGAGCCTAAACCTCCATCAGCTCTCAAAGCCGCTCCTCGTTAAGTCCATTTACGAAGCCAAATTTTCCACAAACCTCACTTTCCCCCACACAATTGTATTAACACATTTTCTTACATCCTCCTTATATTTTTCTATCCGTTGAGAAAGATTTCCAATTTGAATATTAGATGATAAATCGGAAAGAAAGTCATGCCAATTTTTTGACCTTTTATTTATTATTTGTAGTATACATGACCCATGTTTACAAAAACGAAGACCATACCCACTTAAGTTCGACCAGTCACGGAAAACCTAACGGCCCTCTAATCCGTATAAGAACCCGGATTCAATGACGCATCATAATGCATCGAATGATTATTTTTAAAATTGAATTGTAGACTGAAAAACATCAATATTTCACAAAATTTTTAACTTTCAAGAATATGAAACGGGCTTTTGAATACTTCTAGTTGAAAATTTATTTATGATTTCTTTAAACAACATGTTCAGTAAGCTAAAGTCGGGAATTTTTAGCCAAACACAAGGAAAAATTTAGCTAGAAATACGCCAGACTAACTTTGTAAAATTTAACTATGTAATATATTTATTATCATTATAGTTAAAAATATTTGGACTTTACATCCTGTGATATTTTTTCTTGATTTCAGAAAATTTTTCATATAAAACTTTTAATATTCTGCTTATCTTATTTTTGAATATCATATTTATTTAATTTGGTCTTTTTTTTTAATTTATGATCTATTAGACAAAAGGCTAGTCTTTCATATTTAAAAATCATAACACAAAAATTGAATATAAAAATTAAAAATTAAGGATCAAAACTAACCTTCTGTCATTAAAGCACTGCAATTACTCAAATTGCTATAAAAGTATCCACTGATTTTGATCTTTCAAGCATCATACCCCTTAATAATGGTGTATTAACAGAGTATTAAATTTAAATATTAAATCAAGTATCACATTTATTTATAAATAATTCTATCAATTATCTACGGTAATTACCATGCAAAAACAATTAGGCAAGGTGGTTACCAAAAGAACGTGGACCATTATTTTTATTTTTAGTTTTTGTGAAAATTGAATAAACAACATGATCAAGTACTAAAAATTCTTAAATCATTTGTTAGTTCCTACACGAAAATTCTGGTTTATAAATAATGCAAGGAAGCCTAGCCTACACTGTGCTTGAAATATATCATACGCTTAATTTTTTTTTTTTTTGTAAATAATATTTATCTAATTAAATTTGTGGCTATTATTTATATCAACTAAATTAAAATTTTAAGCCGCTTAGTTGAAAATTTTAAGTATAAAATTTCCAAATGGCAATTTCAATTTGCTAAATCAAACATTTTTTTCCCCCAATACAACTGAAATATATTTAATTTCTCTATCATTTTCATGTTGCCATCCTCAATTTGCTAAATCAATTTATCTCTTTTTTTTTTTGTTACAAATTTCATATCGGAGAGCCAACCTGACGAAGGTTGGCCTATAAATTTGGAGAGCTATCATTCCTACTAGGGTGTCCTTTTAGAATCGGCTCTTCCTTTGAGCTTGTGTTTACAACAATATTACTTTTATTGAGACCGGCATTGACCTAACGAGGGCTACTTGTAAAGAATTCTGACCGGAAGAAGCTACCTTCAGAGAGGCTGATCGAAAAATTTTATACAACACCGCAAAGTAAAGGTCGCTGAGTGAAAACCACAAAATACAGCAGCCAAGGTCGGCGGCCTTTGAAAGGGAGAGGAATGTTTCAAGTCCCACATTGGGTAGCCAATCTAAAGAAAGTTGGTTTATGAGTTTAAGAAGCTTTCTCTCCTGCGAGAGAGTTTTTTGATAATGGACTCTCCTATTGGACTTGTGCTTGTAACTCTTTCACTCTCTCTCTATCATCATGTGTGAGATCTGGCCATGAGAAAGAAACCGGAGAGAATGTGGAAGCTGGTTGAAAAAGAGTCTTCACAATGAAGATAGAAACTAACAAGAGAGGTGGAAAGGGTTTGCAGCTCTTTTGAAAGGGTATCATCAACTCAAAGGAATTCCAAATCTAAGACACTACAGCATTGATTCCTCACTAGTAAAGATTCGGAAGTTGGTTCAGTGTCGCAGCTACTCTCCGAAGGAAGACGAGAACGAAGTCAAGAAGTAAGTTGGAGGTCTTGTAAAGCGAAAATTTACGGTAGACAACGTAATAATAGTATTGAAAGAATCCGAGCTTTAGAAGACAGAAAATGCAAATCATCATGGACAACAGTATAAGGGAATGGTGAAAATTTCACAGGCGGCAAGGGGGTCTTAAGACCGTCAAAGACTCAACAACGTGAAAGAATAAGGGTTGTATGATTGGAAGCCAAGTGGGTTGATAGAAGTCATCAGACAATGTTCAAGAAAAATTTAGAAGCAGCTGCTAATCATATGGGAGAATGCGATGTTCACCCAGGAAGATCGTTAGATGACCAGTTACGCGGCTTGAAGACAGTCGAAGGATAGAAACTCCCGTGAAGAAGACAGTTGGAGGGTGACACCGGACAACATCCACTGTAATAATGGCCAAAAGAGCACGATTCAATCAACTAATAAAATCAGCCTTCACGACTAACCTGTGGATGAAAGGATTAGATCAGCACATTAATAAACAATTGAATGGTTTCAACCAACTCAATAATGAACATTTTGAGCGGCTCGAAAGAAGCATGAACGGTATTATCAAATAAATACGTCTAATGTTGAAAATTATCAACGAATGCAAGTGGTAATACATATCTGCTAACTGAATGTGAAGAAGTGCCAATGATGCACCCTACAATACCACCTCCACTCAGAACATATAAGAAGCTGTGGAGGTACGTGAGCCATAATATGAGAATTGATTTTCTTTACTTTTAAAGAAATAATCTGAAAAGATAAATTTTTAAGATCTAAGAATATTACCATTATTATCAGACTCACAAATATAAGAAATTGCTAATGGTTTTATTTTATATGGAAGGAAAAGCAGTAACGTAGTTCTAGGATACTTAGGCGACCGGAGAGTTTGATAAGTGAAAGAGGTTTAGTTAAACCTTACAAACAAGGTTCGAAAGCGTGATCTATGATGATGTAATGGAAAAAATATAGAAGCTCCACCAAAGTTGATCCGTGATGGAATATAAAACACAATTTGAAGGGAACGGAAGTCATCATAGACAGCAGCGTAGGGGAATGAAAAATTTTAGAGACAGTGTTAAAGAGGGGATGAGAGTGGGGAAAATATCTATAAAAAGGATAATGTAACAATGGAAAAGGAAGATGAAAATACCTCTCGAGTTGTTTTGCATGGAGACCTGTTATTGAAGCAATTTTTTGTTTTCCTTCCATTTTGATAATCTTTACCATTGTTGCATTTAAGCTGGGAGTTCCTAGCTCCAATCTATCAAGCTAAAAAAACAAGAAAAGATAAAGGAAAGGGGCCTACTTGATACATTCAGGCTGAGAGATGGGTGAAATTCCAAGATCAAATCCACGGGGAGAAGCCGGAGAGCCCTAATAAAGGAAGAAGTTTGAAGGAAAACATGATGCTGATACCACTGAAGGTGATTAGTGTAAGAGGAGCAGCACAGAGGAAGGAGAATCCGTATTGGGTGGAAACAAAGATAAGACAACTTTATTGAGGCTGTTAATGGAAGGAAATGAAATAGAAGATCAACCGTTTGTTTGGTTTCGGGCAAAATAGAATACAGCATACCCTTCATTTCTCTCGGAAGAGGACAAATACACGACGACTGAGAGATTGAAGGCTGTTAAGCTGTCCACATATCTCTTTGTTAAAACCACTCTATCCACATATTTGGTAAGCAACAACCTAGTATTTCAAAGAACAAGGCGTGAATAGCATCACCCGGCACCAACTCTTGTTCAGCCGGATCAATAATATGCATATTTGTATTAATGATCGGTGACATTTTCTCATGGAACTTAGCTCCAGAATGAATTCAGGAAATTTTCTTTACATAAGGGCACCAAAACATGCTTCTAGGGCAACAATCTACAAACCATAAAAACAATTTGTTGTACTCGATAACTACATGTGCCAAAAAAAAACTATGAAATAAATATACATAGGATGTTTCAATATTGGCAAAGCCAATCTTGAATTGCAAGCCTTAGGGTATGATTGGGAGTGAGTTGCAAGTGATCCAATCTCAAATTAGTCATCGGAGAAGTCTCCCGTCCATTTTTTAACCATCCGTGTAAGGCTTCTGCTTCATATGTAAATCCATCGGCCGCTACTACAGGGTCGTGCATGATCTCCTGAAAGGCAAGGATCAACAATTTAACCAAGGAGCCTGACATTACAGCTTCATAGAATGATTTTCTTGCTCAAAAAAAAAAGGAATGCAGTTGATCATTTTAGCTTTTGCTGCTTTTCAACATTAACCCAAAAACATATATGTAATGTGGGATGGTCTAGACTCACTTATTTTCCCACATTATTACTAAATTTTCAGCACCACTTCTCTACCTTTAATTGTACATCAGCACTTAACATTATGCACAACCCTCTCCTTAGGGGAGGAAAAACTCGTGTGCCACTAGTTCAGCAAGTACAAATCAAGAATTTTTCAAACAATCAAGAATCATATCAACCTGAAATTTATAAGAAGTTATGACTAGCTTAAGAGTGCTTGTTGACATTTTCTGCATTGCCAACTTTTTAACAGTCAACACAAATAAACACTACTAATTAGTTTTTTCAGTCTTTCAGATTTTATGACTTTGCAGTTCTCAAACCAGCCACTAAGAAAGGCCTTAGCAGGCCTGTAGAAATTGAACTGCATGATATGATTGAAACACGCTGGTAGCAATAGGCAAAACTGAGCAAACTGATCATTACGGCTTTAGTTGGTTTAGCTCAGCCAAGCTCAATCCAATGGCCGGGCAACAATATGCTTTCCACGAGGATGTGACAAAATTGGTATGCAGCATGCATTTTAATTCAGAAGGTTAAGGAGTTAATATCCTAATTCAAGGAATCGCACAGATCACCATGCAAGGAATACCATATCTGAATTGCTCACCTGGAGGATAGGACACAAAAAGAAAGATGGGACTGGCCGCTCTTCAGATGTATGAAGCTGCTGCAGCTCCCTAACCACAGTTGGTGTCAGCTCTGGCCGATCTCGACTGTTTGGTTTGCAGAATTTCAAGCCCATTTCAGCCAATTTACCTGCAACAGAAGTTGGCCATTGCCCAGCTGATGAATCTAAAATCAAATCCAGCTTCCCACACGACACTGCTTTACGAACTTCTGCCGCCAACCCCACTGGTGGCCTTCTGGTTAACAGCTGCAGTATTATCAGCCCAAAGGAATAAACATCAGACTTCGGTGACAAAACCCTAGTTCGATGAGATTCTGGATCTGAATATGGGAAAGCACCCTGAGGCTCCGCATAACGGCGAAAACTTGGACAGCGGAGGGTTTCCTTTGTCACTAGCCGAAAAATTCCAAAATCACATATTTTGCAGTGTAGTTTAGAATCCAGAAGGATGTTTTCAGGCTTCAGGTTACCATGGACAATCCTCTCAGGATGAGAAGAGTGAAGGAATAGCAGGGCACTTGAGATCTCAGAGATAATTCTTGCTCTATCTTTCCATGTAAGAGAAGTGATGCTTTTGTGGGAAAGGTGATACTGGAGGTTCCCATTAGGCAAATAATCACATACAAGGGACCAGACCTCTGGACATGCCCCAACTAAAGTCACCAAATGAGGATGCCGTAGCTTGCCTAGAACATGAACCTGCATTTAGGAGAAATTGATCATCCATTAAACTGTACATATCAGGTATCACAAAAGAAGCAGATGACTGAAACTGACAACAGTGACATATCCATTATACCTAGTTGTCCTCATCTTTAACATCATGACAAAGAACTAGCCAACAGCCTAAGCCAACTGATCAAGTGATACTCCTTGCTCACACTGGTCGGGAGAGAAGAAGAGGACGGATAAAGTAACAACGAGGACTTCTCCAATTAATATTGACAATACACCTAAATTTTAATGGGACAAAAAAATATATATCTTCAAACTCTCTTTTTGCAGTTTTAATTTTGAAATTTTGTTTTTGCCAATTTTATTTTAACTTTTGTTTCAATAGCAATTTCCCTCTAGGTGAATTTACATGCCAACTTGACTATTTACAACTCATATATGATGAATTTTGAAATTTTTTTTTGTAGGATAATATTGGTGCTAAAATGAAAGATGATAATAAAATTGAAAAAAAAAAACAGAAATTTGAGAATATTTTTGTTTATTTTCCCAATATTTAATACTCATTTCTCCTATTTTGAATGTCTTAATTTTTACACCACCCTAAAATGAATGCTCATTTTCATAATTTAAACCATTGTCAGATACATGTCCTCAGTTTTCACTTAATCATCACTTCTCAAGTTTTGAAGAGGAAACAAAGTAGCAGTAGCGCCCATCTTTTGAATCATTAAGCCTACATAGATTTTTGCCATTCCATATATATGACCAAAGTTAGAATGCACAAATAAGATATTACCAATATATTCTTTCTGAAAATTTGCCTCATTTACAAGGCAAAAATAAGGAAACTAACTATAAAAGCCCCTTAAGAAAATCTGTCCATTTGAGTGCAAGGGAGCAACATACCTCTTTTTGGAATTGTGACGGTCCCAGCATGCTTTGTGGATACAACATTTTTATGGCAACAGTTCTATCCAGCAATTCCCCCTTGTAGACAGAACCATATCCGCCTTCTCCGAGCTTAAAGCTATCTGAAAAATTGCATGTTGCAGTCTGTATATCAAACAGTGAGAATTCTAACATCTCGGGCATATCATCGTGAAACCCAATATATGCATTATGATTTGCACCTCCAGCCTGTCTGTGACTTCTCCACCTATCAAGCCAATGCTCAGCTTCCACTTTCTGCTTTCGGAGCTTTAGTTTTTCTTGATGTAAACTCGTCATGGATGCTTGAATGAGTTTTAACTCTCCTGTTGCTTCATCACAGCGGCGGTTGGCCTCCTGCAAACGACTGTCAAGGGCAGCTAAATTCCTCATGGTTTTCTGAAGCTCTCCCGCCACTTCCAGTCTTTCTTCTAGTAGTCGTTCTTGATCCTGCACTGTGGTTTTTAAAGCCTCTTCAGCTTCCTTTCTGAGTTTTAATTCATGCGTATGAGAAGATTCAAAATCTTTAACCTGAGGTGGTCATAAAACAATAATTACAAAGAATATATTCAGACAGGAAAGATGAAACAGAATCCTTTTTGTTGAAAATAAAAGTAAAAGGTGAGATCCAATCATTAAAATATGAAAATCAATATCCACCTAGTATTTGCTTTACTTGATGACTTTCCTGACTAACACTCCAGAAACAGAACGTCAAACCCAGAATTTATCTTGTAATGTTTGATAGTATAGACAAGATATAAAACAGCACATAACTGAGGCAAAAGTCACAATAATCTTTGGATTCCATCATCGTATAGTATTTTTAAGCAGATGAAAGAGGCGCTGGTTAACCTAAATAAGATATAGCTCTTTTATACTATAGTAGGCAAGATTACTAGGTACACAAGCAAGCTAACGAGTCATATATGCAACATGTTCAACAGAGGAAATAACCAGAATCAAATTATGGTCAAATCACCTTGCTGATAGCATGCACTGCTTGAGCTTCCAACTCCTTACGCTTCCGCAACTCCACAGACACTTCGTGATTTGAAGCCTCAGCAGAAGCTTGTGCTTCTACAAGCTGACTATGTGCACTTTCTTCCTCCATTCTAGATTCAGAATCCAAAGAAATCCTCCTTTCAGCAGATGTAGTACATCCAGAGCCATGTCCAGAAATAGGACTAACTGAAGTGCAAGTACTGTATTGGTCACGATTGTTGACTGAACTACACAAAGGTTGAAGCGAAGCCAAAGCCTCTTCATCTTGAACCCGTGCATCCTGTATCCAATCTTTTAACCCAAATTTCATGCGGGCACGAGATGAATGAAACTGAAGACGACCTGAGCCCATGGGTTCACTTTTATCAAATCGCAATGATTTTGACCTTAAGCTTTCACTTTTCAATGCATCTGCTTGACAAATGTTTGGACCAAACCTTATCCCCTCCATAGCTTCTCTAGTCCACACATGTTTCCCCTTATTAATAAACCATATCTCACAGAACGGAGGAGCATTTTTGGCAGCATAATTTGCTTTGCTAGAACTCCTTTTCATCTTCATGCAACTGCATTAGATAACCAGCATCATGATACATGAAACTGAAACATAATTCTTTGGCATCAACACCCAGAAGACTCAACCAGGAATGTAAACATTCTGGAACCTCAGTGAGGATTAGATCATGTCCACAATGAATTCAGTAAAACAGCAGAGACTGAATTCGATTGGAAGAGAATATAAAATATGTTTTTTCCTAAATTTTTTTTATTTATATTTTGGCATCAGTAAGATACAAAAGATAAAAATTAAATATGGTCATCTAGTCTTCTCATGATGACAGACACAAATAGTAGAAGGTTCATACTTTTCAGGCACAGCTCCCATAACAAGCTTCCTAATATGCTGTTGGCTGATTAGTTCCACAAGCCCTTTTTGAACTTGTTCAGATTCAATTGTGATCACGCTTGCTTTCACCTGCAAGTAAAGGTCACCTTTATTAGATGGCTACAGCATACGTTAAATCACTGATGCCATAAAATCTCATCCCATTGGCATATAACTGATTAAACATTGTAACAAATTAACATAAGATCACGCAGTTAATCATAAAATAGCAATTAATGTGAAGATAACTGCAAAACCAAAAGCATGAAAGTCATTTAGGTAAATAAAAGAAGCACAGTTGCCCATGTTTTGTATGCCAAGTTTCAAATGTCTTCATTAGACAAGAAATAATGAGAAATCCCAAAATTTAATTTTGACAGAATAAAGGGCTGGAATTGACTCCACCAATTGGTAAAGGAATTCTAGCGACAAAATGTAAATGAGCCGGAAAGAAACACTGCAAGATACTGCCAGTTCATCAAATGCAAACTTTTTACACAGAAGATTGATGCTGATTAATCAGCCAAAAGACAGCTGCAAAAGCCATTGAGATAGTGCAATTTTTCAGCACATCAAATGTTTTCAGATAAAAATTGTATCAAATGGAAGCACCCTATTGCTGTTATAGCCCGTTGAATTCTATCTAATTCAAATCACATAGCATAAAATCTATGCCAGAAAAATGTGCAAGTTCAATTAATTATAACTTGGAACCTAAAACAAGGAAATTCACCTTTGTTTTCGGGCAGATACTCAAGTAATTGAGTAGAAGTTTCCTTGTATTTTCTCTCTCCTCTGTCCTATATGCCGCCACCACTACTCCATTTGCCTGGTTTGCTGGTAGCTTTCCCACTGCCATAAACAAAACTAATTAGAGATGGAATTTAACTAAAAGCAGAGTCTGCATTTTGTATCCCACTGCTTCAATTCCACATGGTAAAATTGTTTTAGCAAGGCAGCAAAGTTATGAGAATATATCATCTGAAATCAAAGATGTAGTCTAATATCCTCCTGACCACCCATCCCACATCTAAAAGGAGAAATAGCAGTAATCTATAGAAGTCACCGTTCTGAATTGATAGGGCAGAATTCATAAGAGCTACACTCTTGTAAAAGTCAACCGTTGTAATCTGCCATAAATGTCCCCATAGCCAGAACAATCAACCTAAACTCAGTTTCTTCTTTCTTTTTCTTGCCCCCTGTCCTCATGTCACTTGGATTAGCAATTGCTCTAGACACCTAAAGCAGAAGGACATGCTCAGTACAAAAACACGTATAAAGCCACAAAGTATTCAGACAAAATTGTTTTGGGCAAGGCAGCATAGCCACTCATAAAAATATAACCTCAGGAAGTGAATGTATACTTTTATTCCGTCGCGCACGCCTAACCCCACCTCCCAAAAAAAAAAAGAAAGAAAAAGAAACAACGATACCCATAGAACTCACAGATCTTAATTGAGAGGACAGAATTTATAAGAGCTACACACTCTCGTCAAATTTAACAGGTCTAATTTGCCAAAAATGTCCTCATACTTCGTAAGCACAGTCAAGTTAACCTCAGTTTCTTATCTCTTTTATGTTTTCCCTGTTATTCATGTATCTTGAATAAGCAATTGCTCGAGAGACATCTGAAGCCGTAACGGATTTATTTGCTTGTTTATTCAATTTCTCAGTTCCAAAACACGGGTCTAGCCAAAAAAAAAATCACATAAATTAAAAGTCATCGCCGAAAATCTCAAACGTGAACTAAACGGCCAATTATAATGAAGATTCTATCGAAATCCTCATAAAATTATGCAATTCTTTATTGAAAAATCCAGCGTCGAATCAAGAAACGACCATTTTCTATATTCCTGTGCTAATAAAACGAAAATCACCTAAATCAACAAGAAATTACGGATAATTTTTTCTAAATTCAGAAATTAAGAAACTTAAAGAAAGAATGAGAGGCTAACAAAGAGTTGGAATCATAGGAGAAGGCCGATGAACATGAACTAAGCATATCTGACTGTTGCCGAATTTCCGGAACGTCCAGTGAAGCAACGAAACGGCTTTGTCAACTGATCTTCCCACGGCCACATGTACTTTCTCGCTCTCCTCCTCACCTTCGACGATCCCCGGCAGGTTCAAGCTCGAGCTGCTTGAACTCACCTCACCGCAACTCGCCCGTTCCAAGTCGACTTTGTAGCCCGCGGGCGAAGTAAAACCAGAAAACGGGTCGCCTGTAGGTCCCTGTGGGTGTGACGGCGTTAAAAGCTCCATTTCAGACACCGAACTCGAGAATTCCCGCTGAAGCCGCCGGCTTCGCACCTGATTTGAGAGAGAGAGAGAGAGAGAGGCGGGAGGTAGGCTCGTCCGGCACTCAAGAAGGGCTATTTCGGGGTTAATGTTGCGATGTTAGACCTATCAAAGTGAAAGTGGAACCGGGTGCTCCTTTGTCGTTGAGCGTTGGAGTCTCACCCACTTTTTCTCAATTATTGGATCAATATAATTTAATATTGATCTAAAAAACAAACTATAAAAATAGGTTTTTTTTTTAATTAATATATCATAACATTTATATTATAAAATTTTAAAAAATAATTATCATATTTTTTAATTTTTTTAAATTTAAATATTAACTATTAGATTTATAATCAAACCATTTAAGAAGTCAGTACATTGGATTAAACTATTATGATCGCTATAAAGTCATCTCGTTAATAAGCCTTCTAAATAAATAATAATAATTAATTTCTCTCAATTAAAGCACTAAATAATAAATTAAGAAAGTATTTAAAATATAATCTTAAACTATTTATTATAAATTAATTTTTCATTTTATCATTGCTAATTCGAGATTAAGATATTGTTATACAAATTTTTCCTTATCTTTAAATAAATGATAATGTCATTAATATATTTAACTCTTAATTGATGATACAAATTATATTGATATATTTTTTAAAATATAAAAAAAAATTGGATAAGTTTTACATCAAATTAATGTATCCAAATTCGATTTTATGCTTGGAATATATAAAGTGGATAGTTTGGTTTTGACCAAATTATCATTGGATAAATTTATTTTTTTTAATGAACTAATTTTTAAAAAAAAATCTAAAAAAGTAAGAAAGATTATAAAAATGTGAGCAAGGGATATAAGGTTTGGCTTTATATCTTACAAAAAAATAAGCGTATTAAAGAGTTTAAATTTATACTGCTTTTTAAAATATATCCATCTTTTTTTAAAAAAAAAGTAAAGTATATTTATAGTTATATTGTCAGATGATAAAAATTTTTAAAATAAATAATCAAATATAATTTGAACAGTTAAAGTAATTAAATATAAATTAATTTAACTATTATTATACATATTTTGATCATTGAGGTTTTTAAAGTCAGTTCAATCGATAATAATAATCAGTTGACATTTGCTAATTAATAGACTATTGCCTGAGCTTATTATTATATTTATAAATTGTTTAATTAGAGTAACTGTTTGGTTAAAGATTCAAATATTTAGCCTTATGACCCAATTGGCTCAATAGTCATTCAACCACTTAACCATTTAATGTTTTATCTAATATTAAATTATTCTGATTAAAAATAGGTCAAAATTAAACTTTATATTTTTTAAACTTTGACTTAAAATAGACTAATATTTTTGTCTTTTAGATATTATTTTTAAATTTTCTGTGTTTATTAACTATACTAGTCTAATTAATTCTACAACTCACATGTTTTATTATTTTTTTACATTTTTTATATATTTTACTAAAAAATTAAATATATATATATTGAAATGAAGCTAGAAAAAGTCACCAAAAAATATATAAAGGAAAAATAGATGACTTTACTCGAACTGGAATCCCACGCCAGTTAGAAAAGTCAAAGAAGAGAAATTGACCGCCTACGCGGCAGTTGATCGGGCCCCCTTCGTTTCTTCGATAGTGGTGGACCGTTTCTCGGACCCTTCCAACACCTTATTGTTTGAAATTTTTATTTTTTTTATTTTAATTATTTAACAGTTAAATTTTAAATATTTAATAATATTATCTAAATAAATTATTTTTATTAATTATATATATATATTATATTTTAATATTAAATAAATATTAATGTTATAAAAAAATTTAAAAGTATAATTATCTTTAATATTTTTATTTTTAAATGATGATCATTAGGTTTTAACTAAATAACTAAAATAGAAGAAATAAGACAATGCATATCTGTAATTTTTAAGTTAAAAAAAAGTAATAGTAATTTTGTAATATTTAAGTTTTTTAAAATATTAATAAATAATATTTTTAACGGTTATATGTAAACATAAAATAAATTAATAAATAAAATATTATATCATAATTGTAGACCATGGGGGATTTAGATTTTTTTTTTCGTTATAGGGTTATTATTTTTTTGATTTTATTTTTAACAAAGTAACTTAAAAATAAATATTTTTCCATTTAAAAAAATTGTTAATATTGATAAATTTTAACCACTAATAAATAAATATAATGGGTTAATTAAAAATTTTAGTATGATCAATTAAAAAAACAAGTGAGTTATAGTGGCTGCCAATTAAATATTACTGGTCAATTAAAAAATTCTAATATGGTCAATTAAAAAAGTTAATTTAATTATTAATATATATTTTTATTTTTTTACTATATTTTATATTATTAAAACAAAATTTAAACATATATTTTAGATTTATAATCCAAATCCTATGCTTAACATTTCTGCAGTTGAGGAAAAATTATATTGTTTAAGTTGTACATAAATTCAAGCCTAATCCATTGTTTTTAAAAAAATAAAATTTTAAATATTAGTAAGATAGTTTATAGTCAATTAAACCAATAGCAAGTTCACTAATAAATATTCAGAATTATAGTTTGTTAACTACTCTAACTAATTGATGTGTTCTCAGGTCCGAGTTATTTTGTAAATTAAGGAGCCTTTGGATTACTTGCATCAAGTTGAATACAAAGAAATTCGGTCTCCACATATCTCAATTTGAACCCTACGCATCACCAATAACTAACAAAATATCAGAAATTTGCAAGCCTCACTTTCAAATTTATTTTTTTACGCTAAAGTTAGTAATACATTCAAAAGAATAGAAAGATATAAGAGTGAAAAAGTAAATAAAATACAAAATATAAGGATGTTTGTACACAAGAGGTGTGAGTGAAAATTAGAAAATGTTTGGGCTCCTTTTGTACATTTTGAAAAGTGGCTCACTATGGTCGCTTGATAGAAGCGACGGTTTTAGAGGGAAGGGAGTTGGGTTCTTTTCTTACTTTTTTCGTGAGTCCGGACTGAAACTTGTGTGTGAAGTAAGCTTATTTGACCTCTCCATTTTCCAACGAAGAAAATTGGTATTTGTAAAGCTCCGTGGTGGAGGCTTTGGGTATCGAAGCCTGTGATAGGTGTCCCACCTGGGTTCAGCGCCTGCTAGGTACTGGCGATGGCCACCGATGTCAAGTGTCGTCTGTTGGTGGCTAGGGAACCATCGTTGGGTGTGGTTGACATGGGTCTAACTACTTTTTGTTAAGATTTGCTGAGCCACTGCTAGTTGGTGGGCGCGGCGCCCTGCCATAGTTGAGCGCACCAACCATTGACTGCTGACATTCCTTGGGCTTGCATCTCTACGTTGGCAGTCTACCGCCGTCAATGAGGGAGGCGCATGCCGACCGTGATTGGTTGTGTGTCATGAGCTGTTGGATGGGCCCGAATGCAGCATGTCAGGCCTAAGATCCACTTCGCAGTACTGGGTTTTGCACAAGGCTCCTTGGGCCTTATCATCCGACTAGATCTCTTTGCCGATTGGGTCTCATTTCAAACTGACTATATTCATATTGGATACATCACTAACAAAAAAAAAAATTTAAATAGTACCATCATTTGTTATATTAAAAAATAGTATACTTTATTAAGCAATCAAATAATACAATCGCTTGTTGTATTATTTTATAGTATTAAGGTTAAAAATATATAATTATAATAACCAACCAAATTCAATGCATGTTTTTAAAAAATTAGTCACACATTTTGGTAATTGATTAATACTATAAATAATATGATAGATTAAAGCATTGTTATAAAAGCCCTAAATACATTATAAATACTACAAAAAATAATAATAATAAAGTATATAATTTAGCTCGAGTGTGAATGTATGTAAAATATCATGACCTGTACTTTATTATTATAACAAATATTATCAGTTGTATTATTACATGTCAAAAAAATATTCAAAAATAATAGTAAAAGACATTGGAAAACATAATTTGGACTCCAGATTCTTCAAAAAAAAAAAAAAAAACAGAAATTGTCAAACTATTAAAAACACTATGGAGGTTTAATGTGTCAGTATATGTGCACGCTTCTGTCTACTAAAACAGTGACTACCAGCCCCTATTGATTAAAAACAATGCACTGCCACTGTATTTGGATAAATATAAAATGCACTGAGATTCAATATTTTGTTAGGATATGACTTGCTTATTTAAACTATAAAAAAATATTTAACAATAAATTATAAGTAAATAATAATAATAAATAATGAGACAATATACAAGTTTTATATGAAAAACTCTCTTTAAAACGAGAAAGAAAAATTACAAAAC
Organism: Nepenthes gracilis; assembly: GCA_033239525.1. NCBI lineage: Eukaryota > Viridiplantae > Streptophyta > Magnoliopsida > Caryophyllales > Nepenthaceae > Nepenthes > Nepenthes gracilis. The sequence continues at coordinate 21,328,309 of BSYO01000011.1, forward strand.
GATTCGTCCGAAAATATTTTCATTATATAATATTTTGGTTACATAAATTTCAATAATATTATGACTTAATACCTTATATCAATTAAATTGAGTAACAATGAGTATAAGATAAAATAGTAGAAAAATAATCGCTAAAATATTTTTCTCAACTCCAAGAATAATATACTTAGGATTAGTAGAGACTGAAACTCGATTTAAAACTCAACCAAATATTTAAATTTTTATCTTCACCATTGTTTCTTTTTCTTTTTTTTCTCTCACTGACAATACCATTTAGTCTGAAAAATGCAAGTAATTCACCATAAAAATGCGTCGACGGGTCTTTAACTGCAAGTTGCACTCAAACTCCCATCAGACGCGCCTTGAGCACGAGTGCCTAGGTAAACAATGCCTTAGACGCACCTTGAGTGCACTATTACTGGATCCAGCATTTTGAACCTTAGCTGTGAGTGTAGAAAACTACTCGTTCATACCACCCGTCAACACCACAGATGAGTATAGACCAACATGAGAGTAACTTATAATCCAAATATAAATAAAACACATAGCATCCTAATAAGTCATTTAATAAACTGATTACAATAATATTCAAATAATATATAATATATATCAAGATATAGATAATCATAATAAGACTCTACCTATTGAAAATTCGTTTGCCCAAAGCCAATCCTCACAGCATGTAATTACCTCAATTGTCTAAAAAATAAGTACATTTTGATATAATTTTACCAATCATTTTCTTATATTAAAAAATAACTCTAATAGAATGATAGAAATAGAAATAGAAATAATATCAAATGTGATTGCTCCAATTTTAAGAAAATGACAAGATGCATTTTGATTAAAAGCTAACATGCCAAAGGATGTGTTGTAATCTAAATTTTTTCTTTAAAATAAAGATTAAGTTTATTTTTTCTCACCCATCCCTTTCTGAGACAAATAAGCATTATAGCCATCATATTTACTTCTACTGCCAGCAACTAAATTTATAAAACAATCATCACTATCAGTGAAAGTTTTACTTAAATTTTATTAATTATATTTAATAAATAAGTCATAAAGAGAATTCTCATTATGCTTAACCCTTTATCTGACTACCACCTCACTAAGAAGTTTATTATAACAATATTAAACCCACTTTTATCTTATAACATGGATCCAACATGTAAGCACAGATATTAATAAATCTTTTCACATTTTCCAAACCATATCTTCTATAAGAAAAACACTTAGCAAACTAGTAAGTTCATGTAAATTTCCCAAACTCCTTTAAAATATATGCTTGTAGTAAGATAGTTAAAATCCAAAAATTAAATGGATACATCATAAGATATTTTCAAAAAATCATGAATTATAGAAATTTTTTCCACTCTTCTTTAATTACATAAAATATTATCAGGTTCTTGTTATGATCAATTCAATGGCCATAAGTATGACTAAAATATAATGCATGATCCAGTATAATAAATGTATAATTACATCTCACACAAAAATCACTCATTAACATTTTCTCAACATTTAAATAGTAAGTATTATCAACAAATTTATGAAAATTTTCTCTTTAAAAAGAAGTTTTTAAAACTTTAATAGTCCCTTTAATTTTACTTACAACATCATCAATAAATTTCAAACCAACTTATACAATAATATTAATTATATGATAATAATAACAAATTTTTTAAAAAAATAACTACAAAATATTAAGGATCTCCTCCTAAAAAGTTGACTTTTAAGATAATTAACTATTATATTATTGTAAAAAATCTTATCTATAATTTTCAATTTATCCAAACAATCAAACACAATATCAACAAATAAAAGTGCCAACTGAACGCGATCAGCTCAATATACAATGATACAAATATATTTATCCCAAATGTGTTCACTTTTTCAGTTATTAATGGTCAAATAAATTCTATTAGGTGGTTTTATCTACCCAAGTTGACTAATTTTTTCTCATATATATAAAATTTTATTACATATCATCTTAGAATACGCATACTAATTGATTGAAAGTCGGGACATATGATAGAAACCATTTGTTTAAATGTAAGCTATTTACATAGTATGAAAGAATGTGCACCAAAAATCATAAAAATATAAATTGACTCCTGTACTTCTTCTACATCAACTTTAGAATTCTTTAAAACCATTGAATTTCCATCAATACCAATACTAATCAAAATACAAAATTTTTATTATTTTATGAGAATTTCTTAAGGCATTTTTTTAATATAACAATGGAGATATATAGTATCTTAGAAAGGTAGTTTGAAGAAAAAAGCTCATTATAAGCTTTGTATTGGGCTTGTATAAGAACACATTTGGAAGAAAGTCAGATGATATGAAACCATACTTCTGATTTTAATTTTCTACCCATTTCGTTGATATTCTAGGGATTAACAATTTTGACATCAATCATTCACTCTCATTTATAATATCAAAATTTGAGGTTGACATATTATACGGTAGAATAAACATATAAATAGCTAACATTAGGAAATATGAGGTATTAAAATAGTAAAATCAGCAAGATAGAATAATATAAAATTGAGGAAAAAAAGTAGACACTAACATCTTGGAAAAAAAATTAAAGAACACCAGAATTTGTGAAAGGATATTTCATTCCTTACTGCCGCTAAAGATGACGACGAGTGTATTCTAATTATTCAAAAAATGTTGCGAAAACCATTCATCCTGTCAAGAGAGACAGGCTATTTTGTGTTCACTGTCGGATCACAAGATATTCTATGCAGCAATGTTTCAAGGTTGGAAACATTGATATTCCCGTATGTTCCCACTGTAACAAACTTGGGCATATTATGGATAAATGTTATCAATTGCATGGTTTTCCTCCTAACCACAATTTGTATGGCAAATATGGCAATGTGATCTCTTCTGCCAACTTGTCAAGCTTCAAAACTCATACCAATCAAGAAGAAGATGCAGATGATAGAGTAGCACTGACCAAAGCCCAATTTAGACAACTTATGGACTTAATTCAATCCAAAGACACTGTTGTTATCTCCCACACAACCAAACAAACAAATCCAACATCAAGCAAAAAGCACGCGTAATTTTGGTGTTCCCTTCCCATAAGCATTTGACAAGAAAACATGTGGATTTCGACAGAATAGCATATGATATATGATCCTCATTAAATTTAAATTCAAATTTCGGATGGAAGTAAAGCATCCGTTTTTCATATTGAAAATATTAAACTTACAAATAAATTGATATTGCAAAATGTTCTATGTGTTCATTCATTCTCTTTCAATTTGATTTCTGTAAAGAGGCTAACTGATACCCTTAATTACTGTATTTTTTTTCTAACCTTTACAATAATGAGACAAACAATAATAAAGAAACCCGATTTTTGGTGGCGAAATACCTTCAAATACTCTGGCTATTTTTCTTCTCAAGATTTCCAACCTAAACACAAAACCTTCTGCTTATTTTGTTTTGTCTCCAATTGACATTTGGCACTGCCATTAATGGCACATATCTGATTCTAAACTTAAACTAATTGATAATCCTCTTGTAAGAGGAGCATTACGTTCAATTAATAATAATCCTTATTCTATTTGTCACATGACTAAACAATATAGTCTCCCTTTTTCTTTCAATACCCATAAGTCACACATTTTGTTTGAAATGATTTACTATGATATATGGGGACATTTCTCTGAGATATCTTATGAAGGTTACAAATATTTTCTCACTGTCATTGATGATCTTTCTAAAAACACATGGGTCTATCTTTTAAAACAAAAATCCGACACAAAACAGTGCTTAGAGAATTTTTATAAACTTATTGAAATACAATTCAATATTAAAATTAAAATCATAAGAAGTGATAATAGATCTGAATTTAACATGGGAGAGTTTTATAATAAAAGTGGCATAATTCATTAAAAGAGTTGTGTTGTCTCAAAATGGCATTATTCACGAACCAAAGTCTTAAATGATGTTAGGGTGATTAGAAGGATGAAAGTTTGAATGGAGAAAGAAAATAAAAAATGTTGTTAGATAATAGAAAACTCTTTAAAAAATCATAAAATTTGAAAATAATGTCATTTTTGGTACAAAATTTCCTAGAAGTAGAAAAGCTAAAGTTATCCTTTTGGAGTTAAAGGATATAAATTAAAGCTTTCTATATTTTATTTAAGAGATGTCATTTTAATGAAAATTATTTCCTTTTCGAAAAGGCAGCATTGACTAATGCTCAGATACTCAACTTGATGTGGCGTGCCCATTAGGATTTAATGAACAAGAAAATAATCCAATTTGCAAGAACTCTCTTTGAATTTATAGTGAAGACGGTGAAGAAATAAAATTCCCGTTCACGCCCGTTCAAAATCGCCGTTAAGCAACAATCATTTAGAACAAAATACATCTACTGATGCACAACCTCCTACAGCCAATCAGATGCCTATTCGTAGAACTATTAGAGTTAGAAAAGCACCCAAATATTTGAAAGAGTTTCATTGTCATCAAGTATCACAGACTTCACCCACTAAATCAGAAATTCAGACTTCTCCAAGTAAATCATATCCTCTTATAAATTGTATCTCACATCAAAAACTATCTCCCACCTTTAGTCATTTTTTATCTGCCATAACATTTCAAAATAAACCACAAACATATGCCTAAGCCATTTGTGATGAAAACGGGCGCGAAATCATAGAAAGTGAATTAAACGCGTTAGAACAAAATAAGACTTGGATTATTACTGATTTACCCCTAGGAAAGAAAACTCTTGCATGTCGATATGTGTTTAAATTAAAATTTAATAGTAATTTGAGTATTGAGAGATATATGTGTAAATTAGTAGCCAAAGGACATACACAGTAAGAGGCATAGATTATCATGAAACTTTTTTTCCTATTACCAAACTCACTACCATGCGATGTCTTTTAGTCATAGCTGTTGTTAAAGGGTGGCATTTATATCACTTTGATGTTAACGCCTTTTTACACGGAGTTTTGGATGAAAAAATTTCTATATAGAAACCTCTCGGCTACACTAAAGAAAAACCCAATCAAGCCTGTAAATTATTAAAAAGTATATATAGCCTCAAACAAGCCTCTAGGCAGTAGTATTCCAAGCTATCTATATCCCTCATTACCTTTGGCTTCACACAATCCAAAGCTGATTATAGCTTATTTACCAATGAAGATGATAAATCATTTATAATATTGTTTATATATGTTGATGACATTATTGTGGCAAGTAGTTATTTAGATTTCATTACCTCTATCAAATCATTCCTTAATCAAGCCTTCAAGATTAAAGATCTCGGTGTTTTACAATATTTTCTTGGAATCGAGGTAGCGCGATCCTCAAGAGGCATACATATTTGTCAAAAAAAATATACTTTTGATATTCTAGTTGATTCCAGTACCCTTAGTTCTAAGCCCCTTAAACTCCCGATGGACCAAAATTTGAAGTTGAGTAAGGAGATCGGAGCGGTTTTACAAGATCCGAGTGTTTACAGAAGGTTAATGGGAAGGCTTTTCTATCTAACCGTGACAAGACCTGATATATGCTATACGGTATATATTTTGAGTCGATTCATGACTAGACCGACTTCTAGTCATATGAATACTGCCTATCAAGTTCTGTGATATCTCAAACTAAATCTAGGATAGGGAATATTATTATCTTCTACTTCTAACATTCAGTTTCGAGCTTTCTGTGATGCAGATTAGGCTTCATGTCCAGACACTCGAAGGTCCATCACCGAATACTGCATTTTCATTGGGGATTCTCTTATCTCCTAAAAGTGCAAGAAATAATTAGTTATTTCGCGCTCTTCAGCAGAAGTAAAATATCGATCCATAGCTACTACTTATTGTGAACTATCTTGGCTATTTATATTTTACTTGATTTGTAGGTTTCACGCTCTCACACCGCAGATCTTTACTACGATAACCAAGCTGCTCTTCACATATCTGCAAATCATATTTTTTATGAACGCACCAAGTACATTAAACTCAGTTGTCATTTGGTCCGTGACAAAATTCAAGACGGAAGCATTTGCACCCATCATATGACCACACATAATTAATTTGCAGACATATTTATCAAAATATTGCCATCACATCGCCTGAAGATTTATTTGTCCAAGTTGGGCATAATCAATATATATGCTCTACGTTGAAGAGGGTATTAGGAAATGCAGCATAACAGATATTTGGCCATATATTTGTGTATTATTTTCTTCCCTTATTTTATGTATTTTCTTTCCTTATTTTACCCGATTGATTTTTCTGTCTTTTTTGTTTCCTTTGTATAGTCTATTTATTTTTATTAATTTTTGTACTATATATTGGCGGTGGCTGAGACTTGTACACAGATTCAATTATACAAAATAATAAAGACTGCATCCACTTTCTTCATCATTGCCCTGTCTTCTCTTCCCTTTCGCCTCTGTTGTTCGGCTCCTTCTTCCTCTCCGTCTTGGCTTTTCTCTGCGCAAAGCTTTACAGGCATCAATCAATTTTAGATAAATAAAGTTGAATATTGCCGAGTTATCTCGAGGTGGTTATATTGACTAGATTTTTCTATGTTTAAGTGGAATTATAATGATCAAAAAGTTATAATATTCATTAGAAACATAAGGAAAGATCAATTTAATCTATATTTGATCAAAATCATATTTGGATTGGACATAGTAGAATTTATATAAACATATTAACTGTTAAGTCAAATTGGTTCAAATTCGGCCTGATTGTCTAAGAAAATAATAATTATGTCTATTCATTATCAAAATTAAGCTAATTCAAACCAATTTTTATGTATTTTCAATGCAAAATACTTCCAAGAAATGATATATTTATAAAAAAAAGGTATAAAAATATATAAATATTTTTAAAAATATAAAATATTAGATTAATATATTAGGTGAATATTTTAAATAGATATTTTATATAAAAATTGGATAATTATATAAAATATAATTTATTGAAATAAATCTTTAAAACATTGGTATTTATTTCAAATATAGAAATTATATTTATAAAAATTATAATCTAGACATAGAGAGACCGAATCGGTTATTTTTACCCATAACTTTGCTCAACTCAAAAATTAAAGACATCTTGCGTTCTGGTTGCACGGGGCCTACTATGGCAGAGAGATGCAGAGGGTGAGGGTCACCCAGCCGGATGACCATGCTGTGGCCGAGAGATGCAAAGGGTGCTGACGACCCAGCCCGGACCTCTCGGGAGGCTCGTTGATGAGGGGTGTTGGACCCTCGACGTCCAGTCCGATCCGTAGTTAACCGGCAACACAAGTGGGTGACGTGTTAGACACGATGTGAGAATTGAGACCGGATATTTTAAGTGGAAAACCTCCTCTTGAATGGGGAGGAAAAACCACTAGACTCGGGGCCTGTAAAGAGCTTCACTATATGAGTTAGAGATTTTACAGGGTACAGTCGTGAGGGTTATTCCCTTCCCTATCTCTCGTTTTGTGTTTATCTCCTAAGAAAGCTATGCTCAATGGGAGCCTTCTTACCCGTCTCTGAGGAGTTGGGCGTGGAGAAGGGGAGCACTAAATGGAAGCTTTGGGACTTAGAGTTGTGTCTGGAAAGCTCCATTGCGTGTTTCTGGATCGATCTCTCTTTAGAAAGGAAGTCTTGCTGTGTATTTATAGTGGCAGTCAAGACCGTTGGGAGTGGACACGTGTCGTCCATCCGGCGGTTGAGGAGCGGGACCACTGGCCTCCTTTAATGCAACTGAGATGTGGATAGGGACATGTGAACGGCGCCGATGCAGCTTTTGAGTGTGTCGTGGTACATGAACCTGAGGATATCTGCCTTGATTTAACTAGGCGTGATCTGTTGATCTGGACGGCGGTGGGCTGCTTTCGGGGAGGCCGACGAAATAGGCAGTGGCGCTCCTAGCCAAGACCGGGCGGTTCTCGTCTGGTAGCAAGTCCCCTTGAAGCTCGCGGTCTTTGGAGGAGAGAACTGCTCTTGGGGGATCCTCCGGAAAGTCTGAGAGATTCTTCCTGGCCGCTCGGGTGGTTGTGAAACCTCTTGGGCTCTCGGCCCTTGGGCTTCTCACCTGGGCCGTCTGATCCGCTCGTGAGAATGTCTCTGGGCCTCTTTATTTGGGCCGTGCTTTTATGGGCCTTCATACTGGGGCCCAACATAGCCCCCCATGCCAAAGGATCCGAGGCTCTCGGTCGTTTGGCATGAAGTCGTCGTCCTGTTGGAGATGTCAGTTGTCCGAGAGCGTGTGTCTTGGTGGCGAGCTCTGTGTTGACTTTGACAGGTGGTTGTCCTCGGACCTTTTTCGGGCCGCCGCTTCACTTTCCTGCTGGAGCATTAAATGTCGTATCCTGCTGATGTGACGTGCGATCAGGCGTCTTGGGAAGGAACGACTGCCAGACTTCTGAGGCGAATGGCCTGTCGACGCGTGGCGAGGGTAATGAGTACATTTTTTCCATACTCTAGGGTTTATTTAAACCCTCCGTTGCCCTTGGTCCTTTCGTCTTCGCGCCTGTTTTCCGTTTCCTTCTTCGTTCAAGCTTCCTTTACTCCTTCTTTCTTTGGCTTTCATGGCGCCTGGAGTTAGAAACATTGCATCCACGATGACGCTTGACAAGCTCAAGGAGATCCGGACCCGGTACCAGATTCCTGAGTCTATGGCTATGGTGATCCCGAAGCCGCGTGATAGAGCGCTGTATCCTCCGGATGGCTTCATCACCGTTTATGAGGCCCACCTTAAAGGCGGGCTACGGTTTTCCATCCCGATGGACCTTTATGACATTATGAGGGCGCTTGGCGTGCCTCTTGTCAGGCTTCAGCCGAATGCGATGAGGTACCTGGTGTCCTTGTGCGTCTTCTTTCGATGCCATGAGAGGCTCTTAACCCCTCTTATTGTCAAGGTGCTGTTTCGCTTTACGCAGAACTCCGATTGGATCGTGATGACTCCCCGCCCGGAATTCTATTCGCTATGCGGTGGCAATCCTGATTTCACGAGGGGGTGGAAGGACAAGTTCTTCTTCCTTGGCGTTTACGAGCACTGGGCCATTCCCAATACGTGGGAGAATGTGGCCAGCCAGTACTGTTCTGACCCCTCCAGGGAGAAGCGGACGGAAGTGAAGGCGCGCACGGACTTGGTGCTGGCCAATCTGTGGTCTTTCCACTTGAACAAGCGCAATATCTGGCTGGGCGCTGACAAGCTCAGGGAAGCCAAGTGGGAACCGCGGGACGAGGCTCCTGGCCCAGTTCCTTCGAGAACTGGGGGACCCATTGCTGATCGTTCCTCGAGCGATGACGAGGATTTTGATATCGAGGACATGAGCGATGATGACGTGGCTGCTTCTCTGCCTACGATGTCGGGAGCTGGCTCTTTTTCTGAGTCTTCGAGACCTGGGGGTCTCGCTTTCACTTCCACTGCTAATACCTCGTCCGGGGTCCCTAGAGCTGCTGAGCGGGACAGAGAGCTTCCTGAGTCCCAGACTTCTTGTGATGATGATGATGATGACGTTCCTCTGATTAAGAGGATGAGGATTGGAGCCTCTCTTCCGGGGCCCTCGGGATCTGGTGGCTTCGCCTTCACTGCCACTGCTAATCCGCCTGTTACACCCGCAGAGGTTCTCCCTCAGAGTGCGCGGTCCTCGGACATTCAGCCCCCCGGTGATGACTTCGTTTCCGGCGCTCCCGTTACTCTGCCTGGTGACGTCTCGGGTAGGATTGATCATCCTCACGAGGACATAGGAGGCGGGAGTGCCGCAAGGGATTCTAAGAGGGGAGTGTCGGCTGAAATGATCCGGGAGATGGTGGAGGTCGTGGATTTGAGTGTTGACGAGCCCGCGCCGCCTGGCCCTTCTGAGCGGCCTGTTACTGTGGAGGCCGAGCGGTTGCCTGAGGCTTTTAGGGGCGCTGTCATTGAGGCGGATCTTCAGGTGGCCTTGTTGGCTGATGAGTCTGTGACTGAGGTGGTGCCCGCGGGGTTTAGGAGCGGCCCGCAGGAGTCCGAGTCCCAAGTGGAGTATGGCCCAGGGGATGACCCTCTGGTTTCTGAGGTAGCCTGTTGCTTCCTTCCTTTCCTTGCCTCCCATTGTTCATGCCTTGATGAACTTTTCTGTGGCAGCTCCAGAGCTTGATAGCCAGCCTCAACGGGCTGGTGGGAGTGATCGCTCAGTCCCGCCTGGAAGTGAGGTCTTCGAATGCCGCTTGTGAAGCTGCACAGCGGGCAGAGGCGGAGCTAGCTGGAGCAAAGGAGAAGATTGCCTCACTCGAGGCTAACAACAAGGACCTGCGGCTTAGACAGAGCCTCCTTCAGGAACGGATTCTCTCCCTGGAGGAGAGGTTGAGGACATCCGTGTAGATTGCTGAGATGGCTCCTGTGCTGGTTAGTAAGTTCCGGGACGGTGTTCGCATGTGCCGCCGAGTGGCGCGATTGATCCGTCCGCGGTTTCCTGTGGCCGTCCTCGATCCAAGGAATGCCGGTGCCTTGAGCATGGAAGACTTGTACGGCGTCGAGGGCAGGCCTTTCCCTGGCCCTCCTCAGGCTGGGCTTAGTAGTGAACCTCTTACGCCTGAGGAGGCAATTCCGGTGGAGCAGACGGGGTCTTCGGGAGCTCATGAGGTTCAGAGAGGAAGAGGCCGAGCGGCGCTCCCCTGACATGCTGCTCCCTTGCACTTCACTTTGTTTTCTTCGGCTTTGTCATACTTGTACAGAAGATCTCTTTTTGTGAATAAGACTTAGTCCTTTTCGCTTCAAAGCTTTGGACGTTCCATTTGTGCCTTATTTGTACGCACGTCTTCACAGAGCACGCCTAGTCAAATCAAGTCTGACGCCTAGAGTTTATACGCCTGACAAACTCAGGCCCTACCAGGGGCGCCAGCCGCGTGATACCCTACACACACCAGCAGTATTAAGTGCGACCAATGGGACAGCGGACAGCCTCTTGGCCACTCGCCGACTGCCACGTGTCTTCTCCAACGGCACAATTCTCTCTATAAATACCCAGCAAAATCCCTTTCTAAATGGTCCTTTTTTTTCAACTCATTCCAGACACAAAGGAAACAGACTCTCTCTTGGCTCCTTCTTCCTCTCTTCCTAACGAGAAGGAATAGAAGGGCGACAAAACTTTCCAATGAGAGAACTTTCTAATGAGAGAAATACAAAACAAGAGATAATGAAGAAATCCACCTAAAAAGCTTGTACTTTGTAAAGACTTCAACCTAATAGTGAAGCAATTCTAAAGGCTCAGAGCCCCGTGGTTTTTCCTCATCATTTAATGGGAGGCTTTTCACGTAAAATTTGATTTTCATCTCTCATTTTTCACATCTTACACTCATAAACACTTGTGTTGCACGTGATTTTCGAGATCCGGGACGCAACAATATCTCTGTTAAATAATTTTTTTAAAAAAATTAAAAATAGTTAAATATATTTTTTAACGGTCAAATTTTATTTATCTTTTAATAATATTTTAGAAAAATATTTTTAATATAAAAAATTTATAAATTAAAGTTAAGATGAGTAATATAACCACCACAAAAAAAAAAAAATGTACATAAAAAAAATAAAAGAAAAATGAGACAGTGAAATAGAAGGGGAAAAACAGAGATGAATCTTTGCCCATGTCATTATAGTTGAGCGGAGGCTCGGTTGAAATGAGGAAAATGGTTCACGTTTTCCTGGAGCAGCATGATCAGGCGGAAGAATACGATGTTAAATTTCTCTTAGAATATTATGTTTTTTTAAACTGACTTGTACTTATATTTTCTCTTCATAGTTCTCGATAAATAAAAAATTGACTCATATATAAATAAATAAATCCAGTTACTCTTATTCTTTATATTTTAAAGAGAACCCTATAAATTTATTTTAATAATTTTAATTTCAGTCTCAAATATTTATCTGGAGCCTCTAATAAAGATGGTCTTTTGATTTTTAATGACTTTTAGTTGACAAGAGAAAGATAAGATGGAAAAAAAATATACAATATTAGTAATTAATAAATTATTAAATTTAAAGTATTTTTAATTAAATAATTTGACTCATAATAATTAATTTTTAGATAATTTTAAAAAAATTTAAATAATCTAATATAATATTTTTAATTTAAATATTTTTTTAAAATATAAATATTTATTTAGGCGAATAAATGAAATGTAAGCGACTCTCAATTTTATGCCGTGAAATTGTCGTATCACGAGATGATATTCATTCCATCTCGGCTACCATGATATGCGCGGGAAAAAAATATAAAATAATAATTAACGCGGGAATCCCACGACGGTGAAGCACGCAACGCAACGCACTCCACCAGATCATGATGATAATTTTGCCGTACAGTGGTCCCCAATGCCAGAGCATCTCATCGCAATGCTGCCAAGTCAGCCGCTGAGTCATCAGGGCTCCACATATTTGATTGCGTGAAGGGAAGCTGCCATCCGCGTGATACCCGCAAAACTAAAGAAAGGCCAACGAAAGTTCTTATTAAGCGTTGCTTTTGATACTTCAATAAGCAGATGGAGTGAGAATCGGCGGCGGCGTGACGGCCAACCAGAGGCAGCCATCACTGCATACCATCCCGCCACAAACTGGCCAGCGTTGGCCAGAGTTTATTGGGCGCTTGTGTTTTGCCTATTCCATGGGCTTATTCCATACAGCCCATCACTGGGCCGCCCGCCACTCTCTTCGTACCCACGGCGGCGCCAATGTTCCGCCACTGGCCAACCTGTGATGCTTCACGTCGCTTCCCTACATACTCTGCACAAACGAGGCCCTCTTCTGCGCAATGGCTCGACTCACTGCCCATAGCCCGAATGGAGTCCAACGACGACGCCTTCCATGAGGGGCGCTGCCAACATTCACGGCGGCCAACCCCCAGCGTTGGCCCTCTCTCTCGCACACCAAAAGCTTTCTAACAAGAATGGCCCACCCGTTTAGGCCCCAGTCCATAACAAAAGCCACCCACGATCTTCCAAGGATATTCCCGATCTTAAAAGGGAATATCAAGAAGATTAGCGCCCTTCAAAGGAAGGCGCCGTATCCTTCCAACTCCTCACAAACGGGCGAACCGCCCACCCGAAGGAAGGAAGTTAACTGAAAGTGGTCGGGCTGCCTCAAGAAAACAATCCACCATAATGGGTAACAGCCTCACTCTCCGTAAGGAAGGCCTACGCCACAGATCACAATAAGGATGATTCCTTCCAAAGAAGGAAGATCATCTTTTGGGCTATAAAAGAGGTCCTGGATCCAGTGATCCAGACACGCCTCTGATGCACACATGACGCCTTCCAAAACTCTCTTGAACACTTGCATACTAGAGACTCTTTCTTCAAGCAACGAGGGACAGGGAACCCTAAGTGCTCGAGAAACAAGTCCCCGTCCTCAAACCCTCAAGCCACACCTCCGACTCCAAGGCAACGAACGGGTTCCTACACACGTTCTCGCTTTTCCCACCTTCCATGATCAGAAAGGACTTGCGCTTTTCGACATCCGGAGCAAGACACTCCTTTCCTCTCGATAGCTTTCTCTTACTTTGCGTTCCTTCATCCGGGAAGGCCGATTGACCGACTTGAGCGTGAGTGTTATCTATGGATTACATCCCGCCGTTAACGCCGACCTCTCGTTTGTTTTGTGGGTGCAGGATTCGCACTCGCTGAACGGGAGTTGCCTGCCATCCAAGAATCCGAACCCGCTCAAGCGGATCTGCGACGGAGCATCATTGGCGCTGCCTCATGGGAAGCGCTTACGAAAAGCCTACCACCAAGAATCTCGCAAAAACTCTGTCACCTCCCGCCGCAAACAATGGTGGACACGAGCGCAGAGGCCAGCGACCTCGCTAGAGACACATTTGTTAACCCACCCACAGGCCATGCGCCGATGTCCTGTCAACGGGCCACCGCGAAGTTCCACCGCCCCTACATCCAAGAATCAGAGCGAGATGCAGTGCAAACAATCGCCGCTTAACCGCTTTGTGAGTATGAGCAACAACAACAAGCGGCTCCACCGGCCATTCCCATTCTCCTACCACCAAGAAAGGTGGCCAGAGGAAGAAGAAGCCTTAAGAGGCTCGGAAAACCGTGCACAATTGCCCAGCCTCCTCCACGTTCGGCCGTAACAGCCAATGGAAGCTGGGAGCACTTCTCCGACAGAGAGCCGTAACGGAGAAATCCTAGATACTCTCGGGCGTAAGACCGCCGCACGGCCCAGAGAGCGATCTCAGTGGTCACGATCCACAGGAGGCAAAGGCGTGACAGCTCGGCCGGAACACAAGACGGAGTTGAGGAATTTCCTCAACTCCAAGAGATCCGCAACGCCACTCGTGCCGATCCACGAGTGGACCAACTGGAACCACGTGTTCCCAGAACGACGAGCGCCATCGACTTGGGCGGAGTCACCCTTCACCGCCGAGATCACAGATCGCTCCACTGCCGCCCAAGTTTAAAATGCGTCCGACTTGACATGCGATGGGGGGGTGATCCGGTTGACCACGGGATCACTTCCCGCACTCCATCTCGAGTCTACAAGGGCTAGAAGACTGGCCGATGTGCGCCGCTTTCGGCGACATCAAAGGGAGACGCTGTGATCTCGGTTCCACCACCTCCCTTAGGATTCGTGCCTCACAGCAGCTCGTGAACTCACGGACCTCCTTCCGGCTCGCATGCATCGAGCCGGCGGGAAGAGAACAGCCCATGGCACCTCTCCCACATAAAGCGTGAAACCAGGAGAGAACCCCGGCACTTCCTCGGATCGCCGTGGCCGAGGCCGTAAGGGATTCCCTGATCACCGAAGAGATGAAGTTGGGCGCCATCTCTAAGACTTTCGACTTACTTGACTTTTTCAAGCACCTTGCCCACAAAATCCTCGAGACTTTCATGAGGCGGAATCCATCACTGTGGCCTATGTCTGCAGAAGAGGCTAACGAGGCAAAACGTCCCGAGCGGGCGGATCGGCCACTCCACCATTTCTAGTGATGGGAAAAGAAAGTTCTTTGGCCCGGAGAACATCCCGCCAAAAACCGTCGCTGGACCGGGCCCGTAACCCAGAGACAAATGTGGGCCCACCACCTTCACACCTCGACGGACACGCGCTCCAATGTTCTGGCGTGCATCCGTGGGGAGAAGTTCCGGTGGCACGCGCCGAAGAAGGACTCGGAAATCATCCAGCATCTTGATTTCCCACCACGGGCGCCACTCCAATCAAGACCGCAAGACACGGCAGGGGAGATCAAGAATCGGTCGCGGGGGACATCTTACTCGGGTTCCTGAGGCCAAGGGACCGGAACCCCGAGAACATGAAGAGGGCAGAGACGCCTCCCGAACCGAATCAGGCGGGAGTAGTCAAT
Organism: Nepenthes gracilis; assembly: GCA_033239525.1. Taxonomy (NCBI): domain Eukaryota; kingdom Viridiplantae; phylum Streptophyta; class Magnoliopsida; order Caryophyllales; family Nepenthaceae; genus Nepenthes; species Nepenthes gracilis. The sequence goes on from BSYO01000011.1 coordinate 21,343,639, forward strand.
ATGATCACCGACTCGCCCAGAGCCCGAAGACAGAATGAAGGGAGCGCCATTTGGGAGGAAGAAGCAATGTAGTAGATAACATCATTAGCTTTAGTGACTCGTGACTCGAACATGTAATCTCCCCCCCATGCCCCCTTGTAATTTCTCGCACTGCTTTCGATGGTACTTGGACTACCAAAGGTAAACGAGTCTTTACTGAGCAATGGTAGCTCAAGGACTTGCTTTATTTGGATGTTCTTTAGATTAGGCCTAAAAAGAGCCAACTAAAACCCGCTCAAGGACCTTGTACGGCCTCGACTAAACGAATCCAGGTGCTGGCCCAAGGGACAATCCAATCGAAGTCACCCCGGCACCTACCCAAAAACAAGAAGTCGAATGCTAACTTTTTAGTGGTTATTTGCCCCTCACGTGTACAACGTGATACCGGGCAAGTGCACGTGCCTACCGGGCTGCTTAGGGCAGTCACGTCAATTCCGTGATCCCCGAAAATGAAATTCCAACACCTCCACGGCGCTGAGAAGTTCTCCGGGAGATCAGTCATCAAGGCGGACATGGCCCAGACGCTTCGGCGGTAAGAATCGCTCGGTGGGAGAACCCGATCATCGGACGAGACCACCTGCGGCCCGGTAGCGGCCTGGTGAATCCACCGATCCGGGTTCCACCGACCCGGGAAACCGGATAAGTGTCCAGATTGCGGCTCCTCAAGACATTGCGTGATGAACTAATCTCGTTTCTGCACGAACGCAGACCTCGCCTCTGGACTCCCAGACATGCCGGAATTTTGGTGAGGTAATGGTCCACAAATTAGGCCTCGACCTGCATCAAAGCCGTCGAATGCGGAGGAATCACTCCGTTGAAAACTCGACGCTATCCGGGAGGAGGTGAAGAAACTGGGCCTTTAGAGAAACCATTAGAGTCGGATTGGCTCGAACGTCGTCCGCCGCCCCGGTTAAGAAGAGCAACGGAAATGGCGGACACAAGGCCGATTTTACCGACGTCAATAAAGCTCGCCAGCTGGCTTTCCCTTTGACGACCGACGTTGACTCCACGGCCCGGGGCACGAGTCGCTAAGCTTCATGGACGCTATTCGCTACAAAATGGTCGATCAAGAATGAGTCCGTAAGACGAGAGCATACCTCGTTCATGAAGAGGCACCTATTGTTATGGTCATGTACCCTTCGGTGTTAAAGAGTTGAGCCACCTACCGGCAAGTAGTGAACAAGATGTTCGAAAACAAATCGTCGTATGGAGAGGTCTCGCTGCTGGACATGCTGCCAAGAGTTTCATCATTTCACAAACAGGACTGGAAGAGACAAACCGCCAAAGATGAAGTCAAGAGACAGTGTTTGGGGTAGCCTCGGGAAAGTTCTTGGGTTTCATCAACGAGGGATCGAAGCAAACCCGGAAAAGATCAAGGCACCGGCCGGCATGGCTCCGAGAAATGAAAGTCCAACGACTAACGGGGGCAGGCTCCCACTTCCTCGCGAAATCGGGGAGACAAGTACTAAACCCTTCTTTAAAGCTTTAAGAGGGACAAAAGTCTAACGGATTCCGCACACAGTGTTGCCGAGGCCGCTTCGATGAGTCAAGCAAGACTGCCACCCCACCCCGTTAGCATCGCCGAGAGACGGAGAGAGGAGAGCCTTTATCCAAGATATCGGAAGTATCCTCGCCTCCGTCCAGGCGCTGTGAATGATATCCAAGGCACTAAGTCCTACTACGGAGCAAAACACCGACCAAGCCCCAAACTCGCTATACCCACGCGCAAAAAAATGGCTGCCCTTATCTTCCCGGCCACGAAAGATTGAGGCCATACTTTCGGGCACACGCATAGTGGTCCTTGGACCCCGAAAGGCATACTCCAAAAAGTCCGACGTTTGGGCGATTGGTGAAATGGCGATTGAATGGGGCGAGTTTGACATCGAGTTCGAACCGAGCACCCGCCATAAAGGCAATGGCTGCCGACTTCATCAAGCGAGACCCACGACCCAATCCAAGAACGGCCAGTAAACGGCCGAAGTGGGGCCCGAGAATGGCGCTCCACGGGGGCGGATAAATCGCCCGGACAGGGCAATGGGGCGGTGGTCCCAGCGACCCCGATGGATACGAGATCAATACTCCCTAAAACTCGATTTCAAAGAACTAACAACGTTGTGCCGAGCACGAAGCCCTACTAGCCGGCTTACGATCGGGCGGAAGGAGTGCTCACAAGAGGTCGGAAATCCACAATGACTCGATTAATCGTCAACCAAGTCAACGGGGGCCGAGGCAAACAACCCTTCCTTGGCCAAATACTCCGCGAAGGCAAAGGAAACCATCCGGTGGTTTCGACAAGCCGACCCTCGGGTTCACGTTCCTCGAGAGGTGGAAGGCGAGGCAGAGTGGCTGGGCGCCCGCCGCCAGAGCCCGAGCAGTCATTCGGGGACGTGCGGGTGTCCGAACGCTCCTAGCATAGAAAAACAGAGGCCGTATGTAGATTTCCGAGACGGAAAACCGGGATGACTCCTTACCTTAAATACTGTTGACGGATCGTCTATCCCGAGGAAGCCGAAAAGGCAAAGCGAATCAAAAGGTGGTTGGTACGGTAGTTGACGGCGGGTGTATGGGCGCGGATACTCAACTCCGCCACGATACGGGGCTGCTCTGCCTCCCGAGGAGGCGGACTACGCGGCGGGGCGAAGTTCACTCGGGATCGCGGATCACACGTAGGCGGGAAAACCTTGCCTCAAAATCATGCGGGCAGGCTACCACGGGCCTCAATGAAAAAGGACGCTAGAATTTGTTAAGAAAATGCGAGAGCCGCCGCCTTCATGGGCAACCTCCATCACCGCCGTCCGCTGATTTAAAGACCCTTCGAGCCCCGTGGCCTTTTCGCAATGGGGCTCGACATTTCTCGGCCCATTTCCCATTGCCACGGACAAAGGAAATTCATCATAGCAGGCATCGACTACTTCACTAAGTGGTCGAAGTCGCCCTGGCCGCAAAGATTACGTAACACAATGCTATGGAGTTCCTTCGCGAGCTTTGTCTGCATTCGCATTCAGCGTCCCAGGTCGCGGTCGTGACCGCATAACGGGATCCATTTTCAGAAAACGCTTCACCAAGTATTGCACCACCTTGGAATCAAGGCGGGTCCACACTCGATAGCATACCCCCAAGCCAACCCGAGACAGTGGAGGTAGGCAACCGTGACGCTTACTCCACGGGTTAAAAACTAAGTCGAGGAGGCCTGGGGCCGGGCCTGGGATGAGCTCCGTCCCAGGTCCTCCGGGTCTTATCGCACAACCCCCCGAACCAACGCGAGAGACGCCTTGGCCCCATGCTCACGGGATCAAGCGGTGTACATGGAATCGGGCTCCCAAGTCTCGTGGTGGAGTCCTTCGACCTACGCACTAAACTCTCGTAAAATCGGGGGGGAGCATTTGGACTTGCTAGAGGAAGCCCGCGACGCCGCTGTGGTACGGACAGCACCCATCAACACGAGTTGCCGATACTACAATAAAAAGGTAAAGCCCGGCAATTCGACGTTGGGGACTTGGTCCTACGAGGCATCGAGGCCACGTGCAAGCTTTGTTTACGAAACAAGCTCTCTCCTAACCGGGAGGGACCTTTCCTCGCCTCCGCCGTCCTACGCAACTGAGCGTACAAGCTCCGGGAAACATGACGGAAAGTCGGGTCCCACGAACATGGAGCGCAGAACCCACCTAAAGCGCTACTACCAATAGGGAACCTGTACGCCCTTACTCGAGCCCGTGCATTCATTCGTACGCTTGTTCTTACTTGGGAAAATGAGAGTTTACTTAGCATGTAGAATTCTAGGGCCTATAAATTGTGTTTGCCTTGTGTATCCATCCGACCTAGGACGCCCCTAAGTGGGAGGGTCTTCACCCTTTCGTTAAACCTAGTCATCTAGGTGGCCGAAAGTGGCCTAAAACCCCTGGTCATCCGGGTGGCCCATAGTGGTCTTAAATCCTAGTCATCTACTATGAGCGGTGGTGAAACCCTGTCATCCGGGTGGCCCATGAGCGGTCTTAAACCTGGTCATCCAAGTGGCCCAGAGCTGGTAAAACCTCGGTCATCCGAGCGGCCCAATAGCGGCCGACCAAACGGGCGTCATCCAAGTGGCCCGTAGCGGTCTAAAAACCTTAGGGGGCAAGAATGGCACACGCATGACCTCTTTTCGAGCAAAGAACGTCACTAACGACGGCCGGGAGAAGCATTCCTTCTCCAACATTGGCAGCCCAAGTCTTCACTTGAACGGCACCACCCCGGCTGGTTCTCACCGACCCTCGACTTAAAGACCTCACCTATGGCCAAACAAACAAGTTGGCAACCCCACGCACCAACCTTCTCCGTGAAAGGGTAGCGTGGATAAACGATAACGGGAAGCACTCCTTCTCTAACACTAACGCCCCGAGTTCTCGCAGGCGCATCAGCAAGGTTGGTTAATGCAACCACCTTCTAAGCTCTGGGGCTCGGCCTCTTAGGCCATCGAGGCTTGGCCGCCGGCCAACTAAGTCCGCCTCATGCACAAACCCATGCAAACAAGCAAGCACAAAGCATTAAAAGGCAATGGATATTTGAAAAAGGATTTCCATTTCATTAAATGTTTTGCGGTGTACATGCTATCCAAAAAAAACAATAATACAAGGCTGACCACTGGCGGGTCGCTCATTTGCCTCTGGCTCCCACCAAATCCTCTTTGCATTGCGCTGCGCGGTTTCTTTGATTGATGAACTCCACCGGGAAGTCCAGCGATCAACCGCGGCAACGACGCCCAATGTTGAGCCCCCTCCTCGACCGAGCGGCGTGTAGTGCTCCCCAACCTCAAGAGGGGTCATCCGTAGTGCCAATCTCTGCGGCAGCCTCGATCTGGTGATGCTCGCTCTCGGGCGTCGTCTCTTCCTTTAGACGAGCAACTTCCGCCTTCAACATGGCGTTCTCTCCCTCCCAAATAATTTTTTTAAAAAAAATTAAAAATAGTTAAATATATTTTTAACATCTCAAATTTTATTTATCTTTTAATAATATTTTAGAAAAATATTTTAATAGAAACCTTGAAAGGGCAAAAAAAAAAAATTATAAATTAAAGTTAAGATGAGTAATATAACCACCACAAAAAAAAAAAAAAATGTACATAAAAAAGATAAAAGAAAAATGAGACAGTGAAATAGAAGGGGAAAAACAGAGATGAATCTTTGCCCATGTCATCATAGTTGAGCGGAGGCTCGTTTGAAATGAGGAAAATGGTTCACGTTTTCCTTGATCAGCACGATCAGGCGGAAGAATACGATGTTAAATTTCTCTTAGAATATTATGTTTTTTTAAACTGACTTGTACTTATATTTTCTCTTCATAGTTCTCGATAAATAAAAAATTGACTCATATATAAATAAATAAATCCAGTTACTCTTATTCTTTATATTTTAAAGAGAACCCTATAAATTTATTTTAATAATTTTAATTTCAGTCTCAAATATTTATCTGGAGCCTCTAATAAAGATGGTCTTTTGATTTTTAATGACTTTTAGTTGACAAGAGAAAGATAAGATGGAAAAAATATATACAATATCAGTAATTAATAAATTATTAAATTTAAAGTATTTTTAATTAAATAATTTGACTCATAATAATTAATTTTTAGATAATTTTAAAAAATTTAAATAATCTAATATAATATTTTTAATTTAAATATTTTTTAAAATATAAATATTTATTTAGGCGAATAAATGAAATGTAAGCGACTCTCAATTTTATGCCGTGAAATTGTCGTATCACGAGATGATATTCATTCCATCTCGGCTACCATGATATGCGCGGGAAAAAATATAAAATAATAACGAATTCGGGAATTCCCGATCGACGGTGAAGCACGCAACGCAACGCACTCCACCAGATCATGATGATAATTTTGCCGTACAGTGGTCCCCAATGCCAGAGCATCTCATCGCAATGCTGCCAAGTCAGCCGCTGAGTCATCAGGGCTCCACATATTTGATTGCGTGAAGGGAAGCTGCCATCCGCGTGATACCCGCAGGGATTTAGATTTGATGAATAAAAATTAATTTATTAAAATAATATATTAAAAACTATACAAATAATATAATTTTTATTGTTTTTATTATATTAATATTTTAATATTTTAATATTTTTTAAAAAATAAATATATATATTTAGGTATTGTATTATTTAAATATATTAATTCTCAGTTATTAAATTCAGTCAATTTAAGGATTGACTGGTCAACGATGGCAAAACGGTAAGCGTGTATAACGTGGCTCGGATGAAATGGACTACTCAATGGACGACTTATTTAATGAAGAGTATTTGATGTTGATAGATTCATGCACCACAGACACCAAACCAACTCGTGGTTGAATTTTAATTTAATTCAAATTTATTTTATTTTAAATTAAATAATATATAAAATAATTTTTAAAAATAGTAATATATGAATGTATTTACTCAGTTTGATTTTTTATATCATTTGCGTTCACTATTCTATTATAATATATTTCTAAAATATAGATAATTTTAAATTAAATTTTACATATTCTCTAGATTTTCTTATATCCATTTATTTATTTATTTCTTCAAACTATAACTAATAAATCCTCCTCCCAGTAAGAAAATAAGACTCTGGATGATAATAAAAATATTTAATTAATTTTCTCATTAAAGGAGGAGATGTTATTAGTAATTTTCATATACTATTATTAATCAATTTTTTTATTAAGGGTCTCTAACTCTCAAATAAATCGAGACTCTTTTTTTAAAAAATTTGAACAATTTTATGTTTAAAAAAATTATTATAATTTAATAATTAATTTTAACTAATTTTTAATTTTTTTAAAAAAATAATTAAATTATAACTATTCATTTTAAAATCAATTGATCAAATTAAGAAAAAATAATCCATATGTTTAAGAAATAAAGCCTCCTTTGATCCAGAATTTTATATGTCTGAATTAATATAAACATCCTTTTACCACTTTTTATTTTATAAGTAAAATTTTTAAATATTTTTAACATATTTTTATATATTTTCTGACTCCTGTCTTATCGTTTTAATATTAATGTATTTGTAACACTAATATATATTTTGTATTTATTGTTGTTTTATTGTGGGTTTCTCAGATGTCAATGGCTTCCAAAATCCAGCGATCCATTGTCTTCCCCCGGCCGGCAGCTTTATTAATATCGAAGTTTTTGTTTACCATTGTAGCCAAACAACCAAGACAAGAAGGACAAGATAACCCCAAATAGAGAGAGAAACTGATCGATCAGGCAAACACACCATCAGACCGTTGCCCCTGTAGCCAGTCGAGTGCCATCGATGCATCAAAGTGCGTGGAAATCTGAAGGGAAAAGAAAAGGGAAAAGCGATCGGCATCGCGTCTCGGACGATTATATAGTTTGTTGATCTGTTCACATCCACAGAAGTAAAAGAAATCCTTCAACCCCATACTAACAGCAAAACGGAGTAGAAAAACAGTGTCTCTAGAGAGAGAGAAGAGATGGGTATGTCCGCTGTATGCCAGTTTGTGTCGGATTCGTCAACGAAGTAGGCATAAAATTTAGGAACTCCTCCAGCTTTGCTTTCCGATGATGGATCTCGAAAGCCCTAAAAATCACTGAAAACAGAGCTAAAAAGAGAAGACCGGTTGATTGATTTGATGATTTATCGTCTTCATGGGCGCATAATTGCTTTCCTTTCATTTTTTCTTTGCGTCTCGTACTTTCTCTCATCCTTTTCTCACTTGCTGAATGCCCAACCAAGCAATCGAAGAATCAGTAGAAAACCAGGTTTGTCGATTTGCTTACTCCTCCCATCATCAACACTCTGTTTTCCTCTGCTTTCATGGTGTCCATCGATGTTGGCTAATGTACCTCCTAAAAACGACGCCGTTGCAGTCATGGGCACGTCCAGTGCAGATGCTAAATCCATGGAATTCGCTTCTTGCTCAATAACCATCAAAGCATCTTCAAATGAGTGTCAGATTTCAGCTTGCATTGGAGGAGAGAAAGTTGATCGTGATCACGAGAGAATTGTTTCTTCTAGTATGAAGATTAGCGTGCCAAAGTTAGGAGGATCGTTTGATTACGAAGATGATGATGACAGATTTAACACTCCAACGTCTACCGATCACAAGATCCCGTCTATCCTCTTGTGCCCAGCTGCGCCGAGGAAGCCCAAGCGACCGCGGTGTCCAGAACGAGGAGTTTCGTGCCCCGAGAATATCGTTCTTGATGTTTCAAAAGAGATTCAGCTGTTTTTTCCCTCCCGCAGTTCTACCTGATTTTGGTGGTAAGAACAAGGAATTCAGGAAGGTCATGTAATTCAACAGGAGTGCTTTAACGATTTTTGATGTTATCCGGATAGATCCATTCAAAATTTATCATGTAAATTTAGGAATAGATCATTTACGGTAAATATATATATATATATACACACAAACAAAATAAACAAGCACATAAGTTTAATGTAAGTAACCTTTTTGATTAAAAATTACAAAAAAAAAAAAAAAAAACCTTCACTGTAACGAGAGTCCGTTTACGGTAAACAACATGTTCAAGATGATAAAAATCATAACATGATCACTAAAGGTATTTTTTATATTGACCCACATTCTAAACTCTCTCAATAGTCCCAAAACCAAGCAAAAATATTTAAGAATAAGTATGTCATTCGAATATCAACAGCTTATTTTCAAATATTAAAAAAATCATTTTAAAAATTATTCTAACAAATATATTATCATGTATTTATCATGCACTAATCGTATATAATTGCATTGAACTATTTATACGCATGCGCCTTTCATATCTATATTAAAAATAGATACCAATATTTTATACACGTGTAATATTTAGACATATATCTGCTGACCGATTAGAAATGATATTCACTTAAATAAATCATCATGCATCGAGTAAACTTCCTTATGCCTTATGCATCAATGTATATATTCGAGCTATACCCAAAATCAATGTGCAATTAGCATGATGCAAATTTCTTGGAACCTATACCCAAAACGTTGGATTGAAAATACACCGGGGATATAATAAAAAAAGAGGTTTTTGTTGTTTTTTTTTTTTTGTTTTTTATATTTTTTTGGTTTTGATTATATATATATTATTGATTATAGTCAGATTTGTGGGAAGGGCTTGCGACGCTGCCCACGTCGCAGAGCCCATGATGCAAATTTCTTACAATCAAATATCACAATATTATATCCCCCTTTAATGTGATATATTCTATCCACATTAATTGTATGATGATGATAAAAGTTCATAATGATTCATAAAGTCTCTGCTTTTAATACGTGAGAAAATATCATCGCAAAATATAAAATGACTAAGTGCTCAGATTTCATTGTGAATTTTAAAAATATTACTGTTTATTTTACCTATTTATAATTTATTTATATCCTACTGTAATACACGTTTTACATGTAAATTCTATAAAAAAAAAAAAGATCTTAGAGATTAAATTATAAATAAGTAGTCAAGCGGGACATTTAATAATGCTATTATTTTATTCTTTTTACAAGTTTTTAGTTTGTAATCTGAAGCTCACCCAGGGGTGTTTATACTTAGAGTAATCAAATCATCCGATTTGATAAAAAATTAAAACCAAAATAATTAATCTATTTTTATATAAGTATCATATAATTTGTCGTTATTTTATTAATATTGATAAGTTTTGACAAAATAATAAGATTATTCGATTGTGATGCAGAGATAATGAATTTAGATAGCATAAATAGCTAACTTATAATATTTAAATAAAATTACATACATTAAATACTTTCCAAAGTTTATAACACGTACAGCATTGTAAATTTAATCATCAAACCGTTAAAATTAATGCTTACATAAGAAATTCAATATGCATGAATAAAATCTCCTAAATGGGTCTTCTAGAAGTGACGTGGGATCTTGGTTCGCAAAAAATCTTGTGTCGCTTTTCTTTTTTCTAAGTTTGATTTTTTAATAATATTTGTAAAAAAATTTTAAAAAAAAAAATTAAAAATTTAAAAGTAAGATCTCTCCCTTTATTATAATGCCTCTCTCTTGGGGTTGGGGTACATCCATTTTTTTAAAAGATAAAAATTATTTTATTTATATCTTAATTATTTATTATAAAATAAATAATTATAATTTAATAATTAATTTTAATTAATTATTTTATATTTTAAAAAATAATTTTTAGAAAATAAAGCCACCCTGATCCACTCTCTCTTGTGTCTCGTGATGCTAATGGCAGTTCACGGTTTGTGACAGTCAGCTCCATGGCATGAAGACATCAACCCAACAAGGACACCAGCACGGGAGAAACGTCAACGGTGATGATCCCTCCATGGAAGATGATGGATCTCGATCGACGGTTTAGAATTGGCACTGACCACGTCCACGCGATCTGCTCAATCTGCCCGTGAAGTGCATGATTGGCGTCCTTCACCAAATGGTGCATCAGTTGTCAACGTCCAGATTCTGCCTTTTGACGCGCTTGCTTGATCCGGCTTCTTTCAAAGATAAAATAAATGGGGCTTCCACAAAGTCATATGATTCTATTTTCATATATCATAATATAAATAAAAGGTAAAATAATTCCAATTTATGAAACTATTCTAATGCTTTAAATAAATAAAATATTTTAAATAATAAATATAACAATATGGAGATGGGAATGCATATTAGAACCAATGAGTTGAGAGTGGATGTATGAACGTATATGATTGTATGATCCTTATCAATTAGTATGACCCGTCTTTTTAAGCGTATACATACCGAGCCTACACGAGATTATCCTACTATAAGCCTTAAATACGATAATAACACATAGATAAGCAAACTAATTGGATAAAATAAAAAAATTTTCTAAAATAATTTTTTCGACTAACCGTTATATCGACTAGCTAGTTTTGTCTTATATTATAGGACACAGTTTGGCTTTCTTTTGAAATAACTATTAATAAATTTTTTCTTAGTATATGACCTTTTTCTGCCTAAATTAAGGATATAACTCATTAAAAATATAGCTTTAGTGGCTTAACTATTGAAATTCTTATTATGAGTTACTTTATAGAGATTTGGTTTTTACATAGTCTTTTAGAGCTCTTAACATCTATGTTGCATTCTCCAATCCTTTTCTTTTATTTGTCCATATTCTTATTAGAGGACAATTGTGCAAATCATTTGGATGCAGCAACTTGTTCATTGAGAATTAGAGCGACAACTCGATCACTTGGTTGATATTTGATTTGACCATAATAAGCCATGGATATTAGTCATCGATGGTTTTTGCACAAAAAAGCCACATTCAATGTGTCCAAGTCAAATTTTAACACCCATTTTATTTTCGGCTATTTTTATGGGTCAATATCATCACCATGAATTTACCATATTTTATTGTTCTTTTTGAATATTGACCTATATAAGTACTTCAAACTTCCGAGGCCATTTGGCCAAGGTCATTGGTCATCCGATCATACCCGTTTTGATCCTTGTCGACCATACATTGGTTAAGTTCAACCTCAGTTCCTGATCAATTACATCGACTTTTAAGCTATCATAATTTTTATACTGTCCTATTATTTATGCCACTTTGGTCCTTAAATAGTAACACATTAACTCTATATAACTCATAATACTGCACAGATATTTTGTGGTCATCCTTCGGCCAGGTGCACATGGTGCTCACCGTGGGACGTCGAGGACTGCTATACATGCATGTCAAAACGCCGTGCACCGTGTCGGCAGCTGCCAGCCGTGCCATCATGAGGATGAATTAAATGTACTCGCACACTGCGTACTCCTCCCTCTGCAATTTCATTGTCTGTCTGTCAAGAGTTAAATTACAAACTTTAATAAGAATAAACTGTTTTACTTGTCACAATTAATTAACTAGTAAGCATTGGTATTTATAAAATATTTGTATGATAATGTATTATTTATTTATCAAATTTTATATAAAATAACTAATTATTATAAATAAATATATATTATCTTAAAAAAATTATATGACTGTTTAATGAATATTTGGTAAGTCCATCAACTAATGAGCAACGTTGGTCCAAATTTTTCTTTAGAAAAAATCTGCAAATTAAGTCAAATTAGTTAGTCATATTTTGAATATTGTATTAATGCACATACGTTGTTAAAACTTTTAAAGGTATGAAATTTGCAATGATTTTTTTTTTTAATTTTAGGATTTTTACATCATGATTTGGCTAAAATTGTACGTATAGAATTAAATTAATACTAAGATAATTATTTTAAAATTAATAAAAACAAAATTAAAATGAAAAAATGAAACAAGTTGAGAATCAAATTTCTTCTCGTTTGATTTTAGAAGGGTTTTACTACATATTCTATTCATCTGAAATTTAACCATTTTATTCAAAATTAAATTTATATTTATTTGCTTTAATGAATTTGAAACCACATTCACAAAAATGATCAAATGTAGAACATACATACTCTTTACCTTGATTTTAGTAAATTATAATTATTGTATAATAAAATTTTTATATATGGTTTAAATATCTATTTTTTATATTTTTATATTTTATTTTTATCATATTTTGTTTAAAAACCAAACGTATTATTATAGAGCTGAAATCTATCTTTTATTTTTCTGTATTGTTGGTATAGCTAATAAAAATACAATAAAATTTTCATAGAAATATTTTCCTTCTGCTCAAAAAAGGGTCTGAAAAAAATTTAAATGATAAATAAAGCGTTTCATTTGCCATGCACAATTATACGTTAAAAAAATAACAAAAGTTTATAATTTTAAGTTAGCATCTATCTTTTTATCAATTAAATGATAAAATAATATTTAAATATTTAATTTTATACATAAATATAAAATTAAATGTCTAAAAATATATATCAAATTAATAACGTGATACGGACATACCATTTATAGTGAAGATAATCGATCATATAAAGATTGAGTCTCTCTGTAATATCTATATCGAAATCTTCAACTTATTTTATTGTCAAATAGATTAAATAGCCAAATATGTATATTAATATTATCTTAATAATTATATTCTAATATTTAAAATATTAGGTACACTCTACTATCTTCTTATATATTTTTTTCATTCAAACAAAACCAATATTTTAATTATCTTTTAATTAATATAGGTCATTCTATATTAGAGTCAAAGAGAAATATATTAGAGAGAAAGATAAATATAGGTCATTCTATTCTAATTGGTCCATCCAAATAAAAATACGTTCATCTTAAGTCCAAATATTTTAATCATTTGACATCAGAAAATATGATTTATAACTATCTAAATTATCTTTTTTACACATCAAACATGGATAATATATAACCAATATTTTATAAGTTGTAATAAGTGTGATATCATAATATGTGTGATTCATTAGGTTTAATATCAAACTGATAATAAAAATACTAAGTCTTATTGAATTAAGTAAAATATTTTTAGTTATAGTTAAACTCTTTTAATTTATCTTAAAATTAATTATTTATGATAATTAATGAAGAGATTTTTACAAGTTATTAATAACACATAACAATGTATCATAATTATTCAGATAAAATAAATAAAATAATAATTTAATAAAAGAACCTGCCCGTAAAATTACTATACAATTAAATTTTCATCATTGTCCTATGTCCCAACAAACTAAGGGTATGAAAAAAATATGCCAACCCTTACAATGTTTATTTTTTATAATTTTAAATAAATAATTTAACTAATAAAATTAAAAACTCCTTTCTATTTTATATTCTATAATGGTAAAAAATTTATAAATTGTTAATTTAATTAATCTTATAGGATATTTTCTCTTATACTAGGCTGATAGTTTCTTTATGAATTATTCATCCGTCTCAATATTCTTTTTATTATACCAATTAATTATCTCTATATATTTATATTTGGACAATACTAATAATATTAAAATATAATAAATTATATGTTAGCTATTAAAGTAATATCAAAATTAAAGATTATATATGCAGAATTTACCTTAGGACTTTTCTTGGTATCTAAACAGAGTACCCATTGAGTCAATTTAATAAACTAATTTTCTAATAAATACATGCACACTTGCCATAATGCCTCTACATCATTGACCGTGAGCTCACTTGGCCCTTAGTGAATTAGTATAATATGTACCCGTCTAATTGAATCATTAATATTTTATCTTAATTATCTGACCATTGGGAATATTTTTAATTTAAGTATTTATATCTAAAAAATATAAAAACAAATAAATATAAGCTAAAATAATCTATCAAACCATATAAGCTAAAATAATACAAAGCATAATAAAAACAAACGTCTTCTATAAATATGAATTAAAAAGTATATAAATAATAATCTATCAACCAAGTTTAATTGAATCATGGGACATACTACTACTACTACATAATTTTTCATTGTGAATGATCAATAATTAGTTGGTATAAATAGTGGTTGCGTTCCAAAAACCTTCATGCCAAGTTAAATTGACCATGAAATTAGTTTGATGGCATTATTTCCTTTATTATTTCTCTAAAATTAAGATAATAAAAAGGCTAAAATAGTAAAAACCTATACAACATATTTAAAGTATGATATCAATTAATTACTAAAGAAATATACAGTAATTTAAATTTGGTTTTAGATTTGATTGTTTATTTAAATGCTGATGATAAAATACTTTTAATAATTAGTTAGTTGATAATATAAAATTACATAATTTTGTTAATATAATTTTGGTTTTTTTAAAGGTAGGATGACGTTGCATTTTTTTTTTGTCATTTATCCCTGACACATATAAAAAAATTAGAATTTTACTTTTTAAATATGGCTCTTTGAACTTTTTATTCAAATGATGTATATTATAAATTAAAATAAGAATTTAAAAGCACAGAACTTTACCCGAGTTTACACTCTAATGTCTACATTAATGTTGCTCTAAACAAAATAGAAAGCCATGAAATAGGAAGAGGAAAAATAAAAGCTTGTGGAAAATAAGTTTTTATCTTAGATAATTAGCTATGACAAAGGTTATCTAGAAGACAAGTGCTGTAACTTTTTGTTACAGGCTTAAGTTCTACGGGCCATATAACTGAACAGTTACTTTGAAATATTTAAAGATTGAGAAATCGATTCGGTAAGGCAGAGACACTAAAAATACAAAAGATTTTCTTTTACTTTGCTGAGATACTTTGTTTTTATAGAATTATTACAATGTCAGAATTTTTAATTTATGATAATTTTAATTAATTAAGCTAAATAATTAAAATTAAAGTCAAAATATGATAAAAATTGAGCTTAAAATTAAAATTGGATCAGATGATTCAACGTCTAATAAAGGTCTGACTTACACTCAAATGCAAAAAGCCGTGGAGTTAGCGTTTGACGCTTGCTTAAGGGTTGCTTGAACAGTTATTGATAAAATGTGGCCGCTCAAGATACATCCAAGCCACGCTTAAGTACTGCAGACTAGTACCATGGCGTCCAACGTGCGCCTAAGTGACACTCTAACTCATTTTTTTTGTCATTTTTTAAAGTAGTTTGAGAAAAAAAAAAAAAGTGAATGAAACAAAAAAAAGAGAGAGAGGAAACCAAAATGCTTAAAATTAAGTTAATTCAAATTAAATTTTGATAAGAATTAAGTAAATATAGATATATTTTAAATTTTTCTTTCTATTATTGATATTGTTTTCATAATCTATTATTATCATTTAATTTCTTCTATTTTAGCTTTGGGTTCATTCCTTTTGTTACTAAACCCATCAATCACTTATCACTGTCTTTTATATGGATTTTCAAAAATTAATTTTATTTTTTTGGGGGGTTAATTTTCATTGTTAAATTGTAGATTAAAGTTTTTTTTTTGGTAAGTAGATTCTAGATTAAAGTACATAACCCGCTAAGATAAATTTGCTCCATTATAATAAAGACTCTTTTTTTCTCAGCCAAATTATTTTTATTACTTATTTTATTTTATGTTATTTTGTTTTTATTTTTTTATAGGGATGGTGGAGTGTGCACTTACTTCGATAACATGATTGAATAAGGACGAGTCTATCCAACTTATCAGACCAATAATGGGGCTCGTTCACATCACAAATACTTCCAAACTTTTTTTTCTTAAAAAAATTATAATATGTCTAAATAGCTTGATATTATATTAATCAATTAATAACGCATTATCATAAAAAAATAATGCTCAATTATCAACTACATCTCTAAAAAATGATAATATTTTTTTAAAAAAATATCACAAAATAACATGGATGGTGTTTTATATAATGTTTTCACCGATTAAGGTTTTTAATTTTGTATTTATCTATATTCTCAATCTCTTCTATAATTAATATTAAAAATATTAGAATCTATTGAGATATTTTTAAATAATATAATACCTATTTTATTTATATATATATATATATTAATATAAGTAAATAATATAATATATTAATAAAAATTTACATAATATGATTGAAAAAATATCCACCAATGAATTAGTAATGCACGAAAAGGTAACATCCACAGTCAAGTCGTATGAATCGTACCAAAACTTTACATTGCCTCTTTCCAAAGGGTATTTCTGATAAATTATTATAATAAGATTCAAAAGTAGCCACCGAAGAAAAATCCTCACCAACATAAGACTTCTAAGCTAAATATTTAAAAGTATTTTTCAGTTATATTTATAATAATTCAAAATAACAAAATATAAATATAATATACATATACTTACATATATAAATGTAATATTCAAAGTTCAAAAGAATCACCATTGGCTGGCTGCTTCATTCTCAAATACAGAGAGACTACAAGGATACCATGGCCCATACATACCACCAATACTTACCCTACCCTGTTGATTTTTGCATTTATTACCCAAATATACGATCCATAAGATGTTTTATATGTTCAGTTATGGGCTAATTCCGTGTGAACTTATACCCATTTGACATGCTGATCGGTGATACGAATAAAAATTTTTTTGCGCATACGACTAAGGCTGGAAGCGCCAGATCTAGTAGCAGCGCGCTTATAGCACGCTCGAGGCGCTGAATGCTGTGAGAGCACACTCAAGGCCCCGCCTAATGTGCTGATTCTAGAAAGGGCACATTCAAACACTGCTCACAATAAAAAAATACGCCGATATATTTTTAGGGTTAACTACTTATATTTTTCAGACCAAATGGTGCTGTTAGTATGAGAAAAAAAAGAGAGAAAAGGAGAAAAAGGGAAGAAGAGAAAGATTAGAATATCCGATTGAATTTTCAATTGTATTTCGATCTCCGTTAATTTTCAGTATGTTATTTTTGGAGTTGAGAAGAATACTCTATAGGTTATATTTTTTACTATTTCATCATGTACTAATTGTTTCTCAATTTATTTATTATATGGTGTCTAATCGTTATATTTATAGGATTTATATAATCGAATTGATTATATAGTGAAAATATTATTGTACATATCATCATATAATTTTTTTTTCTTATTCTTAAGAAAGTTTACATATAAAATTATGTCTTGTCTTATTATTTATGGTTGTTGTTTATTCGTAATATGTTGTCGAATATTTTCTCACAGTTCAAATAAGCGGATCATATCCCAACACCATATATATATATATATATTAGAGAAACGTTATAAAGACATTCCGATGATGTAGTATCCATACATTCATCTATTTTTATATAGGTTTAATATAAATAGATGGATTAAACATCATATAAGATAATGTAATTGAGATGTGACTCTATAACAAAGTGATATCATGGTGATGCTTTGTTATCGTCAATGAACACCGCGCATATGTAATTCACTTGGTCAGGCCGTAGCATCATCACGTTCAATACGTTGGAGAAGCATATCGGGCCATGAATATTGAATTTACATGACCAGACTTGCATCAAATCAGGGATTGCACCGAGCCACTGGTACTTACTAAGGATCAGACTTATCAACCCACTCATCCAAAAGAATCCGGCCCGAGCCACGGGCACCTGCTTTGCTGAATGAGCCCACTGCAGAAAGCCCCTTGAAGCTGCTGCTGCCCTCACTTAGGTTCAAAGACCCCCTCGATCTTCTCAGCCTCGGGCATCCGATGTCATTGTCATCGTTGTCGTCGGTGCCTTTGGCAACCACTAAACGGGCAATGCGACTTCTACAAAATGGACAGAGGGGTGCATTTAGAATGGTGGTTGCTGGGTTCGGTTTGTTGTGGCAGCATAACGCCAGCACACAATGCGCACACATCTGGTGGCCACAGTCCCGCACTTCGATTGTGCACACTTGGTCAAAGCATATGCAGCATAGCTCGGCGTCGCTTGCCTGCATAGAACACAAATGTCAGAAAGGCCGGATTAAGGATTTCCTTTTTAGTATGGTCAAAACATATAGTGTTTGTTTTGATAAAGAAAAATTAAAAAGAAAATTAAAAAAATAATTTTTTATATTTAAATTGTATAAAAATCATAAAAAAATTACGATAAAAAAAGTATAGTATAATATTTATATTTGAGAAAGTAAAAATATTTTATTTTTATTTTTCCTTATTAATTTTATTTTCTTCAAACTATTTCATAACCAAACACGTCCATAGTGATTTTATTAAAAACAATCATCATAATAAATCAACACTCTCATAGTTTCACGGTTCTTTTGACCCGGTAAATTTTAAATAGCTATGCAATTATTTCGACAAAAAGATGGTGAAAAATCGAATAATTAGTAGAGATATTTAGACAAAATGATCAATTAATAAATTTAGTGAGGTAAATAAAAAAATTTGATGCTTATGACGGGCATAATCGATATGTTCAAGGAAGTAAAGGCAACAACGTCAGCTCTTTTCAGCTTTAAATTAGGAGATGGAATGGAGGAGGAGACTAGTTTTAAACAAGCATGTATATGCACAGCTTCTAATTTATCTCCAGGATAATTACCCCTGTTTGTTACTTAGGAAGTATAACTTTTAAGGAAAGACAAACTACTACCACCACCTGAGTCCTGTTATGTGTTCTGATCAAAGTTCAGTCATAATATGATATGATTTTCTGCAAATTTTAGAGATCAAAATGAAACCTAAGAGCCTGTAATATTTAGCCAAAAGAAGGTCATTGAAATGGTAACTTTAATGCACATTTCATATACTGATTATTGCTTGTTTAAGCAAAATCATTCGTCCAGACCTAACATTCAACACTGTTCAATCATCTCAACCCACAGAGACAAAATTAGCTAAAATAGATGATCCACGCTGAAGATTTTCAGTCAAAACTGAGATTAAGATAGCCAAGTTTCATTTTCTGAAATCCAATAGCATTGCAAACTCAGGAATAAATTGCAGCAGAAAGTTACCTCAGAAAAATTGTCATCAATCCCACCATCTGAATGTGATGGAGATGGAATAGAATAAGCCGTTCCCTTCAATATGTTTTTCTCCCTCTCCCTGTTGGCATCCATGAGAGCCCGTTCCAAGAGGAGTTTTGCGTCGGAATTAAGCTCGCTTATGAACTTCAATGGTGACGGCCATACAAGAGGCTCCACTGATGAAGGGTTTAGCAAGGCAGCGCACGCACCATGCTTGTGCTTCAAAGCAACCACGTATGGTATTCTCCTGTATTTGTCCAATGAAAGAGAGAAATGATGTAAAATGCCCAAGAAATTGTGGAAATTTCATTGATCTATAAACCACAAACTATAGGCATTTTTGTGGAAATGTTTCTGAAAACCTCAACCATTGGATAACGATTCTGAATTCGTAAACTTAATGATACTGAAATAATTAGTAAGTGACACTAGATATAGCATGATGGCTCAAAAAATCTGGGGAATGGACAAGAGGAATTGAGTAAATACCCAGATCCATCTCTTTGCAGGCGGTCGGCGCCCCATGCCAGCAATTCACGGATGCATTCGAGAGACCCTCCTCGAGCAGCCAAATGAAGCGGAGTGCTTCCTAGATAGCTGCATAAACATGTATTATATAAGTTGTACTCTTCCTAGAAAGGAACTACAGATGAAGATCAAAAACGGTAATTACCCAGATCCACCAGTTGAAGAACACACCAGAGCTCCATTGTCAAGCAAAATACGAAGACTATGCTGCCGTCTTTGACGGGCAGCCAAATGCAACGAGGTCGCTCCCTTTGCATCCCTAATATTCACAAAGTGAGAATATCCCCTGCATCAATCCATTCCAATGCAACAATTCAAACAACATTTTTCTCCCAGTAAGAGGTACAAATAGAAAGAAATCAGGCTATCTATATTTTGTCAGAACGGATTTAATAGTTATTTTTACCAAACTAATATGAAGTAAACCTAAAGAAAGGAAAAACCTACCAGGAAGCAGAAACATGAGAAGAGCGGGCTGCGGAGAGAATGACCAGAAGGCAGTCTGAATGGCCATAATAGGCAGCATAGTGCAAGCAAGTTCTTCCGTGTAATGAATCAAACATCAAAATCTGATGGATATTTAGACCTTTCCCAAATCAGAATCACACTACAAAAAAACTCATCAACAATCTGACAGAAACAAGCAGAGGAAAATGCCCAAATATTCATTTTCCTGAGCATTTTTCTTTTGTTTCTCCCATTTTTCCAAGAAGGGAAACAATCAATGATTAAGCTGGCACTCAGACAAAAAAGACGGGGAAGAAAAATAGGGGAACTGACTTACATTAGCCCCCGCATCAACGAGCTTTTGAACACACGAAATTTTCCCACGTATTGCAGCCATCATTAGAGGAGTCTGGAGAATCCAAAATAAAACATTACCAGATCAATAAACACAATCAGATTCAGAGCAACAAAAAACACCCGAAAGAAAACAAGATAAGGCATTTCCAAAAAACAAACTTTTGAGCATTATGAAACCTGTTTACGCCTGTTTAACAAATCTAGGTTCATAGATCGATCCAAAAGCCAAGAAAGAACCTGAAAACGATAACCCAGAAAATCCCATCAACCAAAACGGAATAAAATAAGAGTCTAATCGAAGAAACACTCGGAATATGAGAAACCCACATCGATCTGGCCATTGGCAGCGGCTATGTGAAGCAATGATTGGCGATCATACATAGTGGTGTGGTTTAATAGAGATGGGTCTGCGTCTATTTGAGTCTGTAAAGTTTCTAAATCACCCAATTTGGCAGCGCTGAAGAGCCCATTCTCGTCGTTGGTTGCGCAACTCAGTCCCTGACCCATCTCTCTCACACGTGAAAATATGTGAACGGCGGCTCAGGTGAAACGCCGGCGGTCGGGGATCCAGCGCCACCGTTGGAAGACGTGGTGGCGTCGATAATAAAATGGGAAAGTTGAGCACTTTAAGTAGGAATAGGAGTAGCGCAGACGGAGAAGGATAGATGAGGAACAAAAATTTTGGGACTTCGGGATCTGCCCGTGGTAAGAGATAGGGAGAGATGCGTCTTCTGACCGTGTTCATTAAACAGCCACTGAGACTGACTACGGGCTGCATTCTCAGCAGTCAGATATTTTTGCGGGCATCCTTTTTTTTTTTTGATTTCTCTTCCTTGTTTCTCCTTCCGTCAGATTCGATTCCTTCGACGGATTGGCGTCAGGAGGAACGCGTCTTTGAATTTTTGAAAAATTATAAGTTAATTGTCAAATCTATATTAAAATATATTAATTTTTGAAGAATTAACTTAATTCAGATCCTTTGAAAATATCGTAATTTCTTTCAGGATCTTCAAAATATGTTGAAAAGTATTTTTAAAATAAGCAATAAATACACTCTCGTTTGGCGTGAAAACAAAATTTCGACAAAAACATTAAATTTTATTTTTTATTATAAAAATAAATACAAATATAAAATTTTAATTATCGTAATCTTATCTATTTATATATTGATGAATTCAATAACTCATGGGCCCGCCCAACATCCAACTTGTAAGAAAAAATGCCCTAGAAGCAACATCCTAATAAAAGTTCTATAAAATTTAAAATCTTGAGTATGTAGCAGTAAGTCCAAGTCAATACGACCCAAGATAACCCAACGATATATGAACCAGTCCAACATCCGGCTTGTAGAAAAAAGTGCCCTGAAAACAACATCCCAATAAAGGCTCTACGAAATTCAAGACCTTGAGTCTGCAACAGTAAGTCTAAGTTGATGCGACACAAGATAACCCAGCGATATATAGGCCGTTAAGGATAATTGTAGTGTAGGCTTACAGATGCAGCACAATCAGCTCCAACTTAACAAATAAATTCAAATTTTCATTGTTATCAAGTGGTATCTCATGCTTGCAGGACTACGATTCGTGGGCAACAACGACTAGCCTATCGCTATGAGAATCTCGATAGTTTCGAGCACCGATGGTAGGCGCATAATGTTGGCGTTCATGATTGCGGAGCCGTAGAATCCAATGCCGACAAACCCACCCCCTCACTCTATATATATGTATATATATCCATTCCTTCGTTGGGAGGGGGATCCCTTTCCATATTCATTTATTGATCCTCCCAATGATCCATCGACAAATCAATCACGATCCTTCTTCTGAAATCTCTAAAACCTCAGGCGATCTAATCTACCTACCGAGTGATCGATTCCAACTACAAAGAATCAGGTGTCCAAATGGTGACCCTTTCTTTCTAAGCCACTTTCCATCAAATGTACATCTCTCTAAGTTACTCTCTGTCAAGTACACTTCTTCTGGAAAATCACTCTCAATCGAATGCACCCTCCATTCTCCAGACCATTCCCCCCCGAATGCAACTTTCTCTAAAACGTTTACCTGTAGAGCGCATCATATAGAGCCCGTCACTCCAACAAATATTCAATCCCCTCATACTTATAGTAACACATTACTTTTTTATCTTCTATCTTTCTATTCAACTAAATAAGATTTCTGATTCTAGTATAAAATGACATATAAAAAAACGAGTCTCGTTATCCTCTAAACTATTATTTGTTAGTTATGGTGTATAAAATTTAAATTCGAAATAACGAAAATTAAATCTGTTTTAATTCAACCAACCGAATGAAATCAAGTAGTTTATTAATTCATTTGGTAGTCCAGATCTAGTGAAGCATCATATATTTATATATATTCACACACACACACACACATATATATATATATATATATATTAAAACTTAAAAATGTAATTATTTTTTTCCCAAGAAAAAAAAATATAAGTAACCACCTGAAAATAATTTTTTTACGCTTTTAAGCATCAATGATCCAATAAATGACGCATGGAAACCTTTATTACGTGATGTGAAGACAGATACCAAACTATTAGTGGGTGGCGACATAAATATCTTAAATATAATTTTTAGATATTTGTATATTTTTTGGAAAAATATAAAGTGTAATTTATCTATTTTTATATAAAAGTTTTAATATTGACCAATAAAATTTAAGAGTATTTTAAGAGTAATTAAAATATATCTTATTAATATTACTTATATAATAATTATTAATTATAACATTTGGCCTAAAAAAAGCTATTGAAAATACTTTGGCTAAACATTAGATATTAATAAATTAATATATTGCTAAAATATCTTAATTATCACAAGATTTGATCAGAAATATGGTTCAACAGATGATATATTTTTAGTTAAACATATATAAAAATGATATAAGTATATATTATATGAAATTAAGTCAATTTCCAATTAATTTCTCATCCTTAATTATATTTTTACCTAAGTGTCCTACTTACTCACGCACTTAGACTACGACAGTCAAACAACTACCTGTCCCAACGCGTAAAGATATTTATTTTTCTAATTTTTTATTTTTAAATAAATAAATATAATTTAATTATTTTAAAATATTTATAATATTATTTATTTAAAAATAAATAGTTAAAATATAAAAGGATATTGAGGAAGCTCCTTGAATCCCAGTCTATATGCAATCAATTATTACACGAAATGGTGACCGGAGACACCTTTTTAATTGCTACTTAATTTTTGTCAGTTATTGCATGTAGTTTATGAGTGATGTTATAGAGTTCTTCTGTAGATATTTTTTTTATATATTTATTTTAATATTATATTTTATTTATTAATTTATAAATTACACCCACTGTCATTAGAAATTATTCTAAGGGCATCTAGAAGTACTGTTTAAATATTTTTCTAAGTTGGTTGTATTAACAAAATTTCTCTGAAGTTTCTGAGAAGGTTAAGATGATATATGAGTTGTTATCGTGTGATGTAATTATTACAAGTTTATGATATTAAAGTTATTTTTTATATAATATAATATAAAATTATATCTAATTAATTAAAAGTAGTTTGATGTTTATTAGGTTGTAGTTTATTCAGGTTATTTTTATTAATATTAAATTAGTACTAGTTAAGATCAAAATAACATTGGTTAAAATTATAATTAAAAAAATTACCTAAAGTAATAAAGTAAAGTATTTCATACGATATGTACCTAAAATTTAAATTATTATTTAATTTTATTGGGTTGGACCTTTAAACCCCATAATTTGAATCCTACTTATTATAATAATTAACAAAAGGTAATAAGATATAATACTTATTTTTTGGTATACTTTAGATACTCAAATTAAAATTATTTATGAATAAATAAGAGATTGAGAACGAATAGAAATGAGTTTGATAATCCAATATTTGGCTTCTTAGTATTAAAAGGACGCAGATCTCTTTTGACAAAAGGGTTGCCCTTATTCTTTTTGTACTCATTGCATTCTTCTCTTTTCCCTTTCCTCTATTGAACGAAACTTGTATATTCATAACTCTGATACCAATCAGCCAATTATTTTAAAATTAGTTTGGTTGTTTAATCCAAACATTACATTGGTTGATACCCAACAATTGTCTAAATTTTATAACCGTTCAATATTTATTACTTATATTTTGATATTGATCATTAATTGTTTAATTTAGTAAATTATTAATCGATTTATATAACTATTTATCAGAATTTAATATCAATTTTATTCATCTATCAGGTTGTTAATTTTTTGAATCATTTGTATTTATAATCGTTAAATCATTTGGTCAGTTGGCAGATTGTGTGTATAGATTGATTAATAATTCGATTCTATTTCGGGTAGAGCAATTCTGTTGATGGATAGCCATGTTTGAACCCACTATTTGAGAGGATCTATATTTAATCACATTAGATCGACCTTATTTTAAAATGTACCAAAAAGGAAAATAAAAAGGTATATGAACCAAGGCTAGTTGTCACGAATAAAATACAATTTTACCAATGTGTTTTAATAATTTGAATAATATTTGTTTGGTCCGATGTCAATAGGTTGGTCCATGATGGGGCTCCTACGTCAACAGGTGGCTCATGGCAATAGATTATCGCATATATAATTATTATAAATATTATCACAAACTAATTTATTTTCTATACCGAATTGGTTATTTATGAGTTTCTAATATATATTTGTACATAACATTTATTATCTATAATTATTTTTCAAGCACACAAAATAACAAAAAATTAAATTAAACATTATAAACTATATTTATTTTCATTTTATTCTTTCACATACATGCCACGGTAGCCATAACTCATTGATGTGTTTAAATTTTCTCTTCATAAATAATGTTTAAATGTACAATAAAATTAATGTGTTTCTGAATTCAAATTTAAAGTAAAGAAAATCTGACATGATTTTTGATTGAACACCCGAGTAAGGAAATATAAATCTAATATTCAAAGCCGCTCATCTATTTGAGTACATCCAATGGAGCACAACCTTTCAACAAACACTTAATCTCTAATTACTTGTATCTACGCATTTATTTTCTCTTATATTTTTCTCAATAGTAGAAAAATTACTAATTTGAGTATCGTAAGATATATTAGGAAGTCAATATTATATTTTATTTATTATTTATTTATTTATTGTGATGTATAAGATCTAAATTTAAAATAATAAAGACCGAATCTGTTTTTTGATCTGACATTTGAGTAACATTATTTTTTAATTCGTTTAATAATTAAGATTTAAAGGCATATTAGAATTTATTTTTTTTATTATATTTAAAGTAATCAAATTACAAATAATTTATAAAAATATATAAAAATATGTATTTTTAAAAGTAAGTTAGGTGTGTTTCACTACATGTGGTAGAACAATGGATCATTTGTTCACATGATATATTGTATTTTTAATTCGTTCAATAATTATGTTCTAAAGGCGTATAAAAAATTAATTTTTTTTATTATTTTTAAAATAATAAAATTATAGATAATTTATAATAATATATAAAAATATGTATTCTTAAAATTAATTTAGGTGCGTTTCGGTACACGTGCCACGTCAATTAGACAAATGTGGAGCGTCGCATTTTAAAGTTCCCAAATCTTAATTTGGTCGGCCACTACATAAACTTCTTCAATTAAAATACAAGTAAACCATGTTCTATTGTAAAATATTATTTATTTACCCACCAATTTTTTTTAATAAAAAATTATATACCATTGACAATAATGAATTACTTAAGAATATTGGTAAGTTATTAAAACATAAAATTATTATTAACTTTATTTATCAATCAAATACGGTATATATTTTATAATAATTATTTATTTTTAATAATCAATACTACTACTAAATATACACCACAATAATAATAACAGAGACTTATATTTAATGGATATGTGAATTTAATTTGTAATATTTTTACTTAATTAAGTGAACTAATATCTGAGAATTTACATAAGTTTAAATCATTTTTTACCATATTGTCATAAATTTTATCGGGTCTAACTCTTTCTTCTTTTATTTTTAACTATAGTTAATTCATATTTTTTTTAATAGAGTTTTATTTTTAATAAATTTTAAGTATTTATATTTAAAGTAATCAAATTACAAATAATTTATAATAATATATAAAAATATATATTTTAAAAAGTAAGTTAGGTGTGTTTCACTACATGTGGTAGAACAAAGGATCATTTGTTCACATGATATATTGTATTTTTAATTCGTTCAATAATTATGTTCTAAAGGCGTATAAAAAATTAATTTTTTTATTATTTTTAAAATAATAAAATTATAGATAATTTATAATAATATATAAAAATATGTATTCTTAAAATTAATTTAGGTGCGTTTCGGTACTCGTGCCACGTCAATTAGACAAACGTGGAGCGTCGCATTTTAAAGTTCCCAAATCTTAATTTGGTCGGCCACTACATAAACTTCTTCAATTAAAATACAAGTAAACCATGTTCTATTGTAAAATATTATTTATTTACCCACCAATTTTTTTTAATAAAAAATTATATACCATTGACAATAATGAATTACTTAAGAATATTGGTAAGTTATTAAAACATAAAATTATTATTAACTTTATTTATCAATCAAATACGGTATATATTTTATAATAATTATTTATTTTTAATAATCAATACTACTACTAAATATACACCACAATAATAATAACAGAGACTTATATTTAATGGATATGTGAATTTAATTTGTAATATTTTTACTTAATTAAGTGAACTAATATCTGAGAATTTACATAAGTTTAAATCATTTTTTACCATATTGTCATAAATTTTATCTGGTCTAACTCTTTCTTCTTTTATTTTTAACTATAGTTAATTCATATTTTTTTAATAGAGTTTTATTTTTAATAAATTTTAAGTATTTAAACTATTTTAAATCGTTATTTCTAATTTTATCTTTTATATATATAATTTTAAAATATTCAAGAATATCTTACATTTTAGTATGGCTAAATTCACCTATATTCAAATTATCATCTTCATAATGCTTAATTTTTATATATTTATTATTTAATTGTCAAATATTTTAATCTATAAAATATTATTAGTCTAATGGCCATTTTATAATTTTTTTTCTTTTAATTTTAAAGTTTATTTCTATTACAATGCACGCTGAGAGGCCGTTGATTGATCAATTTGAGAAAGCCTAATTCATAGCTTCTTAATCTTGAAATGGTCAAGCACATGCATTATAAAATTAAATATGCAATAAATATTATTGTTAATGTAAAGTAGTACACGTCTTTTTATATGCCGCCTGGTCCTCCGAACTTTATTTATTTATTTATTTTAAGACGGACAAATTATACAATCTATTAGCATTATATATTTTTATAACATTACTAATTATTATATAATATATCATTATACTTAAAACATGTAAAAGTGTTTAAATTATTATTATTTTTTAAAAAATTAATTATTATTTTTTAGTTGTTTTATCTTGATTTCTTTGGAGCTCATAGACTTGTTATTTTAAAATTACGGCCTAAATTTTCTTTTGGGATATCAATTTTATTAATTTTTGTTGCATCCTGGGTCCGCGGTTGTCGTAAGGATTAGGGAGTTTTGGATTCCTTTGCACGCGGCGGCGTCGATCGAAGGGGTCGGTCTCCGTCTCTATGAACCTGGACCAAACAACACAAACAATGCACAAGGTCAGTGTCCCGCAGGATTTCTCCCACCGGCGCCGCTCCGACGCTCAGTCGGTAGATTCCCGCAGAACGGAAATGACGCACGCTAAGGCGGGCGGTGCGCGGATGAACTTTGTGAAAGCGTAAGAGATGCCTCGTGTAAAGGTATGGAGAATGCGGTGAGTAGGTTGTGGAAGGCAAACTGGCAGTGGTGAATGATGGATGGACTTTTTTCCAGTTTGAGAGACGTGGGGTGAGTAATCGTGAGCTTGCTCTTCTGCTGGGCGGAAGTGAGTTTATCCTCAATTCCAGCTCGTTACTTTCTTGGGGTCAAGTGGAGAAGAAAGAAGCTCAGAGTTGATTGAGTTTGATTCTGAATCAGTATTCAGTAAGAAGAAGATGAAGAAGATATCAAAGATCATTTTCTCTGCGGGGCATGGGGGCTCTTATAGGCCTCTCCTGTTACTGCAAGGTGCCAGAATGCCCGTTGTTAGGGCTGCGTCGGCCCGGTTCTTGTTGTGGACCGCCGGTCGTATCGGTTAATCTCTTGCAATCGGCCGACACGCTTAAGTCTTTAGGCCACGCTAATTTTTCCTCGGCGGAGATTGGTTGGTTGTTTGCGGGCGGCCATGGAGTCATTGGCGCCGCTCAACCACTCCTCTATTGGCTAGCCTTTCCGTCCTTTTCGCATTTTTTCGGTGACGCATTAAACGTTGTAGGGTTCGTTGCCCTGTGACATAGGAACCGCACGTATCTCCCAGCTAGGTGGGGGCCGAAAATCCGAGTTAGACTTTTGGACTTTTCTTGGTATGAGATTCTTTATGGGCCTGACAACTCTTCATGGGCCAGGATATGGGACCCAATAATTTTAAATTAGTTAATAAATTGCTTAATTATTTTAAAAAATAACTTCTTCGTAGCTTCATTTCTGTTTATAATAATTAAATTGGAGGAATTCATTTATAGCAAGGAATATGGGACTTTAGTTATTTTGCATGGAAAAAAATTTCATTAAAATCTTTGACTGTTCTGGTATAGTTTGTCACCCTCCCCTTTTCTGTATTTTATTAATTTAGTAATTAATATCTTTTTATTTAATAAATATCAAACGTACACTGAGGCAACACGTCGGTGATTTACAGCGGTTGGTTCAACGTGCACGACTCACTTTTGTATAAAACGAGGTCGCATGGAAATAAAGTATGACCCTATAAATATATATTTTAACTAAGTCGATATCTTTGTAATTATTGGATTTAATATTTTATACGTATTAGTATTGTAAAAATAAATTTAAAATATTAAATATTTTAAATAATTTTTCATTTTAAAATTTTCACTATTGACTTTTTATACCACGTTAACAACTTAAGGGCCATTATTAATAAGAAAAGAAAATAAATTGTTAAAAAGACAAACTACATTTCTTGATATTATTCTTTAGAAGGATTGAGGCAGTGGATGTAATAAGATTAATTACATATTTTTTCCATATGAATAATAATAAATTTAAAAATTCAATATAAATAATTTATTTTTTTCATTTTTTTTTAATCAAGTATGAGTCTTTTAAGAATTTAGTCATATTCGATATAAGTTTGCTATAATTATATTTACGTGAAATGATATCAATTGGTCAGTTTTTCAACCATTAAAATATTGACTCAGATAACTTATGTTGCTGCCAAGGTTTTTAATTCTTTGATCTTTTTAAGAGTTTAATTTTTTATAATTTTAGACTTTTAAAAAAATTTTTAGTATTTATTTTTATCTGATTCTATGTATCTTATTTGAGACACTGATTTTTTTCATAGACTTTAGTCATTTTAATATTCATGCAATCTATTAAAGTAGCAATCTTATGGGAAAAAATAATGTCTTTTGACTTTAATAAAAGCATGATTTGTTCAGCTATTTTAATTTGAAATGTTAATAAAGACATTATACTAATGATGACATTTAACACTTTAGATAGCTTAAATTTACCATGCTTTTTTATGGGATAAAAAAATAGTTAGCAGTATTAATAACCTAGATATGTTTTTGAGGCATTTCTCATTAATTCTCTAAACATTTTTAATAGCATATAGCTAGTCTATTTTTGTATTGATCTAGTGGTATATTTGGATGGATAAAATATCATATCTTTAAGAATATTTAAATGGTGGCTAAAGTTTATATTAAGAATGAATTATTCACTTATGAGTATCATTTTTCTTATAAGTACTCACTATTTATTTTATTTGCTTTTTGAAAATAGTGGGTGGTTATAAGATATCTGTATGACATTCACTCAAGTCAATTTGCGGAGTAAGGCCTCTGTGTGAGAAACTTTTCAATAGATATTTGCCATATAATTGCGAGCTAGTCACTAAAACAGCTTACATGTGTTATAAATAGTTTATTTTTAATTTAGATCATTTATTACATAATTTTATAATCTTCTCGTAGCCAATTGGAGAGATAAAGATAGGAAAGAAAAATGAAAAGACTCTTGTATTCTTTTGGGTTCTAACTTGTCATTTTGGATATTCTATACGTGGTCAGCTTCTATTTTATTTTTAGTTGCATTTACCTAAATATACTAATATTATTATAATATCAAAGTATGTACTTATAATTGATATATTTAAACTCATAATTTATAATGATACTATAAGGATCCAAAATTCTATGATTTTATGTTACGTTGAAAGGATTTTTATAATAAATATTATATATATTATTTATATTTATCATTGTATTGTTATTGTGATTATTATTATACTATCATCTTTTCTCCTCACGGGCCCATGTAAGGGGATTTGATATTTCTATCATTAGAGAGGTTTGTTCTCGATTTCATTGTAAAACTTTACAGTTCTTAGGTTTTAACAACTTGTCCTCTAACACAACTCATAATAATTAGTGAAAATAAATGTTTTTACGATTACCATTAAATAACTATTCATATATAAATTCGTTGGTATATATAAATAGTTGCGATATCATCTCCTATAGGACAGCTAAGAGCTGACTGTAACACTATTAATGAGTAAATAGTTACAACTCCAAATATACTTAAATAGATGTTTATCAAATGAAATGGTAGTGTTAGCTTTTGAATAATTTTGAGATGCATTTTAGTGAGGTTGTGTCTAATTTAATCATTGATATTAGTTAAACCACGTAAAAATACACTATTTAAGTACTGTATTACTTAACATAATTGCACGTTATCTTATTTGGTTAAAGAAATTTTAATTTTTTAAATCACATTTAGCGTAAAGAATAATGGGAGAACACTTTATTTAGATAAAAATAAAATATGTTTTTAATTGCTTATCCATTAAATTATCCTGATAGTATCCATTCAACTCATTTCATTTCACAAAAATCTCACATATTAAAGCATGATATTGGAAAAGTTTTTTTAATATATTAGAGAAAATTTATTACCGTCTAAAATAAGTATTCACGAAGGATTTTTGTTGTTTATGTAATAATTTATTTCGATATACATAGATTCAAATTAAGATTTTTTTTAAAAAATAAAAATAAAAAAAACCCTTATTCAAAAAAAAAAAAAAACCCAAGATTTAAATTCATAAAAAAAAAAATGCCATGAGTGTTCATGGCCGCTTAACAGTCATCTATTATTTAAAAAGAAAACCTTTTTCAGACAAAAATAGATCAAAATTATACTGTCGATTACTACTTACTTTATCTGAAAAATAAAAAATAAATATATTTTTGACAACACAGGCCTCCATTGCATAGAGCATATAATGATTATTATATGAAATATTCTACAGATAAAATTTTTATTAATAAATAAATCCAGGACTAAAGTTGATGCCAAAATCACTTATCATTGGGGCATTCTAACGAATGTTTGAATGATTTATTATGTTTTAATTTTGTATAGGCTCTTCGTAGCATTTATTTTGTACATAGAATTTCCCATCATATATACATCAATTACTTACTAACAAAAAGGATAGTCAAAATCAACTTCATTTTGAAACTTTGGAGACCAATTATGGACCTCACCTATAGTCACAAATGCCAGATTATTGAAAAAATAAATAAATAAAAAAAAAATTATTTTGTATTTTAATTATTTATTCAAGCCTCAATTATTATTTTTTTATCATTCAATCTCAATCTTAAAATAATAAGGAAAGAATGTAGTGAGACAACAGCACCCAGAACTCTGTACAGGGGAAAATGAGTACATAAATAAGAGAGAAGGGAGTGGGGGGGGGGGAGAAGAGAGAAGCGTTGATACTGGACACGACAGAAGCCCATATCAAATGGGCCCATGTTAGGCATGATGCAGGTCCAAATCATAGGGTCCCATCTCAGATGAGATACAGGCCCAAATCCAATGAGCCCATTTCTAACTCAACTCTCACTTATTTTTATTTTCGGGTGAGATTGATCTATTTTCGGGTCTGATTTTTTATCTTATACGACCATTTACATATAAAGACTTTTTACATGGAACAGTTGACATTTACATGAATAATCGTAGTCTAAAAAACATAAATACGAGTGCTATAAAATTGTAAATCTTCCAAAAAAAGAAAAAGTCGTACCAAAAGTGGCAGATATTAAACAACAAATTATGATCATGATGGCTACGGCATTCGCAAGCATGTGAATCAATTTGAAGGAGACCCCGGAGGCTTTCGTGTGAAGAACGAGGTGAAAGAGGAGATGGACAGGTGGCACCGCCAGCAGCAAGTTCCTGAACAGGTTCAGGCTGCCGGAGAATGCCAAAATGGCGGAGATTAAGGCTGGGATGATAAACGGTGTGCTCACTGTAAATGTCTCAAAAATGGAAGAGAAGCAGCCTCGACTCGAGGATTGAGATAACCAGATAAGATGTCACATAGCTTTCCAGCATCTTCACTTCGGTGATGCAGCAGTTTCAATCAGTCTTTCAGTTTCTTTCTGTTGTGTGTATGTAAGATTCGTGAGCCTGCTGTTCCAATAGAAGTCTCTGTTTCTTTCCTACGCTGTGTGAGTGATCTGCGTATGTTATATGCTACCAAAGGAACCCAAATCCTGCATTTTTCTTGATAGCTCCAATATTCTACTCCATTGACGAGGCTTGAAGCAATTCTAAGGTTGTTTTATTATAACCCAAATGCCAAATATTCGAACTATGAAAATACTTTCTTATACATCTAACCCTCTTCAGAAACCATAATACAAAAGCCTCATACACCGGTCGTCCAGTTGCAATATTCTACTTTTTGGTACTAATGGCAATTGTCAAACTACTGATTGTCTCCCGATATCAAATGGGAACTCGGGAGTCATGTCACATCCTCACATGAGACACAATCACAGAGCATATAAGTATGATTTTGACGTGTTATCCATATAACTAGTGGTTGCTCAGGCCAGGCCACGATCAGTGCCTAGATCATGTCCAAACACATTCTACGTGCAGAGATTGTCAATGATCTAAAGTCTGAGGCATAAAGTTTATGGAATATGTCAACATGGCGTACTGAGCTTGAACAAATAAAATGACCGTGTAGCACAATCCCAGCAAAAATGGTCATCCATTGACCGCATTGCTTCCAACTAGCTGAGACCCAAATGCAAATAACAAATCCGGTCAAACCTACCTTGAAAATTAGAGGCTCATTACAGAAATGAAAGATTCCAAAGTTAGGCCAACGAAATCTGACAAAGAAAAGATATGTCTAGCAAGTCTATTGCTGAACTTAAAACAGCTACAAGGTCCTGCTACTTTCAAACCAACAAAGTCATAAGAGAAGAAAGCCCAGTACCTGGTCACAAGAGAGAGGGACAAGCCTTGTGACTAGAGTCTTTCAATGTCGTTTGTTTCAACTTAAGCTGTTTTTTTAAATACCTGCATTTAATTGAATCTCGTTGCCAATATATCATTGAATAAAAAAACACAATCCAAGGAAGCAACGATATGTTCTCTCTCCGATAGAAATGTTCCGGCTACAAAATAGGTAAATTTTAACCTAAATATTGAGATAGCATTCAGCATAGAAGAAAAAGCCATGTGAGAGAACGAGCTGATTGAGCTGGCTCATGAAACCATTGAAATTTCCAAGCTAGTACTCTGGCACAAGGTTAAGAAAGCCTAAGCACAATAACAGTATACAGTGCAGGTCGCTTCACCTCTTCATATGCATCAATCAACAAGGTCATAGTGAGAGATACAGTCCAAGACTAGCTCATTTGGCAGAGCTACCTAGTCATCCTCACTGAAAGAGTACCACACTGGAGGATAAAGAACAAAATGATAGAGGGAATTGGAAATCCAGGTGAACAATAATCAGGTATTAAATAGCTGGAAAATTTTCATGCCACACAACAGTCTTACAATGTTTTAATTAATTTGTTAAACAATTGGCTTCCGGTTTGCCTTGTGCATACGAAGTACAAACTCTGAAATTTTACAAGCACCAAATTTGTTTCCTGGCTAAGAGATTAATTCTCAAACACACATCCATACATAAATGCATGAGGCACACTCATTACATTTCATTATGTGGACATCTATTTATGTACACATAATGAAATCCATGTAATTAAAGGAGACTAAAGAAATGCAAACCACAAAGGCAGAGGCCTGAACTGATATATTATAAAGAAATGGGAAAAAAGAAACGTTCCAGAGAACCTGAACTGATTTTTTTGAATGGATAAATAGTAAGTGGTTCAGAAAAGATAAATTATTCAAAAAGTTGATCAGATCCAATGGTGGCAACCTCACCAAGTATATGGCCTATCAGTCATCATCTACAGTGTTAGGGTGCCAAGTAATTTTTATTTTCAGTCATGCAATTATTCAAAAAAGTTTGAGAAGAGTGTACATGATAAGCTCGTTACTTTACAAGAGTACATTTCCATTAATTTAGGAGACTTTCAAAATATTGTACAACACAGCCAAGATGAATCTTGGGTTTCAAACGCTAACCTTTACACAAAAATTGCCGCTAGGATTGGTGTGGAAGGAAATAAAAAAAAGGTGGCCTCAAATGAATATATCACTGTAGACCATTATTCTTGTCCCAATAGGAACTCCTTCAGGTTGCAGAAAATCCCCTTGTCATATGGATTTTTGAACTTCATCTCATGCAACGATTGCCCTGACCACCCAGAACAATGGAAATCTATATTCAGTACAAATAGTAAGCTTAAACTCGCCAAAAGAACCAGAAGAAATATAGCAAAACTCTACCAGCTTCAGACTGGCCAATGCGTTGGAACTCTGGGTATCTCCTCCAATTTATCTGGAAAGGCACATACACCCAAAAATATAATGTCAAAATCATTGGAATATCTGCACATTTTTGTTCGTATCTTTTGTGAAGGACCTTTCTTTAAGGGAAAGCTTGCGATTCCCACCTCACCCCCTCTCTAACATACCAACACACGCACACAAACCTCCCCTCTTGCATAGTTCCATGTTTGTATCCCTTATGCATCTTGCTTAATTTGAAGTAATATTTATCCTATTTTCTTGTGCAGCTGTCAACTACTAAGACATCCTCCATTCCACCATCTCCTATGCAGACATGCAATGTGATAATGATTCTTCTTTTTCCAAGAAGTTTCCCAGAATAATTATTCTGTTATTTCCTACAACTACGAAACTTACCCACTCATCAGTTTTGATGTTGAAGCATACGCAATATAGATGCCAAGCCAAAAACACCATCTACATGTACATCACTATCAAACATGTCAGTCTTACCAAGTTATTTCAAATAGCTATAGACAAAAAGAAAAAGCACAATTATTCATAACTGTAAGAACCTGCCATAGAAATTGTAGAAGACAAAAGAACATTGTGCTCATGGCCAAATTTCTTTTAAGATTAATCTGGAAGAACAAGATCAAGTTATAAGAAGAGCATGTGGTTCAACAATTTTAATAGCTCACGATTAATTTCACACATACCTCCCATTCATCAGCAACTATAATTTGGGATCTTTGAGAATCTAAAATGCAGATAATAGCAAATTGATTAGCCAATGGGTAAAGGAAAGAGACAATATGCAGTATTATAGATTGAAAACTAAGGATCCTTTTAGACAAAAGAAAGCATGAAAGGAAAGAAAAATAATAAATGAAATTAACCTGAAATTGTTAGACAAAATTTCTTCTTTTTTTCCCCATTCTCTACCCTATCCTAGTTTCAAATAAAGGATTCGTGCAATTAACCAAATAGTATAGTGTTTACTTCTGCTTATATTTTAGGACTCATACAAGATGAAATAGATTCAATGAAATAAACTCATCTCTGGGATGGAGACAATCTTACAATGATATGCAGATGTCATGTAAGAAGCCTCTACTGTAATAAACCCGACTAAAAGGACCATGAAGAGGACATGATTTTTTTGACCTGCATAAAAAGTAAATCCACCTATTTTTGAGATTTATGTATAAACAATAGCATTCTTGACATGTAAGATAATTTAAGGATTGCTATTACCAATGCAGTTCCCAAAAGCAGGACAATGGTGGTCAAATCCGCTAACAAAGGCTTTGCAACTCTTACAATATCGAACCCTCCTCACTGAAAAGGAACTCTAGAAGGAAAAATGTTGTAAAAGAGTGAAAATACAGTTGTCGGAGATACTACAACA
This sequence comes from Nepenthes gracilis, assembly GCA_033239525.1. Classification (NCBI taxonomy): domain Eukaryota; kingdom Viridiplantae; phylum Streptophyta; class Magnoliopsida; order Caryophyllales; family Nepenthaceae; genus Nepenthes; species Nepenthes gracilis. Next base: position 21,380,688 of record BSYO01000011.1, read on the forward strand.
GAAACTACTGCTCAGGTGAAATCAATAGTCGCATTGCCAATTGAAACCATGCCAACACATCAAATAGAAATCAATACCCATAAATGAATCATGAACTAGGGAAAATGCAGAAACACGAAGCATCAGTCATACAGAAACAAATTAAAAATAAATTATGATGGCCAATAGCAGATATCTTCCTTGTTCCTTGATTTTGAAACAGGAAAACAACCGTAAGTAATATGACCTCTTCAATAGATTGCCCCCTGCAAAAACCACCTATTGGAGGCTGCAAGTCCTGTATGAGAGTTTGCATTTAAGTCACTATAAGAGATTCATTAGCCAATGAAATGGTTCAGTTCAACTTTACAACCTCTGAATGGGTTCCGACATCAGAAATTGAACTTTCCATAAGTTCGTTCAGACTAGCAGACCCATGTTCAGCCAAACCAGGATCACTTGAGACAATACTGCCACCCCAAACAAATATCTCGTAAGCAAATACACATATCAACAACAGAACTGATGAAGACAAGCATTTCTCGCTGCATGTTTCAGTGGACAATCAACCATGAAGGAAAAGGTTGAAGAACAAACAACTCCACCTAAAGAAACCCATGACAATCATTGAGAGCTCTCCGTTGAATAAAACATCTTTCAGGGGTGAAACTGCTGCAAACCAGGAAAATCCGAATTCGACTTAAGAAACAATAAATAATTCAGTTGGTTAGAGTATTTGTCAGAAAAACATGAAATTTTATATTATACTCCTAGTGTGGCTATATAGTGCAGAATACAGTGTACGAATCAGTTTTGGGTGATAATTAAGGCAATTAAAGGTACCTTGTCGAATGAGAGCAACATATACACCCCAAATGAAAAGTATATTGAAGAAAACAAAAGCTGGAGCCGAAGCGTGAACTTGTAGTAGCCGTCTAAAACACTTCCCACAACCAGCGACAAATAGAAGCACCATACCTGCAAAAAGGAAAAATAAGCAAAGCTAAGACAACCCAGAAATTCATTAGGCAGAGCACGGGAAGAGAGAGAACAGAAGCCATACCTGATATAAGGAGCTGCACGAAAAGAGAGAGAGACGATAAGAATAGAGGAAGCAGAAGTAGGGCAAATTGAGTGAGGACGACGAAGATGCACGAAATCGCACACCTACCGATTACTCTTGGATGAAGGAGAAGTGATCTCCCTCGGTTTAATCTCATCAACATCATGACCATCAAACCCTACCCACCACCGCCGCCGCCCCGCCTTCCCTTCTTTACTCCGGCCGCCGCCAGATTTTCGGTTGGAATAGAAATAAAAAGGTGAAAAGATTGAAAATTTTCCCTGAGATGAACAGGGAAACAAATAGCGGAATTCTAGATCATACGTAATTATTTCTCCAACTCCGTTCCCAATAAATCATAATTTCTTAACATTTAAATATATATAAAAAACTGTTTTGATTTACTATCAATAAAAAGGAAATTGAGATATTTGTCAAGATTTAGCAAATAAAAATAGACAAATTTGCAAAAATAAATTAGATAAAATTTGGGAAATATCTTAAAATAAAATGACAATTACGAAAGTAAATTAAAACAAATTGTGGGCAATAAGAAATTATGGCCTGAAAAATCTAATTTTTGTTTTGGATAAAAGATTATTAGCATGGATTTAGCATGCCATTTGGAATGTGGAAGAATATTTATTAACGGTAAATTAAAGAATATATTTTTCATCTTAAAAATGAAAAATAATATATAACATAAAATTTATATCTTAAAAATAAAAAAATATATATTACTTTAATGTTATCGATACGTCACTGATATCCGGATTGTACAAATTAGGAAATTGTTTGATCTTTCACCGTAGGACAAACTAGAGCAGATTTGACTTCCATCTCTATTAATTTGAAACCTGTATACCACAAATTACAAACGATATGTTAGATAATTTACGGGATTCATTCTCCGATTTATCATCTAATATTTAAATTAGAAATTTTTTTTAAAAAATAGAAAAATGTAAAAAGGATGTAAAAGAATTTAGAGTTACATTTATGTGAGATGTGAGAGGAGAATTGGGCTCCCATTGTGATGGCTTAGAGGAATGGGGTGCTTGGCTCCGATGAGTTGCATGCGATTGGTGGCTTATTAGGGTTGTACTCGGAAAATGGCTTATTAGGACTGCACTTGGTATGTGGCTCATTAGGTAAAACTTGGTAAATGGCTCACTATGGTTGTACTTAGTGGGTGGCTCATTAGGGTTGAAGAGTCTTAGAGAAGGCTATATCTGAGAAAAGGGCTTAACTCTTTTGTAGTGTTCCAACAGTCAAGAAGTCTCGCCTTCATCCGAAGGATTGGGTTTGGGTTGATGGATTAGGTTTGGGCTAGTCCACCCAAGTAGGCCGCCCCTGATGGCACGGTCTTTACAAGGTTGCCCTATGGGCCATTGTCTTGTTGGATCGTTGCATTGGTTCGTGGGCTTGGGTTTCGGGCCAATATATTGTAATGATACCCATCAAGTGTATTCATGGTAATTAACCGTATAAATATTTAATTTTATGATATTTATTTAAATATTTTTGATTTATTATACTATTAAATAAATAAAATTACTAAGTATGTGTATTAGTATTAATTTGATAATTATATGTTAACTCTTAGAATATTAAGCACATGCCATGATCTACTTATTTTTTTCACATGTCATTATTTACTTTTCTACCAATTATATATTTTTATATTTTTTACACTTAGACAAAAAGGAAAAAGAAAAAATATTATCAATGGGATAAAAATTTTAGCACATCAACATATTCCTTAGCCACGCAATCTCTCTATTTATATATATAAAAAGAAAAGGATGGAAGGAATTCAAGCCGTTTGGCTCCCTCCATAAACTCAATTAAGGGAGTTAATCTCCCTTAATCACCATTAAGGGAGGATTAACTCCTGTTTTAATTCACGAGAGAGCTTAATCCAAATGGGTGGAAAGAGTGTATACGTAGGTTCATCTATATCAGTCGACCTGTCCTATGGTAAACATAAGTATAAAATCCTTAAAATTATAATGGTCTAACTATTTATCACTTTAAATTAAAAAATTATGATTCACAACCGTTTTATTTATCATCGTTGAACCTGTAATATGGTCAATAAATAAGTCTATATTCCTCATCTATTATGTTCAACAATAAAATGGTAATAAAAAAATTAAATTCTATTTAAATAATTAAATCATATTTTAATTATAATTAAAAACTCTTTCAACTACTTTTAAAATTAATTATTCATAATAATTTGATGGGTCCAACTGCACTAAGGACCGGCCCAAGTCCTAGTTAGGTTTATCCATAAAAAAGGGCTCCACTAAGACCGGAGCCCAAATGCCCAAATTCGACAATGCATAGTGGGCCGTTGGAGATAGAGACCGGAAGGACTCAACAAACCACCCCAACGATGCAATCAATTGTAAAGGGGAAGCCCACTAGCCTATCTAGCACAGAGGTCACCGACGCAAACGTCTGTTATTGGTAAATGACCAATAGCACAAAGGCTACGGTCAACAATCAAAAAATGTACTATTGTTGCTAGGTTGCTGCAGTTATTAGCAAGACTCAACGAATCGTCAACCAGAATGGTGAAGCACATGTCAGTGAAGATCATTTACGATCACACCACCACTGTAAGACGACAATTAACACGTCGGCTATGATTTTCTCCGGGACAAGTTGATGAATTTTGGCATGACACATGGTGTAAGCTTTAACACCAACGCCACTGCGACGAAATATTACAAATGCCCTTCGCAATCATAAGGGAAGAGAGGATCCAAAATCGAAATACAAAGCTCAGAAAGAATCAAACTTTCTTTCGATTAGACAACTTTACAAACTCTTCAGCTCTCTAAGTTGCTCCTGTTGAGCACATCATCGAAGCCTAATCATCCGTTAGATCGCAGAGTCACTCCCATTTGAGCATTTTGCCGGAGCTTAGCCCTCTACCAACATTGAAAACCACTCTATTGAGCGTATTTTCAAAGTCACTCCCCGTCAAGTGTATTTTCTAAGCTGCTCCTGAATCGAGCGCATTCTCAGAGCCCAATCATTCGCAGACCTCACTTTCTCCGTTCACTAGTGTATTCATGCATTTTTTTACATGCTCTCTACATCTTTCTATCCTCTTAAAAAGATTTTTGACTTGAACGTTAGAGAATAAATTAAAGAGTGAGTCTCAATAATCCTCTAACATTTTGTTTGTTGTTTATAGTGCGTGGGATCTAGGTTAATAGATATGAAGATTGGATCCACTTGTGTTCGATCCGACGCAAACGATTTAACGGCTTCTTAATCAGTATAACAATCAAATTTGGGACACATCATAGTTCATTAAGAGTTTTTATAAGTCATAGTTGATATCTAATTAAATATTATAACCATATAGATGAAAGAAATAAATTAATTATCTATTAAAATAATATTTCTATAAAAATTATCCTGCAATGAAGCTTTTACCATCTTCATATGTCCCAACAAAGGAAGTGTATAAAATAAGTCAACCCTTATAATATTTGTTTTGAACAATTTTAAATAAATGATTCAATTAATAAAATTAAAAAATTAACTTTAACTTATGTTCTATCTTGGCCAAGGATTTATAAATTATTAATTTAATTAATTACATAGGGCATATTTTCTTATACTAGAAGTGATAAATTCTTTATAAATTACTCATCTATCTCAATATAGTTTTATCTTACTAAATAATTACTTACATATATTCAAATATATAAAATATTAGTAATATCAAAATATAACAAATAATATATTAGATATTAAGGTGATATCAAGTTTAAGAATCTCATACACAAATTTTACATAAAAATTTTTATTAACATCTAAGTAAAATGCATATCCTAAATATCCTCTATCAAATCAATTTAGAGAACTAATTTTCTAATAAGAATTTATACACTCGTCATAATATCATTTATATAAGTAACTACAACCTCAGTTGCTCTTTAATAAGTCAGCATAATATGTATTGATCTAATCAGATAATTAATATCCCATCTTAATAATCATACGATGAAAAATATTTCATGTTAAGATTTTAAGAAGTTACAACTCAAAAATATGATCTTTTCATGTTGATAAATGTATTATTCTAATCTTAAAATTTTATCATACAAATTAAAATAAGATAAAATATAATAAAGATAAAGTTTTTTATAAATATGAATAAGAAATACATAAATAGTAACCCAACAAACTAAGTATAATTAACTTGTAGTTTTTTATGAACTTGAAACGTGTTACAAGTATAAACTCAAGGGTGAACCTAACCGAAAAGGCACACCTGATAGGTGAAAAAATTTTTGAAATTTATAAACCCTTTCCCTTGATGAGGGTTTTCCAATATAGAACTCATATCATTATATCTCCTTCAATAGTTGCCGATCTTAAGCAACTGTACTTTGCGACACTTCACTCGATAACGCTTCACTTAACTTTTTTTTCGATCGGTCTCTTCGTTGGTCAAAATCCTTCGCAAGTAGCCATTTTCATAAACGAGGGTGTCTTAATGAAAGAATCAAATGTTACGAGTATAAGTCTAATGGAAGAACTAATCCAAAAAACACCATTGATAAATGGAATAATCTCTTAGATTTATAAGTTTTTTCCCCTGATGAGAGCTCCTTGAGGTGGGACTTGCATCATTACAAGTATTTCTGGAGTGATTTGGGAGAGTAACTATTCATTGAAACTTATGATTCTCTAGATGCTTAAGTTATTGAAGCATTAAATGCTGTTTCCATGGTTAGAGATTTTATATTTATAGAGGATAAGAATATTATTATAGAGGGATTTAGCAATGTCCGTCATATCAATGATTGAAAATAATGCTTATTGGGTACTTATTTATTTTTAATTACTCTAAGTAATTGAAATATCTTACTATGCATTAACACAGTTGTTTTGTAACCACTCTGAATGCACCTATACATTATGCCACATCTTATTAACTTCGAATGGAGAAAAGAATTGGAAAAGAAATTGAAATTTTAGAAAATATCAGAATAAATGATCAAAAAACAAAATTTATAAATTACTTAAAGGATAGAATAAATTCATAATTATTTATCGATCAAAATTTATGATTGTCTAAAAAAAGTGTAGATAAATAAATTTTTAAAATAATATTTTGATTTTAAATCGAAGTGAAGATTTGATTGCATGACTTATTCAAAATGGTGATTCAGAGATGAGTAAGAAAGAAACTTATGATCCGTTTCCATACCGCCTTTATTGTTTGCTTTTTTGTGTACTGAATCAAATAATCATTGTACTAATCAAATTTTAGAGGTAAACTCAATCAATGTTTTGATTGGCCGATGATGAAATTTCTTTGCCTTTGCTAGTCGATCTCACATTATTTATATGATCTGTTTTAAAATTTTTGTAAACCTCAATATGCTTTAGATGTTGCTCTCAGATCTTTAGAGTTTAGCAGGTGATTGTGCATTATTTTTTTTTCTCCCTTTTTTTGATTGAATTTATTTTATCTCTTTCACTGGTTATTAAGCCACTAAGTTGCACTTCATTTGCAATAGATTTATATTACTTTTAGGTTATAGAAAATTGTTCTCTGACCAAATAAAGGGGCTTACCAATAGGGCTTGGGTTTTGAAGTTGAAGAACTTGTTTTAACAATTCAGCAATTTCAATATTGTAGATGTTACACTTGCGATACAAAGGCTCTGAGATATTATAATGTCATCTTCTGCCTCGAGTTGTCATAATTTTAATATTAATTGATAAAATTTAAAATATAGAGAAAAATTTAAGAAAAATTGAAATATGAATAAATTATCATAGATAATTATCAAAGAATGATTGCTAAAAGGACAAAACATATTCAGATTCTATGAAAATTTATAGATTTTGAATCCATAAATAATTAATTCTTCGAGTCCAACAAAAGGCTTAAGATAACAATATTTTTTTAATCAAAATTCAAGTGAGTTTTAAACTTACAAAATATATATCTATTTATAATCAATATATCAAGGTATCAAGACACTTAAAAATTTTAATTATATTTATTCTTTTAAGCCTAATTAATATTTTAATCTAGTTATCTAAGAAGCTAACAGCGTTATGTTCCCAGGGTTAAAGTTTGGAGGCTCGAGGCCTCTAAAATCATCTTGATTGACCTGACCTCCAATTTCATGTCTTGCTTCCTACATTTTATGTCCCAACGATTGTTATAGCCCATGGCTAATTGATAGAGATTGATTCAATTGAATGTATGCTTTATGATTCTCCCATCTGAACTGATAATTCAGAAAAATAATAATAATTTAAATTTAAATATTAAAAAAAAACTATCTTAATAATTATTTTTATTAAATTTTTTAGTATATTAGATTTAATTTTTAATTTATAGTAATATTATAAAAATTTTAAAAGTATAATTCTTTTTAATATTTTTTATTTTTAAATCATGATCATTAAATTTTGATCTAATGGCCTATACGAGAAAAATATAATCCTATAGAGAAACAGGATCCCCTATCCAATGACTTGGGAACTACGCTTGATGCACGTGTATGCTATATTTGTTTTCTTAACGTTGATATTTAGACAAAAAACCTGATACGTCACTGAATCCGAATTTCGAACAAATTCGGATCAACTTGGCGTTTGAATCCGATTCTATTTACCGAGTTTGGATCCTACACACTACTACAGTAGACGAAAGGTTAGGTGAAGAGTGTTTGTGATAAATCGAAAATACTCCGACGCTCAAATCGGTAATCGACCTTCAAACTTTTAAGAAGGTAAAGGAGAATGTAAGCAATGAGAAGGTGAAGAGTGTTTGTGAAGGGGGTTTTTGCTCTTAATGGGAGAGGCTTTCTGCGGTTCATGAAGAGCTTTGTTTCTCAATATTATGTTTGCAAGGAACGTAAAATGAGAGAGAGAAGGTTGGTGTTCTAAAAGCGTAAAAACTTCCAGAATTATCAATTGGCTACGTGAGCTTATAGGAGAATTTTGTAACAGAGAAGTGAGCGTCTGTAGTCTGAGAAGTGAACGTGCTCTGGAGTGAAAACTCCACGAGCTTTTATAGGTGAGATGTTAGGCAGCCTTTCTTGGATAGGAAGGCTTGATTCACATATCCTACTAGGATTACTTCCTTTCTTGGTATGGAGTTTTAATGGTCGTAACGGCTCTAGGGATTATTCGCATTCCTTCTGTGTTTTGTTACTGTTAAAGTTTGTTGTGGACAGGAAGAGAGAATCTGATACTTTTCTCATGGGACGTGCACTGAATATATTAGTACCCGTTACAGTGAAGATTGCCTTTTGGGAGGGCACAAAATTAGGGAAGAGAGCCATTGCTGGTCGTGTTCGAAGGTGTGGGCCCAATTGGGCCTTACTCACGTGAGGCTTGCTCTTAGGCCTGCCTATTATGGCACTTTCGGTTAATAGAAATGCTGACCATCTTTGGGAGTTTATTAACCTCCAATTCGACCTTTCATTTGGTTAATACCTGGCGTTAACCGTCTAGACCCTTATATGAGTCATTGTGAATTTTGACCTTTTCTCTTTCTTAGACCAGCCAATTATGAGCGTTCCCATCAGGTCCGTAAAATTATAGGGTTATTGGATCATTTGAATAAATTGCCTGAGTGAATAACTTCTCACGAGCATTATTTTGATTATGGGTAACATTACACATTAATTTGACCTATTTAAACCAGATCAATGACTTTAATTATCTTATCTCCTTAGTTTAGATAGATAAAGCAGTATTCTATTGGAGTTAATCAAGATTTATCGGCTTCACTTCTCATATTATATGTTATTCCGACAAAGTATATGACATTAACTGTTCCAAATCCATGTAGATTTCCGGTTTGTCAATTGAGACATTTTAAAATCTTGATAATGTAACAGTTAAGTAGTTTGGCTCCACAACATAGCAAATCAGATTTGCATATATTCTGAATCTCTTGATATTTAGGTCTAAATTTTTGTTGTTGATTATTGGATAGTTATTATTTAAAAAAAGGTATTTTTTTGAGGGAAATAGAATCTTTAGTATCTCTTATTATATTTTTTATATTTATTTTAAATAAAAAATTAATAATAAATATTTTAAGATATAAAAAGTATATATATTGTTTTATAATATTTTTATAATATTAATATATATTAAATATTTAATTTAATAAGATAAATTTAAAAATAATTATTAATTTTTTAAAAAAGTTTAAATTTTATTTATTATTATTGTTATTATTATTATTTTACCGAGAAAACTAATAATTAGCACTCTTTTGACCCAAAGTTAATAAATTCCCCTCGAAGCGGGAATCGAGAAAGACTGGAAAACGCTTTCTTTTGCATGGTTTTGAGTGTCATTTTTGCCGTGTTCGACTGCTTCCAGTCATTTTCTCCCCTCCATCGTCTTCTTCATTCTTCATCAAACTCCCACTTCCACATCCACTTCAGCACTCGTCGCCAAACAAACACCATTCGATCGCCTTAAATATTATGGCTTCCATGATGACGAAATCATGAAATTGTCATGTAAGTCAGCAATAACACTACTCTATTAAGTTTTGAATTGTATTTTAATCAGCTTTAATACTGGATATATTATTTTTAAAATTATAAAGAACATCTTTATCGATCATATTTTTACTTATTGTTACCTATTTTATTTTTTATAAGGTATTTAATTATTATATTTATAAAATTTGTGTAACCAAACTAATTATATGGTAGAGATATTTCGAATATATTATTTTGTTATTTTTTTATTTTTAAAAAATTTTTCACGTAAAAATTACGTTTTATTTTATTATTGGTCAGTGAGTGTTGTGTATTTGTTATGAATTATTATTTATTTTTACGTGGTTCAAATAGACAGTCTGGGTTTCAACGGGGATGACAATGAGAATTGAAGAAGATACTTATTTTTTCTTACTCGGTCAAGAAAAGCAGTTTTTCATTTCCATTCCCGGTTTCTGCAGAAGTACCACAGAGAGCATGGCTAGCCTCTAGCTTGTCTTCATTTGAGCAATCTGTCTGTTTGCACAGAAAATGAAATTAAACAGGAGTATACAAAGAAATATGAAAATTATTCGTAAGGTTAGAGCAAACAGTACAATCAAAACCTTGCACACAAGAAAAATAACACACAGGATTACATCATCCCAAACATAAACGCAGCATGCAAGATGATAATTTAACGGTTTGACTCTCGCGGTTTTATATATAGCTCTAATTGGGATATCATGATCAAGAGCCATTTTGTCAACTTTATAGCAGTATGATCACCATCATCATCTTACATTCTTCAGCTGAATTTGATCACACAGTTAGCAGCTCATGATGATTATCATCAAGGGATATGGCTAGTAGAAGAAAGTGTTGGGCCCAGATAGATCTTTCCACACAGTAGCATCACCAGCACTATTGCAAAACTGATTATTTTCTGGCATGCCCACCTGATGTTTGCTAATACTTAGCCCTTGGTTATTGTTCACCATCTTCACTGGCGCAAGCTGAGAAATTTCTCCAGTAATTGAAACTTCAGTCCTATCAATCTGAAGGTAGTTTTGATCATTTCCAGCCCCATAAGATTTTGGTGGTGACCCATTAACACTTCCATTTTGAAACGGGTGTGAGTTTAAATCAGTGGCATAGAACGCCTCAAATCCATCTCCAAAAAAGGGCAACTGCGGTGCTTCTCCTGAAAAACCAGCTACATGGGGTTGAATTGCTTCAAAATTTAATCCCATATTTCCAACCACTGATTGTGTTAGGTTTTGGAGAGAGTCCATGAATGACAATTGAGGAGTTGGCTGCAAGAAATGACCACCTATCAACTCAGTATTAGAGCCAACTGCTCCGGAAGCTGCAACAGGTCCTCTTTGTTGTCCCAGAGCGGTGGAGGTAGAGGCGGCCGGAGACTTCAATCTGCCAGTTTTACTCCTTTTGGTGCTCTTCCGGCAGCCACCTCCCACCGGGACATTTCTCAGGGCGCCGTCACGTGTCCAGTACCGTCGACAAGTCTTGCAGAAGTGGCGGGGCTGAGAGAGGCTGTAATTGTTGAAGTAGCAGAACTTAGTTTTTGTGGACTCGCATCTGGGGCACCTGAGTGGTGTCTCAGGCTTCGGAATCTGGGCTAGCCGGGCTCTCTCCGCAGTCGAATTTGGCCTGAAAGTAGTGGCACCACCACCAACACCACCCACATTAGGCGGCGGCACTGGTGGTTGACGATTTAGGTTTTCATGATTCCCACCTCCTTGTTGCTGCTAAATACAGGGGCCATTAATTGACTCGAAATAAAAATAAAGGAAAAATTAAAGCCCTATTTGGATCAAGAATATTTGAAGGATTATGGAAACGTTTTGAAGGAAAATATGGTCAAATTCGATTTAACAAATTTGTACACTGAACTTTTCTCACCCTTTTTTCCCATCAATCAGATTTTGTTAGATCCAAATTAACAGTAGGGATAAAAAAAGATTCATATGTCCATCCTTGGCGACTATTTTTAAGGAAAGATTTAGAGCTCAGGAAGATCAACGAATACAGCAGCCATAAATTATTCCAAAAATACGCAAGGTCAATGAAACTTCATTCATCATTGGCTGGCTATTATATCGAACTCGTATTTGTTGGTGAAGAATAAGCATATGAATAATAAACTTTCTGGTTTTCTACTTTTCATGGAGATGAACAAAGCCAGCTGAGGAAGAAGAAAACTTAACCTTACCTGTTGCCAATTGGGAGGATCTAAATACAGTGGAAGTGATGAGAAAACCATAGTTGAAACCGGCGATCCTTTTTTTTCTCTCTCTCTCTCTCTCCTCTCTCCCTCTCTCTCTTTTAGTATAAAGTTTGATATGGATTCTTTGCGGAAGTGGTGGAGAATCAAAGTAGTGGGAGGATTACACAGCAGTGGTAGAAAGAAAACAAGCGGAAGAGAGAGAGTGGGAGAGAGGGAGAGAGGGAGAGCGGAGAAGAGGGGGAGAAGGAAAGCAAAGCGCGTTAAAGTGTCCTAGCTTAATCATAGGGGCTGCTTTTGGAGGGTTTGAAGGTGATAGACGGCATTCCCTTTATCTTTTGTTTTCATAGTTTAATTAATAAATATATGGTAATAATATAAATAATTTTTTTTAAAAATTAAATATTTTAAAATAATTAAATTATAATTATTTATTTACAATAAATAATTATAATTAAGAGATAAACAAGTTCTATTTTTATAAGATATATAACCCTGGTCTCTCTATTTTAATTAGTCTCATTCTTAATTGGCCATGATCTCCTAATGTTTGTTCCTTAATCCCTAAGCTGTTTTTCTGGCTATTATTTATTTATTTTGTTTCTTTGGTCATGCTGTGGACCGTCAATTTTAAGCCTACCTGCTGCTCGGCTTCTCATGCATGCAAAGAAGAGAGAGAGAGAGAGAGAGAGAGAGAGAGGAGTGCCGATGTTTCTCACTGCTGGATATTATTGGTAGGATCAGGGAACAGAATTGTAGTTGTAAAAGTTGTGGGAGCGGAATTATGGGTCGGGAGTCGCTTCATCTTTTAAAAAATGAAGATTATTTTTTTATATTTTAATTATTTATTTTAAAATAAATAATTAAAATTTAATAATTAATTTTAATAGATTTTTTATATTTTAAAAACTAATTAAATTATAACTATTTATTTAAATATTAATAATTTAAATTAAAAAAATACGTTTTAATTTTTTTAAAAAATGGAGCCTTTCTAATCTCGTAGGGCTACTGCTTCTGCTTAAAAAAAGAGTAAGATTTTATTTTTTTAATATGTATTATTAATTTTTTTTTAAAAATTAATAATCTAAATTTAGATATTAAATGATACTATCTAAATAAATATATTAATTATTTTTTAATATATTGAATTTAATATTTTATATAGACTAATATTATAAAAATAAAATAAAAATATAATTATCTGAATAATTTTTTATTTTAAATTATGACAATTTAATTTTGATGCAATAGCCATAAAATAGAAGCAATTTTTTGTTTCTTCTTAAGAGAAGCGGGATCCCTAGTGAATTGTAAAAGAGGGTGCTTATCAATTGATGTTTAGTGAATTTCCTGACCAATTGTGTCTCAATAACTCCATTTTATGCTACACAAGTAAATTAAAATCTTAATTATTTCTAAGATGTATGGATTAATTAGCATAACGAATAACAAGGAATTAGGAAGGCTTGATTGAGTTTGTAGTCATAAATTTGATTATTTGCAAATACGTGAAATTTATCAAGTGTATGGCATTTATAAGTTGGATTATATACTTGAATTTTAGTTCAAACCTATAGAGAGGGTTGTATATTTGAAGAGCAGAAAATTTGGAAAAATAAACAAATTTTGAGAAAAATAAGTCATCTTTTGATTTAAAATTTTCTTTTATCTAACGAACTTTCACAGCAATAATAAGGCATTAAGGGACTTTGAATAACAAGCAAAGGCATGTTTAGCATCACCTAAATTTACAGCAGCGATTAACATGAACAAGGCTTCATTGGGTTGGATTGAAAACATTTGTAAGGAAAATATATTTAATTTTATACAAATAAAAAAAATTAGATATATATATATATATATATTGATGATTAAAACTAAAAATTTTAATGACCCTATATTTTTAATTGATTCTATAAATTTTATTTTGGTGAATGTGACTCACATGTTTTGATAAAATTAATCAAAATTTGATTGTTTTTATAAAAAATAGTGACACATATTTTATAAATTTATTTTGTAATAAATATTAAAATTATAAAATTATTGACTATACTAAAATACTCCTCATCAATTAGAAACCTAAAATGCATGCAACGTGATTTGTTTGTGCGCCAGTGTAAATTATTTGAAGCCATGGACGACTACTGCTTTTTTTCTTAAATAATTATATATATATATATATTTATATTAGAATAATACATTCAAAAACTTAAGCTGAAAGATAAAGTTTAAATATAGTTTCATATGATATTGCGCACCCTTTCATGCAAATGTCTTTTTGAACTTAAAGCATATGTTAAGCAAATGACTACTCTATACTAGGTTGAAAATACTTACAAAATAAAAATTTTATTAATTGATCTTAAAATTATTTAATTAATGAGTCTCACATGCTACATCAAGAAAATAATAAATTTAAAAATGTAAATCACCAAGCAAAAAGTTAAGAATGATTTTATAATTTAATGTAAATAAATACTTTGTAGATGATGGAAAGCAATTCTTGCAGCTTTATATCAATTTCTCAACCCCCTTCCCAACTCCATTATTTTCATTTTTTAAATATTATATTCAATTTTTAATTTTAAAATTTTATTTATAATTTTTATATGAGCGATGGTCGATCTACATAAAAAAAAAAAAACCATCAAACTCATTCTTTCTCAATTGATGTTACTAAATGTACATGTGATATAAACAATTATTTTAAAAAATAGAAACCAATGTTGGCTTCATACTTTTAGATTTTTTCTTTATCACACATAGTTGGGATTGTATATCCTTTAATCCTGTCTAAAGTAAATAAAAGATTAAATAACTTTTTAGTCACCATTGATCTAGCAAGATAAGCATAACACGATTTGGATACCATGAAATAGACCCCTAACACACCTAAAATTAAAAAAAGTTAACAAATAGAAAGATGTTTGGGCATTATAACAATGCCCATTGTGGATCATAGAGAATGTATGTCTTCCTCTTATTCTAAAATACAAAACCAATTAGAAATGGTCATATGCTTAACAATTTTTTGTGGGCATTTTTCTATGATTCTATCAATATTTATCTGTCAATAATCTGATAAATTAATTAAAAAGGAGAGGAGGTATTTAATTGAAGCTATTATGTTTAACTATAGTGGGGAGGATTATTTATTTTTTAATAATTGTCAGAGTGAGAAAAGTATTTATTTTTATGAGAGAATAAGTTACCATATTAATAGAGTCTACTACTTTTATTGGCGAACAATTAATACCTTAGGGAGTTGCTCTCTCCAATTCAAGACTGAAAGACTATTAGTCCATTATATTGATAAGGATATTCCTTCTATAGATCAATTATTTTTATTAAACTTATTCGATGAGCTCCATCTCACAACCGTTGCCTAATGCAAAACATTATAGTTGGGTTACAATAATCAATAAATATTTAATTATTTTATCTAATTCAAGTATAGATTGGCTTTGGTATTTGAGAATTTTTTTAAATAATATTTAGGCTATTTCATTTTATTATTTATGATACAATGTGTATAAGTAGAGAAATTCATATTTAATTTCATATCGAGTAAACACCACCCTTGATAAATCTTAGTTTTTATATGCATCAAATATGTATTACTATGTAATTAAAATATAAAATTTGAGGTATACATATTTTTCATGTGATAAATTTGATAGTACCTAAAATTACTATATATGATTATTTTGAAGCAAAATCTAAATCTTATTAGTCAATGGTTATGTAACCTTGGTCGGCTCATTAAAATCATGCCTAAAGTCTAAGAACTCAATCCGGTAAAAAAAAAAAGAGTAGCAAAAATGACTTTTTTTTTCTGGTTAGGAGTTTAATCACATTTATAATAATTACATAACTTGTTAATTTTTTAAGAAATATATACATTAATCACAAATATAATATTTAATTAGAATACCTTAACAAGAAAATTTATATATATAAGGAATTTCGTGAAGGAAATCATCCCATGAATAAATTAGAGAAAGAGAACGGCGAACCGTGAGCATATGATTGCAGACATGCATGCATGCATGGTTCCCACACACACAGCACAGGCAAATTGTACGGTACGTGTTGTCTGTCAAACGAGAGTCCAGTACGCAACGGGGTATATATCTGATCTTAATTATTAATTTAAAAACAAATAATTAATTTAACTGAATTTAAATTTTTTAAAAATATTTAAATTATAATTATTTTTTTAAATATATAATTGATATTAAAGGTAAAAAAATTACAGCTTCATAAAATATGTAGTCCCTCAAATTGGATTTAATACAACGACTGTACATTAATTTCACATCAAAAAAGTCACGTTTCAACAATACAACTTTTTTTTTTTAAAAAAACAATTCTTACAGATTTAAAATATATTATTAGATAATATAAAAGCTTATATATCTGTAAATTAATACAAAAATTACAGGTAAATAGATGTTATTTTATCTAAAAATATTATAAAATTATAATATAATTTTTATATTATAAAATTATAAAAATGTATCTAAAAATACATTTCTCATACGGTCATATATACCACATGCTACATTACGTCGAATTGGGTGTTGTTTTTTTCATTTCAATGTTAATCTACAATATATACATAAATTAAACTATTTTCAAACATTGGATGGTATTTCTTAGTTTTATATCATACTAAGGCATATTATAAAGCACTAAATGATATTTTTGCTTCTTAATTTTTCTAGATTTATATGACTAAGGAGAACTCAAGAACAATATTAAAAATAGTATTACATAATTTATGAATAATATAATTAAGTTTCTAAGTTATAGAATTAAGAAATCTGACATATATAAATAAATTCAAATATCAAGATTTACCAATATAATCTTGTGCTAAACAAGACTTGCAGTCGATTTTCATATTTAGTCTATCTACATTAAAGAGCATCAAGTCCCTCTAAGAAACTTAATGCAAATTTTTCATTGAGTTTTTATATTGATACAGATTTTACATTGGGTAAAATTAAAATAACTTAATGATATTTCAAGTGATATAATAGTATTTTATCCCATTGTACATAGACAATAATGAGATTTTGATGCGTACTTGGATCCGAATTTCTAATAGATTTGGATCGATTGGGTCGTCTGGATCCGATTTCGTTCACCGAGTTTGGACCTTATACACCACTACAATAAACAAGAGGTCAAGTGTCGACGGAATGTTATCCCACCGAATATACTCTGACGCTCAAGTCAGCAATAGACTTTCGACTAATAAGAAGGTAACTGAAAATAAGTGTTGAGAGAGAGAGAGAGATTGAGGTGGGAAGAAGTGTTCGACTTCAGACGTAAGAGACGTTCCGGCGGCTCATTGAGAGCACAGTTTCCCGGCTTAGTATTCATGGAGAATGAGCGGGAAGCTAAGTCCTGTAAGCGTGGAAGTTTTGGAAGACAGAGTTCAAGGAGTGATCGGAGTCTCTGGAATCCGAAAGCTTAGTATAGGATTATTGTAGTAAGCGATTGTATGCTTAGAAACAAGCGTTAGTATGGTCAGGGGTTTTTCCGTCGTAATTCTTTGTTGTTTCGTTCTGCTCCTCTGGGAATGGAGATTCCATAGGTTTATATAGATAGAGGGCAGGGCAACCTTCTTTGGACAAGAAGATGCGATTCCTGCATCGTGTTGGGTGGCCTTTCTTGAGCAGGAAGACTTGACTTGTGCAATCTGTTGAGATCGTTAAATTTTTTGGTAGGCAACAGTTCTCCAAATTATTTGCCTTCATTCTGCGCATTTGTTACTGTTAGAGTCCATTATAGGCAAGAAGAGAGAATCTGACGCTTTCTTCATGGGAAAGGCGTTGAATCTGTTGATATTATTTTTAGTGCAGATTGGCTTCAAGAAAGGTGCGAAATTAGGAAAATGGACTGTTGTTTGTCATATACGGAAACGTGGGCCAAACTGAGCCTGGCTCATATAAGGTTTTTACCTCTTCTCAGCCTGCTTGCTACAGTGCTCCTGATCAACAGAGATGTTAACCGTCTTAAGGGAGCGTGTTAGCTGCCCAGTTAGCCTTTCACACGGTCAACGCTAGCGTTAACCGTCTAAACGTGCATCTGAGCTTTCTAGAATTTGGACCGTTTTTCTTATTGGGTCATGTCACTATGGACTTACCCATAGATTTGATTTATCATGATCGGTTTAATATCCTCATTGTTAAATATCTATGTTAACTTCAAAATGTATACTATTTTTTTTGTCTAATTAATTAGTTTTTTATTATTTTGATAAAAATCAAGAAAGATGACTTTTATTGATAATAAATAATGAGGATACTGTCACTTCTAATAATATTTATGAATTTTTGAGGATGAAAAGTTACAAATTTTTACTGTAGTAAATCACTTAACGATTGTAAAATATTATCTCCGCAATTGATATTATAGTCACACACATTTAATGATGAGATTCTATCTATAACTATCAATTTAATACCATCGTTATTAACTAGTTATTTTTAAAATATTTGAAACCAAAATTTTCACAAAAAATCAGCACAAATATACTGCTAATATGTTGTTTAAAATATCACTAATTACCCCATAAAATATAATTAATTAAAATTAAAATGAAATTCTCTAATCAGAATTGTTCTTCAACTTCACGAATCTCTAATTCCGTCACTCTCTCTCAGAGCAATCGCAGAGCAAGAGCCATCAAGAAAAACCTCTCTCTCTCTCTCTTGTTGGGGTCACTCCCTAATGGCAGACTCCATTGGGAAGAACGGACGAGGACTCCTTTTCATGTCCAACGGTTGCCGAGGACGAGGACGAGGAGCCTAGAATCGCAGGCGTTGACTCTATCAACGAGGCCTGCATGTGGCGGTTTTTGCGGAGTGGGTTGGTCACCCACTGATTGGATGCAATCGCAACTTCCCGATGACAAGCCTACCATCCGACACGCCAAGCATGCGCCTGCTATGGAAAAGCCTAGGGACGTAGGTCTCCGGACCCACGTCCCCAGGGTGGGCGGACACGCCACCTTTTGTGTATCTCTCTGTGTGTTAGAGTTGGGACATTTTGAGTTCTAAGAGCCTCGAGAGAGGTGTGGGCAAACTTTGTTGTAAAGATAGAGTGAGATACACTTTGAGAGAGGAAAATTGTACACGAGTAGCCAACATTCAGAAACAATTCTCTTAGACATTTCTTCGTGGTTTTTCCTTGGTTGAGAAGTTTTTCACGTTAAAGCCGGTGGCGGCGTCCGAGAGATCCGAGAACTCGTCGGCTCGATCAGCCCCAGTGTTTTCCTCAACATCTCTCTCGGACCAATCGCAGAGCCTGAGCCGGTGGCGGCGTGGTCGCTTAAAGATGTGAGGAAGGGGTAGGAGCTGCACGCAGAGGAAGGATTTCAAGCACCGTAGAGAAAATATTTGGAAATGCAGCAAACCCGATCCCCAGCAACATTCTAATGTGCTACGAACAATGCTGCGGTTGATGATTACTACAAGGTAAAGCTATTGCCTCCTCTTTCCTGTCAACATAGCTTCTGTATCTTTTTGGTAAACATTAGGTGGCACCATTATTATTGAGGTCTTACGTTGTTGGAGACATAGCTTCTATTGCTATAGGGCGAGACTTGTTTTTCGTTGTGCTTGACAGTCAAAAGGACTAGAAGTAATTTTTGTGATTTAGGGGAAGATATTTTCTAACACGAGGGAAGATGTGTGTTTGTGTGTGTGTTTTCTTTTCTTTTTCTTTTTTCAATTTTGGACTGAACAACAGGAACAGTTTCAAAGTAAATCATAGGATTTTTTAAGAGAATACATACTTTTTTGGAAGTGGTAGGCATAATTTGTGTGAAAACTTAAATAGCTTCCCTACCGACTTATTGAGGAAAATATCATTTTCCTTATTGGTAGTTTTGAGTACCTTGTGGCCAGCCTGAGGTGCTTCTGTTACTTACCCTATTAAATTAATATATATAGATACGTATATTTTGACTGTCACGACCTGTCTAACATTGTTGTTTTGAGACTTTCTTGCCATATCGATTTTGTTCACTGGTGGAGATGAGGCAGAGGCTCTTAGGCCCGTTGCCTTGGTACCCAGAAAATGTTGCCTGGCATTTGAATTTTTCACACCCTAAAAATGTGAGCCTCTAACTATTCGATGAGTTGTTTTCAACGTGATAAGGATGTTTGAATTGGTTAGTCAGCAATGTTTAGTTCTTCTATAAAAAGTTTGGGCTTAGCTGTTGACTTCATTTCGAGAATATTGAATTGGAAATGGAAAACATCACAAGATAGGAGGCTGTTAGCATGGTAGGTTGTTTTGCATCCCACCATCTCTGGGCTATGGACTCTGTAATATTAAGTTGTTCTGCTTGGGTCCCTCGTACCTTTTTCCATCTCCACACGAGTTCATGTCTCTTTGTGGCTAGATTTTTCAAATTCTAAAATATCCCAATGTTTGGCTGTTGTTTCCAAGGGGCAATATACTGGTCTTGCTGGGGATAGTGTGCCTATTTTTCAGGCAAACTGCCCTTCAAATTTAAACTTGGGTATCTCTGTATCATCATCTCTTTGTTCAAAAACTTCTTACTGATTTCTGTCAAATTTTCTTCCTCTTGTTTTTTTTTTACATTTGAAGAGTGGATAGATGAAATGTAAGTCAAGGCGGAAGCAAATAGAAAAAGGCTAAAGTACATAACATATTAAGATTAAGATTGAGAATGTCTCCTAAATGATATTTTTAACTCCATATCGTTAAAATATGTTACTAAATATTATTTTTATTATTTGCTTGGGAACGGATAGACAATCATCAAACTATTAGTGTGAGCTATTTTAATTTAATTCACACTTTATATAAACAACCAGCCAAAGAAATATCGGAAACTGATGTAAGTAAAGTTTATCAATGTCTTACTATGCAGAAAATGTATGACTTGGTTGGTGAGAAAAACTCAACATAAATGCATATGTTTGTCTAATTTAAAATATTTATTTAGTGTATTCACATTATTTTTAATATATATATATATATATATAAAGAATGAAAAATTTAAGACTGTTCTGTATGAACAATAAGAAAAAAATCCGTAGACTTAGGAACCAGAACAAAAGGCATAAAAATATTTTGAAAGCCAAATATCAATGTTAGGGTGTTTTGTGAATGAGTGATATCCAAATGATACACTTCGTAAGTGCTATAAATTTGAAAGATAATAATAACCAATTAAATGGATATTTTAAATGTTTTTTAGAATTTTCAATAAAATTGATGTGAATTTTATTTTATTTTTTTTTATATGTAGTTGTGAAAATTCATATTTTGAAGTAAATATTAATTGACGAGAAACTTCTGTATTACTAAACTCTAACTTTGAACCTATTTATATATTTGAATATGTTTACATTGTGTTAAATGTAATGAATAATCGAATGTTACATATGTATTATGTTGCAATTGCTTTTATATAATTATATATAATTAAAATTTAATTTTATATAAGTATTAAATGATTAGTTAACTGCAATAAATTAAAAAAATACTGTACATATAGGTGAAGTCGAAATATAATGACTATATTTTGTCCTATAATTGTTGATATACTAATAAATGCAGTATTTTACTAAAAAAATTGTCCCCTTTTAACGATGGAATAAAAATTGCCATAAAAATTTGGTTGCTAATGATTTTAGCATTTACTTTATTAATTTATTTGATTTCATGACAAAATGAAGGTCATTGTTAGATGTACACTTGCAATTGTTCAGATTTAACGCCGAGAAAATCTTATTGTCAAAAATATAATTAATTTAATGATGGGAGTTACTCTTGTAATTGTAAACATTTAACAATAAAAATTAATATCATAATTATTAACACTTAATGACGAAAAAAATTTCGCTGTTGTATCTAAATTGATGGATATAAGTGCTAACGGCCCATGAGGATAGCTCATTGAAGGATTCAGCATATAAAAGAAATGAAAGTCCAGTTAGTTCATATAGTCCAAAATTAATGGACGAGCCTGTTAGTATTATCCGAGTCGTTATTTCTTGAAGGAAGACAGAACCAATTCCAACGATCGAAGCAGTTTCCTTCTCAAGCTCAACGGACTCGGCTGCCAACAGCCAGACCGCGTCTGCTTATCCATCTAATGGTTTCTTAAACGGTTGGGTGAAAATGTCAATCGTCTCTAACTTCTATATAAATCCCTCATGCTTAATAGGAAAATGAAATGACACTCAACCAAATAAAAGCTAACCAAAGACAAGCTTAAGCGCACACGTTCACTCTTATTAAGACGCTTTTTAAGAAGCATATACCACAAACAAAAATCATTTTTACAAGTATTTATATTTGTATCATCAATTTTCTTTCTTAAAAAAAAAGATAATTGATTTAAACGTTGGAGGATATATTGGGGAATGAATTCTACCGATCTATTGACTGTACTTTATTGTGTTGTACAGGATTTAGATTAAGAATATATGAAGGCTGAACTCACTTTAGACCTATCGAATAGTTCTTGACTCATTAATCTGTATAACAATTCGAATTCGAGGACACATAGTAAACTAACAACAACATGAATCAAATTTATGTTTTTAATTTGTTTAATAACAAAAGAAACAATGATGAAAAATGTCCTGTCATTAAAAATTATTTATGATTGAAATAATGTCTCTAAATGATTAGAAATTTTTGGCTGAAATCTCCTTTTTTTAGTGTGTCAAGAGGAAAACCTTTATCTCCATTTGAAAACCTAGAGTGCCTTGGCGTCTTGGGCCACAGGGGATATCCTTCCAACGTGCCATCTTGTTTCCACTGATCTCCTTTGATGAACTCAGCTTCTCCAATACTGCCTAAGGATAAATCTTAAATTCAGATTTTAAGAGTTGGTTAACCCTTCTGTTTAACTAAATTGAATACTGACTCGGGTATAAGAGAAGTTTCTTCGAAAACAACGCCCTAGCCATTTTACGTTGCTGTTTTTATTGCTCTAAACACAGGCAGTGACATTTAAATTTAGATCACATGTTATGTTACTATTACATTCGAATGAATCTCAATTTAGATACACATCAATGACTATAAACAAAAGCAAAATGAGCATTTATATATTGATTATGAGTTATTTATCGAACTTATTATCTTATTAACAGTTCTGCACATAGTGACCAGGGTGGTATTAGCATTTTTTCTAAGTTGGAACATTATACAAAGTGATTTTACGAACACAGATAATGAAAAACCAACGGTACCATAGTTATAACTATTCTTTTAACACAGTAAATTTAAACTCATAATGTTTGTTATCCATAGCAAGATGGTGAAAAACCCATGCAGGCACTGAAAAGCTCCTTCTGCCAGGTACATTTCTCATCACTGGTATGGTTCAGAGCCAAGCAATTGAGAAATGTTATCATCACCTTCATGCATGGTTTCCGCAGAGATCCAAAGTTTCTTGTATTAATATACAGCCCACCAGCTTTTCTGCCCATTCTACTCTAGCTGAAACAGTATGTCATAAAAACACTATCGAAAACCTACCATGTCCGAAGATCAAACACATAAGATTATCAGCATTTAAGTGAAAGTGAAAGAAAGTTATTAGTGGGTTTGACCTGGATACATAACTCGATGCAGCGAAATAAAATTTAAACTCCTCCGTTAATTGTTAGCCACCAAATTCGTAAGCACAAGAAACACAATAATGTACAATGATTTTTAACGTGAAAAATTCTCTTATGAATAGGAGGAAAAAATTACGGGATGATACGTCCGAACAAATCCACCATAAAAGTGTTGATTATACAAACCCATAAATATAAAGATTAGACGTATTATAACAAATAGATCAGGTGATAATAAATATAAGAGTAGAAATATAACTGGTAAAAATATTATTTGCACGTCCAACAATAGCAAACCCAAGATCAGCGAAGATTAAAATATGATTTGACATTCTATCGAATGCTCAAATATTCATCTTCTCTCTTTTTCCTCTCATTTTCTCCTTTTTCATCCAACTTATGAATGATTATTTGAATACTTGATTGTTTGTCTTCAATATTAGAATTAGGTCCCTCTACATAAAATTTTCACCTAAGGTTAATTAGAAAAAAAATATAATTTTCTAATCAATGATAACTCCAAATTAGAAAACAAACTCTTAAAATCTTTCCTAATCAATAATATCTTCAAATTAAAAAATAATTTTATCAAAATCTTTCCTAATCAAAGAGAATCAAATCTCTTCTAATCTAAAAAGTTCGTGATATCAGTATGATATTTATGTGATCTCATTCGAATCTTTAAACGACACGTCAAATGGATATAAACTCACACGAAAATAACCCATAACCCAACAATTATCTATGAAGAAGAGTAGAGTAGCACTAGTCCAATATATACAGTAATATCAGAATCACAAAATGTAGGTATTTGTTTTATCAAAGAGGCATGCATAATGCGGATTATGTTAAGATCGGCTGGGAGATTCTAGCAAGATTGCAATTCAGAAGCACTATTTAAAAGAATTGAAGAGGTTATCATCATACTTTCTCTATCAATTTTATGAACCTAAGATAGAGATCGAATAATCATAGAACTTTTAGCTTATTGGAGTAAGTATAATGAATATAGGAACCATAAATAAGCCTAAATAAGAAGTTATCATTATTGAATTTTGGGTCATTTTTTTATGGATGTTACGATAAACTAATTGTCATCGAGAGAATGTGCGATTGTGATCATTTACCCATTTAGATGAAGCAAATGATTTATTCATGCTATCGATAGAGGTTGTAGCAATACGAGGGATCGTAGAATGGATGAATAAAAACAAAGCATGTTGCAACAATGAATCTTCTGCCAATATTGAAAGAACATGTTAAAATAGCCAGATGAACGAGTACGTAGAGAGCGAGAGTGGGGGTGGAGTTCCACCAATTTCCGACGATGGGGAAGAGAAGCGGCGGCCGGTCAAAGGAAAAGTTCACTGGACTGGTGGTGAAACTGGTCAGGAAGAGTGAGAGCATTTTTGGTGGGCTTCGATGGGCTTGGGCTCATAAAAAGCAGGCTTGTCGGCCCGTTATTGATGATGAAAATTTGGGTTAACACATGACAGGCTTTTGTGGTTTGAAACCAAGGTAATAGTACAAAGGACTGGATAATTTAAACGGGTTGACCCGAATTAGTCCGCCGATTTTGAAATTGACATTCGACTTTGATTCTTTAAATCCTACTGTTGAGATGGGATCCAATGCATAAAACATAAAAACATGGTGAACTTTGCCAAAATATTCTGTATAGTATAAAAATGGGACAAAACAAAGTTAAGAACAAAATCTTATAAAATAGAATATATATATATATTGATAGGCCCGGTACAAGTATGGGCCAATAAGAACGAGGCCCAATTGGCAATAAAGCCCAACTAGACGATGGGGCCCAAGAGGCCTTGAGCGAAACCTAGCGCTACAAGAAGGATCTTAGACCGGACAGGCTGCACCAAGGCTCACTAGGCATCGCCTAGCATGCACCTAATCACAATCCATTTATACTTCCTCCAAGACAGTTGTAGACTAGTAGCGTAGAAGATGTTGGCCCAGGAAATGCTAGCCAATGGCAGATGACGTCAATTTAGATAGGAAATTGGTCACAAGTTTTCACGTTCAAAGCCTTCTCCACAGAGCTGCACAAATACTTTCCCCTACACCGGAAAAGGGAATGTGAGAAAATAATCCAAATTCACTTAAGGCATCTCAAGGCTAAGTTTTGAATAAGAAATACAAGGAGAAATAACCGGTTCTCTTTCCTCAAAAAACCCCCGCTCTCGTCCGGTAATCTTAGTGAGCCTAAGTCTTCTCTCTGAAGTGTACGAAAGGAGCCCAAGCCTCCTTTACTCTTCACTCGCATCCCTTGCATATAAATATCCGTACATTCCACATCATGTCTACCTTAATACTTGTATTTTTTCGTTATCTTGAAAAAATTACTAATTTAAGTGACAGGCTAAAGAGGAAATATAAATTGAAATGATGAGTGGGAAAATCTCGTTTTACATCTTGTTAGTTTGTTTGTAGACGTAAGTTCCCAGGTCAGGATGCGCCGGGACGTTACAACGTCCCAAATTTCGCTATCTTGAAAAAGACTAATTTAAGTGTCAAGTATAAATTGGAAATGAAATCCCGTCAATCTCTAACGGACACGTAGGGTCCAATTCGAGACGGAGACCGGACCCAGCTCGACCCGAAAGAGAAATCTGAAAACCCCCTAATCCGTACAATAATTCGGACTTGAAGACACATTATATATATATATATATATATATTTATTTATTTATTTAAATATATAATTTTTAACCTTTATTTTTCTAATTTCAGTTCCTCTCATGTGGAGCATATTTCAACCATTTAGGTAGTGTTAATTCCAATTTTTGTCTATAAAGACAATTAAAATACAAGGAAGCCTAATATCTAACTGTTGGGTTTTAAACCTTATTATTTAAATTCGTAAGAAGAAAAAGTGATAATATATAATAAATAATTATTATTATAAATAATAATTTTACAAAATTTTTATATGAAAACTTTCTTTAGAAATGATAAAAAAAAATTGCAGGATAGTAAATCTGAATAACATTTACTAAGCAATGAGCTTTGATTATAAAGATCTCCAACAAATACAATAACATAAAATTTTATAATAATGAACCTAAGTAACAGAGAATATAAAATAAAAAATAATAATAAAATATCATTAATAATAATAAGAATAATATATCTAAAATTGATGGATAATGAAATATAATTCAGGATTCAAATAGATGAGTAAATACTTTTTACCTTTTTTCTTTTTCTCTCCTTTTTTTCTTATTGTGTCTGTGTTCAACAACTCAAAGAATTATAATGAATATCTCAAAGTCACATCAAGATAATTTTATATCAAAAATGGTGTATAAGTTTCTCTTAGGTACAAGCTTGTTGTTTAAATGATGCACAAGCACTATTTAGACATACTTCAAACACTGAACACTCTTAATAAAATACATATCTCTGCCTCCTAAGTGTGCATTGGCGCCCCTCTATTTCAGACAAGTGGTGTGCTGATCATACGTCAATCGATAATTTTTTTCAATTAGGCCAAGATTTATGCATTATTAGTTATACCACTTAACAATTTGTTAAATGATTGTGGAACAAATAAGAGAGTAACCTAAAAATACGTTGTATGAAATTACATAAAACTTAAAACATATAGAAATAGGATATGTTTGTTAGAAATGAAAAAAATTATGAAAATTATAATTATATAAAATGATATAAATGTATAATTATATTTTATCCAACGCATATTCTATTATCTCCCTCAGAATATGCATAAAATAATATTAAATTACAAAAAGATTAGATGAACCTTATTAACGCCGTATAAAAAATTTTAAATTTCATAATTTTATATTGCGTCATAATCTAATAATATGTGTATTTATTTATTTATTTACAGGTTTTGACGCACTTATAATTCATTTTTAATTTATTAACAGCACATTTTTTTTTATAAAAATTAAGTTGTATTTATAAGAAATATAACTTTTCAATAATATTAATGAAAGGTAAAATTAAAAATAATCTTCTGCCTTAAAATAATAAGTCAGTTATAATATAAAATTCACTCCTTGAAAAGAAGATAATTTTTTTTTTTTACTTTCAATATTTCAAAAGGTATTCCAAATTTTATATTTGTTATAAATTTAGGTTTTTAAGGAAAAAATTCAAAATTTGAATTATAAATAAGTAGTAGATAAGTCATAAGATTAATTCTTTTCTATATATATATTAAATATATTTTTCCCAGTAAAATTCAAACTAAAGAAGGCATTAAATATCAAATGCAGGCAAAAGAAAGCAACAGCCCAACTAAAGACATTCAAATTAAACGACAAAAGGGCCCAGGCAAAAAGAAGCACAATCAAATGAGGTTGCCTTTTCGTTTCATAACCGTTAAATTCAAATTTGTTTGAATTGCAAAGTTATTTTAAAATATAGTAGTATTAGAATGATAACTTTTAGTTATTTTTAAAATATTCTGCACAATATAATGTGTTATTTATTTATTTATATCAAGAAATTTACATAAAAATAGATATATAAATAAATACTATATCTCTTAATATAGATTAAAAATAGCTAATGGATGTGATTTAAACACTTCTATGATAAAATCCCAGGGGTTAGTAATATATTGCTAAGTCTACCCATAAATTTAGCAATATATACACACACACATGCACAATATATTCATAAATATAATTATTTTAAAATTATTTTTTTTCAAAGTATACAATAAATATTAAAATTTTAAGCCACATAGCAATATGTCGTAAGAATAACAACTTTGAAAAATACAACAAGTGATTTTACATTGCAAGAGTTATTGGGTCTAAGAAAATTTTAAGTTGCTCCTTTCAGAAAATGAGTTTAACAGGAAATGGACATCCATAATTCAAATAAATGTGATCAATCGATCAAAATATCAGACGATTAAAGTTTTATAATTTGACCATATGTCCTAAGATTGTTAATGCTAAATTAGAAGAGTAAGTTTAAAGATACCAAAGTCGAATTCCTATACTTAGTCGATATTTTATATTTTAATCAGTTGTATTTTAAGAATGTGCAATATATACGTTCTCACATGAATAACCTCTATGATTTGTGATTCATAACTTATATGATGGCAGTTGACCTAAATGATTAACAACTAACTTTAACTTCTTTCGAGTCATGACATATAACCCAATTAATATTATTTACACACATGTTTCCAAAATCCTTTAACACGAAAGAGGGATCAAACACTTATTCAATAAATTTAAAAACCTCTACGGTATTCAATTACTAGTTGATCATTACGGTCTTTAAAGTACATTTTTGAAGTTTGAAGCTTACCATTCATAACACATCATCTTTCCCACAAAATTTATTTAAAACTTAACATTTTAATTCTCTACCATCTCTTAATAATTTATTAATTAGATATTATTATTGGCTTAAATAATGGATAATAATTTAAAAAGTTAATCTTAAATTAAAATATTAAAAATTTTACTCTAAAATATTTTAGATTAAAATTTAACTATAATATATGAATTATAAATATTACTCAAATAATATAATACCACATTATAACAAATTTTTTTGAAGCTTTAGATACTATAGAACTAGTTTACTAAGAGAAGATGAAACGAAATCACATCAAATCATATTGAAATCCCATCAACTTACATCAAATCATATTACAATACATGAATTTTAATTTTTTCTATCATAAAAAATGCGTCTTTTTTTTTTTTTTTTTGGTATGAGAAATAATGGCGCTAGGTCAGGCACGTGTTGTAGTTCTTTCAGGTAAAACTACGAACACTCATTGCGGCTTATCATCATTGCCATTTATCATTCTCACATTTCACTGTCGGCTCAGAAAGTTCTCCCTCTTCTTTTTCTTTTTATTAAAAAATATAAAACACTTATTTATTTTTAAAAATAAAAATAAGGGTAGCACATTTTAATTTGTTCTATTTATTTATTTATTATTTCAATATCTAAACTCTGCAGTGAATATCTAGGACTATGTTTTTTCTCTAAAATAATAAAGACAGGTATATTTCACTGGCCAAAAAATTACCCTTTTTTTCAAATTAAATTTCTATTTTTATAGTTATAAACTTATGGAAATATAAACGGCATTAGAATTTATACTACAAATGGCAATTGAGCGTCCATTGAGTGCCGTCACTGAAATCGACACACGGGCGCTCATCGAACGTGCCTCAAGCACAAGCACCATGAAAATTGGCGGACGAGCACTCGTCACATGCACTACAATCCACTCACGAGCGTCCCCCGAGCGCTCCTCAAGCGCTCTCCAATATGGAATCGGTATTTTTGTGTAAGTTAGACTCCTGTTGCATACCATGCTATAATTTTTCTAAATCAGTACAATACATATGTATCCTCGTACAAATTATTGAATAACATATTAAATGAGTATGGATGCACACATGAAAATGGTCCATAACCCAGCACTTATCAATGGCGAAGTGGTCCAATACATGTGATATGGCCGTCCCACAGGCCAGCACCATTTTTCCTCGTTTCGTTCTTCATGAAAAATAGAAATCATTAAATTGCGGCCTGTTTGCTCGTAGCAAAGCAGATTAATTGTATCTTCAAGAACACCCAACAGCCTAAATGAAAACCTTTTTTAGATTGATGATCGAACAAGGACGTAATTACACTGAAATTCTATGCGATAATTTCTATGAAAATGGAAAAGAATAATAAAAGAGAGCTCATGTCACTCTTTAATGGCAATTGGGCTGAACGAGGAAGGAGATGAAGCCAGTGGAAGTACCTGTGAAGAGCTTGCATGGCACTGCTGTTGAAGTTGGTGATGTTGATTTATCTCTCTGACTTTATTGTCTGCAACATTAACTTCCAGGGAAGACGCATCTTTGTAAACTGTCCCCCGAGCTGCCATAGATGAATTATGAGAACCTTTAGCCTCTGAAATTCGAAAGCCACCATAATTGCTGAATTGATTTTTCTCTGCTTCTTCCAAAGCTGCCATTGATAGTTGAGAGTCTTTAGCCTTAGCGATTTGACACCGACCGCAATTTCTAGCTTTTAATTTCTCAGCTTCTTCCAATAATCTTCTGTACAATTTCTCCTCTGCATCTCTCAAAAACTTGAACTTTGGAGGAGGAGAAGCTCTCAACCTATTCAGCTCTGCATCAACTGATGACTCAAAGAGAGGATTGAATCCATGGCGGGTGTATGGATGCAAAGAATCCAAAGCAGCTGAAGCCATTAACGGTGGAGAAGACAAAGGGCTGAGAAAGGAAGTTTCAACAGCAAACATCAGATCACTCAAGCTTCTTGTTCTGGACCCTTTTCTGCTCCTATCACCTTTTGATTTCCCATCATCAGACTCCAAATCTTCTTTTGTTTCTTCTTTGATGGTGAAAAGAAATCTTGTGCCGGCGAGATTTTGCAACCGCGTGATTTCTGACTCCACAACATCTTCCCCAAAGGCCTTCAGCAGCACATCTTTGCTAGAGCCCAATTCAATATCTGGGTCATGGCGATTGGCTTCTGTGTTCGTCAGAATTGTGCTGATTTCATTGCTACTCTGATTGTTAATTGAAGATGGCTTCTTCAAACAGAAGAGATGGAACAGATCTTTTGCTAAAGTTGAGAAATCTTCTACAGATCTTCCAGTGCTGATTCTTATCTTCTTCCACCATAACAGATAGTAGAGCTCTGCAACAAGTGCTAAGAGAAGGCCGCCAAAAACCAGGCTCAACACAATGCCTAGTCCCCTAGAAATAAGCATTTCTTTTTATCTCCAAAAACACCGGTCCACAACAACAATTTCAGGTGCTGAATATATTCTTCCTTAAGAAAGCAGGTGAAAAGCGAAAACACGAACTTCTCGAAATTGACTCTCTATTTTCCCCCACAGACTGCAAACCCTCACAATTTCTCGCATTATATTCACTGGTATTCAGCTTCATCGAAATTAGCCCTCACAATTTGAAGAAATTAGCCCCAAAAGTAAATCGATTTTCTAGAAAATGGCAATAACCAGAGAAACCCACTTCACAATAGCGACTTCAAGAACCTCTAAGACACTCAAAGAACACGGTGGGAGGCAGGAATTGAGTTATTGGCAATTGAAAACAACTTAAACTTAGCTTCAAAGCCCAGAACATTAACCCAAAAGAAATAATACGCCAATTTTGCTAGATATCAACGACACCAATTAACCCAACCACATAAAACAACCAAAGAGCATCTCTTCATCTTTGTTTTCACTTAAAATTCAAATCTGATTGTAATCACCATCCCTTTAAGATAGAAACAATGAATTGGCAATTGAAGGCAAATTAGGGTTTACCTTTAAACCCCCGACGGGAGTAAAGATGAAGCTAAGAAAATAGGAGGAGGAGAAAAGCAACGAGTGCTGAAATTGTGGACATAAAGCTTGGAAGCGAATTCAGATTAGGTAGCAGCGGAGAGAAAGACCGGCGGTAGAGGGCAAATAGCTGTGGAGTGCGTGGAAAGGTTAGAGAAGTAAGCAAATTTGTGCCACTGGTAGCTCACTCACATGGGTTAGCAAAAGCGTGTCAAGAAACTTTGAATTATGCGGACAGAAATGTATATAAAACACGATGATTATAACGGGTCATCACTACGATTAGAGAGAGAAAGAGACAGAGAAAATGATTGCATGATCCACTCGGGCCAGCGGAGCGGCTTGATGAGACGACAGAGGACCATAATCACCACACCCAAGTCCTTTGATTTGGGAAGATATGAAGCCAGTTCATCAACATATTCGTAGAGGAAGAAATGATATATCAATTGTCTGCTAATTTTACCTTTATGCACTTCAAAATTAATTGGTGCATAATTAATAATACTCAAATCTCAATATAAGTTGGAATAACTTAATAAATTAATTAGTTTTATGGCTTGAAAAAACCATAAAATTCATTATTTTATTGAAATATGTAAAATCGGGAATTGGATAGCATACGCTGTTGTTATTAACAAATCAGAATATTGTTTATATGTATTTAACATTAATAAGCATATGATTTTTATAGGCAATGCCACTTTCTTAAATTTTACCATAAGTCAATATAGAAATAAAATTAATTTGCGCTTGACTTGAAAAAAAATTAAACTCATTTCTTTTATTAAAAATACAAATATTATGCGCTTAATATTAATATTAATATTATAAAACATAGAATGTTATTCTTAACAAATCTTAATATTATGTGCTTAAAATCAATTGTTATATGATTTTTAAGTAAGATTAATTTTATAAAATTTTAATATAAGTCAATTATTGGACGTTATACCGCTCTTTTATAGATATCATAATAAATAAAAGGTCATCTAAATGACATATAATATTCACATTTGAAACACTCAGAAAAAAGTCAAGTAAAGGCTAAACGGAGTTATAAAAAATATCAGTCGATAATTAATCAAGTGATAAAAAATGTTGAAAAATTGTATGATATTTATACAAAAGTCAATTAGATATCAATTGAGTGGCAATAATCACTAGACATTGTACAAAATTCATGTGAAAGATAGTCAAACAAAAAGTATTTCCAATAAATAAAAAATATTTGTGTTTGGTATACACATGGTAGACTGTTGCATATTGATTTCAGTGGAATTAGCCCTTGAGCAGCATGTACACAAATAGCCCATATGAGAATCACATTTATTGCACATGAGAAGCTCACATACGTCAATATTGTTATAAAATTGTGACTGATGTAATTTTAAAATTAATAGTATTAGAAGCAAAAGCAAAAGTTACATGAGAGGTGTGAGTAACGTATCAATTTTGAGAGTATTTTTAATACAAAAAACGTTGCACAAAATAGTTAAATGAGAATAGAGAAAAGAGGAAAATATTTATATCTGGTTAATATTTGCTTTGAATTTTGTTGTTCACAAAAATTAGATACGTTATTTTAATATATTTTTAAAATATATTGCTGTTTAGTTGTTCATATTTTTGTTGTATTTTTTTACAGGTTGTTTGGCATATTATGTTGTATTTAACTATTTTTCACTTGAGTTGCAGTAAAAACTCTCAAAATAGTTTATTTATAATCAACATTATTTTTATAGTAAATTTATTTAAAATTTATTTCGTAATTTTTTATTAATTAAAAAAATTTTCATATTAAAAATTATCATATAATTTTATATTTCTTATATTTAGATATTTAATATTGATAATTAATGAGAGATTAAATTTATTTAACTATGCCACTTGTCTTTGGCCCAATTCAAACATCAATACGGTCGAATAAGATTCATTG
This sequence comes from Nepenthes gracilis, assembly GCA_033239525.1. Classification (NCBI taxonomy): domain Eukaryota; kingdom Viridiplantae; phylum Streptophyta; class Magnoliopsida; order Caryophyllales; family Nepenthaceae; genus Nepenthes; species Nepenthes gracilis. Next base: position 21,414,398 of record BSYO01000011.1, read on the forward strand.
GTGTTTGGATTGAAAAAAAAAAAAAGCATAAACACATATTTTTATTCACTTATGTAAAATTCGAATTTGAAACATAAAGTCATTGCTGACGGCTCTTTTATGAGTGACAATTCCGATATTCCCGCTTTAAAGTATTTCTTATATTTTATAAAATTATTGAAAATATATCTTATTATATATTATACATCTTTTATTTTTAGAAAATTAGTATTAAAGATTAGAAAAAACAATAAATATAAATTAATATATTCCCCAAAAAAATGTCTTTGTATTTATATTAAAAACAATATCAAATAAATGTATATTTTTATAATTATATGTAAAATTGGGATGGGAAGAGATGGGCTAAAGCCATGCCCACCTTACTATTCTTGATAAAATAGAATTTATAGAATATAATATTTTACCATTGAAATAAAATAAATACATTTTCCCTTTATTTTTTCACGGCACAAGTATTAATTATTTTAAATATCTAAATTTAACTGTGATATGTCATAGATTTAAATTTTGAATAGATTTAGATCAAGTTGATCGTCTGAATCCGGCTATGTCCACTGAATTTGAATATTGTACACCACAACTTCAAATAAGAGGTCAGGTGACGACGAAATATTGTCCCACCAAAAATACTCTGACCCTTAAGTCAGCATACAACCTTAAAATTAAAAAGGTAAAAGTAAGAATGTAAGGAAATGTAGATATTATTTTAGATGAGCGATTGCTCTCGTTGAGAGATGTTTAGTTGGTTCGTGAAGAGTGTTAGCTCTAAGCACTGTGTTGGCTGGGAACGTAGTGACAAAGGGAGAGAGAGAGCTTGTAGCCTAAAAGCGTGTGATTTTTTCTGCTGAGAGCTTTTGTGGACAAACGAGAACGTTTAAGTTTATTGTGGGTGAATGAATGTGTGCCTTGAAAAAATCATCTTTAAAAAATGTAGACATCTAATATAATATTTTTATTTAAATATTTATATTATTTAAATAATTATTTTTATTATTCGGTTTTTCTCTCACCTTCAAACCGTAGGGGTGAACCAACGGCAAAGAGACGATCTTTTCCAGCTCTACAGCGCCGTTTGAATAGCCGGAGGATAGTTTTGCAATTTGCACGGACTGCTACGTTGCTGGCCAGAGAACTAGTACCTCTACCCGGCTTTTCCAGTTTCTGTCGGGGCTCTCTGATCTCCGATCGGCAGCAGAGATCTTAATTCGTTGATTTTTATCGAATGTCAGAAGGTAATCGATTTAGATCTTCCTCCTCCCTCTGATCTCCTCATCCTGCTCTTCGGAAGCCTCCTTGAATTTAAGCTTTGCTATTTCATCGCCTCCGTGATTCGACGGCTTTGATGAGCATTTCTAGGGTTTGGTTCTGCCCAATTATCTGATTAAGTAATGGCTAATGCTATAAGTTTCCATATTTTCAATTCTTTCGGTACCTTGCTCCTGCTTCTGAAATTGTTTATTAGAACAGTTAGAGTGAGTACATCTATGCGAATTTATTTTGGGATGCTTTGTGGTAAAATTTAAATCTAGTCAAATAAATTTTCACATAATTTTTTAATATTTTTGATTTTAAACAAAAATTAAATAAATTTAGTTTAAATTTTATGAAAATTAAAAATTTTTAATCTATAATAGTGTTAAATATCAAATGGTCCAAAACCATCTATATAGGGGATTAAATTTTTAAAATTTTCTTTAATATTTTATTATTTCTTATTATTATTAATTGTTTACTTATATTTTTACATTTTTAATTATCAACTTACTTACGTTTGACATATTCGATATTGGCATAATTTTTTTTGCTGTATCTCGACATCAACCTTAACATTTAAGAGTATTCAAAGGTCAACTTGGTTGGCATCTGGTTCCCAATAAAAACAAACGTGCCATATGATTTTGTAACTATGAAATTCAAATCATAATACTTTACTTATCTATGGATATATACATTTCCTATATGATCTACCCGAAGAGTAGGCACATAGTTAATATGAGAAGCTTTTCATCATCAACAAGTGTGACAAAGTTCGTCGTGGTGATCGAACTATTTGAAGATTCGATTAAAAAAATATATATTATAAAATTTAAATGAAGATTGGATAGATATGAACCAATTATACTTTTGGGTCTGTTTAATAAGGTTTTGACATACTTAAAATTACAATCTTCCCTTTTATAATCTCTATTTGAAAATTATAAGCATTTCTTTCTTTGTCCATGGTATTTTTCATTTGAAGCTTTTTATATAAATTTGATATTTTATTGGACCACAATTACGAATAATAAGAGGTTAGGTGGGAGGAGGTTATCGAAAATTTTATCAAATTAATAAAGTAAAATAAAGAATACAGAAAATGTAGAGTTGATAGAAGTATTCTATCGTGAGAGAGATGGTATTTTTAATTGGGAAATTTTGAACAAATTTGTAGTTTAAATTGTTTAGAGAGCTTTGGTGGGCCGAGCGTGTCTTGGAGTGAAACCCTATGGCTTTTTATCACCGTTGTGTTGTGATGCATTTATTGTACAGAAATGTTTGATTCCCGCGCTCTATTGGGATCGCTACCTTTTTTGCGTTGAGTTTTTTGACAAGAATAAGATTGGTCGCGCTCTATGCTACAAAGAACGGAAGGATTTTGGCGCCTTCCTTCAAAATACTATCGAAAATCGTTATAATAGAGATTGCATTCTATGGAGAGCAAGAAATCAAGGGAGAGGACTATTGCTGGTTGAGGACGGTCATGTGGGCTAAATTGAGCTTGGTTCATTTGAGGCGGGATTCCAGACAAATACTAATCAAAAGAAAAATAAAGATTGGGCTTCTCCTCGCTCATTTAGAGGTTGACGAAATATGACCTTCTATGTGAGGTGATTTTTATGATAGGTGAAGTGCAAATGATCAATACTAATCCTGAGATAATTAAGGTTTGGTATCGGAAGAAAAATGAAAAATTATTTGAGAGAGACTTTGGTCGAGCCATGACTCTGTGTAACCGAGGCGTTCGAGGAGCGCCGAGCGGTGGCCACCCGTGGCGCGGCCGCCTCTTTTTCTCCCATTTTCGCAGGACCGAAGGTTTCGGGGAGAGAGGAGGCGCCGATTTTAGAGAGAGAAGAAGGAGATCGAGCCCGGAGTCCGATTCCGCCCGAGAGCCGAGGTATAAAGGTGCGTTCTTATATCCACTTCTCGTTCTCTTTCGATGTTTTGTATTTTCGTTGGGTATTTTGTGTCGATACCCACTGGGAATGTTAGAATCTCAAAACCCATGCCTTGAGGTCCAAGAAAATGTAGAGTGTCCGATTTGGTGGGGGAAACCCTAAAATTTTGAGCCTCGTCTTCCCACGTCCCAATGATGTATAAACCGATCTTGGCTTTTATAAAGGGGCGTTATTCTTTCACCCGAGTTGTGGATTTTGATGTCACCTTTGAAATGATGAAATGATTCTAGAATATGAATCCCCATGCCCCAATTTGATTCGACCGGATGCCGAATCGTAAAGATTTGACCCGTTCAGGGATAAGCCTTAAAAGCTTCCCGTTGTGGATAATCCGAAAATGAATGGGAAGTTGCATACTTCCACCCTCGTAATAAGTTAAATCGAACCCAAATGTGTAACCTTGTGTACAAGGGTACGTATGAATCCACCGGACGCCCAATTTCCAAGTATCGAACTGTGTGTGGCGTCCGGGTGTTCAAAAGGAAATCCGATAATATTTACCCGAAATAAAATGAGAAATATAATGTGATATGCCTTCAAAATAGTTGTGAAAGTAACTTTAACCGATTAAACGAAATGGAGCCCCGAATGTTTTCAAGGCAGGGAATGAGTCTCGAAGGTTCCAAAGTGACTCGTGATCGTTTGAGGTATGAAATCTAATCTCTATTGTGAACTTGGGATGATTTATTTGTGATTAAGGGAATCGAGTCCCTTGGATATTGTGAACCGTGACGTGAATGGAAGGCATTGCTTGTGATGATTGATCTGGATGGAGATGTGCTTGATGATATAATCTCCCGGTTGGAGATGATTGTGATGGGAATGAGATTTCCGAGATTCGATTGTATGGTAAATGTGGATTCCCCTCTCCAAGTGTCAACCTAATCGGAACTAGGACCTCGAGTCGTATGGGTAGTATTCTTTAGTATACCATGTCCATCGCGGTGTGAACCCGAGGAATACTTGGCCACGTATTCGGCCGCTCGCGGGAGCGGGTGATGTCGTAGTGGTACGCTTTAGGAAACTCTTGTGGAAGAACGAGGATTGCCTGGACCCCGGGGTGTGGGCTTGTCGTTCATATTGAGATGTAGTCGTCTGTGATGATGTTGCATGAATGCAACCGAGGGTCGTGGTGCTACCGACCTAAAATAGTAGCCGTGGCTTTAATGTGTAGCGAACACATTCCTATCCTCGTTCTCTCGCATCGTCATAAAGACGATGTAATAATGAAAATGAATAATATCCAATTGATCAAAGAGAGAATGAGAACCGAAGAAACCAATGATTCAAGATGTAATCGTGAGAATCAAGTGATTCGATTAATGATCGCAAGCAATCACGAGAATCGTAGGAATCAAGTGATTCTGTTGTTTCCTCATTCTCTCTCCTCGTTTTGATTATGGGAGTATGTGTTTTCTTTCCTGTTCCTCGTTCTCATTTCGAGAATTGTTTATAATTACATTTACTGAAAGCTTTGTTAGCTCATTCTTGCAGCTTGATGTTTTCTTTTGAGAACACTTAGCCGACGCGGATAGATAGAGCAAGGAGAGTTGAGATTAGGCCGGACGGCGTAAGACAAAACTTGATCATTTTGAGCACCACCTTCATTATTGTTATTGTTTTAAGGTTTTGTTATGCACATGTATGATGATTTAGTTACATATGGGTTGGTTTCATTAGATGGCATCTCTCGATCCAAAGATAGAGGTTGTGTTGTATTGGAGCCATTTCAAATGTTGTGTTCTGTGTGATGTGTTGTAGGCTTTGAGTTAAGCCTTTGATAGATGTGTCTTGTTGCAGGATGATATTTAAACAGGTTGTATTTGGTTTTCGCCCAATTGCAGAGGAGACTCTGCCCGGATTTTCCGTAGAGTCGCATAGTTAATTATGGGCTTTAGAGTGTGTAGTCGTTCGACGGAGGTTATTCAATGGAGAATAATCCGTCACATTCTAGGCACACAATAGGTTGCTGTGGATTTGACCTCCAGCGCCCCATTATTAGCGTATCCATGACTAACCTCCCGTACTGGTGGCTTGGGACTCCGACCTCCAACATGTTCATGATGGGTCGCGAGTGGGTGGGTTACTTGCTTAAGGTGACCCGGTGAGAAAACCGGCAAAAATGAACAAGAGGTGTGGTGAGATTCATTATGCTTGTTATGTATTACTGGGATCCTACCTATACTTCTTATGCTGTGGTGCCTATTTGTTCGGAAGCTGTGATAAAAAACTGAAAGTTAACTTTGATCTCGTGGGAAGTATGAAGGAATGAAAGAACGGAGACAGGAAAACGGAAAACAAGAAGTAGGGAACAGGGCCGAGTATTCGGATCACTGAGGAGATGAGAAACTATATCAATTCATATTTCTCAGTGCATCAATTTGTTCATGGCTGTGTCTATATATACACCTTGTACCACTGAATTCTGTTTGTTCTTTTTATACAAATCTGATCCTTTCTACTTGCCAACTCCCTTAACTACTAGCTTTTATTTGCTTCTTGCTCTGTTACTGAATTCTTCATGCTATGGTAGTCTCCCTTCTGTTTGCTAAATTCTGCTATGGATTATCATGTTCTGTTAGGGCTTACTTAATTCTAGGTAAGAAAAAATCATAGAAAAATACTTTTCATACTTAGATAATATGAAAAGTTTAAGAAATAATATGAACAAAAATATATTAAAATGCTCATCTTCAAGGAAAGTATTTTTTTTTTATTTTCTATTGTTTCCATATTTTTGTCCTATTTTTTTTATAAACAGTTGCATGATTGGTAATTGAATAACTAATAGGAAAATATCTAGGAGAGAAGAAAGTGGGCAGAAAAGAGATAAAATTGGATAACGTCCATCAACCATTCTATTAAGATAGAAGAATGTTTCTAATCTCTTTTCAATATTGTTAATAACCTATTAGATGTAAATTAAATAGTAATTAGTCCCCAAAATAGTTTTTTGAAAGATTTTGATCTAGAAAAGTTCTTCAATCACCTCCATGATTATGCCTTATGTCTTTTTTAGCAGAGCTTATAATAATATCTATCTATTTTTAAAAAAAAATTTATAATAAATTTTTATTTTAAATTCAGAATGATCTTATCTGTGTTAAAAAAAAAAAAAAAAATGCACTTTTTTCATGCGTGATCCACTCGGCTTGGGGATACATGGCTAAATTGGTAAGTTTCCTCTCTTGTAATTGAATCATTATAATTACGAATAAAACATCTACTTATCCAAACAATAATAATAGTATCTTATACAATTCATGTTCCACTTAGCTGATTACTTACTTCTTTTTCATGTTATCTGAGTTGTTAATATTTTTATATGTTTATCAAGTGTCAAAATTTCTTTTTATATGAATGTTTCACAATGTCAATTGCAGATGGGAACCTACCTGTTTCATTTGACTGCTAAACAAAAATTCATACTCCTATGAGTTTAATTTGTATGTAAGTTACGAAAATAAAAATAATTAAATATGTATCCCAGAGAATTCTGCACGCAAAAATGTTGCCATGACAAAAGTATTATTTTTACATTATTTATTCACATATTACACACTCATAATATGCTACTACATTCGAAAGCGAAAATAAACGATCGATTAAAGCACACAGCATCATGATCACAGAGCACACACCCGACACGCTTTCAACTAATCAGTCAACTTCTTCGATCTTTGGACCTGCGCCACCAGCTGCGCTGGCGGAAGGAATGTCTTCATCCATGCCACCACCCATATCGCCACCAGCGCCTTGGTACATTTTCGCAATGATAGGATTACATATGCCCTCCAGCTCCTTCATTTTATCCTCGAACTCATCCGCCTCCGCAAGCTGGTTTCCGTCCAGCCACTGAATCGTCTGCTCAATGGCGTCCTCAATCTTCTTCTTCTCCGACGGTGGCAGTTTGGCGCTGATCTTGTCATCCCTAATCGTGTTCCTCATGTTGTAAGCATAATTCTCCAGCGCATTTTTGGCTTCCACCTTCTTCCTGTGTTCATCATCCTCCGCCTTGTACTTCTCCGATTCCTGCACCATCCTCTCAATCTCTTCTTTCGATAACCTGCCCTTATCATTTGTGATCGTGATCTTATTCTTCTGTCCCGTGGTCTTATCCTCAGCAGACACGTTCAGAATACCATTAGCATCAATGTCGAAACAGACATTGATTTGGGGTACACCCCTCGGAGCAGGGGGGATGCCCGAAAGCTCGAACTTGCCCAACAAATTATTATCCTTCGTCCTCGTCCTCTCTCCCTCGTAGACCTGAATGAGGACGCCCGGTTGATTATCTGAGTACGTTGAGAATACCTGCTCTTTCTTCGTTGGGATGGTGGTGTTTCTCGGAATCAACACGGTCATCACTCCGCCGGCTGTCTCCAAGCCCAGCGACAGCGGGGTGACATCTAGCAGCAGCAAGTCCTGCACCTTCTGATTTCCCTCGCCGCTCAAAATTGCAGCCTGTACAGCAGCGCCGTAGGCCACAGCTTCATCCGGATTAATGCTTTTGCAGAGCTCCTTGCCATTGAAGAAGTCCTGCAACAGCTGCTGCACCTTAGGAATCCTGGTCGAGCCGCCGACGAGGACGACATCATGGACACTGCTCTTGTCTATCTTAGCATCCCTCAAACACTTCTCCACTGGCTCCATACATTTCCTGAACAAATCCATGTTCAATTCCTCAAATCTTGCCCTCGTAATCGTAGAGTAGAAGTCGATTCCCTCGAACAAGGAATCGATCTCAATGGTAGTCTGAGTAGTCGAGGACAGTGTCCGCTTTGCTCTCTCACAAGCAGTTCTTAATCTCCTAAGCGCTCTTGGGTTGTTGCTCATATCCTTCTTATGCTTCCTCTTGAACTCTTGCACAAAATGATTGACCAATCTATTGTCGAAATCTTCACCACCGAGGTGAGTATCACCGGCAGTGGCTTTAACCTCGAAGATACCTTCTTCAATGGTCAGCAGCGAGACATCAAAAGTACCACCGCCGAGGTCAAAGATTAGCACGTTCTTCTCACCGACGCTTCCTCCCTTCTTGTCGAGCCCGTAAGCGATGGCAGCAGCTGTCGGCTCATTGATGATGCGCATCACGTTAAGGCCAGCAATGACGCCGGCGTCCTTCGTTGCTTGACGCTGAGAGTCATTGAAATAAGCAGGGACTGTAACGACAGCGTTCTTGATGGTGCTGCCAAGGTAAGCTTCGGCAATCTCTTTCATCTTGGTTAGCACCATGGAGGAGATCTCTTCAGGAGAAAATTGTTTCTCTTCACCTTTGTATTGGACCACGATCATGGGTTTATCCCCTGGTCCAGGGATGACCTTAAATGGCCATAGTTTCATGTCGCTTTGTACAGTTGGATCGCTGAATCGCCTACCAATCAATCTCTTGGCATCTGAAAAGGTATATCAAATCCATGTGAGCCGCAAGTATTATTTTAGATATTTATGTTCATCAACAAGTCTTAACTCCGATCTCCTACCCTTTTTTGGCGTTCAAATCTATTAAGCTGTCAGACGGGGTTTTTCAGTTCTTCTTCCACTTCTGTTAACGAAGTATCATACAGCTATAGATCACCTTAAATACGCAGAGTAAGCCTTGATACGACATTAACCTTCTAGATTGACCTTTATTTCTTCAAAATTCCTTGATTCTCTCTCTCCCTCTCTCTCTCTCTCTGTTTTGTGGGGGCGGGGGGTGGAGGGAATCTTTCATGAAATACGCAGTAGAAGATCCAATTAATTTTAAAACCCACCAATTGAACACTTTATAAAGCTATATACTGAATTCAATCTTGCACAAAAGCTCCAAGGTGAACAAAGAGGAAAATCGATGAAGAAGCTTTTCGCAACATATAAAGGTAGCGAGTCTAATAAACGGATACACGCACTAGTATATCTAATCTACAATCCTACCATCTAGAAACAGATCACAGCTCAACAGATTAATCTTCGAATAACCTCGACTATTAACATGTGACCATAACCATCAAGTTACTAAGAAATCATGGCTGACAGTGAGTCAACAAGATGCGACTCAAATCACTCAAAATTACATGTACTACGTATCAAAACCGAAGAAAACACTGGAAACCACTCAAAAAAGCAACACAGTTTCCTCTACATCATCGATGAGGAAGAGGATGAAAGACGTACCGAAAACGGTGTTGGTTGGATTCATGGCGACCTGGTTCTTCGCCGCATCGCCGATCAAACGCTCTGTATCGGTGAAGGCAACATAAGACGGCGTCGTCCTATTGCCTTGGTCGTTGGCGATAATCTCAACGCGATCATGCTGCCAGACACCGACGCATGAGTACGTTGTTCCCAGATCGATACCAATAGCGGGACCTTCCCCCTTCCCGGCCATAGCTTGTTGCAGAAAACAGAAGCAGATGTTTCTTTTGCAGAAGACGTGAGGAGTAGAATCTTTTTCTTCGTTAAGCAGGACAAAGTGCAGAAAAAAGTCCACAGGGCCTCTGTATATATAGAAGACGGGCTGATTTCGGGAATGTTCTGATCGCGTGTTTATAGCCGTTCGATTCCCGCGCTTGCCTTTCAATGAGCGCCAGAGATTTCAGAAGCCCATGATTTTATTAATGATATCCGTTGAAGGTTTCGGGCCTTCTAGTTAAGTCGTGTCGCTTCTACATCATTCGATTATTTTTTTTTAAAGAGACATAATGTTTACATAATATTATATAATTTTTTGTAATTATTTTTATGAGAAAATTAATTGTTTATTTTTAAACTTTTATTTATATATAAATTTATGATAAAAAAAATTATATAAAAGATTGTAAAAATAGAGAGGCAATTTTATAATTACTTTTCTTTAAGCAATTAGTTGGTGTTAGTTTATTTAAACAAAAAAATTGTCAAAAAATAAAATTTTTGTAATATTGTTTTACTTTTTTAAAGTTTATATTATTTTTTAGATTTTTGTTCTATAAAAAAATTTGTGAGGATATTTTTTTTAAAAGCTCAACAAAGGTTTCCAAGCACGCAACTCCATTCTAACAAAAGAAAAAATTCCATGGCATGGAATAAAAAGAAAAAAGAAATACCTCGAGAAGCACCAGGCACCTTCTAGCTTTGAGAAGAACAATCATCACTTTAAAAAAAATAAAAAAAAAGTAAAAAAACAATTATAGATGTTTAATTCTTTTAAAAAAATCTCATAAATTCTTTGCACAAGTTATAAAATTATAAAAACTCAGAGAATTATTTTTGATGAGGTTACATATAGAAAAATACTCATTTTACATGATATTAAATCTCAGAAAAATAAACCTATAATAATTAATTCAGATAAAAAAATAAAAAAACTCTAACAAAAAAATAAAAAAAAATTTGAGTTAGTAATCTAATCTACAATAATGCATCTAAACTAGTGTATAACTTAATTGATTTAACACAAATATTTTGATCTGGATTATTGGAGATTAATTACACCATGACATAATAATTGATTGTAGCGCTAACTAAAATTATACTTGTTGATAAGAAGTTGTATCATCGAGAAAAATAGTTTAGACTGGTGGCGTGAGTCAACAAAGCTTGTAGCCAAATGTGCGCAATCTTAGGAAAAGACCTAAATTCTGGTGTAACATGTGGCGTCTATTGGAAAAATGTATTATGTAATATTTATGAGAGTAGTGCTAAAGTAAAAAATTCATCCAAATCGTTAGTTTTTTGCCTAAATCACTAATTCATGGAGCATTTATAGAAGTCCCAAAGAAGATGGAGTGAGCTGAATCAAGAATCTCGATTAGGAGCCAAAGCATCAAAGAAGGGGAAAGAGGAGGAGAGAAAACGAAAACAGAGGAGATAGGAGAAGGGAAAGAGGAGGAGAGAAAACGAAAACAGAGGAGAGCTACTTAAAGTTTGCTTCTAAATTTTAACTAGATGGTATTATTATTGACATTTAATATGATAATCACATCATTACAATGAGTCATTCAAATTAATCAATTTAATCTAAGGCGCATGTAAGTCTAGCATAAATTTTAAGTTTAGATATGCCTAAATAGGGTATAGGCACGAATGATAAGGCTTTATTAACTCACAAATAACTATACGGTCTTAATAAGTATTAATCTCTTACTTGACAAATCAGGTCCAATAAATTCTTTCACTGGGTATGCTAATATTTTTTATTTATTTTATCTATTATTTAAAATATTTTACTAATTTGAATATGTCAGAGAAGTCCCTTAAAAGAAACCTCCTAGGGTCCCTTTCATGTTTAACTTTATTTATAATGAGTAGGAAACCAGTTTAATACTTCAACTCACGTTTGAGTACGGATCGTTAAATGGTTCAAATCAAATTAATTTTTTAAGTACTCATCAAGTATGTATTACATCGTGGTCACAATATTTTTAAATTAATTTGATAATTTATTTATCTTATTATATTTAAAAAATGATTTGACTTTATAATAAAAAAATTATTAATCAATCAATAATTTAAAAGAGAAAATGTGTCTAATTAATAACCATAAAATTGATTTAATGCAATTAAAAAAATTTTAACTGTAGTTGTTGAGTTTTGCAGTCTGCCCTATTTTATTCGAGGTATAATCCGTCTTTAAAGAAGACACGGAACATATTTATTTTTATTTTTATATTGTATTTTTATCCCTAAAATACAATGTGAATAAATAAAAAAATATTTTAATTTATAAATAAGAGACTGTTTTTTTTACCCAGTTACTATAAAATAATTTATCCCTCCCCACAATTTATCATCCAAATAATATTCACGATCTACCGTTATGATGCAAATTTGAGAGATTATATTTTATAGCCGTTGATCATCTTTCATCTGTTCTTTTTGAAATAACACAGGATAATATGGCATCAATAATATTTTTATGTATAGAATTATTTTAATAATTTTAATATAATTAAACATATAATTGAGTTTATAAATAATTTTTTTTTAAAAAAATAATTATATATCTGTAGTTATTGGTTTTTATAATGAATCAAAATAACAAAAAGAATAAAAAAATGAAGTGTATTATTCGAAAGTTCTTCATTATTTAGATTTTTGTTCATACTTTTTCAAGGCCCCCACTTGATTGTATATAAATTATGAGAAAAATATAATAAAAATACCTAATTTATCTTTTAAACAGCTTATTGAACTATCTTTAATGGACAACCGTCGAAACTATCCGTGATAACTGTCTATCCATAAGACAAAATAGTTGAGCGATTTTTCTTTCTGAGCCAGGTTTACCAAACCTATTAAAGATAATATTTAATTTATACTGAGAATAAATTATGAAAATAGGCAAAGGACCGGTTGGGACTAATCATTATACTCTTAATTGTCGATTATATATAAATTTGCATTCTATAGAATTAATTATTTTAATTTTTATACTAACAAGTTATTATTAAATAAGTAAAAATTATGTTATTCAAACCAAACACCATTAAATTGTATGATATGACAGATCATAATCTAATTAACAAGACAAACTTATTAATACATGACATAATAATCTCATTAATAAGATAACTTATTAATATATCATATTATATGATAACCATAACCTACTTTTTTCCCTCTTTTAAGTTTGGGACGGTGTTGTCACGTGACTTCCCATCCTAACCACGATGCCATCGGGATCACGCACGTAGCCAACCGTCTGGCCCCACTCGCGCTGCGCCGGCGCACTCACCGGCACTGCTCCGTTCTCCACCGCTCTGTTATACGCAGAATCCACGTCGGAGAAATCTAAGCACACCTCTATTGGGCCGCGTTCCCCTTTGGACTGGGCCGTCTGGACCGAGCCCGTTACCTCGTCAGTCTCGTGCTGATGAATCGGCGTGAATGCTATCGTTGTCTGCCCGCTTTCCAGCTCTCCCCATCTGATAACATTTAGAGTAAATTTATTAAGAATATTTTTAATTTGTTAAATACGACTAATTTTATTCTCATATGTAATTTATCTTTTATAATTAATTATATAAATAAGTCATTGGGGTTGTGGTGATGCTATTTTTCTTTACATCTCGATTATTTATTTTTAATTTAATTATTATAATTTAATGATTGGTTTTGATTAATTTTTATTTTTTAAAAAATAATTAAAAATAAATAATTTAGATTTAAAAAAAAAAGACTTTCTTTCTTAAAAAATAGGAGCCTCCCTTGATCCGCTATACAACCCAACAAAAGGCAAAACTGCCCAAAAGATGAGAATAGTAGGAAAATCAATGAACAAAATCCGAACTCCATAGCCTCGGAATCACATGTAATTTAGCATACCAACTTCTTTTGTAACAGATCAATTTTCCTTTAGAAGGAATTCTTCAATCTAATCAACCAAGCAAGCCAGCGTCTTTTGATCAAAGAAGGTAAAATTTGGAGTTTACAATTTGAATTTGCAGACAGTTGGTTCACGAGCTGGCTGGATTCGTTCGAATCGTACCTGTGAGAATGGTCTAAGCGGCGGATGTTGAGGCCGAAGGCTTTGGCGTAGAAATCAACGGATCTGGCGACGTCTCTTACGTATATGACTGTGTAAGCGAACGTCGGCCTCAGATTTGATGCCATCGTTTCAGATTCTTCAGAAGCTTACTCGAGGAAGATCGATTTATGATAGGTGAAAATACGCTCTAATTCAAACAGAAGCCGCCCTTTGCCGTTCTTCGTTAACACAACACGCGGCAGTATTTCCTCTACAGTTTGCGGAGCGCAAACTCTACGTGCCTTCCATGCAAGGCGAGTCGGATTGTTGGGGAGTCATCTGGCGAGCTGCATGGGAACACCATGGATCCCATGGCCTCCCCGCGGCCCGGCTGTTACGACGGTTATTTTATATAATTAAAAATGTTGCATAATAAATTATTTTTTAATTTTTAAAATATTTGCATTATAAAAAAATTATTTAAAATATTTACTATTATAATTTTAAATTTTTTAAATAATATATGACGCATTTCGAGAATTCGAATAAATATACGAATTAGTAAACCGTCTTGTCTTAAATAATTAAACAATAATGTGTCCAATCTTGGTAATTTTAAATTTGAATCCTACGCACTGTAATAGAATAAATTAGAGGTAATAGGTATACAATACTCACTTTTAAATATATCTTCTGATATTTAAATCAATGATCTTTCTATTTGTTTTAAAAAGATGACGAAAAAGTAAATATTGAAAATTAAAGATGAGGAGAATGAGTGTAGATTTGAAGGGCAATATTCCTTTTTATACACTCGAAAGACCGAGTGTTTTTCTTCTATTTTTTCTCCTCCTTTCTTTTTATTTGGGAGAAAACATATTTATAACTTAGGATATTATTCGACTGGTCTGCATTTGAATTCTCTGCATGTGTCTAGTGTCATTTTAGATTAATTACGAGAATACATTACTTTTGGCGAGTAATTGTCATTTCAATTTAATGAAGAGGTTGTCTTGCTAATAATGATAAGATCGTTTTTACTGTTTCCTAGATTAGGTTATTAACTTGTTAATGAATATCCTCTAATTTATTTTCATTTTTGGGTAACTGATCAGTCGGATTAAATCTTTCAATTAATACTCCTATTTGATAAGCTAAATTTGGCTTTGTTACTTTTTTACCTAAGCCATTAGAATTTTGGACCTTAATCCAAGCTTGCGTTGAGCTGATCTTTATTAGGTCGTACATTTCAATATCAATAAAGGACCATTGAATTTTTCATCTAGTTGCTCTGAATTGTGCCTAGCCCCCAAAACCCGACCGTTCAAGGCTTATGCCTGATATTTGAGATAGTTTTTTCATGCCATTTTGAGGCAATTAGATATAAATTCAATAGTATGTGTTTTTCCCTGTTTCATTTTGTTTTTCATATTGTTTTATTTCTTTTAAAAAAATTTATAAACAGTTTGAATTTGCAATGAGGTGGAGCTCGTCTTGGTCTATCACCTGGCACACCAAGTTTGACTTCTTAAATTTTCTTACTCGAATGCTGGATTTGTTTCTTGGGAAATATACGTGGGTTGAGTAATAAAAAAAAGGAATATATAGAAGAAATTAAAAAAAAATTATATTGATCATGCAAACTTGAAATAAGGCTTTTAGATGGTGCATAACACCTTTTTGTAAGTCCTACATGTTGGGAAAGATAATAGCCAGTCGGACAGAATCAAGTCAAACAAAATAATTGATATAGAAATACACACGATAAAGGAATATGAGAAAGAATAAGAACATATAATTTTTATGTGAAATTTTTTTTTCTAAAATAAGAGAAAAATTCGCAGGACATTTAATTCACAAACTATCT
This sequence comes from Nepenthes gracilis, assembly GCA_033239525.1. Taxonomy (NCBI): domain Eukaryota; kingdom Viridiplantae; phylum Streptophyta; class Magnoliopsida; order Caryophyllales; family Nepenthaceae; genus Nepenthes; species Nepenthes gracilis. Next base: position 21,429,912 of record BSYO01000011.1, read on the forward strand.
CACTATGTAAATGTTGGTTACAAAAATTCCTTTGACTATACGAACCCTTACCCTATGTTTGGTCGGAGGGAATAGAAATTTTATTCCCTCCTTATTCTTGATGGAATAAGAATTTCACCGTTTGGTTACACTTCATCTAGGAATAGCAATTTCCGAAGGAATAATTATTCATTGATTATAAGAAATAACTATTCCTTAATAATACAAGGTATTTTTTATTCCTGGTGTTAAAGAGAAAAAAATTCCCACACAATATTTTTATTAACCCAAATTTGCCCTTCATTCTATTCAACTCGCGTAGCACGAGTTTTCTCTCTCACCACACAGCTCCTATGCACGGCTTCAACCCACCGCTGTCGACCCGGCCACCACCAGCCGCCGTCGACCGCTGCTACTTCTCCTCACCCTACCGTTGCGGTCGCTGCCGACAACACGTCGGTCATTTTGATAGCTTCTCACCAACCACAGAGAATTGCCACCGATCTCTTCTAGCGCCGTCGATGACCTCAATGCGCCGACTAGGCCGCACGCCACCGTCACCAACCCCGATTTCTCCCATCTTCTACCTTTGAAGAGCAAAGAATGGCGCCCAAGGAGTCCGATTTCCCTTCCTTCAGAGCACCAAAAATGGCACCCAAAACCCTTCTCTCTCTTCACATTTTCCCTCTCTTCACATTTACACATTTTCTTTTTTCATTTCTTATTATTATTATTATTATTATTATTATTATTATTATTATTATATTTTAGTTTTCTTTTAATTCCAAAATCCGAATCAATATTTGATGACAACAACGGGTGCACTCCGGTGCCAAATTTCAACCGATCCAAACATCCTTCCAAAATTTCTTAATAATTAATTAATTTTATCATGTCTAATTTATCCAAAATTATAATTAATAATAAATTAATTCGAATAAAAATCCAGGATATTACATTCCCTCTCACCACAATATCTTCTCTTTCTCTCGAAGCCAAACCTCCTCTCTCGACATGACCCTACCTTCTCTCTCTCGCAGCCTAATCTTTCCTCTCTCAAAAATTATAATACATATAATTTTCTCGTATTATTTTTATAATATATAATATATTATATATTTATTAAATATGTATTTTACATGATACAATAATATGGTATATTAAATAATATTTTATAATAATATGTACATAAAAAATATATATATAATTATGTATATGTATGTCATATAATATATATAAAAATATGTATATATATACGTGGTTATTTTATATAATTAAAAATTTTCATAATAAATTAGGATAAATTTTTAAAATATTTGCATTATAAAAAATTATATTTAAAATACAAACTAAATTATAATTTTAAATTTTCAAATAATATTCCAACAACTAAACATGTAAATAATAAATATCCCAACTCTATTCCCATAAACTGCCTTGTCTATTAAATAATTAAACAATTCTATTCTCACATTATTTTTTAACAACCTACATTTGGAGTAGTTGAGAATATAAACAAGAGTAAGAATATAAGACAATACTCACTTTTAAATATATCTCATTATTTAAATCAACGATTTTTTCTTCTCACTTATCTACACTTTGCTTGTAAAAGTAATGCATGAAATATATAAATTTAATGAGGAGAATGATTGTAGATTTGAAGGGCAATATTCCTTTTTTATACACTCGAAAAACGAGTGTACCACTAACCCTTTTCTCCTCCTTTCTTTTTATTTGGGAGAAAACATATTTATAACTTAGGATATTCCATCTGGATGCATTTAACTTTCTATTTCCGCATGTGTCTAGTGTCATTTTAGATTAATTACGAGAATACATTACTTTTGTGTAGACCAAAGTCATTTCAATTTAATGAAGAGTTGTCTTGCTAATAATGATAAGATCGTTTTTCCTGTTTCCTAGATTAGGTTATTAACTTGTTAATGAATATCCTCTAATTTATTTTCATTTTTGGGTAAATCCATTCGGATTAAATCTTTCAATTAATACTCCTATTTGATAAGCTAAATTTGGCTTTGAAAACTTTTTTAAAAGCCATTTAAAATTTTGGACCTTAATTCTATTTTGCGTTGAAAATCTTTATTAGAGTGATCCCAATAAACTTTTCAATATCAATAAAGGACCATTGAATTTTTCATCCGGTTGTTATGAATTATGCCTAGCCCCCAAAACCCGATTGTTCAAGGCTTATGCCTCATATTTGAGATAGTTTTTTCATGCCATTTTGAGGCAATTAGATATAAATTCAATAGTATGTGTTTTTCCCTCTTTCATTTTGTTTTTCGTATTGTTTTATTTCTTTTAAAAAAATGTATAAACAGTTTGAATTTGCAATGAGGTGGAGCTCGGCCTGGTCTATCACCTGGCACACCAAGTTTGACTTCTTAAATTTTCTTACTCGAATGCTGGATTTGTTTCTTGGGAAATATACGTGGGTTGAGTAATAAAAAAAGGAATATATAGAAGAAATTAAAAAAATTATATTGATCATGCAAACTTGAAATAAGGCTTTTAGATGGTGCATAACACCTTTTTGTAAGTCCTACATGTTGGGAAAGATAATAGCCAGTCGGACAGAATCAAGTCAAACAAAATAATTGATATAGAAATACACACGATAAAGGAATATGAGAAAGAATAAGAACATATAATTTTATGTTGAAATTTTTCCTTAAAATAAGAGAAAAATTCGCGTTCGACATTTAATTCACAAACTATCTCACTATGTAAATGTTGGTCAAAAATTCCTTTCATCTAATGAACCGAATATCAATATGTTTGATCTTGAATGAAATGAGAAATTTTATAGAGATTCCTGACCTTATTGGAATAAGTACCACATATTTTTTCTACTTCATCTAGGAATAGAATTTCTTCATCCAGGAATAATTATTCATTGATTATAAGAAATAACTATTCCTTAATAATACAAGGTATTTTTATTCTTTGTTAAAGAAAAAAAAAAATCCCACACAATATTTTTATTAACCCAAATTTGCCCTTCATTCTATTCAACTCGCTAAGTGACGAAGTTTTCTCTCTCACCACCACAGCTCCTATGCACGGCTTCAACCCACCACAAACGCCACCACTCAAAATCCCGTCGACCACAATATATCTCTCACCCTCTATTTGCGGTCGCCGCCGACAACACGCCGGTCATTTTGATAGCTTCTCACCAACCACAGAGAATTGCCACTGATCTCTTCTAGCCGCCGTCGATGACCCTCAATGCGCCGACTAGGCCGCACGCCACCGTCACCAACCCCGATTTCTCCCATCTTCTACCTTTGAAGAGCAGCAATGGCGCCCAAGGAGTCCGATTTCCCTTCCTTCGTAGCACCAAAAATGGCACCCGAAAACCCTTCTCTCTCTTCACATTTTCCCCTCTCTTCACATTTACACATTTTCTTTTTTCATTTCCTTATTATTATTATTATTATTATTATTATTATTATTATTATTATATTTTAGTTTTCTTTTAATTCCAAAATCCGAATCAATATTTGGATGACAACACGGGTGTACCCCGGGTGCCAGCCCAACCGATCCAAACATCCTTCCAAAATTTCTTAATAATTAATTAATTTTATCATGTCTAATTTATCCAAAATTATAATTAATAATAAATTAATTCGAATAAAAATCTGGGATATTACATTCCCTCTCACCACAATATCTTCTCTTCTCTCTCGAAGCCAAACCTCCCTCTCTCGACAACCTACCTTCTCTCTCTCGCAGCCAATCTTCCCTCTCTCAAAAATTATAATACATATAATTTTCTGTATTATTTTTATAATATATAATATATTATATATTTATTAAATATGTATTTTACATGATACAATAATATGGTATATTAAATAATATTTTATAATAATATGTACATAAAATATATATATAATTATGTATATGTATGTCATATAATATATATAAAAATATGTATATATATACGTGTATGTTATTTTATATAATATATTTTCATAATTAATAAGGATAAACACGTCATTCCGATAAATTCTTACATTATTCCTCATACAATTCTACAAACTAAATATTGAAATATAAATTTTCAACTAATTCTATTCCAACAACTAAACATAGGAATAATAATTCCCAACTCTATTCCCATCCAATTCTATTCCCTGGTAATAACTATTCTATTCTCACATTATTTCATTTTAACAACCAAACGTACCGTTGGAGAGTTGAGAATATAAACAAGAGTAAGAATATAAGAGTACAGAATAACTACTCATTGTTCTCTCTTACGTTTTTTTCTTCTCACTTATCTACACTTTGCTTGTATGCCCACCATGCATGTATATATAAATTTAATCTGGTGATTGCCTACTCAATAGGCAGGTTATGTGTGTACAAAACCTACCACTAACCCTACTAAGCGCCACTCTATTAGGAGGAGTTGACCTATTTAACCAATCAGCTTCCATCTTTGATAATTAACTTCTATTTCTGAAAAGCTAATTGCGCAAACGTTGTAGGTGCTACAGTCCCAGGTGTAGACCAAAGTCATTGGCCTTTTGCCTAGAGTTCTCGGACATAATCTCATGTCCTCGGCCCTTTACTGGTGTTCATTCCACTTCGGCCAAGTGAACATCACTCCGATCTACTTTTATTCCAAAATTTTACTCCTGAAAATCCATTCAGAAAATTCTTCATTCCGAAAATCCATTCCAGCCAATTTTTATTTGGAAAACTCCACTCCGAAAATCCATTTCGAAAATTCACTTTGGCCTCTATTCTATTTTGGCTACATCTTCAAAAATTTTTACACGGGAGTGATCCCAATAAACTTTCCTTTACGATCGTGTGGGAACCAAGTTAGTCAGTATAGAGTCCCACATCGGATGGGGAGGTGAACGAAGCATGCCTTATTATAAGGGTGTGGATACCTTCTCCTTGACGACGCGTTTTGGGGGTGGTGGATTCCGTTTGCTAGGAACAAAACCGTGCGGGCTGCGTGTTGGCCTGGGACGCCGTAAGTTCCCCCAGCCCAAAGCGGACAATATCGTCATGCGAATGCGCCGGGGACGTTACAGATGGTATCAGAGCCGGGATCCGGTCCGGTGTGCCAGCGAGGACGCTGGGTCCCCAAGGGGGGTGGATTGTAGAGTCTCACATCGGATGGGGAAGTGAACGAAGCATGCCTTATTATAAGGGTGTGGATACCTTCTCCTTGACGACGCGTTTTGGGGGCGGTGGATTCCATCTGCCAGGAACAAAACCGTGCGGGTTGCGTGTTGGCCTGGGACGCTGTAAGTTCCCCCAGCCCAAAGCGGACAATATCGTCATGCGGATGCGCCGGGGACGTTACAGTCAGTCCGGCCATACTGCAACAGGTTTCAAGCTTTTCCTTAGGCAATACTTTGGTCATCATGTCTGATTCGTTTTCTTCAGTTTAAACTTTCTCCAGTGACAGCTATCGCGAGTCAACAATATCATTCATCTAATGATATCGAATATCAATATCTTTCGATCTTGAATGAAATGAGAAATTCTTGTAGAGATGTATGACACTTTGGTTGTCACAAAGTACCACATATTTTTTCTACTTAAAATCTAGTTCTTGGATGAATTTCTTCATCCATGACATTTCCTTACTCGCTTCTGCCACTGCGATAAATTCGGCCTCAGCGGTCGAGAGGGCAACACATTTCTACATCTTTGACTGCCAAAAAACTGCTCCTTCGGAGAACTTAACAAGATATCCCGAAGTAGACTTTCGGGAGTCAATATTGCCAACCATGTCAGCAACAGTATATTCGACCAGTAGAGGCTTGTCGCTTCCAAAGCACAAACGCATCTTGAAAATCCCTCGAATATATCTCAAAATCTATTTTACTGCTGACCAATACTCCTTCCCCAGATTTGATAGGAACTGACTGACAATGCCGACCGCGAATACAATGTCTGGCATTGTACACACCATAGCATACATTAAGCTACCTATAATCGAACGTATGATTCTTATATAATGAGCTCATTTCTTCCGACATGACTTCCTTCCATTGTACTATGTTCACCTTTCATGGCTTCCTTAAAACTTTCTTGCACTCCTCCATCGGTAAGTAAAATATACTCACTAGCTGACAGAAAAACAGATGGTTGTCGTTCCCTAGAAGATTGTTGGACAGTAACTTCCTTGGTCGGTTGAGTAGTGACGTCATCCTCGTTTTCGTCCTACGCCATAACTCCTTCATCATTTACCTCGGCCAAACCTGGGCGATTGCCCTTATTATGAAGAGGTACCGATCGGACAATATCAGTACTCATCTTGTCAGTTCGACCGGTGTTAGATACTAGTTTCTTCTCCTTGCCAATATCCTCAATGGTCTCTCCTTCAACAAAGACCAAATCTCTTGACCAAAAAAACTTTTTCTTAACCGGGTCATAAAACCTGAATCTCAATTCATCTTTTCCGTAACCCAGAAAGACGCATTATATCATTTTTTACTCTAATTTGGTCCTTTCATCCTTTGAGACGTAAACAAAGGCCTTATACCCAAACACCTAAAGATGGCTATAGGATAGCTCCTTTTTAGACATCATTTTCTCCGAAAATTCACCATTTAATGATTTACTAGGTCACCTATTGATGACATAGGCCGCCGTTCTCAAAGTTTTTATCCAAAATGTTCTGGAGAGCTTTGCCTTAGATAGTATACTTTTGACTCTTTCTATCAATGTGTGGTTTATCCATTCAGTCATGCCATTCAATTGTGGCATCTTCGACGGCATCTTCTGATGTCAAATCCCAAGAGATCAATAGTAGGCATCAAATTTCTCAATATAATCTCTCCCATTGTCGCTCCGGATGCACTTTAGCTTTCTTCAAGTCTATCGTTCAATTAGAGTATTAAATACTTAAATACTCTGAGGACTTGACCCTTGGTTTTGAGTGGTTATACCCGTAGTTTTCTTGAGCAATTATTAATGAACGAGATAAAATATTGTACACCACCGAATGACTTCTCCTTAAATGGCTCACATATATCAGTGTGTATGAGTTCAAGTACCTCGACCTTCTTGGAAGGCAAGTCTTCTCAGAACGAGACTCGACGTTATTTCCCGACCATGCATTGAGGATAAGTCATCAGTTTAGTTTCCTTCACTCCTGAAATAAGGCTCTTTCTAACCAGATTGTTCATTCTATTTTCACTCATGTGGCTTAGGCAACGATGCCACAAATCAGTGGACCCATCACTCCTAGCAACGTTTATTTCTTCAACCACAATAGAGGCTTATAATACGTATAGTTCGGGCACCTTTCTTCCACGGGTAACGACTAGAGATCCTTTAGTCAGCTTACATGCCCTTTCGTTGAAGATGTTGCAAAAGCCCTCATCATCTAATTTGCCTTCCGAGATTTTGTTCATGCAAATGTCAGGGACGTGCCAAACTACCCTCAACAGTAGTCGGGTCCCACTGTTAGTGAAGAGAAACACATCGCTACAGTTAACTACCCTTGACGTCTCTTTATTTCCTATTTTTAACTACCGAGTCAGTTTTCTGTTCAACCCCATTCACCACATCATTCATATCACAAGTTAACAAGATTTCTCCTCCAGTGACAACTGAGACCGAGGCTTTCTTCTTACTTGGTCCATTCTCAATTTTATTTTCCTTTCCTTCTTCGTTGTTATCACACCTCCACTTGTAATAGTGCTTCTTGATGTGGCCCTTCTTGTCACAATAGTGGCACTTAAGGTTCTGATACTTTGAATGAGACTTGTTCCGTCATTTTTCTCTAGATTTTGGGCCATGCCCTTTACTCTTTCGCCTGGACTCCATGACTAACAGGTCAGAATGCTGAGAGAAAGAAGAGACCTGTGACCGACGCCTCATCTCCCCATTTAGCACTGCTCCGTTTGCCATCTCAAGGGTCACTATGCCATTTGAAGCGGTATTGACAATGGTAATCCGTATTACCTTCTAAGAGTCTGGTAGGGTCGTGAGGAGCCACAGTCCCAACACTTCATCTTTAAACTTTATGCTCATGCCGTTTAACCGGTCAACACACCCTTAAAATTCATTCAAGTGATCGGTAACGGGCGTCCCCTCCTTATATTTCACTTGCATCAAATTGTTCAAATGAAATAACTTATTGTTGTTAGTTTTAGAAGTATAGAGAGTTTCTAATTTCTCCCACAACGTCTTCGCATCTGTCTCATTTAAAATGTGATTATACACATTGTCGTCTACAGACTGTCGGATATATTTGCAAACTTGCTTGTACTCAAAGCCCCACTCTTCTTCTGATTTTGCCTCGCGTTTTTGCGCCGTGAACACAGGAAGATTCATAATTTTTATAAATAGTAGGTTGGCCTTCTTGGTCTTCCATGTATCGTAATTTGTGTTATTTAAATAAATCATCTTATTTTCTACCTCCATTGGTTTTAGCAAAGTTTAAGACTGGTCCAAAGTATTGTGTCTCTGATACCACTTGTTGGGGAAGATAATAGCTGATTGGACAGAACCAAGTCGAACAAAATGATTAACACAAAAACACATACAATAGAGGAATATATGAAAGAGTAAGAACACACAATTTTTACGTAGAAAATTCTCTTCTAAAATAAGAGAAAAAATTATGGGATATTTAGTTCATAAACTATCTTACTATGTGAATGTTGGTTATAAAAATTCCTTTGATTATACAAGCTCTTTGAGAGTTAAGAACAGAATTAAGAGTAAGAATACAAGAGTAAAGAATGACTACTCCTTAGCCTCTCTTATATTTTTCTTATTCTCACTTCTCTACACTTTGTTTGCGTACCCAACATACATATATATACAAATTTGACTTGGCGGTTATCTACCTAGTAGGCAGGTTGCGTGTGTACAAAACATACCACAAACTCTGTAACCTGCCATCAACTATATTAAGCGCTACTTTATCGGAAAGAGTTGACCTGTTTAACAAATCAGCTGCTAACTCTAAGAGTCAATTTTTCTTTCTGAAAAGCTAATTGCGCAGACATTGCAGGCGTTACAGTCCCCAAGCATTGACAAAAGTCCTTAGTCTTTTGCCTAGAATCCCCGAACATAATCCCATGTCCTCGGCTTTTTACTGGTGTTCTTTCCATTTTGACCAAGTGAACATCACTCCGACCTATTTTCATTCCGAAAATTTCACTCCAAAAATCCATTTCAATAATTATTCATTCTGAAAATTCATTTCGGCCAACTTTCATTCCGAAAATTCATTTGGAAACTCCACTTCCAAAAATTCACTCCGGCCTCTCTTCCATTTTGGCCACATTTTTGGGATTTCCCACACGGGAGTGATCCTAACACTAGATACATACTTGCATTTATACAGCTTTGCGTGGGTGGTATGGTAAGACTGCTGGTTATTTAGTTTTTCAAAAAAAAAAAATTATAATCAACTGAAGTGATCCACGCTTCTTCATTTTGGGATAACCTTCACCAACTTCCTTCTCATGGTAACCACCGTATGAATAATTTGATAAAAATTATCTATATGTTAGTGTGATATTTGGTTTGGATCCGTAAATTTAATACTCTAATAATGCACCATTATTGAGGAGTATTAGAGTTTAGAAGATTTAAACATATAGATAATATTCCAAAAACTCGATCAATTACAGTTGACTATCAATGATAGGAGGTTCGTTTTCGATCCTGAATCTATTTTTGCATTCGGTCTTCATATGATGATTTTTGAATATAGAAGATTGACTTTTGTTTAACAGAAAGTTCCCCTCCCTCTTTCACATATTCATATGCCCTTGAGAATTATAAGTGGAATAAAAAATCCTTCGATGGTCGATGGTAAGTTTAAAAATCCAAAGTACAGGGAGTTCAGAAGGTTCAAGAAAGGTTAATGAGTTTGACAAAGCTAGGAGTTCAAGAAGGTCAAAATTCTTCGTTAGAATTCTGTAGTTTGGTTCTTTCAGCAGTTGCCAAGACCCTTGGCCCTTGGCCATTTCTAAAACTCAGTAAGTAGAGATACTACTAATTAGAATGAACATTGCCTAAGTCGGTCTTCATCTTCAGCAACCATATTAGATAGAAATTTTAAGTATGGACTAAATAAACTACCAAAATATTTAATTTTAGAATTATTTCATATGACGTGACTTATATTTAATAATTTATTAAAATAATTAGAGATTACCATTTCATATAATTTAGTTATATTATATTCGATTAATTTTTTAATTAATCACTTAGATATTTGATAAAAATAATTGTATTTATGTAATAAAAGGATCAATCCACTTTTGACCATATAAATAAAAAAATTGTCCACCATTTTTTGGGTGGTGACAGACATGGTTTTTTGGGTTATAAGACTGTTTCAAATCAAAAAATGAAGGATGTTAACTTTTATTTTGTGATTTTTAAAGGTCTACTAAAAACTGTATAGATTGATATTTCTAACAAAATATATTTCTTTTTATGTTAAAAGAGAGATAAGGGTTACGAGAAAAAAACCGATTTCAAGTTCTTTGTAAAAATAAATTTAAATGTGAATTCAAGTATATCTATACTGTTTGATTCTATATTAGAAAATAACATGATTATTCTAACCATTGGCATAAACATTTTAATCTCATAAACTTTTTATATATGAGAGAAAGAGTAGTTTTCTATGCTATTCTTTGGGTCAACTTTAGTCTAATTAGATTCTAGGTCGCTCGTTTATAAGTCACACACTCATTGAATATGTTTCGATAGTTCACTTGATATTAGTGCAAGAATTCATTTGAGCAAAAGATTTTAATGGTGTGGGAAATCGGTGCATAATGGCCGCATGTGCTAATATGTATAGAATAGGGACACCTGATGCAAATTTGAATGGAACACATGAGTTGAAGACAGTGGTGTTTGCTCCTGGTGTATATCTTAATGGTGCACATGTGTAGCTTACTAGGAGGAGTTGTGCCTGACATACACATGGCAAGCAACATGCACTAGAATGAGTATATAATATCCTATTTTGATTTTTAGGGTAATACTAAGAGCTATTTTGTACAGGAATATCATACAAAGAGAAAAGAAAAAGAGAAATAAAAAGTAGAAGGAAAAGATTTGAGAACTTACTTGATGTTCAATTCGGGCTTTATCCTTTATAAAATTTGGTTATATTATTCTAGTTTTAATTGTAAAATACATTATACATTAATTATTCATTTTTCATTATATTCTCTTATTCGGTTTTTACATGTGTTGGATTAGTACTAATTAATTTTTCACATGCATTATGATTGTGATTAGGCTTTCTCGGAAGGAATTATTTGTCATCAAATTTTATTATAGTGGAGATTAGTCTAACATATAGTCTCATGAGTTTTCCTAAGTTGGGAAAGTTTTTCATATAAAATTAATTAACTTATATGCTCAATTATGTGTATTAATTTTATTCCTTTTGTTTAATTAAAAGAGAATAGTGGTTAAAAGTATCAAAAATTTCAATTTTTGCAGGGTTGTGTGAATCCCCACAAGTGCAATCTATAAATTAATTCCTCTAAAACTCTTCCAAAAAAAAAAATTTCCTTCCTAACTTTTTCATCTTATTTGTTTGAGGCTCCTTAAAAAAATCTAGAATGGTTGTGATATTGGATTTTTTTATCATCCCTTTATAAATCATACACCTAACAGATGGGTCAGCTTGTGGTTTTCTCAATTTTTGAAAAACAAGTCACTCGAGCGGAGAATTAAAGTAGCACAAAATATCGGTGCTTTATGAATGCTTGAAGGATGTTTATATGGATTTGAGGTAGCAGGGGGGGCCTAATATGTACCTAAAGGCCGTATATATGCATATTCCTCCTTTACACTTGATGCGTGCACAAGGGACACTCTTGCAAGGGCTGATGCTTCTGCTCGCGTTTAATGCTTGCAAGTCGGGCACTAGTGTGCCTCTTGGGATATAATCTATTATGATATAATTTTAGGGCAAATTTTTTGAGAGATTTCGATATAAAAGGTGTTGCACAAAGAAAAAGAAGTGAGAAAATAGAATAAAGTGATGATTTTAATATTCAATTGAGATTCAATTCAAAATTTGTCATTCAACAAGTTTGGGTATGCTGTACTTTGACCATATGATATATTATTAATTAGTTGTTTATTTTCTTGGTGTATTTTATTCTTGTGGGTTGACAGATTTTTAGGTTAAATTTAACCGATTATTTATATGAGTCATTATAAATGACTCTTAGAGAGAGTTGTTTGATCCAAATATTCAAAGTGGGTATTTTTTGGAAATATTTCATGATTGAAAAAGTTTTTTTATCTTAAATCTTATTGTGTAATTTGTTTGCTTGATTACGTATTTTCATTCATTTTATTCAATCAAGATAGAAAGATAATTGACATTTAATGGAGGATTCGAGTTTATTCTATTACACCGTGGTTTGCATGTTCGAATTCCAACATGCTATATCTAAACATAGGTTCTTCAGTGAAAAAAACTACATTTGATGCTATTTACATTGAAGGGCTTGTTGTTCTCCATTAATTAATTTAATAGGCAAATAATTTTATTCTTTGTAAGAAAGTATGAGAAATATTTTTCAACTAAAAAGAAAATACAAAAACACTAAGGCAAAATAATGACAAATCAATGAAATTGAAGGATAAAGAGTAGTAAGACATGAAGGAATTGATCAATTGTACGATCAACTTATTTATTACGGATAACACTCTTCAGGAAATTATTAATTGGTCGAATTTAGTAGAGATTTGGATGAAATTGAAGAATCAATACAAGTCCAAGTCTTTGATTTCGATATTGTATATGAAGGAATTATATGGTCTTTGGTTGTTAGAATGGGAAATTTTCATGAAACAGTTGAACAAGTTCAATTGAATTATGATGTCAGTATTTGTGTTTGATGAAAAGATTAGAGGAAGACAATGCATTGATACTGTTGGCTTTCGTCATTGACCTTGTATCATCATATCCTAACAACCCTAATATTTAAGAAGGACCTGCTCATCTTGTTGAGTTCATCAATTTTTTGTTTATAAATGAGTCTAGACAAAGGAAAAGTGATGATGTTTCAGGAGAGTTGAGTTCATTGTTCATAATTAGCGATTGCAGGCATGAGTGATTGACAAGAGAGAGGCGGCAAGTCAAATAACAGTAACAATCGGTCCAAACTCAAAGATATTGAGTGTTATTATTGTGGTGGGAAGAATCAAATGAAATAGGATTACTTCAAATGGAAGCAAGAGAATAAGGGAAGTAATGAGCAGCAAGTGAGGAGGGCTTACAACAACAATAATGGGGTTTTCATTACTACTTACAGAGATATTCTATTCATTAATACCGAGAAGATACGAAATTTCATAGGTCACGAGATGAGTTGAATGATAGATAACAGATCCCTACTCTATACAATATCAAGGAAATCCTTTTTAATATCTTATGCATCAAGGAATTATGGGATATTAAAGATGATGAACGATAATTTGTTAAAGGTAGTTGACATCAAAGATATTTGCTTACGGACAAGTAACGAGACAAAGCTCGTGTGTTTGGGTTGTATGACATGCTCCAAATGTGAGATTGAATTTGATTTTAATCCAGAAAGTTTGAGGAGGAGAGATTTTTTATAATGTTTAGCAAATACTAATAGAAGTTCACCGAAGGTTTCTTGATGATGGCAAGAAAAATCAAGCATTCAAGTTGGTGCTCAATGAAGGTTTTGGGTACCAATGAGGGGTTTAATTAAGGTGGTGGGATGAGACAAATATAGTGTGTTGAGAAGAACGACCCTAGCAATATGAAGACATCGAAGGGGAGTAGTAGTACACTGAGTATATCAGTTGAAAGGAAAAGTAGTCATTCAAGTTTATGGAGTTCGACATAGAGATCTCCATAGAGGAGAATTTGCTAAAAGTTAAGAGATGATAGTCGGTAGAGAGTTAAGAGTCCTTCACAAGGTTATAAAGAAAATTTGTTAAGTTTTAGGTTATTTCTTGTAAATCTCATATCCATTAAAAAAGTTATTTAGTACTTCGTTTGATTTTTGCATGATAATACGCTTGAGTAGATGCTTGAACTGGCATGGGAAATCATCTCTTGATAAGTGCTATTCACATTTGAGGCAACATGGAAGTACGTGATAGGTGCTTGAAAAGCATACATATGCAGATCCTCACAACTTTGTGCCTGATGCGCGTAAGCGGGGTGCCCTATGCTATATGACATTTAGAAACATCCTAGTACAAATTAATGACAAGTTTTATAAGAGATTTCAACTTAAGGGGTGCCATATGAGAAAAGAAAAGAATCAGTATCTAATTGAAGTATAATTTAAATTACATCATTTAGTAAACTCAGGTATATTATTTAAACTTTAGCTACAGGACAAATTACTAATTAATTACTTATTTTCTTATTATATTTAATTCTTGTAAATTAATAGGTATGTTAGGGTTAGATTTAACCAATTATTTATATAAATTATTGTGAATGACTATTAGAGGGAGGTTATTTTTTTACAAATAAAAACAAAATGGTGGATAATTTTTATCAAATATGTTACCAAAGAATAGATATTGTTATTTTTTTACCGGATGTTCATAGTGAATATTGTTTGGAAATTAACTCATGATTTTTTCTTTGCTTAAAAAAAATTTATGTTAAATTTAATTATCTAAGTTATATATTTAATTGTATATTTTTATTTTTTATATTCAATGGAGAAAGATAGGAGGTTAATGCTTAACGGGGAACTCATGTTTATTTCGCTGCATCATAATATGCCTGTTCAAATCCCGGAATACTATGAACATGTTAACTCAAGTCAACGAAAAGAAAATCCAAATGTCCGTTTAAATTTAGCATAAACAATGCTGATGCCAGCGTTGAAAAGTTCCTTTTCTTTAGGCCATGCAGATCCATTTGGGTTGATACATAGCAGAGAAAGTGGCTACTTGTCTGGAGTACAGGTCGGCTATCAGCTGCAGAGGCGAAATTTCAAGTTGCCAATGGCAAAGCTCAAGGGGCGGCGGTTGGAACTGTTTATGCAGTATTGGGTTGTTTTCTTTTTGAAACATTTCCTGAAGGAAGGGGTTTAGGTTTCTCAATCAAGCTAAAAATGCTATGTGTTTCAAACCTTGAACAAGTGTGTTCTCTGCCAAAATCTCGGCTCTCTAAAGCTCCTCAGACACTGCGAAAATGTCTTGAATTAATCGATGTTCGAGCAACGATTCGAAGACTTTGGAAAACTACAAATGGCCTGGATCAGAAATCGTAGAGATGGGAAATTCATTGGCCAAAACTTACGAGGTTGAGCCGAACTTCTGGTTTTTGCCTTTTCATGGCGCTTGTTATGGTAAGCAATCGTGATCTCTCTCTTTCTCTCTCTCAAAAGAAATGGCCGATCTGTTGCATTTCTCGGCTCATGCGATCGGTTTTCTGGAATGATTAATGCAAAGAAATAGAGATTAGCAGGATAAAACTTACGGGCGACCATGAGGTTCTGAAGACGACGATGAAGTGTTCGATAAAATGTCTCAAAGCGGTTACTTTGATGAAGACCCTTTTAGTAGTTGTAAAGCATAGCAACAGTACTATACCGTATAGAAATGTATTTTTACCAAATTTATCATAATTTTATATAAAACATTAAAGTATAGATCTAGGCTAAAATTCTTATATCAAATATTTTCATAAACGCACCCACCTTATTAAATTATAGAAAATTAAAATGATGCTAAAATAAAACACAATAGTAAAATTTAAAAAAATTAAAGTTAATAATAAATTGAGAAGAGATAAAAGCTATAAAATATTACCGTGTATGGCTATAACTATACTTATAAAACATCAAACCAAGTATCATATAGCCAAGATTGACTCATTTCTTTGATAAGGTAAAAAAAAAAAGGATAAAATTAACCTGTTAAAATCACTGGTCATACTCAAATAAGCATTTAATTAATCAATTTTGAATTAAAATAAGCTAGCCCATCATGAAAGAATATGCCAACTTATAAAAAAAAAATGTTTGAGTTTATAATTTTAAGCCCCTTCAATCAAATACAAAAAAAAAATAACAGTTTATATAATATGCTTTCATATTAAAGATGTTATATTCTTTTTTAAGTTATAAGGTTACTATTTTTTAATTTGATAGACTTATATATATTCAAATATATATAATATCTTTCATATATTAGGTAATTAATATCTTTTAATTTAGATTATTTATATAATAATTATTAGTATATCCTGTTAGACTTAGGCTTGATAAGGATCTCAATAGTGGATCAGCCCAAAAGAGATAATGGGCCTAGAATCGATAGTGGCCAATTGTATCTGAGACGGTCAATGCTATTGTTGGCCGGAGGAGCACAGCAAGTTGGCCGGATATAGCCTAGGTCTAAATCAACCCACGCACGCCTACCCAATTTTCGACTGTCGTCTATTCCAATTCTCCGCATTTTTAAGAAAGGCAATCTCATCTGTAATGACAATCTTTCAGAATTAGAGAACATTTTGGAAGGAAGGCGTACAAATTGGTGCTCAATCAATAGATGGCGTCCTAATGGTCACTGTACGCGGTATCTCCACGGAAGAAAATGAATCATCTTTTTTGACCGTTACAACCCAAAATGGCACCCGCATCCATGTTGAAAAAGGTAACGATTCCCACAGAAGGCGGGCATTCCGCCTTGCCACCTAAGAAATGCAACGGGAACCCACAACTATAAAAGGCCATGAACATTCACTCCATAGACACTCTCTCTTGCATACTCAAACTAACGAAAATTCTCTAAACTCTCAAGTTTCCCAATACTCTTTCTCTCTTTGCAAGAGCACTTCTCACAATCATTCTCAAAATCCATTTCCAACATTCATCACTGTATTCTCAACATTCAGATTTTTATTCTCGAAAGGCTATTTACTGACTTGAGTGTCGAAATATATTTCGTGGAACCAAATTCCGTCGTCATCTAATATCTTATTTGAAATTGTGGTGTGCAAGATCTTAAGGTCAAAGGTCGGTGACCAAAATCCAACGAGTCAGTTTGATCCGAATCTATTCAAAATTTGAATATATGACGTATTATTCTATACACCACAATTTCAAATAAGAAGTTAGGTGATGGCGGGATCTGATGGACCAATTTGACCCGAATCTGTTCGACATTTGGATTTAGGATGCATTAAAACAAGGCTACCTCTTTATCCTATAAAAAAATGATTTGTTATACAACCATATGCACACTCTTTTTTATAGTTCTATATAATATTAGAGTCAAATTTATCAAATATATTTAAATTTATATTATGCATATAAATCTTATCATTGTTTACCATCCTTATAGTTCAATAGTGTTGCAAATTATCATTCACGGTTCATCATTCTTTCAGTGTGGCGTCATAGCCTACCTATTGTCTTAAGTTTTTAGTTGCTAATCAATTTGCTTTATTAGTTGCTCACTATTGTTTCAAGTTTGTCACTCACTATTCTTTCAATATAGCACTCCTTTTTATTGTGATAATCACAATATTATTTATATTATTTACAATAATATATTTTACAAGCACACCAAATATATTAAAATTAATTATTATTTAAATACTCCGCTCACATTTAAACTATAGTACCGATTTATGAAATTTTTGAATTTTTTCTAATAAGATAAATAATTGTTGGAGATAAACCCATTTTTAGAAGTAAATATAACAACTTTCTAACTAAATATTTTCTTGAGAAAATAGTTGAATTATCTTACTTGAAAATTTATTGGTGGATATTGGAAACTTTAACAATACTTTTAGCTCCCATTTGGTTTTATCAATAATTTGAAAATAAAATTCTAAGTTCAAGACTAATTTTAATTATATTATTGGACATTAGTGTAATTAAAATTTTAATTTTGTATCTTAATTTATTGAAATTAAAAAATAATATAGGATAATTTTTTTAATAATTTTTAGAGATAAAATAAAAAATTATAATTTTTATATTATTAATTATCTGTCAATTAGATATAATAAATTTAAGGTAAGATCGGTTGGATGAAATATTATTTGGTTATTTGGGTCGGGTAGAGGTAGTTCGATTATAAATTTATTTTTTAATTTATTTGTAAAATTATATAGAAGTATTATTTAAAAATTTAAAAATTAATATTCTAATAAAAAAATATTTCCTAAAAATATATGTGTGTAAAATATTATATATATCAAAAATGAGATTTTGTAAATTATTTTATATTAAAAATAAAAAAATTATATTTTACATTAGGCTAATTAATTATTTTATACTTATATATTTTATTTTATACTTATATAGAGCAGAAAAATATTTTATTTTTTTCTGTAATTTTCTTTATTTGGCAAATATCTTGTGCTATTCAGGAAAAATAAATAAATAAGTAAAAGCACAGTACAAATGTTCCATGTATACCAAATCGGAGAAATAAAGGTCGACCAGTCAATTAAATCACGTAACTTGCTTGAAATGAGAAAATGAGTTGACGGAATGTCTTTCTGAGGTGGTTCATTGGGGTTTGATCGAAAGGATTGTTCGATAATTGAGGTTAGCACCGTCGTATGACTGCTATGAACTCCATCTGGAAGCATTTTAACGGAGTGAAATTTCGTACTCCATAAGTTTGTTGCTATTTCGATCTCAACGACCTTGATTCATTACCCATATCTTTTCTTGATTTTGAAGCCTTAAATACTTTTATTAAAGTTGGTTGCGCAAATCTATCTTTTCTTTCCCTGGCATGTGAATTGCCGATCGGTTGGTAGCAGAATTTCCTGTTATTAGGTCGATTTTTTCTCCACTATAAATGGTTGTTCCTTGGACTCTGTGTTTCGTGGATTATTAGACAAATTAGGGTTTTGGGAGCTTTCGACTGGACCCAGAGTTCAGTACTTTCTAACCCCTTTGTTTTCTTAGAATTTATTTTCGAATTGTATCTATTTGATCATTGTTGTCTAATCGGAGTGCAGATATTTGATGCCTGAGTTTTGTTTATGCGATATTTGGATTCTAATATTCGATCGTCGGTAAATATGTTCCAGGTGTTAAGTTCTGGGAGATCTGAGCAATGGCGGCCAACGGGGATCAGCAATCAACGACTAAGCGACCTCCCGCCCCATCTCCTTTGCGCAATTCTAAGTTTTATCAGGTAGATTCATGTCATGGTGGATCATTACCCGAGTGTTTGTTCGTTGCACACCTAGTTGATGAAACCATGCTTTGCTTTTGTTGACGGGTTTGAGTTGGCTCAGTTTTGATCTCCGTCCTGGTAACAGTACTTGACAAAGTCTACCATGGTTTAATTTATTCCATTATTGTTTATTTAGTTATAAATGGGATGGTTTATCCCAATCCATTGCTGTTATGGGCATATTGGTTGATTTGGGATATGTCAATCATCACGCTGCTGATTGCTGGAACAGATATTTGTTTACTGTGTGTTCTGAGTTTCTACCGTTTCTTGTTTGCAAAAGCACATGATGCATGGCGGTATAAGCTACTGTTAGTAGGTTACTAAGGCATTAAAGTGGAAATGAGTTATTATACTATGATTCAATGGTGGTGTGGTAATAGATTCAATGGTGATGTGGTAATAGATTCAATGGTGATGTGGTAATGAGTGTACGATCAATGATTCAAAATGGTGATATCTTCTTCCTTTTTTCTTTCAATTAATTTTGTTATTTTGTGTGGATTTTGGACAGTCAAATATGAGAATTTTGGTCACTGGAGGAGCTGGATTCATTGGTTCTCATCTTGTGGATAGGTTGATGGAAAACGAAAAGAATGAGGTATCTGCGTCTTTGAATTACTCTTTTGAATGATTTAACTTATTGACAAATAGAATAACGGAATTCAACTATTTTTGAGATGTATGGTGGCAGATGGGGTCACACCCCCTTTTGAAGGAGTTCCTCAACACCCAACCCCCCTACAAAAAAAAAAAAAGGAGAAAAAAGAAGAACAATAAGAAAAGATTAGAAAGATAGGCTCTAGAAAATGTCCTTCCCTTCTATCAAAAAAGTATTTTATAGAGTTCATCATTGACCAATATCCTTGAGAATGTCTTGTTCAGGTGATTGTTGTTGATAACTACTTCACTGGTTCAAAGGACAACCTTAGGAAATGGATTGGTCATGCGAGATTTGAGCTTATTCGTCATGGTATTTATTTTCATTTGCTCCATTTATGATTTTATGCTGTACCAGCAACTCTTTTTCCTTGGTCTCCTAGCCAACTTGCTTTTTAGCTGCTATAATTTTCACATGCTTGTTCTTTCCCATTATTGGCTTCTGAAATAGACTTGGTTATGTACCACAATTTGTTTGAGGTGTTAGCTAACTAATGGATAGAAGCTTGAGTTAATCCAATGCCTAGCAATGGAGAACTCCAGAGCATTTCTTGATGAAAATATTGCATTACAAATGCCATATGCTTCCTTGAAAATCAAGATGATTACATGCAAGAGTTATTTATGACCTTTTCAAATGTACCTAGCAGTTCTGCAGCCATTTATGCGGTTGACTTTTCTCATTCAGAGTATATCCAAGTGTATTTGTGCAGCTTCTTTGTGTATGTAGATGATTTTCAGATCTCAGTAGTGTCAACATTCTAGGTAGAATATAAAAATGTCATTGTTAATCCCAACATTTCATTTGAGTGATATCTCGATGCTAACCTTCTTAAGAGGACTCCAGTAGTAACAAACTTTTAATTGAAGTAGACAAAATGATTGACTGTAGCAGGGATGGCCTCAGCCTATATAATTTCAAATTTGTCACATTTCCAGTTAATCTGAGCAAACACAGCTAATAGTGCATCTGTTGCTTCGTGTGGACATTCTTTTAAACGATGTTGAAAAAATGCACTTATTTGTCAGCTATCACTGATTATTAGAAATGACAAATTAAAAAATATTTTTCCCATCTACAGATGTTACTGAGCCACTATTGGTTGAGGTTGACCAGATATATCACCTTGCATGCCCTGCCTCTCCAATTTTCTATAAGCATAATCCTGTAAAGGTGAGTAACATGTTGAGTTATCATTCACTTGGAATATTGTGGAGATTGTTTGCATTTCTTAAATTTCCTGTTATTTTAAGAAGCTTATGTTTTATCATCTGAGTCTACTTGACTTTTTAATCTACTTACGTCAATGATTGTAACTCCAAAAAGAATATCTTACAAAATATTGCGACAATGTTGGAATATTTGTAGTGTAAAGATGCAAAAAGGGAAGCCAAGAAGTCCGTAAGGAACCCAAAATCAGCTGCAAATATGTACTAAGAGCTAAAGATGGGGATAAGATGTATGAAACTTATTCTGACAATAGAGAGAAAAAAACAATGACCTAGTCATAGTAGTTTTTTGAAAATAAAAAATGCTTCCATAATAGCAAAAGAAGATTTTATAGTATGGAGTTAATGAAATTATTTGTTGAACTATCCACTAAAACCAAGTAGAAGGCTTAGATATGGAATTATGGATGATTTGTGCAACTCTAAATAGTATAGTGAGCAATAATATATTTGCAGCAAACTAGACATGTCACTTAAAATAGTCTGATAATGCATCCGATAATGAAAGGGACTTGTTTGTTAATAAAGGAATAAGAAGGGGAGAGATGGTCACAGCAAACCTTGGGGCAAGTTTGTTAACCTGGATTTGGCTATACTTTATCTTTGGAGGATGTTTTCTCAAACTGAGCAAAATAGCAACAAAAAAAAAGCAAAAAAAAAAAAGGACTCGTATAGCCAACCTCATATGATGGAATATATGGCTTTGTTTGTGGTATTACTATTGCAACATAACAAATGCTTTTATGCATTATCATCCTTTTTTTTGGGGGATGGGGAGAGGAGCAGGGAAGAGGCAGGGTCTTGCATTTTCTGCATCTTTTATCGTCATTGGTTTATCTATGAAGCTGATGTCATACCATTTGTGATTGTTAGGTTGGAAAATAGTGGTGGTGTTTGTGCATGTTTTTGTTCACAGATCTGCTTGTATTGTCTGCACTACGCATGTATAGCATAGTGAAGGATGATCCAGATGTTTCATAGAAATCCTCTGTTTGCCGCCATGATACATCTGTTGATAAGCATTGGTACTTACATATTTAGAACCATGAATATGCAGCAGTGCTTGAAGAATTTTAGCTTGATGGGTTGACAAATATTCTAAACGTAAGTTAGATGTCATGCAAGAAAATTGTTACAAACCACCATTTCCACATGTTCAGATTCAGTTGTATTTCAAAATCCTCAATGGCTATTTGTATGTGGCATTTTCTTAAACATCTGTCATGCATTGAAGCTGCATCTCTTGATGTATACTTCATGGAATCTATTTTTATCTTGTAGTCAACATTCTAACAAATATTTGTTTATGCTTTGGAATCAATACAAATTATCTAACCTGAGCTTTTGTTATGAAACCAGACAATCAAGACTAATGTGATGGGAACTTTGAACATGTTGGGACTTGCCAAGCGAGTTGGAGCAAGGTTAGGGAAGTAGGCAGTCATGTTGCTTTTGTCTTTCATTTCTTAACACATGTTTCAAAATTTCCTCACTTTTGTCCAACAGGATTTTGCTTACATCAACTTCAGAGGTGTACGGTGATCCTCTTGTGCATCCTCAGCCTGAAAGCTACTGGGGAAATGTTAACCCAATTGGTATAGCTTTTCTTCATGTTGATATAATTTTGCACATTGATAGAAATTAAGTCAATAGGACAACTCCATTTGGACTAGTGTTATTACTAATTCGAACAAGAGATCCCACTTTGTTCTGTGCCAAAGTTTGAGTTGTATACAGCAGTTCTAAAGGAGAGCTTTCCTTGTGTTGCAGGAGTTCGAAGCTGCTATGATGAAGGAAAGCGAGTTGCTGAAACTTTGATGTTTGATTATCACAGGCAGCATGGGATAGGTACAAGCTCCTTTTTCGCCAGCCTTTTTATACAAGGAAGATGCTTTGGTTTTCTATATAATATCACTTCCTGATATCCTTGGAGCAGAGATACGCATAGCTCGAATCTTTAACACCTATGGGCCACGCATGAATATTGATGATGGTCGTGTTGTTAGCAATTTCATTGCCCAAGCACTTCGGTATGTTATAAGATTCTAGATTTTAATTAGTTTCATGATTTTAGATCTTACTCATGCCTTTTTCCATGCAATCCTGTAAATGATGATCAGTTCCAGTTAGATATGCTTGACAAGGAAACGAGTAGAAGAGAATATGTTTTTCCTTCTGTGAATGTTTAGAAGTGATACCTATAAAAAATAAGACAGGGGATTGATGTACAAGGTGGTTTGGATACTTAAAACGTGGGTAAAATAAAATACATGTAAGGAAATTTAATTTAGTTATGGTTGGATAAAAGAATGGAATAAATAGATATTTGAAAATTTGGAGTGAGACAATAAAAAACGATTTAAAATTATTTATACTTTTAAAAAATATTGCTCTAAATCAATTAAAATAGCGAGAATGGATTCTTATGTTTGACCTTACCCCACTTAGTGGGAGCTAAGGCTTTATTATTGTTATTATCCTAAGCATCATTGGCTGCTCATGCGGGAAGGGCCTAATAGATGATTACATTGAATATGCTATCACAGGGCTGTGAATTTGTTTTTGGCACTTTTCTCCTGAGGTGTGATAAGCTGATCTTTGTATCATATCACACTATGTATTATCAAAACGCGCAGCTGCTCATATGTAACTTAAAATCTTGCTTTTTGCAGAGATGAACCTTTGACCGTTCAGGCTCCAGGAACACAGACTCGGAGTTTCTGTTATGTCTCTGACATGGTAGGCGTAGGTGATATTTTCATAGAGGAGACTACTTATACTACAAATTTACTATAATTTACAGAAAATGACAGCTATAATGTGGCCGCAATCAATAGAAGAATGATAAAGAAAAAGAGTGCAGTCTTCAAATGTGCATCATATTTTTTTTATTAATGTAGTAAACTTATAATAAATGTAGTATTTTTATTTTTATGATCTGAAGGTAGAGAATAAAAGGGTCTAGAGTGCTGTTGTAACGTGAATTTTCTTGGATTGCATTTTAGGTTGATGGTCTCGTCAGGCTCATGGAAGGAGAACATACTGGGCCAATCAACATTGGGAACCCAGGTGATATTGAATTTCACATCTTAATATGGACTAAAGGCCCCACATATTTAATGTATTGTCTACTGCAAATACTAATCTAGCAATTATTGTACCATGTCAGGTGAATTCACTATGCTTGAACTAGCTGAGACTGTGAAAGAGGTTAGTCACATTTTGCTGCAAATGCCTGATTTCCCACACTAAGGATCATTCAGCATTATGCCTGTCCATATGTAGTGAAACTTGGGGAAAATAATGACCAGAAATCTCCTTGAGTGTTTTTTCCTTTTTTAAAGTAATGTTTTAGGGACGCCCATTGGGTTTCCTTGAAACACCCCCTCGAATGACATGATGTACATTTACATATCTATTCTTATGAAGACCCATTAACATAGATAGATGAAAAAGACACATTATCGGAAGGTGTCCCAGTAGTAGCCTTCCTAAAAAGCCCCCCTTAAAAAAGTAATTATATTTCAGCATCTTTTTCTTCAAAAACCTTGGAGAGTAAACACCAAAATGCTGCCCCTTAAATGTAGGTAATGTAGATTCACCTATCTATTATTGTATTATTGTATAAGCCGGTTAGTTAGTATAGATAGATGGATGGACAAGACACCAGTGTCCCGTAGTTCCCCTCTAAAATAAAAAGCCCCCATCCCCCAGACATATATAGGCATCTTTTCCTTCAACTTTTCCTTTGTCTTTCTTAATTTTTCATTTTTGGATCACCCTAATGCCCACTTTGTTGTACAGCTAATCAACCCTAATGTGAAGATATCTATGGTGGAGAATACTCCAGATGACCCTAGACAGAGGAAACCAGACATCACAAAGGCAAAAGAGCTTCTTGGATGGGAACCCAAAATCAAACTGCGTGAGGGGCTTCCTTTCATGGAAGAGGACTTCCGCCAGAGGCTTGGAGTTCCTAAAAAGCATTAAATATTTTATATGGGAAAAGAGGGGGTCAAATTTTGATACCACTGCTTTGCCTTGCGAATGCTTTGAAGAAGGGGTCTCCGTCTTTGTTACATCAAAAATAAACAGGGGCCATCTGCCCCCTCCAAACAAATGATTCATCTATTTGGGTGTTTTCTCTTCTTTTGTCTCTTGAGAAATGATCAGAGGTTGTCTATTAGCCATTTTTGAAACATTTGCAGATATATTGATATTTATCTATCATTCTATTTCGTGATCACATTACTACTGATGAATGGTTAAAATATTATATTATCAGAAGTGTTTTGAGAGTGCCTAAATTGAATGAAATTCTTTGATGAAAATGTTGCTGTGAAAAGGCTTTATTGACAATTTGAATGGATTTATGCACAATTTGTTAAAATGGGCAACCCAAGAAGGTACATGAAATTCTAATTATGATTACAAACTTAAAATTCAATTCTACAACCTTTACCCACACTATGATTGGAATTTCAGATTGACTGTGTAATTTGTTATATAATCTAAACACCAAAATTATAATTTTTATCCAATTTTAATTTTATTTCCTTGAAAAGTATTTGCATTACATGGCTAACATTATGCTTTCCTCTATTTATTTTTCTATGCTTTGTAATTTTGTCCTTATATACAATTGCATCATGTGCCTTTTTTCCATTTATACAAAGAAAATCTGTCGTTGAAAAGCCATTCATATTTTAACAATTGTAATTAATTTTGTTCCTTATAAAAGAACAATTTCAGTTGTCGGTTGTTCGAAATTTCATGTGCCGTGGACTTTATCCATTTATACAACGATGTATAGCTTTAACATCTGTCATTGCAAAGACCATTCATATTTTAACAAGGGGACTTGGCTGGGCGGATTCTTCCTCCTCCAACAAAGGAGAACCAAGAAAGACAGAAAAATTCCAAGAAAGGAGAAATCCCAAAAAGTCTTTGCACGAATCACATACATTTAATTTTTCGTGATTTTATAAATCTCTCTCTCTCCCCAACTCTAAACCTCGAACCGAGCGTTTGTGTTCGCTGAAAATCGAGACGTAACAAGTCTTATTTTTTAATTTCATTCTATAAAATGAGTAAAAAATGATATTTTGTAGCTTTTATTTAATCACAAAACATAAATATTATATTAAAATATTTATTGTTAAAAAAATAAAAATAGAGCCATTCGTGTTAGATTTTGGATCTGTTGGCTTCCGTACTTCGGATCGATCAGTCGCTTAAAACCGACGGCTCCGATGATTTCTTGAGAATTCTGTAGCGTCGATAGACGGGCAGAGCCAAAACCAGAGAGCCATGGCCGATTTTTTTCCGTGGAGTGCGGAAGCGAAATTGGCCTTTTCTCGTCGGCTGCGCAATCACTGGCATTCTTTGTGCCACTATTTCTCCCTCTGTCTCTTTCTTCTTCTCATTTATTTTGTGGTCCGATGAGTTCTATTTGACTTCTTGCAGAGGAGGAGGCGAAAAACTCGCCATTCGTCCATATGCACAAAACGTGCGTTGCAATTTGCCTTAATTTTGCTGTCCCGGTCAACCATAGATTTCCATGGACCGTTTATTTGGTTGTATATTGTGTATAGATTTGTCAGTAGATGGAAGTTGTCTATTTCTGCAAACCATGAAGCGTCATAGCTTGTAGAAAGCCTGGGAAAAAGGAACAACAAATCTCATGCTGATTAGCTTGGTTTTTGTCTGGGATGTTGTTCTATGTAAGTTAAATATTTATGAATGGTCAAGAATATAATATTTTTATATATATTATTTTTAACGTGTCTTTTACACTGCGAAACCTATGAATGTCTATCAGTTAGTCTCTATTATTTTCCCTATAGTCAAGAATAAATCGATAACTATCCGTCACCAGGGATACGTGCAAAGCAGAACCTTGACTGTTATTTGGAGATTGGCCCTGGTTTTTTTGGATGGTCGGCCTCTAATGAATGGTAGTGTTGGGGGGTTCATTCAAGACTGGAACGGCTTCTGAAGAAATTCTGGCCTTTAATGTTCATAGGGTCTGAGTCCGGTATAGTTGGCCAGGTGTGTCTTGAGTTCCGTTTGTGTTCTCAAATTTGTACTGGTTCAGTATTCTGGTTGCCATGTGATTTTGGGAAAAGAGGCCTGTCAACCAAGGCTGCTGCTTTGTTTTGTTTCTTCCACTATGTGGTACTTTGGGACTTTGCTAACGGGTGGGAACTCTGTTCAATGCTTCTCTTGCCCCTTTTTTGTTCTCTTTGGTCTGCTATTGGTTGATATAGTAGTTCTTCCTTTTCCTGTTTTGGTTTCTGTGCTCTGGGTATAACCTATCAGCTAGCTCATTTAGTTTTTCTAAAGTTAGATCAAGTCTTGGAGCTTGGATTTTGTGTATTCTTCTCTTCTATTCCAGTTAATTACTTATCCAAAAATGATACATCGGTTCCTCTTGGAACAGTCCATTAGTACGCCTTCAATTTCACTTAATTACTTACCCAAAGCGCTTAGGCATGATATGTGGTTTTCTTGCTGAAGGAGACATATCTGCGTACGGTATCTGTAGATTGAGAAGCAATTTCATGTTAGGGATGGAGACTGCTTGCGATAATAATGGAGGATATTTGTTGTCATCTTAGAATAGAATTGTAACCCTTTCTATTTCATGGAGATAAGTCATTAAAAATTATGCCCACTTGCCCCTGAATTTTGTACTGGTACACCTGAATGATAAATTAATTACTTCAGTTTCATGTTTCTGCTGCCAAGATAGGTGTTCGTGTTGTCAAATGAAAACTTAAGGGTTAGTGTTTAAATTTTGCATAAGAAGAGAAGTGCTCAACTATTATAGTCATTCTTTTTTGTTATTTTTTTTATAGAATTTTGAGGTATGTGGTGATAATCAGATGACTAATCTTGTTAAGGGTTCTTTGTTTTAATTGGATATGTTTTCTTGATATATAAATCAGGGAAAAGTTCTCTAAAGGAGATACACTTATACTCTCTGTCTCTTATCATGATTTTCCTGCTTTATCTTGTTCCTTAATTTCCCTGAATGGTAAAATATCCAGTTTATCTTCACGTTCATCGTAGCTGATAAATAAAATGTCCTAGGACATGGGATTGGCTCTGTGGATCATCTGTCATAGTGTGATTGATAAATCCCTTGTAAGTTGGAGGGTATCCAATCCTTACTCAATGGAGCTTTCCTTTGTCTGCCTTTCACTCACCTGGATCAAACATGGAGAATACATAATTTTTGCTGGTCTTTCTTGTATATGCTGCAATTGTTTGAGACTTTCATTTCAAAGAATAGATGCCTAGGTATGATATTGTGGCTTATTTTTTGGGAAACATACTAAGAAATATTAACTTTTCACATTTTCCTAATTCTATTCTCAACTTTTATTATTCTCATTCTATTACCATTATCAATTCTTATTTTAATACTAATTTTATTCTGAAAAAGAAAGTATAATTGACCACAATCTGGGTGATATTCAAATACACATGATGCTTATGAGTGAAAAAAAATTAGAATAAAGGTCAATTTTGAGTTTTTACATGACGATTGAGAATTTATTTATTTATTTTTGGGCATGGAATAGAATTAGCACTTAAATAAAAGTTGAGAATGTGGTTGAAAAACATATAATATGAAAATAGAATCACAAAAAGTAAAAATTGGAAATATTTTTGATAATTTTCCCCTTATTTTTTCTTCATTAGAGATACAACACTTTGAGTTTGAGATGAGTTCATCAACATGAATATTATTAGTTTTCAAGTGCTGGATGTATTTATATTTTGTAAATAATTCCTTGGTTAGCGGTATGAGTTTTACATTTTTCAAGCATTGTATGATTTGTAACATTTCAAGGGTTTTTGGTCAGTTTTGAAATATGGTTCTTTGTCGTTGCCTGGACTACCATTGTACAACCTTATCATTAATCAAGTTAACATCCCTTTGTGTGAGGTTGTGCATTTGTGTTAATTTGCAAATTAAAAAGAGCCAACTAGCAGAGCAAGGACGTCAAATTTTTGATGATGAAGTATATAATATTGCATTGAAGGCTGGCGACAAGAAGCATAGTGATTGTCGGTGCCTTTCAAATCTTTATTGTTTTGACATGGCCTCGAACAAGTTGCCTCACTTTCTTTTCTTCTCTGTTTTCTTCTTTTTTTCACAAAGATTAAATGAAATACACCAAAAGAACTTCTTGTACTGCTATTTATGATAACAATGGAGGATATGTGCTATCATCTTAGAATAGGATTAGAACACTTGCTATTTGATGGATATAAATCATTAAAAGTCATTCTGACTTGTCTCTGGATTTTGGATCAGTAGACCAGAAGTATAAATTATCCACGTCAATACCATGTTTCTGATGTCAAGGTAGGGCTCCATACTATTAAATGAAAACTTAAGGGTTAGTGTTTAAATTCTTGAAAATGAGAAGTGCTCAATGCTATTAAATGAAAACTTAAGGGTTAGTGTTTGAATTCTTGAAAATGAAAAGTGCTCGAGGATTAATCACTCTTTTTTTTTTCCTTTTTCTTTTCCTAATTTTGAGATATATGGTGATATTCAAGTGACATTGTACTGGAGAATTTTTGATTTTATGGGATATATTTTATTGATATATCTAGTTGAAAAACAGTTTTATAAAGGAGATATACTTTACTCTGTCTCTCATCATGATTTTCCTGCCATCACATGTAAATAATTGCTAGTTTGCCACTGGATGTTAAATTTCTGGCTTATCATCATGTCCATGGCAGCTGATAAATTAGAATATGTCCTGGAACATGGATTGGCTCTATGAAACATCTGCCATTGTGTGATTGGTAAGTCCATTGTAAGCTGGATGTAGGTGATAAACTAGAATGTCCTGGAACGTGGGATTAGCTCTATGAACCATCTGCCATTGTGGTATCGATAAACCCATTGAAAGTTGGAGGGTATCAAATCCTTCTTCACTAGAGTTTTCTTTTGTCTCCCTTCCCTCACCTGGTTCTAAGTTTGAGAATAGTGTCATTTCTTTGTATTGCAATTATTTGAAACTTTCATTTGCCAGAATAAATGCCTGGTTTTGATCTTGTGGCTTACTTTTTGGGAAAAGTACTAAGAATTATCAGCATTTCACATTTTCCCGATTTTATTCTCTACTTTAATATTTTTAATTCTATTATTAACTTCCTATTCTAATTAACAAAAGTGCAATCGACCTCATTCCAGGTCATATGCTAATACACATGATGCCAAGAATTTAAGCGTGAAAGAATATATATATATATAATGGGGGTCAATTTTGAGTTCTTCCATGACGATTTAGGAATTATTTTTGAATAGTATAAAAGTAGTACTTAAATAAAGGTTGAGAATAATTTGGATAACATAAAAAGATGAAAATAGAGTTTAGAAAAAGGTCAAAATTGAAATTATTTCGATAATTTCCCCCTTATTTTTCCTCATCTAGTCCAAATGAGAGGTACATCATGCAACACTTAAGTTTGAGCATAATTTTCACTTACATGAGAATTTTTAATTCTTTCTGATTGCCGGATATATTTATATTATGTGAATAATCCTTGGTTAGTTGTAGGAGTTTTATATGTTATCTGATTGGTAACATTTCAAGAGTTTCTGGTCAATGCTGAAATATGGTTCTTCGTCATTACCTAGACTACCACTGTTCAACCTTATCATTAATCAAGATAACATCACTGTATTTTGTCTTTGCATTTGTGTTGATTTGCAAATTGAAAAAGCCAATTAGCAGAGCAAGGTTGTCAAATTCATGATGGCGTAGTATATAACCCTGCATTGAAGGTTGGCGACATGAAGCATGATGATTCTCCATGCCTTTCAAAATTTATTGTTTTGTCATGGCCTCAAACAAGTCGCCACACTTTCCTTTCTTCTCTATTTTTTTCTCCCTTTTCTCGTGAAGATCACATAAATGGCTCCAAAAGTTCTTCTTATACTGCTTTAAGGAATTATTGTAAGAAATTTGATCCATTCCCTTGACAATAAAGTCAGTTGTCTTTTGTCTAAATTTTTTCTTTAAATTCCTTGCATTGAAAATTCAAAGTATTGCTTTATAATGCTTGTCTATTTACCTGATTGCAATTTGATGATGTGATTGCATCTTGTACATCACCCATGATCGAATCTATGGGAAGCATTGGCTTATACATTTCTATTAGTCTTGACTCTAGGTATGTTTTTTTCGCTATCTTTTTACGGTTCTCACTGCATGGAAAGTGATGAAAGGTGGTAATTAGTAGAGTTTTGTAGGAATTTTATATGTTATAGGATTTCCAACATTTCAAGGGTTTCTGATCAGTGCTGAAATATAGTTCTTCGTCATCACCTAGACTTCCACTGTACAACCTTATCATTAATCAAGATAACATCACTGTATTTGTGTCTTTGCATTTGTGTTGATTTGCAAATTGAAAAATAGCCAATTAGCAGAGCAAGGTCGTCAAATTCATGATGGCGTAGTATATAACCTTGCATTGAAGGTTGGCAACATGAAGCATGGCGATTCTCCGTGCCTTTCAAATTTTATTGTTTTGACATGGCCTCGAACAAGTCGCCACACTTTATTTTCTTCTCTGTTTTTTCTCCCTTTTTTTCGTGAAGATCAAATAAACGGCACCAAAAGCACTTCTGGTACTGTTTTAAGGAATTATTGTAAGAAATTTTATCCGTTCCCTTGGCAATGAACTCAGTTGTCTTTTGTCTAAATTTTTTCTTTTAATTCCTTGCATCGAAAATTCTAAGTATTGCTGTATAATGCTCTTCTATTTACCTGATTGCAATTTGATGATGTGATTGCATCTTGTATGACATTGACCATGATTGAATCTGTGGGAGCATTAGTTTATACATATCTATTAGTCTTGACTCTAGGTATAAATTTTTTCGCTTTCTTTTAATGGTTCTCACTACATGGAAAATGATGAAAGGTGATAATTAGTAGAGTTTTGTAGGAGTTTTATATGTTATATGGTTTGTAACATTTCAAGGGTTTCTGGTCAATGCTGAAATATGGTTCTTTGTCATCGCCTAGACTACCACTGTGCAACCTCATCATTAGTCAAGATGACATCTCTGTATTTGTGTCTTTGCAGTTGTGTTGATTTGCAAATTGAAAAAAGCCAATTAGCAGAGCAAGGTCGTCAAATTCATGATGGCGTAGTATATAACCTTGCATTGAAGGTTGGCGACATGAAGCATGGCGATTCTCCGTGCCTTTCAAATTTTATTGTTTTGACATGGCCTCGAACAAGTCGCCACACTTTCTTTTCTTCTCTGTTTTTTTCCCTTTTTTTCGTGGAGGTCAATTAAATGGCACCAATAGCACTTCTTGTACTGTTTTAAGGAATTATTGTAAGAAATTTTATCCATTCCCTTGGCAATAAAGTCAGTTGTCTTTTGTCTAAATTTTTTCTTTGAATTCCTTGCATTGAAAATTAAAAATATTGTTGTATAATGCTCAGCTATTTACCTGATTGCAATTTGATGATGTAATTGCATCTTGTACAACATTGACCACCGTTGAATCTATGGAAGTATTGATTTATACATTTCTATTAGTCTTGACTCTAGATATAAGCTTTTTTGCTATTTTTGTATGGTTCTCATTACATGGCAAATGATGAAAGGTGGTAATTAGTAGAGTTTATTTTGAAGCTAAAAAACCTTAAAAGGCCTCTCAGATTTCCAGTTCATTCTTGCAATTGCAAGAACCTTAGGATTTTAGCACCTGAGAAACCCTGGCGG
The DNA here is from genome assembly GCA_033239525.1 of Nepenthes gracilis. Lineage (NCBI taxonomy): Eukaryota > Viridiplantae > Streptophyta > Magnoliopsida > Caryophyllales > Nepenthaceae > Nepenthes > Nepenthes gracilis. The sequence continues at coordinate 21,462,784 of BSYO01000011.1, forward strand.
ATGGTTATACATTTGCATAAATAGTTTGGTAGGGCATCAAGGGTGCTTGGAATTTTCAGTGATTGATTAAAAGGACTCCTGATCCTAGAGTACAAAGTGATACCTTTTCCTCATTTGTCATGAATCATTCCCCCAGTTAATATTAGCGTGGTAATGTTATCTATCTGATTTTCCTTCTCAAACATATCTTGTTTTGGGGTTGCACTAAATATTTAGGGCAGTTAATATGGTAGAGGAAAGCTACCAGATAGAGGCTGAATGACAGAAGTAAAGGGGTTTGGATAGAGTATGAATTATGAAAATGATAGGAATTGACTTTTCTGTTATTCTCTTATTCTGTTTATTCTTCTTCTTCTTCTTCTTCTTCTTTCTTCTTTTCTTTTTTCTCTTTATGTTTGTGTGCTTGAGTATCTCTGTGAGTTCTGCTGCAGGATTTTTTTGGAGGGCTATTTTTGGGATAGATGTTGTATCGTCTAGGGCTGATATCTTGATTCTAACCTTCTTAGTAGAACTCCTGTAGCAACGGACATTTCTGGTTTGTTACATTTCCAGTTGATCTGGACGGTTAAGAAGTGGGCAATTCTTCCACTTGCTAACAAGGAAATAGGGATGGCAAGTTGAGCAGTTGGTAGAACTTGGCCTGCAACTCCGAAAAACGGAAACAGAAGGAACTCTTCTTGACTTGTGATCAGTTTTCATGTCAGTTACAATGACAAGTCCATCCTTACATTTGATGTGTATTTATACACTTAAGTGGCAGCTTATACTAACACCAACCCTGAATAGAATCGGCTACCGAACAGAACTAATCTGTTTTGGCATGCTCTTGGCTGATCGGTTGCTTCTGTTATCCAGCTTCATTACATAGCAATACAGCAGTTGCAAATTTGTTAACATTAGTACAACCTGCAGAACTGGGTAACAACAATTCAGATGCATCAGCAAAACAGCAGATCAGCAGATTATCAACAGCAGCTGAAGTGATTATCTGATGCAGGGCTATCATAATTCAACTGATACGACAATAAACAGAGTTAATGATGCATCTCTTGTTTCACATGACATTCTTTTGAACCATATTAAAAGAAGCCATTTATTTGTTCTCTATCACTTATTATTAGAAATGGCAAATTGAAAAATATGTTTTCCCAACTACAGATGCAACTGAGCCACTATTGGTTGAGGTTGACCCGATATACCACCTTGCATGCCGTGCCTCTCCGTTTTCTGTAAGCATAAGGTAAAGGTGAGTAACATGAAAGATGGTAACTTTGCATATTGTCCTGTTGAGTTATTTTCACTTGAAATATTTGTGGAGATTGCTTGCATTTCTGCAACCCCCCATTTTTTTAAGAAACTTATCTCATATCATTTGAGTTTTGTTGTAGTTGTAATTTATTTACATCAAAAAATGCAACTCTGAAAAGAATATTTTCACAGAACATGTTGACAATTTAATTTTGGAAATTTGTAAGTGCATTAAAGCAAAAAGGGATGTGAAAAGTCCCTAGGGAAGCTAAATTCAGCGCATAGAATGCAAATTTTTACCAAGTTAAGAGCTGAGGCTAGAGATTAGCAGGACATATAAACTTAGTAAGACAAGAGAGAGAGAGATGACCTTGCCGTGACAGTGTTCTAAAAATTGGAAAAGCTTGTGTAATAGGGAAATAAGATATATAATGTAGAGTTGATGTAAATATGTATTGAACTATCCACTAAAGTAGATGGCTTAAATATGTAATTATGGATGCTTTGTCAACCCTAAATAGATAGCAGGGAAAGATTACATTTGCATAGATGATAACAGGACTTCTAAGATGATCTGGGCAGCTGGGATTTAGATCCTTGGGGTGAGTTTGTTAAAATGGCTTTGGCTGTACATTATCTTTGGAGGATGTTGCCTCAAACCGTGCAAAAATGGTAAAAGAAGTCTCCTATGGCAGTCACACATGATAGACTTAGGGCTTTGTTTGTGGCAGCACTGTTGTCCTATTGACTTGACTTGAGAGATTTCAACCTAACAAATGCTTTCACGAGTTATCCTACCGTTTTTGGGTGGGGGGAGCAGGGTAGCTGAGCTTCATTCAAACCCTCTTGCCACCATCATATATATATGTTGCTAAGCATTAAAACTCACATATTTAGTATCATGAGAATGCAGCAGTCCTTGAAGCATTTCTGGGTTAATGGGTTGACCAATGTTCTAAAAGTAAAATAAATTTCCTGTAAGAAAATTGTCACAAACCAACATTTTCACATTTACGGATTCATTTGTCTTTCAAAATCCTCAGTGCTATTTATGCGTGGCATTTTCTCTTGTCTGTGCTACCTACTTAAGCTGCATCCCTAGGTGTATACTTCTTGTGATCTTTCTTCATCTTGTAGTTGACATTCTAGCACATATTTGTTATTACTTTGGAATCAGAGCAAATTCTCTAAACTAAGATTTTGGTACAAAACCAGATATTCAAGACTAAAGTGATGTGCACTCTGAACATGCTGTGAATTGACAAGCTAGTTGGAGCAAGGTTTAGGAATTATCTTGTTGCTCTCCAACTTTTCTCACCTAGCTCCAACAGGATTTTCCTTGCATCAACTTTGGTGGTGTACGGTGACCTCCTCATGCACCCTCAATGTGATAGCTACTAGGGAAATGTTAACCCAATTGGTATGGCCTTGCTCATGTAGATATGCATTTGGACATTGATAGAAATAAACTCAACAGGAAAATCCCATTTGTACTAGTCTTATTACTACTTTGAACAAGAGATTCCACTTTGTTCTGTTTCCAAATATGAGTCGTATACAAAAGGAGAGCTCCTGTTGTGTTGTTGTAGTTCAGAGCCGCCAGGATTAAGAAAAGGGAGTTGCTGAAATTTTGGTGTTTAATCATCTCAGATTGCATGTTTCATTGAACAAAGATGCTTTGATTGTCTCATGGAGAAATGCAGTGGAACAACTTGTAGAGATTATCAAGGTTTGGACCCCATCAACGGTGAATAATTTGCATTGGGTTGTGATGGTGTTTTTATAATACTATCACTTGATTGGCAGTTCTCCCAGAAATTTGGAGTAGTTGATGGATGGTTCCCCCACCTGCCCCAGGGTAAAGACCAGTTTGATTCTCATCAACTCTCCTCTCTCTTCTCACACAAAGAACAAAGGCTGTGAACTTATTCTTGGTACTCTTCTAATATGCTGATCTTCGTAATCCCTATTAAACTATCTACGTATTTTCTGATTACAGAGCTGCTCATATGTAACTGATTACAAACGCTGGCCCTCTGCATCATTGAACGTTTGACCGTTGAGGCTCCTAGAATACAGGCTCGGAGATTCTTTTATGTTTGACCGTTGAGGCTCCTAGAATACAGGCTCGGAGATTCTTTTATGTCTCTGACGTGGCAAGTGAATTTTCATAGAAGAGCACTGCTTATATTACAATTTTACTGTAAATAATGATATGACCACTATTATGTGGGTCCACTCAATGAAAAAGATCAAGGCAAAACTCTCATTGTTTTTTGTGTGCAAGTGTAGTGAATTTATAGGAGTGTATTTTTGTCATTTTCACAATCTGAAGGTTGAGAATATGATGGATCTAAGAGCACTATGGTAATGTGAATTTTTTGGACCGCATTTCAGGTCGATGGTCTCTTTAGACTCGTGGAAGGAGAAACTCACTGGGCCAATCAACATTGTGAACCCAGGTGATGTGGAATTCCACATCTTAATATGCACTTAAAGCCCTAGATTTTTTATTTATTGTCTTCTGCAAGTGCTAATCTAGCAATCATTGAGCCATATCAGGTGAATTCAGTATGCTTGAACTAGCTGAGACTGAAACTTAGGGAAACTTAAAGACCAGTAAGCTGCTGCTTGAATATTAAAAAAGAGGGGAGAGAATTGTTCTGGGGATGTCATTAAAACACTCTGGATGTCGTGATGTCTATTCACATATTTCCTTTTATGTTGGCCCCTGATATAGATAGATGGAGATTTTCATATCATCCAGTGTGTGTCCAAAGAATAGACCCTGTACTACCACTCTAAAATAAAGGCCCTTTACTGTATTTTGGCATCTCTTTCTTCAACCTTTCCTTTATTGAAAGTTTTTTGATTTGCCTACATTGTTTTGCAGCTGATGAATCCCATGGTGGAGGAGAATCTAAGAAGTATGAATATCGGCATGAGGCACGGACACAAGATCCTGGCGTCACAGTGATGTATTATTATTATTGTTTTTTTTAGGAGTGAGGATATGAAATGTTGAGAATACATTGACTAAAATTATAATTTACTATTTTTCTAATTGATTAATATAATTAGTTTATACTAATTTAGTAATAAATATAATTTTTTTTATTTCTTTTCAAAAAAAAAAATATAGTAAAAGTATGTAATTGAATCAGCATTGTTGCGTCTTGGGTCTCCGGTTGTCATGCGGATTAAGGAGTCTTCAGATTCCTCGGCGTCCGGAGGTGATCACAAGCGGGTCTGGACTTCGTCGTTGTGAACCTGAAATTTGTACAACATAATTAACAAATAAGAGGTCAGAAGTCGGTGAAATTACTTTTACCAAAAATACTTTGACGTTCAAGTCAGTATCCTTTCACAATAAACAGAAAGGGGGGATGCATACTTAGAGGTGCGCAAAAATATGATGAGCATGCGGTGAGAGTGTTTGTGAGAGTTAATTTTGGTGAACGGTTGATGGGAGGCCTGGCCTCTTATATGCACCGCGATGGATGGCCTGCTTTGGTTGCTTGTGAAAGGCTGTGGAAGACGTGAGTCAGCTGTGAGTTTGAGAGCTGGAGCTTCAGGGAGCATATGACTCGGTGCCGTGTTCAAATCACTTGGACTGTGAGTTCGGCCACTTGGACTGTTGCTTCCTAGATTGGGCCTTGCGTTTCCTTTAGGCATCATGGGTATTGGACCCAACAAGTATAAATGAGTAATGTTACAATATCTATTATAATTTAATAATAATATTATTATTATAATATAACTAAGACAAAGTAGCAATTTTTTCATATATTGTGTAATATCTATATTTTAAGGTTAAAACATTGCACTTTCAAATTGGGAAAAAAATCAAATTCTAACAAAAATTCCAATTGAAAAAGCCTCTAAACATTTCTAAAACGTATCCTGAAGCATTGGAATTTTTAAAATAATCTAAAAGAATTTGAACATCTATTAGAAGAGTGTTGATATTTGATACTTATTAAATATCGTTGTTTTAGCTTTGAGAGAGTTTTTGTGCTTCTTGATGGAGATCGCTCCAGGTGGAAGAGGACATTGCAGTGGCAAAGGAAAATGAACATTGCCAGGGCAAAAGAACTTCTTGAATGGCAATCCAAGCGCTAGGTCGTATATCGATATTTTTTTTATTGAAAAATAATATTTATAATAAATACATAGGAAAATGTTTAATGTATCTTATTATTTTTTTTACTTTATTTTAAAGATTATATTTTCTATATAAATTAAATAAAATAATATCTATTTTTATATTAATTTTATATTATTTATTATGTTGCTTATTTAACAACAAAACATTAGGTCACCTTGTGAAATTGGAGGAGGACTACTGGGATTGGCCCCATACTAGCATATCGGCTGGGTCAGCTTGGGCCTGAGTTAGTCGCTTAAAAACTGAGGTTCTTAACCATTCTTTACCGTCTATAGACAGCCACAGCGAAAACCCCAGGGAGCGTCTGCTGGAGATTGGAAGATATGGGTTGGAGGAAATTTGATCCATGGCCGGTTTTCTTCAGGAGAGAGTGGAATCGAAACTGGCCATTCCTTGTCGGATTCGTCATTACTGGCACCCTCGTCACCAAGTTCTCTCTTGGCCTCACTGGTATTCTCTGTTCCACTTTCTTTTTCCGTCAGTCTCTTCCACTTCTTCGTCCGTTCCTGTGATCTGATGACTTCTATTTTGACTAATTGCAGAAGAGGATGCGAAAAACTCGCCATTCGTCCAGAGGCACAAAAGGTGCGTTGCAATCTGCCCTAATTTTGCTGTCACGATCAACCCTAGATTTCTGATTATTTTGTCCTGTAGATTCTTCGTGGTCGGTTGATCTGTTTGTATGTTGTGTATGGATTTGTAACTAGATGGCACCTATCTATATCTGTAAGTTATGAGGCATCATAGCTTGTAGAAAACTTAGAAAAAAATAAAGGAAAAAGAAATCTCACGTTGATTGGCTTGCTTTTTCTCGGATATTGTTCCATTGAAGTTAAATATATTTATTTCTAGCTAAATGATGTTTGTATAACTGATATTGATGTACAATGGGAGTTCTTGGAGTTTATGCTGCCATGTAATCTTAATTGAATGCAATTGATTGTTCCTGGTTGGAGCTTAAACTAAGAAGAATTTGGTTTTATATAGATTAGGGTTAAAGAATCTGGAACTTACGTTATTTTAATTGATTGTAGTTTTAGTAGGTTGTAATTGGTTGATTTTGTTTTCCTGAGGCAATGCTCTTAGGGTTAATAGAATTTTGTTCGGTGCTGTGTGTGATGTTTGATTTTGCTTCACTTTTTGTAACTCTAGTTGACCAGTAAATGATCTGCTGAAGTTAATGAGTTCAGGATATGTTTTTCCACTTAAATTAAATAATCTAATTTGACTAATAATCATACGTTCCATATTAATGCTGAATTCACATAATTATTGTTTGTTTGCTAAGCTCTCCAAATGCAATTTTTAATCATAGACATATATAATATGTTTGGGTTAATGATTTTATCCTTTGATGAGGTTATTTAATTTAATGAGAACTAAACAGAGCCTTAGTCTGAAGTGGCATTGTAAAGGGGGTAGAGACTTTGATATCTTCTGTTTTGTCAAGTTTTTAACTCTCTCTGAAAAATAGGCAACTGCAATATCAACTTTGAAAGTTTTGGATTGTAATGCAATTGGTTATTTGATGCATCCAACAATTAAACCATGCCATTTCTGTTGAACTATCTGGTCAGGTGGCTCCTATCAATACTATAGTGCGGGTCCTCACTACTGGTACACCTGATGCACTATTTACTCAATGGGCCCGAAAGAGAGATCCATTAGAATATTTTCTTTACATTTTTGTCAGCTACCTAAGTAGTGATCCTTTCTTCAAAGTGGATTACCTTATGTAGAATGTAGGATCTCCACCGAAAGAAGAAGCAATTTGTTGAACCTTTCACACTGTCAATCCTTTAAAATCTCTAATTTAAACAGAAGCAGTGGCTGCTCTGTTGTTTGCATTCTCTATACAATTAGACTAAAAGCTGGTAGTCAACGAGATTGTGATCCATAGTTGGATATGCTTTGTGCTTGTCATCCCAAAATCATGCCTGGAGTGACGTTTAGCAGTCCATCCATTCTTCAACTATATAAACACCCATACAACAATGTGGCTGAAAATTCAAAATAACAGAGCACCTCAGATATGATTCTTGCACATCTTCTCAAAAAATCTCCAGAGTGACGTTGAGCAATATGTATATCCTTTACCATAACACTCATGTATCAACGTTATGTGCATCCAAAAATGAAATGAATTGGAGCATCCTCAATATATTTTATGCACATCATCTCAACATCATGCTCAAAGTTAGTTGAGCAATCGCCATTTCTTCTGCTATAGAAAATCTCATACCCTAATTATGTGTGGCCGAAAACAAATTAATTCGAAGCACCTCAGGCACATTTCATGCACATGCTTCCAAAATCTTGCCTGGAGTGATGTTAAACAAGTGGCCATTTCTTCTACCACATGAACACTCATGCCTTAATGGCATATATTGCCAAAAACTAAAGGATTAGGAGCAACCTAGATATGTTTTGTTGATGTCATCCCAAAATCATGGCCATGGTGACGCTGAGAAATAGATCCATTCTTCTACCTTATAAACACAAATACCCAACGGTTTATGTGGCTGAGAGTATATTTTGCATTGATTACTGAGTATGGTAACTGTTATTGTAGTACTTTTGGCATTATTAGTAACATGGCATGCCTTAACAATAAAAAAATAAGTGATGAAATATTAATTATATGAGTACTTCCCTTGATAGGCTCCATGATTCAGGTTAGTGGCTCTGTCAATGATGGTGTGTTTTTTTCCCTGAAGTTGTGCCCCAGCTGTACCCCCCTTCTTTCACGTTGAACCATTTGGGTTCAATCTGGGATCCACTTAAATGGGCAAGTGTCTAGGTGAATCATGGTCCCATAAAATTGGCATCCTGGGATGTTCCATATATGCTGAGGATGACCTTGTTTTGTTTGTAGCTGTTCATATGTTAAAACCCTTTGGCTGACCTTCTTATTGACCCATTGAGCCATTCCACATGAAATCCATTTAGTTGGGCTGGCTATTTGTTCACATAAGTAATCAAGAGGGCCCTGGCACAATTTGTTTAGTAGCCACATTCTAGATTTACTAGTTGCAAGTCGGTTACAATTTTACAGCAACATGCCATTGAGCTTTGAGGAATGATAACCTCATGCAAAAGGCCATTGTCCCCTGTCAAACCCATCAAAGTACATATTTGCTTAATGCATGCAGTTGAGCTTGATTTTTCTACCTTACTATGGATGAAAATATCAATATCTGTCGCGATCATACATGAACATATCGGTTGATAAGATACATATCCGCCAATATGTGTTGGTATTGGGGCCTCCTGATACTGATATTTTTAATACTATAATAATATTGTGATATGTTTTTATATTAGTCAATACAGTTAATATATTGGACGTTATAACTTGTGAGCTTATGATTTTTTAAAAAAATTCATCTAATATGTCTAATATTGATACATATTTTTTAATATATTTAATACTAATATGACCAATTTTAATACCAATATTTTTATCCAATGTCACAAATGTATTGGCATCAGCCGTATCAAACTAGTTTTTTTGTAACCAAATCAAAATTGAAATGAATACAAAATTTTAACAATATTTAATCATATTTTGCACGTTTTAAGTGTTTTATGCAATTTTTACTAATTGGAACATATTAATATAAAATTATATCATAGCAAATAATAAAATGATAAAAATCAAATCAAATAAAAAGAATGCACTGTTACTCACCACCAAAATACTTGCATGCAGGTTATTAACAACTAGAAGGCAAAAGCAAATTATATACTTAGTATGTGGTAGTTTTACATTAGTATAGTCAAGTTAGCAAATAATCAAATTCTTTAAACAAAATACATTTATATTAATATAAGTTGAGGTTAGGGAAATCACCTTGAAATCACCACCATGTCGTTCTTGGTCCTGGAGTATATCTATCATCATCATTGCTCTGATCTTTGGACAATTAATTTGGTTATCCTCATTGCATTTGCTATTGGTCATAAAAAAAAAATCTATACATGATGCTACCAAAATAATCATCAGTGGTACTCCTTGAGTATTTTTTACTATATTTTTGTTGTAGTGGAAAATGAGTTGGGAATCTGGATGCTTGATAATAATCCGGCTGTCCAGGGTACTAGTAATAGGGTAGATGTCCATATCTGTAGGTCGAGAAATCCTAGGGCATGAGTATAGTTTTATGTACTAGATCTACCATTAGCACTGTGGATTCAAAAATCCCATAACTACTAAAACTATCTATCACCATCAAGGTGATGAACCTCTACTATTTGAATGCCTCTCCTTCTTCTTCTATAAGCCTGTGCCTGTGCCTGCTGTAATTCAATGACCATCTCGTCATCTTGTAAGGCGGCACAAAAATAGTCTTTGAGATTTAGGAAGAGGGGATGCCCAATTGATTCAATAATCAGATATAAGGGCTCATCATTATCATCATCACAACCTAATAGAACGAGATCAACTCAATCACACCACCTCCACCTCTACTCCGTGCATCATCATTGTCGAAACTAAGCTCATTCAGGGAAGTAGTGCTATAATTATGTTGCCCTTGTATTGACCATTGCTGCAGCATCAAAACCATCACCTTCTTCATCTCCTTCAAATTCAACAATAAACCACTCTGAATTATCTTAGCCATCAAAAAGTGGTTTCTCCCACTTCCCTAACCATGAACCAAGGAATCATCTTTTTCAAATGTATAATCTTAATTGATTGGATTAAATTAATCTTCCAATTTAGCATAAGTTTTCCCGGTGACATGTTATTTTTAGCCTTGAGTTATAATGAGTATAGACTAATTTATTCAATCTCTCATACTTTAATCTATTACGCATTTTTGTGTATATAAGGCTAAACATCCTCTAATTTCTCTTGTATCTAGAGTAAGAGGAGATTTGACCTAGAACCCAAAAAACAATCCTTTCTAGCTCAAGAGCAAAAGTTTCATGTGGCATATCAACAAATGTCATTATTGTTTTGCCAACAACCAAACCGTGGGGCTTTTCCAAGCGATATTTCAATATGCTACATCCCTTTTGAGTTTTGAATAGGCAGAACCAATCTATTTTGGTTCTTATCCACTAATGAATCGACCATTTAGCTGCATTTATCAATATTAAAATTAGCAAACTTTAAATGGTCAATAAAAGCCTATATAACTCATTAAGCTATGAAAATATTAGAACTAATAGATAAATAACCAACTAAATTTCTACTTACCTGGGTTCATAGTTAAAAATGCTCTCTGTGCAAATTTCAAATGAATTGTGTTTATCTCAAAAGAACAACAACCAAAAAATGCCAAGTAGTACTCAATGCTATGATTGATATGCAAATGAATATGATTATTATAAATTGAACTATGGATTTTAATATTAAAAATTTAAAATTTAGAACCAATATAAATAAGTTGCATACTTGCATTGCATACATAGTTATTATCTATTTTATGGCTCTAATTTGAATATCCAGGTCGAGTCTAATCTTCAAATAACCTTTTTTGCCCCATTCATCACCTCCATATAGTTGGAAAGCTTGCCACAATATTGAACTGGGGATTTGAATAATAGCCTAACAATAACACATATTGAGAAGTAAGGAGTATTAAGGACATAATGACATATACAAAAAAATGTAATTGAACAGTTAATATTTTTAAATTAAATTTCATTCTATAACCGCTGCTTGTAATTCATGATGTAAATAAAAATTTTACCTTTGGTCAATTTTCTTCAAAATATTAGCAGACAAACAACAATCATCATTGATGGCCATCTTTGCTCAGTCCATGGCTTCATAAATAAATCCCATTGCCAGTTTCTCATTGCCGTCAACTAATCTGAGAACTTTGATCATGGGTTTTTGCATTCTAATCACTTTATTAGCCTTTCTTCAAAATGCTTTCCCTTGAATGATCTTCTTCACACCGATTTCTAGGCTTGTTTTTGCATTCCAAATCTAGAAGACTCATAATTACCTAATTTAAACATATTCCTCCAGCCATCTCTATGGAGATAAATGGACTCCATTGCAAAAAGTTTGTGATGAAACATGTGATGGTAGGACGCAAGAACTCTCAGTCATTAATGAACATCCTCATATAATTGATCAATCATGTCAAGCTATAGATGTAGTTCTTTATTTTCCTTAAATTTGTGAGCACATCTTCTATATTTTATTCTTCCTTAAATCCTTCAAAATAAGGTCCAAACAATCTGCTACACAACTAGTCCACTGTAAAGAGGTCTCCTCTTCTATATAAAGAGTTGCCCAGCTGTTCTCATTGTCTTCCTGTTGTCTATAACAATATAAACAATTCTATCCATGCCAATCTTATCAACTACCTTGTCTATCAGCTTGAAGTGATGCTTTGTTTTTATTATAGATATTCGTGACATTAATGGACTTATGAAAACTTTTTTCATAGGGGCTATAAGCTCATAACGAGTAGGAACTTCATTCCCTATGCAACATTGAGCCACTATATTGAACATTGGCTAATAAAATGGGTGTTTGCTGCTGGATTTGGTGGAATATTACTCCACAATGAAAAAAACTACCAACAACATGTCCTAATCTTTTCAACAAAGTCTTTATTTAGGACTCTTATCTTAGGTTTCTTCAGGGCCTTACTCCCGTGTACTTCATCAAATGAGCATGTGTGTTCTGGGGATCAATCTATTGCCTCCCGCTGCCAGTTGCATATGGTCCTGCTCTTGGAGGGTAAACGATCGCTACATCTTGGGGCTCAATTGCTCCACCACTATTGCCACCTTTCTCAAAATGAAATGACTAAGTTGTAAAATTTTTTGTCTATCCTCCCATATACTATGACTCCTAATACTTTCTCTAGCCATTCAAACTATACATCTTCCTCATGATCCCCTAAATAAAAAATGTTGCTATACCCATCTAAGCCACCCATTGCACTAGTCTTGAGCTTGCTGCACATGATATCCTCATTTAAATCTCTCCAAATTCTATTCTCTATATTTTGTTTCGTTACTTATTTAGAAGGTTTTATATTTTGAAGGGTTTTTATGATCTGCCTAACTGCTCTAATACACCGCTATAAGGACCAATATTTCTCCTAATGTAACCTAAATGTTCTTTTAGCCCATGGTCCCTCCACTAATAATTTTATTGCAAAATTTGCATTTAAATTTATTCCTATTCTCCGGCACAATCACAAAAAAATCACTCTACATCAGCCTCATGATCTCCTACTGCTCTTACTCTACCACTAGGTCCATTACTCCACCTTTCTCCTTTCTTTGATATTGACATTTTAAAATATTGTTAGAAATTTGAAAACCCTGATTTAGAAAAAGGATAGACAAAGGGAACTTAAATCAGCAATTAACAATAATATAATTCGAGAATAAGTAATTTTACAATTTGATCAAATAAAAAATCTTTAAAATGAATTTTTTTCAAAAAATTTAAAATTTTCCCACGGATACAAAATCCGGGAAAAGTTCTTGATAAATAATTCATGTTGCTCTTAAAATATTTGACAAAAATGAAATCAAGTATCAACAATTATCAATAATAAAATTTGCAATTAATTATAATTATATAATTTTATCAAACAAATTATCTTTGTTGGGTCCAATACCGGTGAAGCCCAGAACTCACAAGGCCCAATCCATGAAGCGGAAGCCCAAATCAACTATCCAGCCTAGAACTCCAAGCAGCTTTCGTGGCGGCCCAACGCCCGGAGCCAATCAGCGGTTCCTACGGCTCATTAATGTAGCTGCAAGCGGCAGGCGTGAGGCAATAAGGCGAGCCAATGAGGGAAAGGTTAACCTTACTAACCGCGACTTGCGTCGTTCCCTGCAACTGACCAGCCAATCCTTATAAGAAAGGTAGATCAGGCATGGCCTGCGATGCACGACGGTCTCCTCACCGCCACAAGGTGACAACTGACATTACTGACCACCACCAGCAAGTCAACGGCCGGCGAATCCCTGCAGGAAGGATTCTCGCGCCTAAAACTCCACTCCTTGGAGCCTATATATTTCCTCTCATTCTACAGGAGAGAGGATTGATTCCAAAATCTGTAATTTGAGCCTAGCATTGAGACATACGCTTCTCGAAGCTCCTGCTCTTAAACTCACGACCAGCTCTCATCCTCCACAGCCTATTACAAGTTACGAAAGTCAGCCACCCATCGCAATGCATACAAGGAGCCAAGCCTCCCACCAACGCTCATCAACTCTCATACTCCCACATTCATACACTCCCACCGCACACTCAGTATAATTCCGCGCACCTCTAAGCGTGCTTCCCCCCTTTCTGTTCATTATGGAAGGTTATTGACTTGAGCGTCGGAGTGTTTTCGACGGAAGAAATCTCGCCGACCTCTGACCTCTTGTTTGTTAGTTGTGTTGTGCAGGTTTTAGGTTAACAGCGACGGAAACCAGACCTGCTCGTGATCACCTCCGGACAACGAGAAATCCGAAGGCTCCCTAATTCATACGACGACCTGGGACGCAACAATCTTGAAAATGAATATTTTTTTAAAATAAATTTCGTAAGTAGATATCAAAAATTAGAAAATATTTTTCTTAAAAAAATTCAGAAAAAAATTAAATCACAACAGCATAAATCAACAAGAATAAAAGTCAACAAATAATTACACAATATCATAACTTGATCTAATAAAGAGTCATAACAATCGAATTTAAAAATATATTTATGTTTTTTTAAGAATAAAAAATAAAAAATTTATCATTTAGCATTAAAACATGCAAATTAAGCTTTTATAACACATATATATAAATTCTAAGTATAAATTTGAGTAGATCTTAAAATTTTAACTCAGATGTAATTTTAGAATTTTGAAAGTTAAGGCATAAATCTCATTTTTTGACTTGAAATTTATAAGATATTTGTTAGAAATACTATATATAAGTTAAATCAAGCTCATATAGTAAGTAAAACTAATGTAAAATCACCATTTTACCTTTTTTTTCTCGAGCAATTTCAAAAAAATCTCAAATTTGCTAGGAAACGTGAGAATTTGGAAGATGAGAAATGTTTGAAGTTGTAGAATTATGGTGTATGTATGAGTAATTTGTGTTTGATTTGAAGAAATAAAAAAATGAGTGAATTAGCGAAGAAGATAAGAGTAGTTCATTTATACTGGGTTAAAATGAGTGAAGAGAGCAGCGTCAGGCGTGTAGTTTAATCCAAGTGTGGGTCGTGTGGGTTTTCAAAAAAAAAAAGGTCGAATTTATCGGCCAATACGATGACATATTGCAGTATTTTAGCAGTGTTGGATTTTCTCAGTTTCAAGGTAGCTCAATATCAAAATGTACTGGCCAATATTTACTTCAATGTACATTATTGAACTAACTTTCAATTACCTGAAGATTGTTCAAATGCCACAAAAGCAAAAAGACAGCTAAAAGGGACTTTCAATCGCTATTAGCTGTATTATGATTTATCTTATGTAATTGTTAGAGATTACATGTGGGCTGTTGGATTAGAAAAAGGTTGATCCTACTCACATTGGACTTAGCAGCCAAGTGGTTTAACCAATAGTGGGTCAAGAAATATTGAATGGTGATGTAGGCAGAGGTTTCTATTCCTCGACAAATACAGCAACTTGTTAATAGAGAAGTTATCCCTCACCCAAGGGACGGTCGACGCCCAAAAGAAGAAAAGAAAGGATCTATTGAATTTCATTATTCTGATCTTCATCTTCCTCCCAAGACATGTGAGCCAGGTCATTCCGATTGGATTGAACCAGATGGAAGTTTCTAGTTTTAATAAAAGGGATCAATAAAATGGAATACTGCTGTGCAATTTCTTCAGAGTAAAACTGTCCTTAAGAGATGTATAACAAAAAGGACAGCCCAATATATGAGCCTAATGTGAGGTTTGTAAAAAGAAAAATGTACACAGCTTTATCGACAGTATTATTGAGAGGCTGATTCTGTTATTTGAAATTGTGACTCGAAGTTGTAAAGGAGTAACTTTATCGTGGTATTAAGATTTATGATCTGAACTGCTTAACAAAGAACATGCCAAATATTTTGTTCATTTTCAATTACTTTTCTCTAGTGATGCAAAGAGAAAGAAATTATTCAATGCCCTCTTAACAGAATGGGAAACCTTCTCCTCCTGTGGTAGAGGTTTTGAATTTGAGGTATGGTGTTGGCATTCTGTACAGCTTCCTCACTCTCCATGGGCTTTATCAAGCCGAGGAGTGGGATGGAAAGAGAGAGAGAGTCAGATGGATCTAGTTGGAGGTGACTGGCATCTTCAGAATATGATTTTTTAAAGTTTTCACAATTTGCTTTCTTTTTCCCTGGGAATGGTGGGGAACTCAAATTCCACGTAATTGAATATGTTTCTATGTGAATATTTTGCTCACTGCCTAAACCATGAAACCAGGGTTATTATAACTGGGCTCTATTCGCTTGTACTAGATTTCTATCTGAAATCTTCATGTCCTCCTTAGTGCTTAAGACATGCTGTTAGATAATGTTAGTAACCCACCGGTCCTTGCTTTGGGCAAACTTTGGGTGTGCTATTGGATTCATTTAAATTGAAGCTTGATTTTTTAAGCTGCGAGCAATTGAGGCAATTTCAGACTGTGCTTAGTAGAAGGCTTGTGGACTGCGATCGAGGTGAACTCCATTTGATCTGAGTATACATGAGGTTGTTTGAATGTAGATCTCAACTATTTCTTTTTAGTCCTCATATTGGCTTGTCTTAATGCTGATTTATGGTGGTATAGGCATGATGCTTGTTTGATTTCATAACTGCTTGATTTTGGCTTGTCTTAATGCTGATTTATCGGGGGATAGGCATCATACTTGTTTGATTTTAGGTAGGTTATTAGCTATTGTTTATGATAAATCTCCTTAGCTTCATCTGTCTTATGTTTGCAGGCACTAAGTTGGATGGATACTGGCCTCCTTTCATTTTATGGTCATGAATAACGGCGGACAGAATGCTTTTGTTCTCTCTTGAATCTCCATTGGACTCTGTTATTGTTGTCTTGACTTGATCATGAGATTCGTATATGTTTTGTCCGAATTCAGATGCATTTTCAGCTCCATTTCAATAGCAAACTAAAAGAAAAAAAATATTGTGGTTAATGCCGTTCCTATGGTATTCTATCAAATCCTAGCGGAGAAAAGCTGTACACGTATATCGTGTGTCCTATCCCTCCTTGTGGATCCCTGGTTTCTTCAAGGACGGTAGCTTGTGTTTTCAGCTCTGAGGGAACTTTATCTATAACTAGCCTAGAAAGCTAATTCCAATGTGTGAGGATTGTGTGTTGCTGATCTCTGCAATCTAGCTGGCTCGTAGGAACCGAGTAGATGACGATTTAGGTGGGGCAGGGGAAGGATAGCTCGGTGGAAGAAACTCAGACTATGTGCATTGTCCAGAGAATTATCGGACTACTTTAGATTGTTTGATACAGTTTCATCTTACGTTACGTAAGGCGTTGTTATGACCTGAACCCATGACAGTAGGTTACCCAGCGACGACTTTGTTGTTTGTGCTAAACGTCCTCCTGCCAAGTTGTGTACACATCAATTTCACTGCGTTTTCATGTTCTTTGGTGGTGTGGAATTATTTGGCCTTCTGATAGAATTGGCTGAGGAGTCTGAACTCATGCTTCTTAAATCGGAATGAAGGGCTGTATATAGTCGAGTTGACATGGATATTCCGTTCCTCAGCTCCTTTCATTCCTGTAATTGCACTGCTTCGGACACACGATTTGCAGGAATGGATGTAAGGACTGGGTTGTCAGTAATGAATGTTTTTCCAATGATAGTCCCCATGTGATATGCAGTCACATATTTAAACTGTAAAAATAGTCTTTTGTATAATATAATTAGATTCAAAAGTGACCTAGCACTTTTCTAAAATCTTGGCATATTTTGACAAGTTTTGGCATTTTTATATAATTACTTTATTTAATTTTGAAGGGGGTGATATTAATATGTATTTTAGAGAGGGAATGATAGTAATAGGGTGCTCGTATAATTGAGCTATTCTCCCTAAGGCCACGGAGATTATATCCTCTCTCATAAATTGAAGACTGATCATAAGTTCTATTTTGAAAAAATGGCCATGCATAATATATTTTAAAAGTCATTTAAGGGGAATGACTTGAATGATATATTGGTTTTAGGAACTTTACATTTGAATTAGTTTAGTGTAATTTTGGGCAATTTTGGAGTGTGTAACTAGTGAAGAATTTCATCTTACTCAAGAAAAATCGCCTATGTATGATAAAAAGAATCTTAAAATTTTGATTGAAATTCTTTGTTATACAAATTCCAATGCTTTTTATTATATTTTTAAGATGATTAAAAATTAGAATATATAAATTATAGTCTTTAAAATGAACACTTTTTAGGGCGACGCCTATTGTTTGGAAAGCAGGGGAGAATTTATTTATTAATTTGATGTGGATACGATACCTAATTTTTAAAAAAGTTATATCGAATCTCTGTATGCTAATGTTGTTAAAAATTCATACCTATTGAGGTTGGATCTAAGTTTTTAGCATCCTTGTTGAAAGATTTATACTTTTAGCTTAAAGAAACAAAACAAAGTAGAAGTAATACTCGCGTTAAAAGTTGTTTAAAAAATTAAAAATTAATATGACTGATAAAATAGAAATTCAAAACTGACAAAAAATGAAAAAGTAAAAAAAGTTACGTAAAACATTTATTAAAAAAAAAGATTTAAACAAAACGTAAAAAATGATTTTAAAAATAAAAAATTAGCTGGAAAAAAATAGTATAGTTAAGAAGAACAGATTTCAATTTTAAAATATTTTAATTAAATGATATAAGGATCACGAATGGATGAAAAGTACACAATTAGAGGAGCAGCCAATGATTATCACACTCCGACACCAACTTAAAATTTTTGACTATTTTGTGATTATTTGCACCCAATAATAATACATAATATACCTTTATGTATTATATTATCAATCCAATACAATTTTAATTTTGATCCTAAAATGATATAATTTCCACCTCATTTTTTCAAAAATAAACTCTAATAAAAATTTCTATCAACATATTACAAACTTTAAAGGAATATGTGAAATAATAACAAGTATATGATAAAAAGTATTTATATTTAACTGTTTCCATTTTTTTCAAAAAATAAAGCAAATACATGGCTTAACACATTAAAATTTTGATCTGTTTTCACATGAATAGAAACATAGAGAGTACTCATAACAAAATACTTCTCAATACACCAAGCACAAGCATTTTAACATCAAATCATAGGCTTTTTATAATAGTCTAATAAAATTTTTATCAGCGTTTCTCATTATTTGAGCACATCACGGTTTCAAAATGTAGCATCAAATTACTTTTTATACAATTTATTAAATTTTTAAACATGTTAA
Source organism: Nepenthes gracilis (assembly GCA_033239525.1). Taxonomy (NCBI): domain Eukaryota; kingdom Viridiplantae; phylum Streptophyta; class Magnoliopsida; order Caryophyllales; family Nepenthaceae; genus Nepenthes; species Nepenthes gracilis. The sequence goes on from BSYO01000011.1 coordinate 21,481,588, forward strand.
TTTATAAAAATAATATATAATAAAAAAATATACAATAAAAGTTCTAATAAAACTTATGATTATTTTAAATATTTAATTGAAAATATTCATGCACGGAAAATGATCAACCCATCTAATTACTAGCTAAAAGCTGATATTGAGTCTAATAAAAAGTACACATTAAAAATATTTAAAATAAGCCAAACACTTTAAATTATATATACATATAACAAGAGTTTGTTATACATATAAATCGGTGTGGAAAATGAGGATCCACCGGCCCCTCCATGTTTTCAATCCCCAAACATCACACACAAAGTTTCTCAATAGCACATTGCAATAATTTATGTAATATAAAATTGGAATTAATAAATATATCAAATCAACATCGATGCCCAAAACAAGAAGACGTTAAATGATATTTATAATATCATTGAGTACCTCAGAGAAGAAAATTTGGTCTTCTCAATCAATATTTGATTCTCAAAAATTAAAAAAAAAAAATTTAGAAGAAACTTTAAGTTACAAACAAGAGTTTGAAATAGGCTTTAAGTCCCATTATAGCCAATGAAAATTTAAAAAGACTTTGATGAACATAATTTATAAATATAAACTAAGAATATTTTTATTTTTATTGATTAGTCTTAAAAATAAATTTATTTTTCATAAAATTATAATAATTCTCTTCAAAAATAATATTTTTTATTATATGAGTTGCATGATCTGATTTTTTCTAAAATTTACTCTTGTTTGCAATTATTAAGCATAACCTATAAGTTCAACAAATTTCTTATCGGTGTACATATTGTAAAATTTTAAAATCAAGATTAAAAGATAACTTTTGTATATTAATATTTAATAAATTGAGATAAAATAAATATACATTTAAACTTTCTTAATGATAAATTCAACATAACTTAATTTATAATTTTTAATATTTAATATTTATCCTATTAATTTTTTAAATATTAGTATGATTGACTTATATTTTAAAATACTCAAAAATTTCTATGGGAAACATTGTTAGAATTTTCCAAGAGTGTTAACTCATCCACTAGGACCATTTATGAGGCTTTTTATCTTCTAAATACAATTATGATACATACAAAAATAAAATTTTTAATTTTCAATGCTCATCTGTTTTTCTTTTGCAATGCTAAGAATTTATCAATGAGTAGATAAGAGTGTCAAGAGCACTAATTATTATATTTTTATCTATATTTATTTATTATTATCTAATATTTTTTTCTAATTTATATAAATATATATATATTTGTGTAGGTTTTAACTTTAATTATATATATGGATCGAGGAAAGCTTTCATTTTGATAATCGAGATGGTCGGACGAGAAATAGAAAAAAGAGGAGGGAAGTTAAATTTTTTTGAAGGTCAAAAAAATAATTATAGATTTTATTTGGGCCAAAATAAATTATATATGTGTGTGTGTAAAGAAAACAATCAAAAATCAAAAGATTTTTCACCACCGCCCCGCTTTATAAACAAGGGTTAGGAACCTATTGTTCATTTATCCGCTATTTGATTAAAATTAAATAGCTAAAATTTAAAAATTTAAACTTATTAAAAATAATTATATTTTAAATTTTTTACAATGTTAATATATATTAAATATTAAATTTAGTATATAAAAAATTTAATAACAATTATTTAAATAATATTATTTAATATTTAAATTTAAACTATTAATTTTTTAATCTAATAATCTAAATTTAAAAGATGGGTTTGACAGTCGTTTTGCACTAGTTTGACAGTCGTTTTGCATTGTGATCCGATTTTGGCCGCGAAGAATTGCTTTGTTTTTTTCCTTCAATTGACTTTAAGAGTCTGTTGATTTGAGAGTACTTGGGTTAACATAATAACATAAAAAGGTATTTCGAAATGGTCGTCAGGCGGTGTCGTGGTGTAGTTGGTTATCACGTCAGTCTAACACACTGAAGGTCTCCGGTTCGAGTCCGGGCGACGCCACAAGCTCTTCTTTATCTCATTTTTGGGCTCATTTACTTCTGTAAACATCAACTGCTGCAGGAACCGTGAAGGATAAGCGAAACGTGCACAGCTTTAACTATTATTAGCGGCAAAAATGAATTTTGTCGTGATTTTTTTTTAAACAATTTTTTCGATAATTAAAATCATTCTCATAATATAAATAATTAAAATTAAAATATTATACTGAAATATTATTTCAATATCTGTCCTCTATCATTTTTTTAATTATTTTAACTATTTAAAGGGAACTACATCAAATTCTAAAGAAAACTAATGGAAATCCCTTCTTAAACATCTCGAATTGATTCCTATTGAAAAATCACATTTTTTTGATATAATTTGTCATACATAATATTGTGAAATTTTTAGTCCGACTTGTTTCCATTCAATAAATTATCCGCTTTGAAAAAATACATAAAATAATTTAATACAGTTATATTAAAAATACTGATACGAATTCATAACCCCAGATATATTAAAGATATGGAAAATGTTCAATTGCTAGCCCAGTCCATGTTATTAGAAAAGTGCCTCGATAGAAAATAGAAGTTTTTTTGCTCATAAGCAAAAGACCATTTCTTTACTCAATTAATGCGAAACCATACCCTCACAACATTTATTATTTAAACTTGCTCAAAGTTCATTTAACATAATGCAAAGATTAAATAGGTACGGAAAATAATTTTAAAACATGAAAAATAATAAACTTTGAACATACAGCATGACTTTGTAAAATATATATCCAACCAATTAAGTTCTCTTCAATGGATTCACACATGCTGTTACATTCTTTTGATTTTTCTAAAAATTTCTAACACCATAATTTATTATGGATGTTTAGTATAAAAAATATCATTGATTTTAGATATAATTAGAACGAACAACCATTGGTAAAATAAAAAATTGATTATCCAGCAAAGAGAAAAAAAAACTGAAAAAATCGTCGAACTAATACTTTAATATTTCTCTAATTATAAGATAATTTGATCCAACAGTCAGCCATCGTTTAAGAGAAATGCTATGGCCCTGCCGCTAAGTAGATCCCCTTTATGCCGAGGGTCAAATTAAAAGTTAAAAAATAAATATTAAAGATTATATTAACTATTATAAATCCGCTATTTTTTAGCTTTTAATATTAAGGCTGATGTATAATGGAGCCTATATAGTTGGAGGTTCATAACAATTGTCATCATTTAGGCCTAAAGGGGCATGAAAGAAGTCCAACGAGCTTCCAGATTTATGATCCCAAAACTAAAGATTCTGAATGTTAACTTTCTAATATTTATATTTTTTAAATGATAGATTATTCATAAAAATAAACCTAACTTATCTAATTTTTTAAAAAAAAGAAAAAATTTTTCAAGATCTTCAATATGTTCTCTAATATCATGAAAATTTATTTCAAACTTGACTAATTTCAACAACAAATAAAATCTTTTAAATTTTAGGTGACAATAAGCTCCTAAAAAATCAATAACTCACTGACTGACTTCTATTAAAAGTTTATTCAGAAAATACAGCAAGAATATATATGGTCAAGACATCTTTGATTACAATAGCAAGACAGGTTTGTTATACATGTGTGTGTGTTTTGTATGTGTGTTGTGAGATGCTTGGTTTGGTTTAATATGATCTAAGTTCTTAAAGCATAACAAAATCGAAAAATGTGATTTGAATAAAAACAATCAAACTACAATCAAATTACGAATATACCAAGCCATCATTTGTGGTTTGACTCTGGTTTGTTTTGGATAAGTCGGATGGTTTGTGATTTTTTTTTTTTTTTGTTCAGCCATACAGTCAACCGCCCAATATGATCAGTAACTCAACAAATTCAATCCATGGGAAATCATGTAAATGTGAATTGATCTTGATAACATAAGATTGCAAGGTCAAAGTTGAACAACAAAACCAGCAGCATCCAAGCATCACCATCCACAAGCTATTAACATCACTTGTAAACAACAAGGAGCGAATACAAAGTACATACCCTTACTAGGCTCTATGCATGAATTCAACGGGCTCGGCTACTGAAAACATCAATACCCATCTCTGATGGATCGGTCGCCTGAAGCTCCACCTGAATACCATCCAGTTCCCTCTTGAATCTGTCCTTAGAACTTGCATAAATCATCTTGCTTCTCACCCTTGCCGTGTCAGGAGACCTTAAAGGAAACAATTGAACGAGTGGTCAGCAATCATGCTTGAGTAAGAAGTCTCAGGTAATCTCAGGCAATGATTATTACCATGCAATGAAAAAAATCCTGCTCTTCTGGCAGTTTTCTTCTGTCACAAAGTCAAAATCATAAACAGCATATCGACACTCATCGGCAGGAAGGGCTGCAGTGAAGTCCTCGTAGCTTTCAGTAGGCTCTCCAAGCTTTTCAACAACTACCTGCTTCTGCTTCTCCTCAATCTTAAAAACTATGAATCTGTATGTGCGTTTCGCTTTCAACTCCAGAAATTTCAGCTTGCAGTCATCGTGTACTGCCATCCCTGATGCTGCATTTGCCTGTAATTCATGAAAAATGGAAGTGAAAACTAAAATCAAGTCCAAACATAAATGAGCCTAAGAAGATATGCACAAGTTCATGGAAGTCTGAAATGCTTTGGCAAACAGAACCTGTAGAGCAGAATACCCATTTTGGAAAATAGCTTCCCTCCCCACCCAAGCTTTTTAATCTCTTTCCACATACCTATGAGAACAGTTCTACCACTTCAAGCACAATTACCTGTCTTTTATCTGTGCAGTTGGATTACGCTTAAACTTGGAAGTTGCCAAATCCGTCAGGAATTGGCAGTCACAGTTGTCCCACTTGATTTTACAGTAGCACAGACATCATATATACAAAATGCTACTTTCACATACAATCAATAATGATAATGGCATGACATTACTAAATTCCCATGGTATATTTCCACCACAGTTATGGTGTTTGGCCCAATTGAGTACCTAATGTATGTCTCATGCAATAGCAATTACAATCTCCAAGGAAATATTAACCCAATAAAATGGCAAATCAAAAGAATACTGCACCCAGCGATATGCCGACGACAAAATCTCTCTCCACTGGAATCCACTATAAATCAATGTAGTCCTACATCATCATGCCGATATTAGTTGTCAACTATTGTCTTCTACTCTAATTTTTACTGAGGGTTGTTGCCGATTCCATAAAGAACAGCTCGATCAGTGCTACGAATTCCTTGGATTAATCAATCAGAAAACCCAACAAAATGAAGACATCTCATATCCCATCTTTAATGTCGGCATTTTTTTCCCTTCTCGCTAGTGTAGAGAGGAGGAAGGAATGACCATTCAATAATAATGTGAAGACTATTAAGGGAATGCCAACATAGAATTCAGGCTGACGAGATCATTCCTCAAGAGAAACCTGAACCAATCACACCAACCCTAACCAGAAATACCAACTTTCACCACCCTTCCAATGGTCCAGGACTCCAGATCAATTGAAATTTGAAAGAACCCGGTCAACCACAGTTCAATACTATGCAAACCTATAGAAGGTGTTCAAAAGGCACATAAAGCACGGGTTAAACTTACATGGAAGCAATGCATACTACTTAATTACTAATGCAGACTGACGGACTCCAGATAAACTAGAGATCAATCCTGAAAAACTATATATACCATTCAGTACTAGGAGTCAAACCGCAAAAATCTAGCAATTTGACAGAGCTCGTACAAATAACTGGGCCACAGCTGGTTCAATAGAGAAATCGGATACATTGGCCATCTAACATATAAGCAGACTACAACCGACAAAACCAACATCCAACACACTCATAATCATCACCGATCACCTCAACTGATAAGATGACACAATTAAACCAACAAATCAGCGCGATGAAATCATGCTAATTGCAAAATTTTTAGATTAAAGGTTAGTAATTTAACAAAAACTCAATAAGATCTACGGGCTAAGCATCAAATCCTTAAAGCCTTCAGTCACTACCAAATCAAACACGAAATTCAAGGATTAATTCTTCACAAATCAGACAATCACAAATCCGAAACAACAATGAAAGAACTCTAAAGTGAAAATTTCCCTAAAAAATACGAACCAAGGACACGACAACACAACTACGGGAGATACAAATAGGGAGTGATATAGAGAGGATCAAGCGGGTGAAACTGTGTGTAACAGAGAAAGGAGTACCATTGCTAATGGAGGAAATGATTGAAGACGATTGCGGAGGGGACCGAATACAGGGAAAAGAATAGGGCAGACGAGCTATGCAGCGAAAATGCCGGTAGAGGAGCCTCTCTCTCTCTCTCTCTCTCTCCCGCAGAAGAAAAATATCTCTGCAAAAGCAAAAGGGACTACGAATTCTGTGGGACAAAATTAAAATAATAATAATAATAACATTTTTAATTAATTTTAACTAATTTTATTTTCATTATTCACTCAAGGACGTTTTACGCTCTGTAAAAAATTTTACTATGATGTTTGACATCTTAAATTATATATATCTGATTTTTAAAAAAATAAAATATATACTTATTTCTTATTTTTATTTTTTAATCTGTGCATTTTATATTAACACCATGCAGTAGAGATAATTTCGATCTAAAAATTTAAATGACGTAAAATTTAAAACAAAATTTATAAATTTTTTTATTTTTTATTTTTTATTTTTTAAAAAAGTGAAAATTTTTAAATTTTTTTGATATTCTTGGCCACGATATAAAAAAACCGCACAACTCAGGAAGAATTCCGTGTAGCCCCAGGTCCGGTTGGCCCAGTTCAAAAAAATCCCAGCAAAAATTGGCCCAAGAGTAGGCCACGATCTCGGCCCAATTGCTCACCCAAGACAGAGGATGCCGCACAGTTGGCCGTCAGCTGAACGCGGTCAACGCACCCTGACTTTGATTCAGAGTCTGCAACAGGCCACCTCTACAAGCACGCACCTCTACAGAGCAGAGGATCTCAGCCCCATCTGCACCCAACTGTTTTCATCCTTCCCGATTAAAAAGAAGAGGAGGCATTCAAGCAAAGTGGGGGAGGACCAAAGGGATGTGGAGAGGACGATGGAGCTCTCCTTGGGAGAGAGCAATGGCGCCCTGCTCCTCTGTTCCTGTGTTCGGCGAAACAGATCTTGAAACTCTCCCAACAATGGCGCCTAGCTCCTCAGTTTCCGTTTCTGGCGAAAGAGGGCTCGAAACTCTCCCAACAATGGCGCCCAGCTCTTCTGTACCCATTTCCGCCGAAACAGAGGCTCAAAGCTCTTAAAACGGAGTCCAGACTTCTCAACAGAGGCAAAACTCGACGTCCTGCTCCTCCGTCCCATTCGAAACAAAACAGGGACTCAAAACTCCTAAAATGGAGTCCAGAGCTTCTCAACAGAGGCAGAGCTCAAAGTCCAGCTCCTCTATTCCCGTTTCTGACGAAACAGAGCACAGAGCCCTCTAATAATGGTGTCCGACTACTCCCTGTCGCTCTCGGCCCAAACAGAGCACAAAGCTCTCCTGTAATGGTGCCCAGGTGCTCCTTATTTCTCTCGGCCGATCAAAGCACAAAGCTCACCAACAAAGGCGCCCAACTACACTTTCCCGAGTCAGAGCAGAAACAGAGCATAGAGCACCCCGAGAACGTCACCCAGCTGCTCTTTCCCAAATCCGAGCGAAGTAGTATATGCTCGCCTCCGCGGCTAACTCTTTGTTTCTCTTCACGCTTAGAACACCGCCTCCGACTCCCAGAACACCCATCACGGTCGAGAATCGCAAGAGTAGGCACGTCGCTCTCCCCCTGGATCCAGCCACCGGAGGAGTAAGTGCGTCTCTTACAGCCGGGCACAGGTGGGCTCCCCTCCGTAAGTGGGCACAGCCGCCTCTCAATCGGATGCACCCAAGAGTTCAGTCATCTACCTAATGAGCCACCCCTCATTGGGCACATTCAAAAATTCAATTCTTCCTCTAGTAAGCTACTCCATAAGTACACCCCTAATGAATTGCTCCCCGTCTTGCACATAATAAGAGTCAATCCTCCTCTCTCATCCCTTATTACATGCAATTTTACATTATCTAATATCATTATTATATCTTTCTATTTTTTAAAAATAATTTCTGATTTAAGTATCAAAGGATAAATTGGGTATTGAGTCATGCCAATCTTCTGACTTCTTATTTATAATTTATGATATGCAGGTTTTAAATTAGTAACAATAAAAATCGAACTTGCTTTAATTTGACATGTAATTAAAAAATAAGCGACACTCTAATCCGTACCCCCAACTCAAAAATCAGGAACCCATTATGCTTCATGACTACAACAGCAGGAGAGAAGAAGGAATCAGTTGAACAAATAGAATGAAGACACGTGACTACAGCCCTATGTGTTAGTTTGTTGTAAAATATTTTATTTTGCATGATGTTATATATTTAATTAAATTATTTAATTTTGTTTTAATTTTAGTTTTTAAATAAAACGTATGTTAATCTAATTCAATAAATTTAAAAATATATTAAAAAATATAAAATGTAAAAATATCCTATCAAAATCCTAATGATCCATATTAGCCTTATTAAAAAGAAACACGTTTGATATTATTATTTGTCTCACTCACTTACGATTTTGTCTTATATAAAAATATATATTGAGATTTAAAAAATAGAATAGATTAAAATAAACCCTATATGCAAAAAAATGTTATAAATGGATTATAAATGAATAAGATATTTAATATTATTTTATATTTGATAAGTTGTTGCTGCCCATTTTTATAATCATGTATTTTACACAAATCCACTTGGTTCGAAACCGAGGGCTCGGCAGTTGGCCCCTTTGTTACTCACAAAACTCAGTTTCCCTCTAACAAAATAGTCAACCGATGATGCTCGGCCTCAATTGCATTCTTTGAGTCGGCCTTGACATGTCAATTTCTTAACCACCTAATAATAATGTGATTATTGAATGGGTCATGAGAGTTGTTATGATAAAATTGTTAAAAATTAAAAAGTAAATAATAGAGGATATGATGTGTCCCTAGTATCCGAGTGGTGATATAAATTAAAAAATCACTCGATCTTCCGTTATGAGTCAAATTAGAGTGGGTCCGGTCTTCGTATTCATTGGCCTGGAACCGGTGTATCACAAATTATAAATAAAAGATCAAAGGATTAGTAGGACTCATTCTCCTATTTATTATTCAACGTTCAAAGTATAAATCTTTTTGAGAAAATAGAAAAAGAAGAAAACAGAGTTACATGCATGTAGGGGTTGTGAGAGGAGGATTAAGCTCCTATTATGCACCCGACGGGGGGTGGCTTAATGATATAGAGAACTGAGCTTCGTTTGGTTGCACATGGCCGGTGACTTACCAAGGCTGTACTCGATAGTAATTTATTAGGGGTGCACTTGGTGAGTGGCTCATTAAGAATATACTTGATAAGTGGCTTACTAAGGATGGAGATGGAGAAAACTTGATTCTCCTTTTATGCTCCAAGAAGTCAGAGGTTGTTCTCGTTCCTACATACTTACCAAAAAAAAAGTTTTTCTTGTTTCGAAGAGGGTTCGGAGGCTCGAGTAGTGCTCTCAGATGATGTGCAAAAAGGCCCCTTTTTCGCCTTGTGGTGGCAAAAAGTATTTATAACACTTTGTGGAGAGCGATTTAGCGCCAAGGTTTGCGATAAGTGTCGCCTCCGAATTCATTAGCCATTGGAGCATTGACGGGAGTTGCCATTGTCAGGTGTCCTCTTGTTATGGTGAGAAGGCCATGAGTGGTTCCACTGACCTTGTCGTCAGACTGTTGGGATAACAATTTCAGATGATGCCTACATGTGCGTGCTCTAACTGTCGCAGGCGCATGTTCTGATTATTCTGTCGGCTATCCGACCGAGAGTCTCCTTTATTGGTTCATCTGTCTGTGCTGTCAATTGGGTCATTGACGCTTGTCTCCCTTGACCCATTATTCCTTGAGCTTCATTTAAATCGCTACAATTGCATTTGGGCTAAGTCGAATAGATCTCCCTCCCAAGGCTTCGTCCGTTACATCCTAGGCCCCTCGTCACATTGATGGTTGGGTTTAGGATTAAGTCCTCGACCCATGGTACTATTGAGCCCATCAAAATATAATAAATAATTTAAATAATTATTTAATTTTATTACTATTTTTATTTTAAATCTTGGCTACTATATAAATATGTGAGCAAATCTACTCAAAAGACAACAACTACCGTTGGGGCTTGTTGCATACCACGAATTCAGGTTATTCTACAGATTAGGCACCGTAAATCGAATCTTCATATTGGGTCGAATCTGAACCCTATATAACACAACTAAAAATAAAAGGTTAGAGAACGATAAAAATTGCTCTCACCGTATATCCTCCGACGCTCAAGTCAGAAGTTTTTTTAAGATAATAGAAAGATACAATGAGGATGTGTAAATATATGTATCGATAAATTGAGCGTTTGGGTACGCTCAATTGATGGACGACTTAAAGGTGCGCCTACAGAAGGGTAACTCAAAAATACACCCAACAGAGAGGCAGCTTAGAGGTGCGCCCATAGATGGACATCTTAGATTCGATATTGTAGATTGTACGGCTATCTAATGATCACTGGAATGATCTAAAGGGATGGCTAGTCACTTGAATGGGAGATCTCCCGGAGGGAGAGGAGAGATGGCTTCCGAAAGAATTGGATGATAGGGCCTTCCTAAACGAGAGAGAGATCCCTTGAATGAGGACAAAGCCTCCTAAGATTGAGGGCTGGTCACTTGGGATGGATGGTGGTTGGTATTTTCTCTATTTGCACCCATTTTCTTTTCTGAATTCTTCCTCTCTGACCGTTTCATCTGTTCCCCCTTTTTCTATGAGAATGAAAGAGGTAATTATGAAGGTGAATGGCGATTGGATTAATCGCCCATAAATAGGATAAGGTGGTTGTATTGTTCCGACTAATTGGTTGCGGTATGTTAGTGGAAAGTGGATACTTCCAGCTGTACAGCGATTATTTTAAAGATATTTGTCCAGTCGGTTATGATAAATTGTACGAGCTCATTTTTCGGATTAGAATTATTAAGCCGTTGGGTCGAATCAATAAATGCTGCTAACTGGGGCCTACTTGTATACTTCTTGGGTTTCTAATTATACTGGACATTTATTTTATTTGTGGTCCTTATTTTTAAGCGTGGTTTACTGAACCCATCATAGCCATATTATATTTGCTTGGAAATGGTTAGTTTTGGTTATCTATTTTTCTCTTTCTTCAATTGAGATCTCTCAATAAACTAAACTCACTTTTTCGCTATATGCTACAAATTTTTTCGATTAAGAGAAATAAAGGGATGATAAGGCGAGAATATGGCATTTCGGGAAACCATCACAAAAGCAAGCAGTCTTTAACCCTCAGTCTAATTGAGCACTGTTATCATATGACCATTTTTTTTTTTTTTTTTGCATTGAACATATATAAATATATTTGATATTTTTCAACGATCCAAATTAATATACAAATTAAAAAATCATTTTGTCATGCTTGAAAGTTCAAATATAAATGAATCCGGTCTTCATAACTTCGAATCTAATTCCTACGCACTATAACAAAACAAATAAGATATAAAAGGTATATAGAATTTACTCATCAATATATTCTCTGGACGTTTAAATTAAAAAATTTTTTATTTGAAATTGAAAAATGTTGAAAAATGGATACAAAAATTTGTAGAGGATGGAGATGAGTGTTCAAATAGAGAACAATACTCCTTATGGTGACTCGTTTAACAAAGTGGCTTTAATTTATACACTCGTCGTGTTAAATGTCTTTTGTATTTGTGCACTCATCTAATAGAGTGTCATTATATTGTCATCATTCTCAAACGTTGTTCTCAGACGTTCTTTCCCTTTCTCTTTGGGAGAAATGTTTTATTTATAATAACATACGCCATTTGATTCATAGACCTTTGAATCAATATTTGGTATGATACCTCTTCAATAGTGGGGGTATTACTTGCATGAGCAATAATCGCCTCTTCGACTTCTAGACCGACTCAGCTACCGCCTATATTCGACCATTAAGTGGTCCATTATGATCCTTTAATGATGATTGTTCAAGTCATACCTCTAAGTTCATGCATCGTGCAAATTGCTTAATAGACTCTAAGGCCTCTTCTATTGAGCCATCAACATTTAAACCCCTTATCCACTTATACATTGAGCCAATCCATTCTTGGCCGTATTCATCAAAGTTAAAAATATTATATATAGATAATGCATCACTCTATAATTAACTAATCACTTATATTAATATTCTTTACTCAAAATGAGTAAGTCACGATCAATTAAAAACAACCAAAAATAAATTATAAAAGCCAAGGTAAAATCTAACAAAATGTTTAGAATGAGACACTATCTCGTAGCATTTTTCGCATAAATGTCCAAAAAAGTCAATAAATATTGTGTTCAATTTGATTCATGCAAAACATCTTCATCATCCACAACTTCGTGGCAAGAGAATTCTAGATAACCACAATAGCAGTTTATAGATAAAAAGTGTAATCAATGTCAAAACACACTTGCCATGAACCTCTTAGATGAAATAAAATGTAACTACAAAAGTTATTCTAAAACCTTTCTAACAAAGACTATAATCCTTTCATTTAGATGCAGCCCATCTATTACGATATTTCCAGTGTTCGTAGAGCCATGAACATCAAATCTATGTTTTGCTACAAATTACAGTGAAAATACATTTCTCATAGTCATATTAAACAGTATGACGGGTACTGTCATCTCACATTCCGCAGAAAGCATTAATCATATTAAACCTCCCCTGAAAGCAGCCAAAGTGTAAAGGCACGCTAGATAAAAACCCTATCTCAAACTGAGTCATTCTAAAATAACAGTTTCACCATGTGGCTAAGAAATATGCCAAGCCGAACTAGTTGAAAACTTTTAATGGCCTTTGAAAGGTGGGATAGCAGCCAAAGTGTAAAGGCACGCTAGATAAAAACCCTATCTTAAACTGAGTCATTCTACGAGAACAGTTTCACCATATGGCTAAAAAATATGCCAAGCCGAACTGGTTGAAAACTTTTAATGGCCTTTGAAAGATGGGATAGTAGGGCTAGGAGTAAAATCCGGCCAAGAAATAAGCGAACCCATCTGAAGATGGGCCTGAGAAGAACAATGCCAGTCTGCCTAGGAAAAAAATTCCGCAACCTTGCAATAACACCCAATGGAGGACCATAGTAGCCTCCGCCTGGTGCAGCTGAAACTATCGATAATGGTGCTTTCTTAACAACAAGAACTGATTGTGCTATTTTCTGTTTCCTCACGTCCTGTATTTTTTTCAACCTTGTCTTCCTTCGGTTTGATATGCAAGGAAGATGACGGTCATCCACCCCTTTAGATTCCACCATGGCAGCACGATTTGGAACACAGAACAGCTACGACACCCTTTATGCGAAATGGTGCTTTAGTGAAGGGAAGAGAGGCAAAACAAATAACCAAAGGGACAAAGTCGGGAAAACGGCAACACATGGAGGAGATGGATTCAAGGAGAGGAACTCCCTAAAGAAATCAAATGGGACTGCTCGATGCGAAAATATAGCACTACATAAAAATTTTCCAAATACTCGCATTATATTTGCCAACAGAATAACCTACATACGAGAAGACAATACAATTGCATTCCAGAATCTGCAGTGCTAACGTGCATATGTAGAGATCAAATTCAACATCCGAAACCTAATATTCCAACGACAAATTCAACGATTCATCTAAACGTGAAACCCTACCCCTAATTACCAACCTGCATAATCCACACTCGTAGACAGACTTTCACCATTCACAAGTTCCAAAACCCTAATTAAAATGAAAAGTTCACGAGCTAGTAAACTTAGTGACCGCTTTGGTCCCTTCAGACACAGCATGCTTAGCCAATTCGCCGGGAAGCACGAGCCTCACCGCCGTCTGGATCTCGCGAGAGGTGATCGTCGGCTTCTTGTTGTAACGAGCCAGCCGCGAAGCCTCCTGAGCCAACTTTTCAAAGATGTCATTGATGAAGCTGTTCATGATACCCATGGCTTTGCTAGAAATCCCAATATCTGGGTGGACCTGCTTTAGAACCTTAAAGATGTAGATCTTGTATGTCTCCGTACTCTTCTTCGCCCTCTTCCTTTTCTTGTCACCCGCAGCAGCTCCGCCCTCCTTCGGAAGCTTCTTGCCGGCCTTCGGCTTCTTCTCAGCCGGGGCCTTGTCCCCTGTCTTCTTCTCCTCCGCTGGTTTCTTCTCCGCTGGTTTCTTCTCTGCCTTCGGCGCCATCCTGTGTATTTCTTTCGTGAAGGTTGGGATGCTTAAAAATTACAAAATAGAACGAATTTGTTGAAACGTCGGTAGGGGAGCGATATATATATATAGATGTGCTAGAAGATATTTCATTGGTTGTCAGAATTCATGCGGATCGCTGACTCGTATCTAGATATCTATCGTTGGATTCGTAAGTGGTTGAGGTATCAATCGACGGCCAATGAGATCTGAGTGGTAAAATCAAAAATCGATTTCCTTGGAATCACTGATTGGTTTTCATCGTTCGCGCTCTCCCGTTTAATTTCGAATTTATTTTAAAAAGTTTAAATATTTAAATTTTTAAAAAATTTATACATATTCTCCTCCCTCACACAATATGCAGCACTTTTTTTTTCTACTTTTTTTACTATCTACTCTTATATAATATAAAATAATATTATTATGATACTTATTAGAATATTTATTTTTGATAAATATAATTATTAATGGACATATACGAAGAAAAGTCACTAAAGCCATAATGCAAAATAAGCTGAACAGCATTGAGGCCCAAGAACACGCAGACCTAACATCCCATTCCTTGAACTGCTCCCATGGGTCATGCACACAATCTTGAAGATCATAACTGCTCCGTCTTTTTAAGCTAATTTATGCAGACTCCGAAATCTCAACTGCTACAATTAATCTTACCGAATGAGTCCTATCCGTTGTGATGTCACTAATCACAGGAAAATCGATATCTGGATATGATATAAAAGGGAAGAACTTCCAAGATAAAAGGTAGGAAAAAAAAAGAGTGGATCAAATTACTCTGCAATGAGAATCCCTTACTTAAACTGTTGAGACATGGACTATACTAAAACACTTGAATCAGATACTTATTTTTATTTTTTTATTTTAGAATTTTCTCTCTATTATTTGAATGAGAACTGATTTGAGCGTCAGAGTGTCTTTCGGAGGACAAGCCCTGATTGTACTCTAATTTTTTGTTTAATTGTGGTGCGTAGGTTTTGAATTGTCAAAGACGGAGTTGAGATCCAACTCATAAAGAATGCGAAATCGAGACTCGTCATGAATCTGACTCCTAATACGCATCATTGACACTATCTATGAAAAACTGAACAAAAAGCCAACTTAACACCACACTCATTCTACAATGTTGAACACCAGAAATCACGCCAATGCACCTAGAAATATAACTTTCCCCAGTAATGACCCTCCAACAGGTAGTCGAGGGGAAGATCGGTAGATGATTTTGATGAAAACTATGAACGATCGAATGGTGAACATGGCGGAAGCGTTCCGAACTCTTTGTACCCAGTTAGGACAACAAAAATAAGAAGTCTCACAAGTAGTTCTAGTTTCAACTGCAAGCACTCCTGCCTCAAAAAGGAGCCAGAGGATGAGACGCCCAGTGAGAAATGATGAGCAACCTGATGACCAAGTAAGGGAGCATTTCAACAAAAGAGATGGAGGTTCTTCGCAGTTAGAAGGCCGATTAGGCTCGAGACATGAGGAAGAAAGCCCTAAGCAGCGAAATTCTCGTTATTCGAGGAACGAACGGAGACCTCCAAATCACGATGTGGTCTCCTACAACATATGGCCCGTTGAAGGAAGTCGTCGATCTAGTTGGCCAAACCATCCAGAGTTGAGGGATTACCTCAATGAAAAATGATCGGCAGCAACAACAACCCATCATGCAGATAATAGGTTACAAAAAGTGTTTTGACGCGTGTTTGGAGATAGTGCAGAAAAGCACTATGCAAATTTGAGAAGATCTCCTTTTACGATGGAGATTAGAACTTGTCAACTCCCACATAAATTTAAAATGCCTACATTAGATGCTTATGATGGGATTGGTGATCCAATAGATCATCTGGACAATTTCCGTATACACTTGAGCTTTTAAGGTCTGGACAAAGTGAGGATGTGTTAGTGTTTTTCCCTAACACTGAAGGAAGATGCTCGAGTTTGGTTCTATCGTTTGGCACCAAATTTGAACCGGTCATTTGAAGAGTTAGCAGACTATTTTCTGTCTCAATTTGCCTCCAGTAAGAGAATTTAAAAACAACCTTGATACTTGACTCGTATCAATTAAGGGCCAAGGGAAAGTTTAAAGTGCTTTTTGGGCAGATTCAATGTAGAAGCCTGGCAAATTTCTCAACTTACTAATGAAGTTAAATTAAACACATTTATGAATACTTTGGAGTCCAATGACTTTTTTAAACATCTGGCCCACAAGAATCTTAGGACGTTTTCAGATGTGGAGGCCATCACTCAAGCTTACATGGCAACAAAAGAAGCAAATGAGGCCAAGTAGCCAAGATGAGATGATCGCTCATAGTATAGAACAGATGAAAGGAAAAGGAGTAGAGACCGTGGAGACTCACAATTCGAAAAAACAATTCAAATTTGACCCGGGGGCTCAAAGGGAATACAAACCCTTAGATTTGACCTCACTGAATGACTCCGGAGTAAATATTCTTATGGAGATAAAAGGGAAGAAATTTTTGAAATGGCCAAAGCCAGTAAAGAATCGGGAGGGAGGTAATTAATCAAAATACTATGATTACCATCGATCTTTGGGGTACAGTACAGAAGAGTGTAGGACCTTGCAGTGAGAGATTGAGAAACTCATCAAAAAAGATCACCTCAAAAAATATGTGAAGAATCCAGGACAAGCTAGTAAAGAAGAAGGAGAAGAAAAGCAGGACCAACAATGCCCCAAGAACAGAGTAGTAGTAGGAGTGGTTGATATGATATCAATTATACCGCAAAAGCACACTTTAGACCAGGCAGAAGTTGTAGGAAAAAAGAGGCTAAGGGTAAAGAGTCAGAATGATATAATCCCTTTTAATGAGAGCGATATGAGTAATGTACAAGTTTCCCATTCTGACCCACTTGTAATTACTACGCTTGTTTCA
This sequence comes from Nepenthes gracilis, assembly GCA_033239525.1. Lineage (NCBI taxonomy): Eukaryota > Viridiplantae > Streptophyta > Magnoliopsida > Caryophyllales > Nepenthaceae > Nepenthes > Nepenthes gracilis. The sequence continues at coordinate 21,498,769 of BSYO01000011.1, forward strand.
AATGGTGAGATTGATTACCAATTGAAACGGATCTTCGTTGATAATGAAAGTAGTAGCAATTTGCTCTACATGAATGCCTTTTTTAAGTTGGGATTAAAGAAAAATCAATTTAAACCTGCTAGTGAACCCCTTTACGGATTGGACAATGAACCAATCTCCATTCAGAGAACAATGCAATTGGAAGTTACATTGGGAACATATCCCAGAATAGTAACTCATGTGCTCACTTTTTTGGTGGTGGATTTGTCTTCACTTTATAACGCCATCTTAGGCAGGCCTTGTCTAATGGCCTTCGGGACAGTAATGTCAATTTTATACCTAAAGATGAAGTTCCCTACATCTTCAGGTGTTGGTGAAGTTTTAGGTGACCAAGTCACTTGTTGTTCATGCTACTGATGCAAGCAACTCAACCAGTCCTAGAACGGCCAGTTGAAGACTTGAACTACCAAAATGAACTGACGTTACGGCAAGCCATCCGGTGAAACAACTGAGCGTATACTTCTTGACCCAAATGATCCGGAGAAGTATGTGTAAGTTGGGAGCTCTCTCTCCGGACAGTTTCGAGATCAACTTATTTCCTTCCTCAAGTACAATGCAGATGTATTTGTGTGGTCTCTCGTTGACATGCCTGGAATTCCGACAGATTTAATAGTCCACAAACTTAAACTTGACCCTAATCATAAGTCAGTCAGACAAAAATGGAGAAACCATTATATAGAAAAACTTATTGCAGTCCGTGAAAAAGTGAAAAAGTTGATCGACACTGGATTTATAAGAGAAGTTCAGTATCTTGATTGGCTATCAAACATGGTGCTCGTAAAAATAAATAATGAAAAATGAAGAATGTGCGTTGACTTCACTAATTGGAATAAGGCCTGTCTTAAGGACAGTTACCCGCTACCCATAATAGATACCCTGGTGGACTCCACGACCAAGTATGAATTATTAAGTTTCATAGACGCTTATTTTGGATACAACTAAATTAAGATGAGCCAGGAAGATGAGGAATATACCTCCTTCATGACTGACCAAGACACTTATTGTTATAAAGTGATATATTTTGGTCTCAAGAACGTAGGAGCAACTTATCAGAGGTTGAAAAATAAAATATTTCAGGCTCAAATTGGCAAAAATATGGAAGTCTACATGGATGATATACTTATGAAAAGCAAGGTCACACGTGACCACATCCAGGATTTGGAAGAAGCCTTCAAGACACTTCGAAAACATCAAATGAAGTTAAACCCAACCAAGTGTATTTTCAGAGTGACCTCCGAAAAGTTTTGGGCTTCATAGTCTCACAGCGTGAGATCGAAACTAATCTGGAGAAAATTAAGACCATAATAGATATGACACCACCAGCAATAGTAAAGGATGTCCAGAGATTAATTGAGAGGCTTGCAACTCTATCACGCTTCCTAGCAAAGTCAACGGAGAAATACTTCCCTTTCTTTAACACTTTAAGGGGAAGGAAAGTAAATGGTTTCATCTGGACATCTAAATGCGAGACTTCTTTCCAATAGTTGAAGAACTGTCTATCTAGTCCTCCTCTATTGACTTCACCAAAGTAAGGTGAAGATTTATATTTGTACCTGACCGTTTCGGATACAGCGTTAAATTCAGTTTTGATCTAAGAACAATCAGGTGTACAATGGACAATGTACTATATCAGTAAGATATTGGCGGATATCAAAACTTGTTACTCGTATGGAGAGAAAATGGTCTTGGCACTTGTTCATTCTACTTGAAAATTGCGACCATATTTTCAAACTCATGAGATAATTATCCTCACCGACTAACTTTTGAAAACAGTGTTACAAATGCCTGACATGTCTAAAACATTAATAAAATGAGCAATAGAATTGGATGACTTTCATATTGAGTTAAGACCAAGAGCGACAATCAAATGTCAGGCCTTAGCAAACTTCATTGTTGAAACTACGACACCAATTCTGGTCACCTCTATTAGAAATGAAGACATATGCGAGACGGTTGAACCGCTTAGTTGGACTTTACACGTTGATGGGTCGTCAACGCAATCCGAAAGCGGAGCCGGAATAGTTATGAGATCACTTATTCCTTAAGGTTCGGATTTTTGTCCACTAACAATGTGGCTGAGTATGAAGCCTTATTGGCTAGGCTCAGGCTGACCAGAGAATATTTGACAAAGCGTGTGATCGTGTATGGTACGGCTATGGAGTTAATAAAATATATTGAAAAATAAATTTAAATTGTTACAAATTAAAATATTTTTAGTAGCTATACCGTCTGACAGTGATAATAATTAAAATATAAAAATATAAAATTAAAAGAATAACGGTTATTTAACCATCCAATGTTTAAATAAAATATAAGAACTAAATGATAAAAAATTAAAATTAAAATGGCGGCTATGGCTCAACCATTCAATATTTAAAAAATAAAAATGATAATAAATAAAATATAAAAAATTAAATGATAGAAATATAAAATTATAATAGTGATAATATCATCTAAAGTTTAAAAAATAAAATGAATGAAAATAAAATATAAAAAATTAAATAACAAAAATACAAATTTTTAAAAAATTTTGATGGTTAGTTATAATTTGTTGATTCTCACAATATAATATAACTCAAAATTATAATATTTTAATATTAATTTAAAACTAAATTAACTAATGAGAATAAAAAAATAAATGATCGAAATTATTATAATCAATGTGATTTAAAAATAATTTTGATATTAAATTAAGATTTAAAGATACAAACTAACAAATCTAAAATAAAACCTACAATACTAAATTTTAATTTTTTAAGCAAAAACTAACAAACCCAAATATCTACCAAACTTTCTCCCACTCTTTTTCTCTCTACTCTCCCCCTCTGCTTCGCGTCTGCCGCTCCCTCTCTCTCTCTTTTTCTTCTTTTCTTCTTCTCCTGCACACCTTCTCTCTCTTATTCCTATTTCCTTCTCCCCTCGTTCTGCGCGCCTCTCTTTCTCTCCTTTCTTTCTTTCTTTCTTCCTGCCTACCTCTCTCTCGCTTTTTCTTTCCTTTCTTTCTTTCCCTGCACCCTCTCTGCTTTTCCTCTCCTCTCTTGCGCTGCATCGCCTCTCTCGCGTCCTCTGGTTCCAAATGGATCCAGAGGCTTCTCCTCTGTCTTCCAGATGCCGCCGGTGATATTTATTTCTTCTTCTTCTTTTTTTATTTTTTATTTTTTTTCTTTTATTTTATTTTTTATGTGTTTCTCTCTTATATACATGCGTCATCGAGTTCAAATTACTGTACAAATTAGAGAGATTTCAAATTCTTTGCGTCAGGTTAAACTCAAACGGGTCCAGTCTCCGTGTCTCTCAACTTGGGTCCTACGCACCACAAATAACTAACAAAAGATCAGTGAATTGACGAGACTCGCTTTTCAATTTATCCTCCAACGTTTAAATTAATAATTTTTCGATAAGAATAGAAAATTGCAAGCGTGTGAAGGTAAACAAAATATGAAATGCGAGGATGTTCGTATGTACAAGATGCGAGTGTAGATTAGAGGAGGCTTGGACTCCTTTAATACACCTTGGGGAGTAACTCACTACGGTCGCTAAACGGGAGCAACGCTTTCTTTGGAGGAAAGAGACCTGGGTGCTTTCTCTGTTCTTTGAGTCTTGGCTTAAGTTTGTATTTGAAGCTTAGTTTGAGATAGTCTTGAATGCCATGTATGATTTTTGAATGAATCCCCCTTTCTCCTGCGAAGGAGAAGATATTTATAGAGCTCCATGGAGAAAGTTTTGGGTGCGAAAACTTGTGATAGGTGTCTTGCTTAGATTCGTCATCCGTGAAGCACTGGTGGTGGCCACCGGTGTTAGTTGTCGTCTTGTGGTGACGAGAGAACCGTCTTTAAGTGTGGGCCGATAAGGGCTTCGGGCCGCTCTTGTTGTGATTTGTTAAGTCGCATTGCCGAGCAAGCACCATGGTTTGTCGAGTTGATTTCATTTACTTTCATTAGCATTTTTTTGAATCTGCGTCTCTGCACTACCAATCTGCAGCTTTCGAGGGGGGAGGTGCATATGAACCGAGATTGGGCACGTGTCAGGAGTTATCAAGTGGGGTTGGGTGCGGCTTATTCGGCCTAAATTTCATCTCACAGTGTTGGGCCTCACCGCTTAACTAGCCTCTGGGCAGGTTGGGCCTCTTTCCAGGCTAGTCCAAATTTATATTAGACCCATTAATATATATTATATTTTTAAACATATAAATATATTTCAATTATTAAAAAAAATTAACTCTCTATTCTTTTTTATATTTATTTAATTAGATAAGTGGGTTGGTGAAATAAACACTCCATGTGATCTATTTATAAACTTTTATTTTAAAAATTATTTTTGATAAATAAAAGTATATATAATTAAAATATATAATTTAATTATATAATTTAATTAAAAATTACTAAAAAAGTAATAAATAAGTAAAATAAAAATACAAAAATTAGTATTCATCATATTCCTGATATTCAATTGTCATATGACTTTTAAATCGTAATTATAACGACATTAAATCTTGAATAGTTATTATTTAACACACGTTATTAATTTTATATATAGTTGATATTATTATTTGAGATATCTTATTATATTCTTATATTACTTATTTTATTTACTTGTTAAATATATGACCCATTCTTAAATTTTATTGGCTCTATAATAGAATGATTGATATAATACTAGAAAAAACTTATTTTTGTTGATGATATTTCAAGTAAATATGATATTGAAATTTAATAGATTTGGGATGAGAGATTTCAAGCCTTATTTATTATCTTTGGTCTTTGAATATTTTATTGGGATTGTATTCTCAATAATATATTGATATTATTGACATATAAGTTATTTTATATTTTGAAGAGTTTATCATTTGTAATAGATAATAAAATTTAATCAAATATTTATAAATATTTATAGTTTGAGTTTTCAACATAGTCAACCCATATTAGTTTGGGTGATTTGGGTCTAGGTCTCTACATATTAGACGATATTTATAATAGATTTTTCCAATTGGTGTAATTATTAAGCGTCCAAGATGAAATTTTTTCAGCCAACATTGAATTTCAAGTACAATAAAATTTAGGATAAATTTTAACTAATAAGCAAGATTTAGAACATGTTTAGGTTCAAGAATTAAGATTAAGCTTATTGAAAAACATACTAACCTTGAGACTCCAAATATATTTGATAAGTCGAGCAAGACTGATTAAAGTCAAAAAGAAATCTTATAACTTGATATTAAAAATCTTTTACTGAGTAATTAAATGAATGATAAATAATATTAAAAATAATAAATATACAGAAAAAGAAAAAAAATATTTTGGAAGATGTATTTTTTAGGGACAATAAATATTATCCAATAATTATTTTATCAATTCTCACCTACCCCATTCAAGATAAAATAATCCTAAAATTATTATTCTGAAATAGAAAATGTATAAAATAAACCCTTTTTTTATTTTTCTTTCTAGAGTGGCAAGCCATTTTAGGTAACGGACCCACCAGTAATTAAATTTTTTTTTATTTTTATGAGTAGTGTTATCTTATTTTTTTATGAACTAATTTTATTTTACATTATTTATGTGTGTCTAGCATCAATATAAGTTATGCATAATATCTGATGGATACAATAAAAATGGACCAGCCCAAATCTAGCGTACGGAATGATGAGAAGCCCAAATAGCGACGACCCAATGAAAAACGTTATTGAACTCATAAAGCAAATGACATAATGGCTAAACCAATGGACGCAACCCGAACCGCAAAGTATTGAAGGATTATAATAAAGTACTAATTGAACTATTTTAGAGGATGACTGTGGCGATCACAACAGTTAAAAGTCAAGCAGTACAGCCATTGAATGAGGCGGCCGTTACAAATAATGACCCTCGTAATTGAATAGGCACTTTATCCACACATTGATTTAGAAATCCGTCAACCAAACGACATTCATTACTATAAATATAGTTTCTCCTAATAGAAAAAGGAGAATGACAAAGTTTGATGACTAAAAGAGAAATGAAACATTCCACTCGAGCGCACAATTTTCAAAGTTAGATATTCTACTGGTCGAGTGTATAAATTAAAGTGACTTTACCAATCGAGTGTTCCAAGTGGAAATAAACACTCATCCTCATTTGTTTTACATTATCATACTCATTTCTGTACATTTTTATTTTTTGAGTAGAAAAATTTCTAACTTGAGTATTGAATGATTTATCGGGAAAGTAAATATCGTATATATTTTACCTCTTATTTGTCTTATTATGATACGTAGAATCTAAATTATGAGTTACGAAGAGCGGATATTTTCCTATTTAAACGCCCACACGTGATAAAATGATTCCCTAACTTGTATAACAATTCAGATCTTTGAAATGTATTAATATTATAGTGTATGTTTTTCAAAGTAGGTATCATTATTTGGGATGTTTTTATTTCGGTGATGATATTTGATTTAGATATGTTAAAATGGTATTTTTATGCATTTTATTGAAAACAAATAGAAAACAAAATATATTCTCCAGGAAAAAAAAAACTAAAGATATTTGACAAAACAAATTGAGGATGGCGTCACAACATATATAAAGAAGTTTTAGGAAATGATTTTTTAAATGAGAAAAATATTAAATAGCTAAAAATTTTTTTTTGGAGAATTTATCAACCATGCCTGAATACTAATTTTATGATTAATTAGATTCAATCATTAACTTTTAAATTTAATAACTATGTTATCTGAAAATATCATTTTAAGATGAATTATTATATTTTGTATATATATATTTCATCCCTAATTATTTTATTAAATCATCATTGTCACCTTATTATAATACAGAGTTAGTACTCAAAGAGTTTTTAATTCATTCTTTATTTAAGAAGGTATTAATACTTACTGTTATAATGATTATCTTTTCGATTAATGATTGATAATATGAATTACTTTATTTTATGTAAATATGTCATTGTTATATTCCTTTATAATAACCTCAACAACACATTTGTGAGCTTTTAAACTTAAGCTTATTTTATTATCTCGTCAATTACTAGTTAAAATTGATATGAACCGATCATATACAAATTTTAAATTTATAATTTTATTTTTTTTGATTGTTCTATTAAAAAATTATCTTAAATATATTAAATACTTATCATATATAAATAAATTAGGAGGGATAAACTATTAAAGAAGAATGATATATGCTCCACAAAAAAGGCAACAAAGTCTAGAATTTGAACATTAATGTTTGATTTCTCTTCTATTATACCTATTGTCTTAAGAAAAATAAAAGAAAAAATAGAAAAGGTAAAATAATATATCATATAGAAATATATCAATGAAAAAAGATGAAAAATGGTCAATGAAAAAAAAAAAAGATGAAACAAAAATAAAAATAATAAATAATTAAATTGATATAAAATATCTTGTAGATATAGTTTCTAAATGGAAGGTAAAAAGGGAGTTGTATTTGTACTTTAAGGAGAAGGTAAGTATTTATTTCTTTAAAGTATTTTTTTGTAAAATTTTTATTACTTCATTGTAAAAGTTTGGTGAACGTAATTTATAAATATAAACCAATAATATATATATATATATTACTTGATTTATTAAATATTTTATATATGTAAATATATTATATACATATATATTATATATTATATAATAAAAATATATATTATACTAAATATTAATTAAGAATAATACATATATATATATATAAAGGACAAAACATTGTTATTTTACTTGAATAATACTTATTATAATATATATTTTTATCACATAATATATAATATATATGTATATAATATATTTATGTGTATAAAATATTTAATAAATCAAGTAATATATATATATATATATGACAAAATAATATTATTTTACTTGAATAGGGGTAAAAAAATTATTACGATAAATTTTTACATTATTTTTCACACTATTTTACAAACTAAATATTAGAATACTAATAACTACTTATTCTATTCCAATAATCAAATATAAAAATAATAATTTTTAACTTTATTCTTATCATATTTTATTCTATTCTAATAATTAAATATAGCGTTAATATCTCAAAATTGCAAGTAATAAATCTTAAAACATGTTAACGCATATTTATACTGTGAATCAGCATTTGAGCACGACTCAAATGTGGGCATCACTTGGTTTGGTGCCTCAGGTGCACCTCAAGTACTCTCTCTTTGGAATCGGCACTCATGCACTGGTCGTGCACGTTACAATATTTTGTCTCAATATAATACATTTGTGTCATTATCCAAACTACTGAATATCATGTTAAATGGGTATAATTTACACGAGAGTGATCCATAATCCAACAACATAAATACGTCCCTAGATACCCAAATATATTATTTTAACTTTTGAGTGATACATATAATGCTAATAAGATTATTTGATTTTGATTAAGTCTATTGTTAAATAAATTTGATGGGTATACTGTAAATGGGTTGGTCCAATAGTTAAAGACGGCCCAGATCCACTATTGGATGGTTAACGTTGGCCCAATGGAAAATAAGGGCCGAATTCTTAAAAGGCTCAAACACGCATTAGAGGCGGCCTACTCGCATTCGGGATGGTCAACATGTGCGTTGACTAGAATTATTGTAACAACAGGCCAAGAATAAAAAGGCTTTTCACGAGCCTAACCCACTTGGGCCTACACTCTAGCAGGCGGTTAGTAAACGGCTCTTTTTCTAACCCTACGACTTCCATGATTCCAACCAACTTAAAAAAATGATATTGACAAGATCGACGCCTTTTTTATAAGTAAGGCGTCATATCTTCGCAATTCCTACTAAGTGGAGCCTTACAACAGTAATATACTCAAAAAAAATGCAGAAAATTTAGAAAGTCGCTACCCGCCAGATAAGAAAATGATCCCAACTAATTAGGCAACACATGCCTTGCTCACAAGGAAGGCCGCCTAAACATGGCGTAGGGAATCATACCTTCCAACTAAAAAAGATCACCCAACTGCTATAAAAAAGAGCCCTAAGATCTTCGCTCAAGGCACGCGAACAACTACTCACACAACTCCTGCTACTGCACTCTCAACCACGCATCCTAGAACGATTTTCTACTCTCTCTTTGCAAAGTATCCTAACTTGTTGAGAAAAAGAACGCACATCAAAAGATACAGTCTTTTTCCACAACAGACGCCACTACCTTCACTCCATCATCCAGATTCAAGAGACAACACTACCTCTCTTTATCCTGGAAACCCGAGACTCTCGACACTTTCCTCCTCAATTATTATTTTCAGTTACCTTCCTAGATTTCGAAAATTATTTACTAATTTGAGCGTCGGAGTGTTTTCGGTGGGATAACTTTTCGCCGACACACTGACCTCCTGCTCATTTTAGTGGCGTGCAGGATCCAAATTGGGCGAATAGATTCGGAGCCAGACAAACGAATCAACCCAAAACTGTTCTAAATTCGGATCTAAAAACGCATCAAAACTTATAAAATTAACATAATTAAAAAAAATATAAACTCCACAATTTAGCATAGCTAATCAATAAATATCATAATTTTGGTAATTGGTATTATTTGAGATCAAATATTATTTATTTATTTATGGTTACATAAATGTTATTTCCAATGCCAAATTACAATCAAAATACAACATTAGTTTTCAGTCTCGTGATACTACTAGCAGCGTTGTACATCAAAAGTAGGAGTAAAATAAAAAAAATACAAAAAATTCTATTCCTATATATATATAAAATAAAATTTAATAAAAATATATACTAAATGAGAAAGTATTATTTATTCGTTAGCCATCACCATCCCATTCACGAACGACCCCGGCATACTGAAACCCTAGATTTTCGCATCTCAGCCTTCGCAGTCTGGGCATCCTCGTCCCCATCTTCGCATTCAGGTAAACAGCCAGTATCCATCCCCCTCTCTCTCTCTGTTCAATCAGTCTCAATATATGTATTTTATTCCTGATCACATCCGCAACATAGCAGCCTTTTGTTTTTTGTTGCCTTGGTTGGGTTCTTAGTCTTCGGATTTTTCGGCTGTTGAAGATTTTTTTCTCATCAAACAATGACAACTTAATGTTTTTTTTTTTTTCCTGAAAGATAAGCGAATCTTTTTTAGATCGACCTGCATCAACCATTATTGGTTTTCAGATGAAATATCCTTTTTATAATACTAGTGTTTGAATGGGTATTGCTGATTGTTTCTTTTAAATATGATGTTTTTTATCTTGCATAAGATCTGAGTTACCGCAGAGTTTGCATTTCTGGTGAGATCTACTGAAAAATTAACTGCCATGTTAAAGTATTCTTCACATTTTCTGATATCCGCATACATGATGGCATAGATTGCGCTAGTACGGAGAATACCTGTAGATGCAAGTATGCAATTGCCTCTCGTGTCACTCCCCTCTCAATTTAGTTTCTGAATATTGATGAAAATGGTTTCTTAAAAAGCGGCTGAGGTCGTCTTCACTTGTTCAGATGAAAATTATGCAGAAGCATATCTTATTACGCCATTGTAGTGTAAGTAAGATGTAGTTTAGGGGTAATTACGATAAAACTAAACACGTCATGAGAAAATGAGGAGTTGAATTTCTGGGTGGGGGGGGGGATTATGGTATTGGATGGTTTAAGTGAAGATGGTACAGTTTACAGAAGAGAGAAATAGCAGACAGTCTTGCGGCTGATTAAAGGGAAAACGGTGCGTTTGAGCTTTCATGAAAGTGCTTTTGCTAAGCTTTTTTGGAGGTTAAATGGGCAAACCAGTGCATGAAAATTTCGCTATATGCAGAGTCTGAAGAGTAATTGGAGGGAGGGGGATTGTGGTATTGGATGGTTTAAGCAAAGATGGGAAAGTTTACACGAGAGAAATAGTGGACAGTCTTGCAGCTGATCAAAGGGAAAACAGGGCATTGGAGTTTTTATGAAAGTGCTTTTGCTAAGCTTTTTTGGAGGTTAAATGGGCAAACCAGCGCATGAAACCTTTGCTGTATGTAGGGTCTGAAGAGTAATTGGGCTATTTTTGAATATTTTATATGTAGTCTTGCATTACGTTATGCAATAGGCCGCTTCAATGATTTCAACATGTGACTATCAAATAATACGATGATAATTCTTCCATTCAGTAAAGCTTTATTCTTCTTTGGAAGCATTTTAGGGCATCAAACTTAAGGTAGTTGTCTCGTAGTGTTGTTTGAAGAAGCTCATTGCAGCTTCTTGTGAAGCTTATACCTGTTTGGCTAGCTTCTAAAAGAGCTTCTGCGTTCTAAAAGATGAAGTTAAGCCAAACAAGGATGTAGATTATTTACAATAATCAACAAATGTGAGTAAGTATTGATGCTGATGTTCATGTTTTGGGCGGTGTATGGGTTATGAGGCATTTGTTGCCAAAAACCTCCAACTTTCCTGTGTTATTTTCACCTTTTTTACATTGACCAGTTTAAGAGCTTAGGTTAGAGCTTATTATGATCGGGAAAGTGATTCGGAAACTGCTGCATTTTATTTTAATAGCGTATCACTATGCTATGGTGGTTGTTTGTTACATTTAGAGCATTCTATAAAGAGGTTTAGAAGATGACTGATGCTGTACTTGTTTCTTATTTATGTTCTTATTTTACTTGAAAAGGGACTATTCCTTTTCCCCTGATTTGGTTTTTACTTCTGGCATGCCAGCAACTTGCATTTGCTAGGATGGTGAGAGTAAGTGTTTTGAACGATGCTCTTAAGAGCATGTACAATGCCGAGAAAAGGGGCAAACGCCAGGTCTTGATCAGACCGTCCTCAAAAGTTATCATCAAGTTTCTTCTTGTTATGCAAAAGCATGGTATGCACACTTGTAATTTTGGTTTCTTTTGTATAGCTTGGAATTCACTGTTCTAGACACGGCAGTTGATGTTCAATTCCATGACTTTAAATTGCTTTTGTAGGTTATATTGGAGAGTTTGAGTATGTTGACGATCACAGAGCAGGAAAAATCGTGGTTGAACTGAATGGAAGGTTGAACAAGTGTGGAGTTATTAGCCCTCGTTTTGATGTGGGTGTTAAGGAGATTGAGTCTTGGACTGCAAGACTTCTTCCTTCTAGACAGGTTAGCTTACCAACTTATCCCTTGATTAATGCAAATTTCTCACCCAAATTGATGCTGTGGAATCAAAATATGATTATTGTTGAAACCAATCCTACATACACACGTGCACATACATTTTCACCACGTGTAATTGATTTCATATATAAGTTCTGGGATGAAAATTTTGTGGGGCGATCTTTGTTCATATTTTGTCAATTTTCTATGGGACCAATGCCTTACTTTCCTTTAGACTTCAATAGTAGATGATAAATGGCTGACTTGAGGAAAATCTGATATTTTTCCGAGCCGTATATCATAACATTTCCCTTCATTTCTCTCTTTGTTCAGTTGACTACTGAGATGAAAGAGAGCAACACCTCTGATCTTTCTTTTATCTTGCAATACCTGGTGGCATTTTCTTGAATTAAGCAACTAGCTTTTATTTAAACAGAAAAATGCATTTGGTGATGGAATACTATCATTTTGCAGTTTGGATATATCGTGCTTACTACGTCTGCGGGGATCATGGATCATGAAGAGGCTAGAAGAAAGAATGTTGGTGGCAAAGTACTTGGATTCTTCTACTAATTAGAGGTTTAGAGGATGGTTTTCGAAATTTTGTCCAACAGCTGATTACTTCAGGCTAGGATTTCGAATCCCTTTGTTTTAATGTCAATTAATACTTTTTCTGGTCACAGAATTCACTATTTCATGCCTAAACAATTGATTTGGTTTTGATTTCTACAATGCTTTTATCAAATTTTCGGATTCTTAGTTGTTATTTGCTCAATCTTCTCTGCTTACAGTTGAATGTTTAATGATTCTTCCTCCCTCTACTTACTGGTTTTGTAGACTTCATGCAGAGATTGGTGCCCTATTAACTCTGGATATGTCCAGTCTTCCTATGAACCGAATGGTTTTATGTACGAAAAATAACTAACAAAGGATCTACTCTTCCTCGTTTTCCCAATGCAATTATGGTAAAAGCCCATTAAAATTCACCCGTATTAAATTTCTTATCTTCTGTATTTAAATTCGAAGTACAATGACTGGCATTATTCAAGTTGAAATGCTTTGCAGAACGATGGATAAATGGATATAGTTTGATTCGAAATTTAATAGTATTTTTTGAGTCCACTCCCCCCTCCCAACCGCTAGCGGAATGAAAATATACAGGCTATACTTTGTTCATTGCAATTGCCAAAGCAACATTTGTTATGTCTTTGTGAAGCATATCCTATATTTCAATGAAAATGAAAGAATTATTTTATTATTAGTCGCTAATAATAATAAAATAAATGGTGCAATTCGAAATTTAAAAATAATATTTATAACAGGCTCAGCGTAGTCCTATTTGAACGATATGTGTATACATTTTTCTTTCTTTATTTTATTTTCTTGTCACACATGCCATGTGATACTAATTGAGCTTCGTAATATTTAGGTTGGGACCCCCCTTTAGTTCTTAAATTTTATTCTCTCCTTTTTTTCTCATTCTGATTTTACAATAGGTAAAAAATATCAATAAAATTTTTTCTGTTTTATTGTTATGTGATATGCCTGTGAGATAAAATTCTCTTAAAATAAACTGTTTATATAATATTTATTTTTTGGGTCTATGATTATGAGGTTATAATTTGTATCTATTGACTTAATATAAAAAATAATTATATAATAAAAAATTAAAAAAAAAATTAAGTCTTGATGAATGAGGCCCACTATTTGATGGTGCAACAGTCATGTATGTGTATGTGTTTGAGATAGAACAATCGCTCTTAAGTGCGCATAAAACATGCTCGTGCGTTATTTTGGATGAATAAGTCGCGCTTGTGTGTGGGTTGAATGGCACTCGTGCGTGCATGTGTTTTTTTTTTATGCTTTATATATATATATATATATATCTGATCAATGCTTGTATATAAGTTTGAGTATTTAAAGCTTTCCACCTAATTTTCAAGCAATTTTTTTAAAGACAAGAGAAAGAAAGAAAAGAGTGAAGGGGATAGAGAATGTGAAAAAAGTGATTTCAAGGCTACTTCGAGTTAAATATTGTAAAATTTTAATTTAAAGTAAATTTATGTAAATTTATTTTTTAATAATTATTTAATGTTATCCTTTTTGTCACCTTTTAAATATTTGTTATATTCATGTTGATTTTTATCGTGATTAAATTATTTTTTAAGTTGATGTTTACACTAGAAGATATTGTTAACACAATTATGAAATCTAAGTATTTGATTTTGCATATTCTTTTATGCAAATATTAGACAAAAATGTTACTTTGTGAAATGGAATAAAAAATTTACTTCTTTTTTTAATTTTAAAAGTTTGAGATATATAGTCAAATAAGAATCATTATATTACGAATATATTATATTTAGACATATTTTAATATATTATACATAAATTAAAAAATCATACCTATAATTTACAAGTAAAAAAAAAGTAACATTTAATTTTATTTATAAGATATTATAGACGATCCACCTATAAATTTTGAACAGCAGCATATTTGTCTAAGGTATATATAACACTTTTTAGAAATTTGTCATTTAGTCAGAGTACGAGTTACTCATCTTTAGTTATTAAGTTTTTGCATGCATTTGATATAATTTGTTAGTTTTTATATTTTTAAATACATTGTTATGTATTTCTTTGTATTCCTATAGTTTTGTATGATTCACATATTTCTTATATTTGTATATTTTGGATGTTTAATATGAATTCATACTTTAGGACATATTTCTTGAGAATTATATATTTTTAATTTTTATATATGATCATAATTTATTATTTTTTATATCTATTTTAGTTGTATATATATATATAATGATCAGCATTGGGCCCATGTTTTGTAATATTTTAAAACCCTTATAATTATTATTATAATTAGAAAATTTTAATTGTAGTATTTTGGATTGTTCCAAATTTGACATATTAAATAGGATTGATTTTAAATTTGCATAGTTTAGAATTTTAATTGGTGTGCAATTATGAGTCATGTATAGATTTTTACTATTTGTATATTGGGTTTTTGATTAAATATATTTTTATTATAATAATATTATATATTAAATAAATATAATATTATTATCTGAGCCGAGTGAAAATGATTTTGCTATTCTTAAAATCACGATAATTGTTTTTGATTATTTTATTATGATATTAATATATATTATTTGACCTAATTTTAAGTATTGTGAATAAATTTTATTCTTACCTTTGATTAGGAATGCCAATGGGTGAGGTGAAATGGGTAATGAATTAAATTTTAGGTTGACGTGAGCTAGGTACCTTCACTATAAAATGCTAATATTTTCATAAATTTGAAAAGTTATTTAAAAATTATATTATTTTATATTATATATTAAAAAATACTATGATGTCCCCAATTATTTTAATATATTATATATTAAAAAAATATTTTGATTTTTTAAAAATTATAAAAATAAAATATATAAAAATATATAATACACATAAAGTATATTTGGATTTAGATAAAAATTAAATAAATATGCACTATTAATAATAAATAAATAATACAAGTTTTTGATAATGAAGGAAGTCTTAATAATCAAATTTATCGATTAAACCCCTTTAGATTTTTACAGGCAATGAAAGAAATACACATTGTTATGCGTCCGTCCACGGGACTTTGCATGGTCGAGAGATGCAGAGGGTGGGGACCACCCCCCCGGATCTCTTAGGAAGGCCGTTAATGAGGGCGTCGGTCCGTCCGTGGTTAGCAAGCTAACACAAGTGGGTGATGTGTTGGACACGAGATGAGGATTGAGACCGGATATTTTACGTGAAAAACCTCATCTTGAATGGGGAGGAAAAATCACGAGGCTCAGGGCCTGTAAAGAGTTTCACTATGTGGGTTGGAGATTTTACAGGGTACAGTTGTGAGGGTTAATCCCTTCTCTATCTCTCGTTTTACTTTTTTCTCCTAAGGAAGCTATGCTCACTGGGAGCCTTTTTACACGTCTTTGAAAAGTGTGCGTGGAGAGGGGGAGCGCCTGATGAAAGCTTCAGGGCTCGAGTTGTGAGTACGGAAAACTCTTCCCTTGGAAGGGGGTCTTCTTTGTGTATTTATAGTGGAAGTCGAGCGGCGGGGAGTGGACACGCGGCGCCCATCCGTCGATTGAACAAGAGTGGTCCACTAGCCTCCTTTAATGCGGTGACGTGTGGAGAGGGGACATGCGGGCCAAGGCGCTGCAGCACTTTGGCGTGTCGGGTGTCTGAGATCTGGATATCTGCCTTGATTGGTAAGCGTGTCCTGTTGATAGCCCGGTTGCAGTAAGTGCGGGCTTTTTGGAAACAAGCCCGAAATAGGCCAGCTGGCATTCTCGGTCATGAGCGGGCGGTTCTCGGCTGGTCATGAGTCCTCTTGTAAGCTCGCGGGCTTATTAGGAGAGAGTGGCTCTTGTGGGACCCTCTAGGAAAAAGTCCGAGAAATTCTTCGTGGTTGCTCGGGCAGTGCGAAACCTCTTGCTCTCGGCCCTTGGGCGTCTTACTTGGGTCTGTCGATCTTCTCGTGAGAACATCTTTGGGCTTTCTTATTTGGACCGTGCTTTTATGGGCCTTCATACTGGGGCCCAACATACACTAAGAAAAGTAATTTATAATTTGGGTGATATATATGTAATAAATATTAACCGACTTACTTTCAACTTATCATTCTTATAAAAAAACTATTTGGATTTGCCTTCAACAGTAAAATTGGATACTTCTTTGTCTTCTTATTAATATTATTTCACTAGTTGTATAATCTCTACATATTATTGAATCCTAGTTTTTATTCTACTTAAGTCTAAACGAAGATTATTACGTTCCAATAGGTGTGTATAGTGAGGGAGAGTAAGGAAATGTTATAGGCAAATGTAAAATGCAAATGCCTTGATGTTAAATCTCAATAATAAATGAATGATTTTTTTAAAAATATTATTAAAAATATTTTATATTGGTATATTTTTTTAATTTGGTCGAGTAGGTTTTAAAATATATTCTTAAACAAAGAAGAAGTCTACTCCACAGGCGTATGTGCGTAACGTATAAGTGCACATCAAGCATAGAAGGGAAAGCAAGAGGTCCATGCCCTTGCACACGTGTATCGCTTGGTTGCACATTAAATGCAGGCAATATTTATAAATTAGGTTTACATACTATTTAGATGTACATTGAATGTGAGCAATTTAAATAAAAGACGCACATACATGGATCAAGTGCAAGTCATACGTGAATATCGGGAGTTACACATTTGCGAGTATCTAACATCTATTAGGCATGGGTCTTTACTATGACTAATAATATATATATTTATTACGTACCAAGAATTCAGGTTGTCATACGGATTCGGGGCAGCAAATCGGATATTCATTTTAGTCGATTTAATGCGGATCCGATTTTTATAATCTTGAATCTAAATCCTATACAATACAACTGAAAACTAGAGGTCAGAAGTCAGCGGGAATTGCTCCCATTGTAAATCCTCCGACGCTTAAGTCAGCTATATTTTCAAGAATATAGAAAAATAAATGTAGGAAGTCTTAATAATCAAATTTATCGATTAAACCCCTTTAGATTTTTACAGGCAATGAAAGAAATACACTGTTGCGTTCTGGTCCCACGGGACTTGCTATGGCCGAGAGATGCAGAGGGTGGGGACCACCCAGCCGGATCTCTTAGGAAGGCTCGTTAATGAGGGCGCCCGGTCCCGATCCCGTTAAGCAAGAACACAAGTGGGTGATGTGTTGGATTTGAGATGAGGATTGAGGCCGGATATTTTACGTGAAAAACCTCATCTTGAATGGGAGAAAAATCACGAGGCTCGGGGGGCAGAAAGAGTTTCACTATGTGGGTTGGAGATTTTACAGGGTACAGTTGTGAGGGTTAATCCCTTCTCTATCTCTCGTTTTACTTTTTTCTCCTAAGGAAGCTATGCTCACTTGGGAGCCTTTTACACGTCTTTGAAAAGTGTGCGTGGAGAGGGGGAGCGCCTGATGAAAGCTTCAGGGCTCAGAGTTGTGAGTCTGGAAAACTCTTCCCCTTGGAAAGGGGGTCTTGCTGTGTATTTATAGTGGAAGTCGAGCCGCTGGGGAGTGGACACGTGGCGTCCATCCGTCGATTGAAGAGCTGGTCCACTAGCCTCCTTTAATGCGGTGACGTGTGGAGAGGACATGCGGACGGCGCCGCTGCAGGCTGAGCGTGTCGGGTGTACGAGATCTGGATCTACGCCTTGATTTGACTAAAGCGTGTCTGTTGATACTGAAGAAAGCGGTAAGTGCGGGCTTTTTGCTAAACCGAAGACGAAATAAAATTTTGGCATTCTCGGTCATGAGTGGGCGGTTCTCGCCTGGTCATGAGTCCTCTTGTAAGCTCGCGGGCTTATTAGGAGAGAGTGGCTCTTGTGGGACCCTCTAGGAAAAAGTCCGAGAGATTCTTCCCGGCTGCTCGGGCAGTGCGAAACCTCTTGCGCTCTCGGCCCTTGGGCGTCTTACTTGGGCCGTCTGATCTTCTCGTGAGAACATCTTTGGGCTTTCTTATTTGGACCGTGCTTTTATGGGCCTTCATACTGGGGCCCAACATACACTAAGAAAAGTAATTTATAATTTGGGTGATATATATGTAATAAATATTAACCGACTTACTTTCAACTTATCATTCTTATAAAAAAACTATTTGGATTTGCCTTCAACAAGAAAATTGGATACTTCTTTGTCTTCTTATTAATATTATTTCACTAGTTGTATAATCTCTACATATTATTGAATCCTAGTTTTTATTCTACTTAAGTCTAAACGAAGATTATTACGTTCCAATAGGTGTGTATAGTGAGGGAGAGTAAGGAAATGTTATAGGCAAATGTAAAATGCAAATGCCTTGATGTTAAATCTCAATAATAAATGAATGATTTTTTTAAAAATATTATTAAAAATATTTTATATTGGTATATTTTTTTAATTTGGTCGAGTAGGTTTTTAAAATATATTCTTAAACAAAGAAGAAGTCTACTCCTGGGCGTATGTGCAACGTATAAGTGCACATCAAGCATAGAAGGGAAAGCAAGAGGTCCATGCCCTTGCACACGTGTATCGCTTGGTTGCACATTAAATGCAGGCAATATTTATAAATTAGGTTTACATACTATTTAGATGTACATTGAATGTGAGCAATTTAAATAAAAGACGCACATACATGGATCAAGTGCAAGTCATACGTGAATATCGGGAGTTACACATTTGCGAGTATCTAACATCTATTAGGCATGGGTCTTTACTATGACTAATAATATATATATTTATTACGTCAAAAATTCGGGTTGTCAAACTGATTTAGGCGAAGAAATCGGATATTCATTTTAGTCGATTTAATGCGGATCCGATTTTATAATCTTGAATCTAAATCCTAATCAATACAATCAAAACTCGAGGAAGTCGCGGGTTCATCACCTCCTGTAAATCTCCGACGCTTAAGTCATTTATATTTTCAAGAATATAAAAAAAATAAATGAAAATGCGTATTTGATGGATGGAGTGTTTTATTGCGTCAACCATTGAACAGGCAGAGGTATGCCTCCTTGGATGGGACTTGAAGGAGATCTCTTGGAAGGAGAGAAGATATTGTTTAGATCGGCCCTTAGAAGTTGTTCTGGCCTCCAAGAATGATCAAGGGCTGGCCTCTTTCTTAATTTTCCTTCTGGATGTTTTTAATCGTTTTCCTTGCCATTTTCCCCTCTCTCCTCCTTTGGGATAAAGATCTTTATATAGTTTGAGGATAATCACTCTTATCCACAGCCACCCGCCAAAGAAAACCGTCAGTCATTCTTATCCATAGCCAACCACCAAAGATAGCCGCCGATGGATTAGAAAAAATGGTTTGAACGATTTTTTGGATTGGGTATACTG
The DNA here is from genome assembly GCA_033239525.1 of Nepenthes gracilis. NCBI lineage: Eukaryota > Viridiplantae > Streptophyta > Magnoliopsida > Caryophyllales > Nepenthaceae > Nepenthes > Nepenthes gracilis. Next base: position 21,518,761 of record BSYO01000011.1, read on the forward strand.
TGCCCATCAATATTTATATTTTAAATATTATTTTTAAAATAATCAGAAATATTGGATCTATAAGCAAGTGGGCGCTTGAAAATATCCGAAGGGTTAAGGTTTGGATTGAAGATGACTAGTCCTATAAGTCTGACTTTCTTGAGCCGTACTTTAAGGTCCTTCCTTTTAGTATATATATATATATTTATTTATTTATTTATTAAAAATACCAAAAAATAGAAAAAAATATAAATATAAATGACAATAATTACTATATTTTATGTATTATCGCCTTCCCACTTCATCTGTGGTAAAGAAGGAAAAAGTGGGAGGGGTGAGCGCCGGGCCATCGAGCTGCGCCGTAAATTTATCCACAAACGTTGTTTCCTATTTGGTAAGAACAACCGCCTCTTCCACCCCGTTTCTCCTACTCCAGCCAATTCCATGGCGGTTTCTTTCTTCAAGTAACTCTCTCTCTCTCTCTCACTCGTTCTTTTGTTTTGTTTGTCGATTCTGATCTGGTATCCACCCTTTATCTCTCTTGAATCCATGGCGGATCCTTTCTTAAAATAACTCTCTCTCTCTCTTTCTCCGTTTTCTGCAGTTTCGGCCGTTATTTTTGATCTGGTACAGGTTTTTTTTATGGTTGTCAACTCATTTCTCACCGTTGATTTGATTTACTCTTGATTTGCCATTTCTTTTGGGGTCATAATGCATTATTGCTTGATATCTAGGGTTTCTGAGTTATTTATCAATGGCTGCTCCACCTGCGAGGGCTCGGGCTGATTACGACTACCTCATCAAGCTCCTTTTAATAGGCGACAGTGGTGCGTATTTTTTAGATCTCAGGTTGTTAATCTGAAAGGTTCAAATATCTCGTGCGTATTTTATGTACAAACAGCCTGCTATTATTGTAGATCTAGTACTTGAATTTGCTGTGACGTAAGGTACTCGAGTTCAGTTTGTTTTGGATTTTGTCTAGATGACTAGACGCTGCTATGCTGAGATTCACAATGCGGAGGGTTTTGAAAGTTGTCTGTTGTTACTGATTAACATGCGCCGGAGTTGGGCAGAGGGCTTTCGAATATCATTGGATGAAGAGGTGATCTAATGCTGATCGCAGTTCTGGCCATAGAGGCAAGGCAGTCCTATCGAGATCAGTTTTATTGTGACAGGAGGATTATTTTGGCAGCATTTAGATAGGAACATTTGGTGCTATGTTTGGTTTAAAATTTTACTGCGGTAAACCATCGGAAAAAGAAAACGTGTAAACTATTGAAAAATAAAAATGAGTAAACAGTAAAATTATGGAAACTTATCATATGTATCATGTTTGGTTCACATGGCATCAACTATGTAAATCGATTTTGTCGATAGGTCCGGGAGGTTTATTTGAGGATTTTACAATTTTACGAAGTTCTTCCATGCATTTTTGGGACAAAACGTCGGATCCTAGTTTGGCAAATTTTAATCAGGGACACCCATCATTTTGCGTGGTTCTATTTTAATAATAGTCTTCTTTCTTATCTAAACATAACATATTTTTAGATTTATCTGTTTTTAACATTTTTACATAGTTTTTCACATTGAAAGGGGAAAACCAAACTTTGCGTAAATATGTGGCATTGTTTGGAATGGCCAAATGGCCTTTCAGACATTATAAGTACATTTTATATGAGGAAGAACCTTTTTTCCGTTTATTACATTGGAATAAATTTGTCCCTAGCATTTGCTCCAAAAGATAATTGCTTCTAGCATTACAATGACAAATCTGCTTGGAGCGGCTTAAACTTGGGTGATGTCTTTTTTGTAAATTGATCTACCCATATCTTGATTGCATGGAGTATCTCAAAAGCTTGCATCATAAAACAAACTACTAGTGACAGTACTCATGCACCGTCTCTTCTGTTGCTTTAAGTATTTTAGTGCGATTGTAAAGTACAGAGTTCAGAATAAAAATATTTTTTGCCTGAAAATGCATGATGGACTTAGATGCTCCTGGTTGATTACTTTTGCAGGTGTAGGTAAAAGTTGTCTTCTTTTGCGCTTCTCTGATGGTTCCTTCACTACTAGTTTTATCACAACCATTGGGTATGCTTGTTTGGATATGTAATGAAATGCTGAATGATTGTGCTAGGAACATATGAAATATACCTTATATTGCAACTCTAATTCCTCTTGCAGTATTGATTTTAAGATCAGAACCATTGAGCTTGATGGCAAAAGGATTAAGCTCCAGATATGGGATACAGCTGGTCAGGAACGGTTTAGGACCATCACAACTGGTAATTTCATTTTATTTTACATATATTGGTATTTTTTCCCTCCCAATTGCTGAGTTGGATTGCCATATCATTGTATTCCTGATGTTATTAGCATATTTGAATTACATAGGGGCAATATATGTCGTTGCTACTAACCTTCCTCTATGGTTTTTCTTTTTCAGCTTACTATCGCGGAGCCATGGGTATTTTGCTGGTGTATGATGTTACTGATGAGTCATCTTTTAACAGTAATCCTCTCGGCATCTCAACTGCATAATTGAATCAAATCACTTTCCCCTTTCTATGTATATTTGTGTGCTGACCACGAACATGTACTGGTGTGCCGAACAACTCAGATGAATTGGGATCCTCTACCTTACTGCTTCTCGGAGTTGTTGCTTTTTATTATTTCAACTAAATACTGAAGCTTGGAATTGTTGAGAATTTTTGCTTTTAAACATAAATTTAAATTGAAAATGAATCTCTTAGGCTCAATATTTTGTCTTAGATTTCTTGCATATGCCATTTTCAGACATTAGAAACTGGATACGCAACATTGAACAACATGCTTCTGACAATGTCAACAAGATACTGGTTGGAAACAAGGCAGACATGGATGAGAGCAAACGGGTAAGCAGCGGATTAGCTTGGCATTTTGGTTTGTGTTTTAAAATACTACTTTCAAGTGAAAACCTATTTCAGGCATGAAAGTTTTCTGGGTAGTTCATGTAATGTCAAATAAGAATTAGCTGTTGCAAGTTTAGTTGGTCAGGTTTTTTTTTTTTTTTTTCTGAATTAAGATTATGTAGATCAATGACGACAGCGATTAGTGACTCTCTATCTATATTTCTTTAGGTGGTGCCTACATCTAAAGGAAAAGCACTTGCTGATGAGTATGGGATTAAATTCTTGAAACGGTAAGTTATATGTGAGAATATTGATATGTATCCCTGCTGTTTGACGACTCTATATTAGATTTATTGACTGGTTATTTATATTGCAGAGTGCAAAGACAAATCTAAATGTGGAGGAAGTGTTCTTTTCGATAGCAAAGGACATAAAACAAAGGCTTGCAGATACTGATACAAGGGCAGAGGTAGGCATTGTCATCTCATGCCTTCAGTTATGGGGGTGCGTGAGTGTCAGTGTAAGTACAATGGATGTTTCCTATGAGATAGGGGCTTAGAAGGATGAGAAGGGTAAATCTAAATTGTTCTTAGAAGATATATGTTCCCACTATTTTGGGTCTTAATGCAAGGGATGGTTCGAATGAGACATACAGGGTTGATGTCAGATCTAACTTGTTGATAGAAGACATATGACGATGGGGTTTCCTGCTAAATTTCCTCCTCTTGCCAGCCTCTCTCCACTACTCTCCCTCATATGCCTGTGCTGGCTGAGGCCAGAAGTGAGGACTCTGCTGCTGATGCTAGTCAATGGCCCCAGCTGGTGAAGCCATACTCTTGATTTTGTTTCTTGTTCGTCAGCTCCCACCCTATTATTCAATTAGCTGTCTCTGGCATGCAACTTCATGGGGATGCACAGCACAGGCCACAAAAACTGTTATGAAAATAGTGATAGGAGTTGTATTGTCAGAATTTCCAATAAAAAATAATATCGATCAAGTGAAATAGTGCAAAAAAATCAATAATAATAAGGTTTTGTGTACAGAATTCTTTAGATATTAAAACTCTAGCAGCTTCTCAAGTATTTGATGATTTTGTGATTGCAGCATCCTGCAGCAATCAAGATTAACCAAACAGACCCAGCAGCTGCAGCTAATCAAGCTGCCCAAAGATCAGCCTGCTGCAGCTCTTAAGGCCGAGCAGACCACTACATTGACTGGGCAGAGGGGGCATTATGATTGGTGCTTGTAATCTTACTTTCATTCTTCTCTCAAACCTCTCTGCTACTGTGTGAATTTTAGTTTTTTATCATTGGGAAATTGTAGCGTGTTTGCAGACTTAATTGTCTTCCTCCCCTCCTTACATTCGCTTTTATTGAGCCACGGAGGGCATTGGCCGCAAAAAGGACAACATTCTTTTGAATGTTCTATCTGGAGGGAACTGTATTGGATTTGAGAAATATTTTGGTGATTTGGAGCATCCTTGGATGACGCAAATGCGAATAGATGGATGAGACATTACATTATTAAAGATGTCCGTATGTAGTTAAACCTTTGAATTTTTCATTTGTACATTCCTAGTGACCCGGTGGTCACCACAGAGGCTTGGTGCAATGTTGAAGTTGTCGTTGTATAATCTATTCGTCACAGATTAAGTTATGAAAGCAATGTCTTGTATAATATATGGTAAGAATGTATATGATATATCAAAATGGAGTCGTCAAGATTTTTTGGTAGTGATGTTTTCATATTCATCCAAGAGTTATAACTATAAATTAAATAAATAAATATTAATAGTTAAATAATTATTTTAATTATTAAATATAATTTTATTTATTTATTTTTTAATATTAATTATTTGATGGGTATAAAAATCTCTCAAGTGAAAAAAGTTTGATCACAGTACTCGTAAAAGCAGTTGAATTCAATTCAAAAGGCTACTGCATAGACAAAAAGGTCATGACAGATGACTTGCATTTCTTACAAATTATTTAAATTTTACTAAGATAATACGTTACAATTTTTTTTTTTTTTTGTGCGGGGCATAAAATTAATGCTGAATAAGGTCAAGAATAGAACTTTGAAAATCAGTACTAGATGACAAAATTAGAAAAAAAAAATTCCTATACTCTTTTATTAAGAGATTATTTTGGTTAGGGTTTGTTCATGAGAAGGAATGGAATTAAAAAAAAAAAGTGGGGAATTAACCACGTTAGTGAGCAAGGGAGGAGGGCAAAAGAAGAAAAGGGAAAATTTTTGTTACTAAAAATTGGTGGTTAACCCTTGTGGTTCAGATTAGTCATTGTAGTCACAATTTATTTTTTTTAAAAGGACCAAAATGCTCCTATTTAACATTGAATTTAGCTTTAACAGTAATAAGACTATCTAAATTATTTATAATTTTCTATTTAACAAGTATCAGATTAAGGATGATAATCATCTCCTTAATACTTATTTAATTTGGCTAGTTTTACCTTATTAATCTTTAAACTCTCATTTTGGCTTTATTTTTTTTTAGTGATGAACTAACTATAATACAAAGTAGTATTTTTTAGTCAATAAAATCCAAAAGATTTATCAATCACAAGGGTTTCATGTATTTCGGCACAGAGCTTTCGTTGATTTTTAGGGTTAAATTATTTTGAGTACTTCAATAATTGTTATATTTTCAAAGTCTTTGTATACATAATTTTTGATAAAATAAAACTTCTACTTATCAAATGAAAAAAAAAATATTGGTTAGTGATAGGTCTAATAATCTACGGACCAATCCAAAATTAGGCTTGCGAGGGAAGAGTGCCCTGAAAATTATAGTCCAATAAAAACTCATTTGAATCTAAGATCCCAAAAAAAGAAAACCCAATAGAACACTCCCTTAACTCAATGTTCAACAGGCGCTAAGGCTGATCCAAAAGGCATGACCTCACACCATTCAACGATAAACGGACAGTTAGGGCTAATCAACAAAGGCTCCTTCAACTCAACGACCACGACAACTGTCCTGATAGCTCAGTAAAGATCCGCAAAATAGCTGCCTACGTAGCATATCGCTTCGAAAAGGCAAGTGCAGTCCTCCAATGTTTCTAAGAAAAATTTATAATTGCCATACTTACCTCGAGGTATGCTCGAGAAAATAGCTCAGTTGACCCTTCAGGGCAATGGACGTCAACCGTGAGGCTCCATGAAGGTTACACCAATTCCAACTTTATAAACCCCTCTTCTTCCCTGTGGTAAAAAAGATGGGACGAAAAATTCCAACCCTTAAACATCCCTGAAGTATCAAACCGCTTTCATTTAAATCACTCTACTTTTGAGTACATCATTTCTCAAACCACTCAACCCGCAAGTACACAGGCGTCCATTTTAAAGCCATATCCTAGTCGAGCGCACTCATCAGAGTTTAGTATTTTATCTCTAAATCGTTTCCCAATTAAGCACACCCAATGGAGCTCAGTGTTCCATCTCTAAATCGCTCCCTAGTCAAATACAATCATCGAAATTCAATCTTCCATCTCTAAATTGCTCCCCAATTGAGTATACTCATCAAAACTCAACCTTCCGTAAACACTCAATCTCCCAAAATATGTATCTATACATTATTCATTCATCTTCTTATCTTTCTATTTGCTTGAAAAAAATTTTTTAATTTCAGTATTGGAAGACATAACAGAAAGTAAGTCTCGCCATCTTCTAACCTTTTATTTGTCAGTTGTAGTGTGTAGGATTTAGGTTTGAAATAACAATGAATGAACCCGCTTTAACTCAACCTATTAAAAAGATTAAGCGGTTTCCTAATCGTTAATTTAATCATCTATCTCTAAACCGCTTCCCAATCGAGCATACTCATTGAAATTCGACCTTCCGTAAACACTTAATCTCCCAAAATATGTATCTATATATTATTCATTCATTTTTCTATCTTTCTATTTGCTTGAGAAAATTTTTTTGACTTGAGTATTGGAGAACATATTAGGAAGCAAATCCTGTCATCGTTTAATCTTTTATTTGTTAATTATAGTGTGCAGAATTTATATTTGAAATAATAAAGAATGAACTCGCTTTAACTCGACCAATTGAAAAGATTAAACGATTTTCTAATTTATTTAATAATATGAATTTGGGAATGTATTAGTTAGTATGAACGTAAGTTACAACAAAAATGAAAAAAAAAAAAAGAGAAATCACATTCATGTAGGAAAGAAGAAGAGAGAAATACGCGCTATTTTAAAGATGATAGATTCTACATTTCCACCTATAACGCTAAGTGATAATTTCCATAATAATAGAATAAAATAAAAATGCAAAAAATATTTTATGTACTTAGACAACAACATATCCAGCATTCATGAAAAATAAACTGCCCCCACCTCCCTATAAATGAATTCTTAGCATCAAAAAATGCCTCTTCAAACCTAAAATGATTTCTGACTTATTGGAGAATTAATGACAACTTAATAAGATCAAATAACAAGCTTTCATAATTGTTTTTGAATTTTTGATAAGAAAATGAAAGATTCTTAAAAATTAGATGACGAGCTTAAGATACATAATTTTTGAAATATGGACTATATAATAAACAAATAAATAAATTCTTAAAAAATACGCACGTACAGTACGTGTACTGAAAATCTAATTACAGCATATGAACGGATCAGAGAACTAGCAATTAATTCCAATGCCTAATCGCAACTCTAAATCCAAATCTAAATTCAAGCCCAGAACTCTCTTACTGTTAGACTTCTTCAAAACCGGCACCGTTAACGGAAACGGCAGCGGCAGCGGCAGCGGCTCTAGCTTTTTCTCATCGTCGCGAGGCAGCGTGAGAAGCGTGGGCGGTCGTTCATCTGGCTTCATCAGAGCAGCTCTATGTTTTCTCATATGACCTCCGAGCGCTTGGCCCATCGGGAATTCGACGCCGCAGATCGAGCACTCGTGCGCCTTAGGCTTCGCAGGCGGCGAACCGCAGGCCTCATCTCCGATCGAGAGCTTCAGCTTCTTGTGGCTTGCTCTGTGGCCTCCTAAAGCTTGGAAGGATGTGAATTTCCGATCGCACGTCTTGCAGACGAAGAGGCGGTCGGGCGTGGAGGTAGCCGATGCCGTTGACGAATCGGATTGTTCAATCCGAGAGACGAGACGGAAGCAGTTGGCCCAGATTTCCCTCTCCAATTCTTCTCTGCTCCTTTTCAAGGTTAATACTGGTAAAACCATGGCGTCAACAATCAAAATTAGCAATAGCAAATAGATTTGCTCTTTACAGAGTGGATATTTGATTCTTTTATGCTCTTCTCTTCTCTTCTCTTCTCCTCTTCGAGTATTTATATTGTTCTAAGACGTAGCTACATAGAACCGACTTAGTTCTGACTTTTGACTCACTTAATACGCTTGCTTGGCTATTAAGAAATAAAAATATTTTGTTAGATTTTTTTTTTATTGATATGATATTATTTGTTTACTTATTTTTTTTTATTATTTTTGATATATAATATAAATAAGATATTTTATATTAAATACTAAAAACTGATATTATCCTTTTAATAATATTTTTTAAAGAAACAGAGAGAAATAATATTTGTTATTTAGAAAAATAAAATAATAATAATAATAACGTTGTGCAGACGTCAGTGATGGCGTGGCCCGCCCTTTCAAAATCCAGAGGGAAGAGTCTCTTGCGGCAGGCAGCCAGCCATCAACGGCTCAACAAGTCTAGAAGCTTATGTGGTCCAAGTCTCTTACTAGTACATATTTTATATAAAAATTATAAATAATATTATTAATAATATAAATCCATTATTAAAAATATATAATTATTATATATTTTAAAAACTTATTACATTTAATATATGCTGAAATTAATTATAAATATTTTATAGCCGTCTGGTCCCTTTTCAAATCTTATCTATGGTGGGAGTTTCACCGTGTGAATTTTTTAAATTGAATATTGATATAATATAATATAATATAATTATTTTGGTCAACAAGCGCGTAAGACGACGCACACCCAGGCAAGGTCCAATCGCCGGCCTAGATGTAACTGACTCACGTTGCTTCCTCTGTTTTTTAATTTGATTTTTTTTATTTAATGTCCCATAAAATCTCATTTATTATTATTATTTTTTATAAAACTGTAAATTTTTAAAATATTTTAGATTCATAGTTGAAAATTCTTAAAAGTTTATTTTCGAGATTTTATGTATTTTGAATTTCAAGTTATTAATTTCTTTTTAAAAATAAAAAAATCAGAGTTCAATTTCACGGTGATGTCATTTACTATTACACTAGCCATAGCTGACATTTAGGTCACGCGTATTTCTACGACAATTTAATTTAAGAAAACTAATAAAAATAAAAATAAGGTAGATATTATTTTCTTTATTTCAGTGTTGGCAGGAAAATATTTTAAAAAATAATTAAAGATATTATACATCCTTAATGTGATATATATATAATTTTTATTAAATTGATGATTCGAACTCACCGGCCATGGTTAAAATTAATGTGAAGTGCCTGAATCATCAAGACTAAGCTATCAGCTGCACAATTCAAAAACTAAGCAATCATCAATTGGGCAATATTCAAATGCTTCAATAATAGGCCGAATGACCAAAATGTTGGGTGATCAAGTTATCGAACAACTTAAAAAGTTAGAGTATAGTTGCACTCCGAGACAAATCAATAAAAATAAATCAGAAGAAGAAAGCAAAAGATGGCCAAATTATCAAGTTAGGTAGTCAATTCCTCATATTTATCTAAAATTTGAATTCCTTTATAGTGCGTCCTCAGATTTAGATTACTGTACGAATTAAGGAGTTAAGAACTGTTTTACACTGTCCGATCAGTTTGACGTGAGCTTGGTTACCGTATTCTTCGAATTTGGATCATATACAATATAACAAATATACGGTCAAAGAATTGACGGGACTCACTACTCGATATATCATTCAATATTCAAATCAGTAATATTTCTTTATAAAAAGAAAATAGATAATATAAAGTGAAAATGCTTGTAAAAATGGTTTTATTAAGTGCGTTTAATAAAAAATGTCTTAATGAGAGAGTGTGTGTGCACTTGAAGCGTTTTAATATTGTCATTTATTGATTTTTTAGGCTTTTAGTTGAGCATCATCCATTTTCCTCTTAAAAAATAGGAGTTTATATAGAATTAATTGGTAGTTAATCTTTCCTACCAACCATCTAAGGAACCATTCGGATAGATAAAAAAATTTTATTTGACCGATGATTTTTTATTGGCAACTAAGTTTGTTTAACTAAATAAGAGAAGAAAACTATCTGTTTTGATCAGTTGAAATTAGTTCTATCTTAATTCAGTAAGTAAATTATCCGGATAAGATCGACACGTGTATTTATAAATTTTGGATTATATGGACCGATTGAATCATTATTTTATTATCAGCTAAATTTTTTGACAAATTTTTCTATTGGGCCGTTAGTAACTATGACCACCACTTTATATCTACTTATTAGCAACGTAAATAGCCACAATCCGGTGATTTGAAGCTGTTCATCAAAACCCACAATTGCAGACGCACATTTCAATGAATAGTAACTTCTCAAGAAAATAGATATCAATAGTGAGCTTTGTGTCCTTACAGTGTTAGAGGAGAGAATAGAAGCCAGCCACAAAGACTTATATATTAATCTGATCGTTTATTTTTAGATAAATAACCAATATTTAATTATTTTTAAATTTAAATTAATTTTTAATTTTATAAAAAAATAATTAAATTATAATAATTTATTTTAAAATAAAAATTTAAGAGATAAAGACAAGTTTTTATATCCATATAAAGAATAAAACTTTTCCGAACTCAAGATTCATAGAGTCCGGCTAAGGGGTGACGTATCCAAGAAAAAAAATGGAGTCAATTGATTCTATCTAAACTTTTATATAAGTAAAAATAAATAAATAATAAAAATTAAATTAAAAATCTCATTTCATGGTATCTTCCGTTCAATCAGCCAACGACAGCTGAGATAGGTTACGTATTCAGTGACTTATGCTTTGATTTGGATTGGAATGTGTCATTTTCTTAATCTTAATCACAAATCTTAAAACAAATAATTATAATTAATTTTTTTAAAAAATTAAAATTAACTATTTTAAAATAATCAGATAATAATTATTAACTTACAAATTAACAATTAAGATTGTTTAAACAAATTCTTCATGCCAAGAGTGAGAATTAATTAATGTTTATTTATTGACTATATTATATATAATGTGGTAAGCTGCTATTGATATTCAAGATCGTAATAACTTAGCCTGTAAAAAGCAAGGTGAATTATTTATTTTTTGAATAAAGAAATTATAATTTATTAGAATTGTTGCGTCCGCGTGTTCCAACCGTTTATCTATCGAAGCACGAGCGGCCTTGTGTGTTCATGGACGGACGGAAACGGGCAACACAAAGTAAGTCGTGAATGAACGTTGAAAAAGAAGTACGAGGATACAAATAGTATGCGTGATTTACGTGGAAAATTCATTATGAAAAAAGGGGTAAAAACCACGACAACGGACGAAAAGTCCGAGAGATTTTACTATTGCAGCGAAGGAATACAATGGGAGCCTGTGGAGCGATTTATCTCCACAGTGGATTACAACGTGAGAAGTCTTACCTCTTTTTTCCTTACTCTTTTCCTTCACTTTTTCTTTTTGCCTTTTCTCTTTTCTCTTTTCTCACGAGAATTCTTTACAAAGTGTGTTTAGATAAAAGCTTTTTTTCTCTGGACCCCCCTTTTTGCTGCCTGAAAGGGGGTATTTATAAGAAAAAATTATACCGTTGAAAAGGAGACACGTGGCACTGGCGTGTCTGGGCCGCCTGCCACTGACTCTGCAGGTGCGGCGTGATAGGGATCACTGTCGCTTGTCCCCCAAGATACGGCGTGTAGGGCGTACATTGCTGGTGCGGGCGTCGGGGGCGCCAACTTTGCGTATCTGGCGTGTCGAAGCCCGTTGGATCTTTCATCAGCGGCAGCGTCTTTCTGAGTCATCTGGTGGCATCATCGGTCATTTTGGTTCCTTATCCTGAAGGTGCGGAAATGTTGAAGCTGTCCTCGTCGATCGAAAGCCCTATGCATCCTTTGCTCGTTGCGCTAGGTTCTTGGACGTTTCTTTTGGTAAAGGTCATCCCAACTTGGTTGATGATGTCAGCTATACGTGTCGTCCTTGTGCTCATTTGGGTCAAAATGTCTGTCAGTTATACATTCTTTCAAGAATTTTTAGTCTAAATCATGGTCTGCAGGATCAAGCTTAGTCTTTTGGTAGAGTTGGGCTCAGTGGCATCTTGTCTTGAGACCTTATCATTGTGATCCTCTAGGCCCGCAATCACGATTTTGGGTATTGGATTCTGGGACTCATCAAAAATAATTTTTATCTAATTTAGTATAAATAAATAAAAATATAAATAAATAAATAATAGCGGCTAGTATGTTTTAACCGATGACCACGTTAGCGGACGTGGTATTTAGTACTTTAGTAATCAAATTGATGACGCCACGTGGGACGATAGATGGCGATCTCAATCACCTGGGCTATTTCACCGGATTGAATACTCGAGGAGAATAACGTATTCTGATTTTCTTGTATAGAAAACGGATAAATGTATTTTTTCAAGCAGTCCGTCTAGTTTACATTAAATATCCATTTTAATTTTTAAATTAAATTAAACTAAACTTAATTACATGTATTTTTTAATTACGTGTGTATGTATATATCCGTCTCGAAACCAAAAGGTTCTAAGACTAAGTCTATTTATAACATTTTGAATTGCATTTTTTTTATAATGTATTTATTTGGATTTCATTTAAACTAATTATGATTATTTTAAAATTTTTACACAAATAAATTTTAATGGACATATGATTTGAATATAATTAATAATATTAATATTAATAAAGAAAAGAGAATAAGAAACAAACGGGCAAAGAAAAAATGAAGAAGAAGAAAACAAGGACAAGAAAAGAGTGGAGAAAATTGGTGGAGGGTGATTTCGTGGCTTTTAAGTATAAAACCCATCTAGATAGTCTAAAAAATTTACCACAAAATCATATGAAATCATGGGGGTTCAATATGAAAATGATTGAGTGACAAAAAAAATAAAGGATTAATAAGAGTGTGTCAAATTTAAAGTTTAATCAGACAGAATTTGAACAAGAAAATTATAACAAATGGAGAGTGAGATGGATTAAGATTTGATTAGTTATAAATACGAGTTAAATTAAAGCTAAAACATTAAAAAAGGAGATAAAGATTTAAGGAGAAAGAAAAGAGAGCGTTGAAAAATAGAGAAAGAAGAAAGAACTAATAACGAATTTTGAGTAAATAACTTTTTATCTTCTCATTAATATGCTATCCTATACCTTTTTAATATTTTAAATAATTATTCTTTTGTGTTAAATCTTTCTCAATTGACTGAATTTTAAAAAAATTTGAAGATAGTGTAAAAATAGGTGCTCAGGATAAATTCATAAAATTAGAGTTGATTTATAATGTTTGATTCGTAAGATTGATTCTAGTGACAATATAAGGGTCATATGTGAACATTTTGATAATTTTTTATTGTCAAATGTTTATAAACAATTCAAATTTATGAGAAAAATAAAATTGTCAAAAAGATCGTACTGCACTATGGGATGCACTGCAGTGTGCATTTGATCAAGAAAAATAAGAGTATTTCTGATATTTTGATGTATTATTTTAAGGTAATAATTAATTATTTAATAATAGAAAAATATTTTAGTAATTATTTGAGGTATCAAGTGTTCAAATAATTTATATGAATATTATAATATCTGAGATCCCCATTTGAATGATTTTTTATATTAGTTGTGATTTTAGGTTAATTGAATATGTTATAAAATAATTATATTATGAAATTTTAAAGGATAATTGGTTCAACAGTGTGGCGCCTGACGCACGCTCGTACGCTAATTTTAGAAGGGCAGCCCTTGAGGCATGTCCGAAATGCGCTCAAGCACCGCTTTTAGAAGATCAGGTGCTTGAGTTGCACTTTAGTCACGCTTGTGCGCCAGTTGGATATAAAAGGTGCATGCGGGTTGGGCTTCGTCATTTCGTGCAGTAGAAGGGAAAAAGAAGAGAGAGAGAGAGCACGGGAGAGAGAGAGAGGAAGCATGGTTTGGGTAGATTGGGGCATCTTTTTCTCAAATCTAATTGGTATAAGGTCAAGACAAGTATTCTCTAACCACATCTTTTGTCTATTTTAATATCTGATGTATTATGGTTTCGATTTAAAGGTTTAAAGTTATACATGCAAGATTTTACTTAGCCCATCTGTTTTTCTTAGTGCATGCGCGAGTTTTACTAGTTGTTTGAAGGTATTGTTCTATTTTTGTTAATATTTGATGGTTTTGTCATTTTTTTTAAAAAATATATAATTATAAGATACTGTATATTTTTATATTAATATATCTGTATAAAAATGAATATAAAATTTTGTATAAGCTATGCATTTTTACATGTATGTATTCAGAGATTGTGGTCACACTTCTATTATCTATCATCTGGCCAACTTTCAATGAAAAGATATCTGTTATTTGAAATTCTTTTTTGTTGGTAGAAAAGACTCTGTTTGTAGTAACCTGTCATATTTGTTTGGTATTTAACATAAAATTTAATATATTCGGACGTTTTGATATATCTGACAGATTTGAGAATTGCATCCAAAGTCACGGGTGGTAAAACAAAGTAAGTATCATTGCCTATGAGAGATAAAGTACATAGATGTCCTAATATGCTGGCTTAATTTGTATTTGATCTGGTCTAAGATTACCGAGATTATAGGTAACCCTTTATCAAGTAAGTTTTTAAATAATCGAAACTTAGATTTAGAGCATACTTTATATTTTTTGTATGGATTTGTATCTTAACACTAATTTGGATTTGGATTTTGAGATTCATCGATTTTGCTCACTAATGAATTTTGGTATATCTCGTACGTTTGATTTTGATTATATATTTTGATTCGAATTTTAGATTATTTGTTTATGGTACTGATTCAACTTTTATTATCTATGCATGCGATTAGATCATTTCACGATTGGATCATTTCACTATTGGATTTTATCCCTATTGCGTTCTCGAATTCCGGCCACCGTACGAGCAAAGATCCTAATGTCTCCTCGGGTCTTTGCGATGCACTCAGACGGAACCCATGCAACACACAGATAATCTAGTTATCTTTTTGGGTTAATGAATGTGATCTAGGAGGCAAAGAGAGAAAAAGAAAGGAATAACACACGAGATTTTATGTAAAAAATTCTTTATTGAATGAGAGAAAAAACCACGGGACTTTAGGTTTAGGAATCGGTTTACTATAGTGTGCTTGGATACAAAGAGTTTACAGAGTGCGCTCAAGTCTTCCTCTTTCTCTCGATCACAGCTAAGTGAATGTAAAAAATGTCGGCTCCCTTGTTTAGCAAACCGTTAACGTATTTATAGTGGTGTGCTTTCCTTTGAGAGGAGTCCACGTGGAGTTGGCGTGCACAGAGGGTCTGCTACCAACTCCACAAATCTGGTTTACTACGTCGAGGAGGTTGCATGCACTCAGGCTGATTTTGTGTGGTGTCATATCTACAGTGGTCGGGCGTGGCTTGCAGACTATCATTCCTTCTGCAGGGTTTGTCACCAAATCTCTGGCACGCTGATTTTGCTGACACAATAATGTCGAGACCCATCCTGGATCCATGGGTCCAAGTGGACTTTGGGTCTACTATCTCGTATAGGCTGACTTGGCCATCCTGGATCTCTTGAGCCTACTAGGTCTCGATGGCGCCACGGTTCAATCCCACAATGATTGATCTTCTAATAGGCCCTGAGTATCACTATCCATTACTAGCCCCCTATGTCAAAGGGTCTGGGCACCTTGGCCCTTTGGAATGTTCAATGTTCACAGAAATGCCTCGAGCACTACGCTAACACATCCTCCTATGGATGCAAGTCCATGTCTTTCTTTCTAGTAGATATCTGAGGACGTTGCTGAGAGTAAGAACTTCGGGGACGATTTTGTGAGACCGAAAAGTTGATCAAATAGGCCGAGGACTTCTTTCGATAACTGTTCTGATACAGTCACTTGGGGAACTTCTTCGAGTTCGAGATGCTGGTGCGCGCTGCGAACTGATCGCTGTTGACACATGTGTCCGAGTCCATTAATGTTCTCGGGCATATTTGGGAACAGGAGTCTGGGACATGAGGACCGAAATGTCTGGGAGTACTTTGAGGTTCTTAGTCTGAGCAAAATGCCCAGAAAATTTTGAGGTTAACAGACTGTCCAGAATGTCCGGGGAATTCTTGGATTTTTGGAACTGCTGGGTATTTCTAAGTGATAGTCGTCTTCGCGTATTTGTCCAAGATCCAAAAATATCCCCGGCCGTTATGGGGCCAAAGGCTTCGAAGAAGGCTCGTCCGAGAACTCTCTCTGAGTCCAAGAACTTGGTGCACGCCACCACTTGGGCCATCAAAGCACGTTAAACATGCCTTTAATGCTGGGGACGTCGCCTTGGAAACGTAAGCCCACTATCCCTGGCAATGTACGGGATGTCGATGCGTGGCAAAGGCAATGATGATGCACGCCTTTGAATTTTGAAACCCTAAAAAACGGACGTTTTCCTTTCTGCCATCCACATTCATTTACTTAACTTAGAAAATTTGCAAGTCCTTCGAAGACGCTCTCTGCAACCCCCTTTGTGCACTATTCACTTTCTTCCTCGTTTTGTGCTTTAATGGCGCCTGGTGTTGCAGACATCGCTTCCACCATTATGTTTGCTGACCTGGACATTATCCGAGCAAGGTACAGCAACCCTTTTAAGATGGGGATGCTGGTACCAGAGCCTCATGAGAGGGCCTGCAATCCACCAGACGGCTTCATCACAGTTTACACAATCCATCTCAAGAGTGGGCTTCACTTTGACATGCCGCTAGACTTGTACCACATCTTGAGGGATTTCAAGGTCCCTGTTGCTCGTCTTCACCCTAACGCCATGAGGTATCTCGTTTCTCTTTGCGTTTTTGTGCGTTGCCATTTGCAGACCTTTGAGTCCCTAACTGTGAAGGTGATTCAGAGGTTCACACACGGACAGGATTGGTTGTCATTGGTCCGCGTCCTGAGTTCGTGACGCTGAGTGGCGGCAACTCCGATTCCACAAAGAGGTGGAAAGACAAGTTCTTATTCCTGGCAGTTCATCGTATTTGGGACATCCCCAACGATTGGGGAAACGTTGACTCCAAGTACTGCCAGGACGTCACACTAGAGGAGAGGTCGTTGGTGAAGGATCTCATTGCTCTTGTTCAGTCCAACCTTCCCAGCTTTCATGAGAATAGGGAAAACAAGTGGTTGCGACCTGAGAACTTGGCTAAGGCCAAGTGGAGGCCCCAGTTTGGGGTCTCTGGATCCCTTGCCGACCTTCCTTCTAAGAAGAAGAAGAAGAGCTCTGAAGATTGAGGAGCCACCTGAAGGGCCAAAGAAGATACAACGAGCTGAGATCTCGTCCAAGCATCCGCCCATGTCGGCTGAGAGGCAGCCGCAAGGGATGCAAGCCCTCGGACCATCGGCCACCACGGGGCCTTCTGAGTCTCTGGGGCCTGCCGAGCAACCTTCTGAGGCCGCGGGCTTGCACATTGAGCTATCAATTGCTCCTTCTCCTCTTTGTGAGCCCATGCCTGATATCTTTTCCATTTTTACTGGCGAGGTCTCGGATTGTATGGACAATTCATCCGAGGACGTTATTGAGGAGCGGGCTGCAGGGAAGGCTGAGGCAACTCAGGCTAATGAAGCAGTGGTGATGATGTCTACTGCTGAGATTGCTGAAGCCGCAAACACCGTCGTGACTATTGAGCTCCCATGCCGCACAATCCAAATATACAGCCCCATGATGATTCATTCCGAGGTCCATGAGGCAGCCCTGGTCGAAGACATTGCTGGTTCTCCACGTGCGCTGTTGAAGTTGAGACTGGGGCTGTAGAGCATTCTGAGGCTATTGAGACCCTAGCCTTTGATCTTGATGGAGTTTCGGCTATGTCTGACACTAGGGTTAAGGTTTCTGTGGTGCTTGCTATTGAGCCACAGGAGTCCGAGTCCCCTATAGAGGAGAGTTCAGCTAGTGGCTCTCTCGTCTCTCAAGTATCCTTCTACCCTTCCTTAACCTCTTATCTTCTTATTTTCTTCCATTCATGCTTTGACGGCTTTGCTTTTTTTATTATTTATAGTTTTAAGAGCTGATCAGGAATCTTGGACAGCTCATCGGTGGTGTCATCCAGACTTGTATCGAGTTGGAGTCCCTGAAAGCTACTGGAGAAGCCTACAAGCATCTCGAACTGGAGCTAGTTGAGGCCAAGAGAAAAGGCTGTCGAGGCCGAGAGCAAGATTGCTTTTTTCGAGGATACATTGAGGTTTCAGCAAGTTCAGTACAGGCTGTTGCGGGACAGGAACTTCTAACTAGAGGAAGTGTTGAGGATTTCAGTAAGGGCCGCGGACATAGCTCCTACTCTAGAAGGCAAGTACTGGGATGACATTAATTTGTGCCGTTGGGTGATGAAAGTGTTGCATCTACGATTTTTTACGGCCGTGTTCGATTCTCGGAATGCCAGTGCCACGTGTTTAGAGGATTTGTATTGCTTTTCGGGTAGGGCATTTCCCAGCCCTCCTTGACCCGGGGTCATCAAGTGACCCCTGATCATCTGGGTGGCTGGGATCGTTAGGTCAAGTTGGGCCTTTCGAATCACAAGGATCTTAGTAGCAGGATGCCTCTCTTCAACCTGGACTTTCTGATGGTTAATTGTAGATTAGTAATGCAGTGTACATGTATACATATTTTCTTTTGTATATACGTTGTACATTGTACACTTTTAAATATGAATGAAATTCATCCTATGTTGCAAATCTCTCTGGATTGTCTTATGTGTTTAGTTCTTTTATAACATGCTGTTAAAAAAATTTAGTCCTATATCAACTTAATGTTTGAACATTTTGATCATCTTAGTTTGAAGATGCTATATCTAGGGTCGTTGCATGCTTACTATTTTGAGCCCCCTAAATTTTAAGTCCAACCTCTAGGGTTGCTTGATATCGTGGCCAAATTTTAAATTCGACTTATTGGGTCCCCTAAATTCAACCAAGTTTTAATTATGACCTCTTGGGTCGCTCGGATTTAGTCGAGTTTTAGTACGACCTCTTGGGCCGTTTAGACTTAGTCGGGTTTTAGTACGACCTCTTGGATTGCTTGGACTTAGTTGAGTTTTAGTATCAAGTGAAAGGAATCCTATCCACTTAACTTAGGGGCAGCCTCGGCCTTGTGACTTAATGAGACGACACGCAAACATTCAATGTGATGCAAGACAGTAAATGAGCAAAAAGGAATTTTATTATATCAGTAGAACGTTTTACAGCGTATCGGATGATGCATTTTGCCTTACCTAACCACTTACACATTCATTCATTGATAGCGTTCTTTGGGATGAGTGCTTATGTCCGCGGGCCACTGAGGCCAATTTAACCTCTCTGGTCAAGTTGGTTCCTTGGGCCTCTTGGAATGAGGACTCGAGTCATCGAACCTCCTTTGTTGATTTAGGCTCTTAGCCAAATCAGCCTCTCGGGCCTCTTGGGATGTAGGTCCAAATCCTCGGGCCTCTAGTGTCAATTTTATCCTTTGGGTTAGATTAGCTTCCTCGACCTCGTGGGTTTAAGTTCTCGGTCCTTTTACCTGACTCTAGGCGCATCCGGCTGCTCTCCGTTGGTGCGTGGTTGTCCGCTGCCTTGCTTCAACCTTCCTCAAGCACGTCTAGGCTTTCTTGAAGCCTTTGCACGCTGTCTCCTGAGCTGGTCGGGGGTTGTCACGCTTATGACATTCCGTCTCTTGGCTGGTCTGCTCTGCTGTCTCTTGCTGTTCCAAAAACTTGTTCGGATTTTTGTAGAAAATGGTTGAAGTAGCCTTATCTAGCCAGCCTTTTGATCTCTACCTGTAGCGTCCGGCAGCTCTCAGTGTTGTGACCTCGGTGGTGATGGTAGTGACAGTACTGTGTCTGATCGCTCCCATCTGGGTAGCTTTCGGCCACTTTAGGAATTCTTCACCCTAAATTTGTTTCAGGATGTTGGCATGTAACTCGTTTAAGGGAGTTAGGTTTGAAGGCTTGGACTTCTTTTGAACAACCTGCTCAGATCTGCGCTACTTTGACAATCCTTAGGAATCTTGAAGGTACCTATTCTTCCTTTTTCCTCCCACCATCATCGGGAGGAATTCCTCTTCCCCTTTAGGCCTTTTTACTTCGTTGGCCCCTTCTCCGAAGATCTGTTTCAAGATATTCTTAAGCTTCTTTTTTGTTTGAGGTTGGGCCATGGCCTTTTTTTCGTTTGTATAATCTCTCATCTCGTAAGAAGCTTGCGTAGCCTTTTGCTCTGTGTGGCTCTCTTCTTTTGCAAGGATCCCTTTGCAAGAGGATCCCTCTTAAAAGGTATCCTCTTGATTGTAACGAGAGTGATGAGAATCTGGCCTTTTTGGGTTGCCCTCTTGGATTCGAGGACCCAAGCAACCTTCAAGTTATCGTGGGACTTCGTTGCTCAAGGCAACCCGCGTCCCTGGGTCCTCGAGCTGGGTAGCTTACTTCTTGGGGTGTTTTTTTCCTTCCCCTTTTTTTGAGACGTTGCGGTTTGGGAGGCTTTGGGTGGCACTCCCGTTGACTACTCGTCTAGCTTTGAGCAAAGGGTTTGGGCAGATCTTAAGAGATCGCCTACGTTTACTGCCAGTGCCTGCACACAAGGGCTTGGACGGTCACCGATCCTGTTGCCTTTTGGGAGGTTGTTGCTGCAAGATGCCGTATCTTGGGCGGACGCATTGGCCTGGTCTTGTGTGTCTGTCATTCTTTGACTTCAAGAGTTTCTCTGAAAATTTACGGAAGATGTGTTAACCTGATTTTTAATTGTTTTTCATAGACGGCACCAATGTTGCATTCTTAAATTTCGGCTACCGTAGGGGTGAAGATCCAAATGTCTCCTCGGGTCTTTGCGATGCACTTGGACGGAACTCGTACAATACACAGATAATTTGGTTATCTTTTAGGTTAGTGAATGTGATCTATGAGGAAGAGAGAGAAAAAGAAATGAATAATACAAGAGATTTTATGTGAAAAATCCTCTATTGAATGAGAGGAAAAAATCACAAGACTCTTGGTTCAGGAATCGGTTTACTATAGTGTGCTTGGATACAATGAGTTTACAAAGTGCGCTCAAATCTTCATCTTTATTTCTATCACAACAAAGCGAATGTAAAAAATGCCGACTCCCCTATTTAGTAAACAGTTAACATATTTATTGTGGTGTGCTTTCCTTTGAGAGGAGTCCACGTGGAGCTGACGTGCGTAGAGGGTCTGCCACCGACTCCATCAATCTAGCTTACTGTATCCGGGAGGTTGCGTACACGCAGGCTGATTTTGAGTGGTGTCACATCTACAATGGTTGGGCATGGCCTGCAAACCATCATTTATTCTACAGGGTTTGCCATCAAATCTCTGGCACGCTGATGTTGTAGACACGATGACGTCTGAGGCCCATCCTAGACTCATAGGCCTGAGTGGACTTTGGGTCTACTATCTCGTATAGGCTGACTTGGTCGCCTGAATCTTTTAGGTCTCTTGGGCCTACTGGGTCTCTATGGCGCCACAGCCCAATCCCACGAGGATTGATCTTCCAATGGGCCCTGGATATCACTACCCATCAATCCCGAATCATGATTTGATTGGACATTGGATTAGACATCTTCTCGAATATATGATTATCTGATTTGACTTTAGATCACTTCTATTGTATATATATACGTTCCAAGATGACTGTTTTTTGATTCGACATATATTTTAATTTGATATATGATTTGAGTACGAGTTATCATTGATTTTGATATTGGATTTCATTCCGGATTTGATGAACAAATTTCTAATATCGACGATTTCGAATTTACATAGGTTCTCTGTCTTTTGACACTAGATTTTCATCCGTTATTTGTTTTGAAATTTGTTTATGTACTCTTCCTCTGATTTGTTTGGACGTAATTGTTATATATATATATATAGTACTTGTTAAGTTTTATGCTTATATTTTATATTTTATCCATTCAAAGTAGAGGGTTCGAATTCATTGTAGGAGTAGGACGAGATTCAACGCGGTACCGTATTTTCTAGTAAGTACTATGTTTGTTTAGATATAAATGGTATTGGGTATATTTCGATTGTTATTAATGGTCTTTATTTAGGCTGTCATTGGATTTTAGAGTTGGCTGAATGTAGGCCTTTAGATCGTGTGTTAAAAATTGTTGGCTTTATTTTATTATGTGGATGGGTTATTATTATTATTTGGTTAATTTTTCTTACAACTGTTCGGAATAGGTTATTTGTGTTGTCTGAATGGTCATCTAATGATATCTGTGATGAATTTTTTATTTTGTCTATTTATAATTAATTGATATTAAAATTTTATATGATCTATTTGCTTATGTCACGTATCGTTTGATATTCATTTAATTATTATTTGAGATTTAATTATTTATAGAATTGATCTGCTTGATTAGAGTTCGTGATAGATATACTTTGGATGACTTAAAATAAGAAATTGAGTTTCAATTGTTCAAATATAACTTTAATAAATAATAAGAAGTAAAATATTATGATGAATTTTGATTCATGAATTTGATATACATATAGAATCTTAGAATTAAGGAAAAATAAACAACCTGTTATAATATATTGAGGGTTTTATTTTATTATTCAATGGACTTAAATACATAATACTAATATTTGATTTTATTGACATGTATTTAATTCTCGTTTATACTTCTATTTTGAATAATTAATTTTGGTAGGACGAGATAAAGAATTATATATTAAGATAGTATGAAATTTTCGGTATATGTATTCTAGATACTCTATGATGTTTTATTCTACATTCCATGAATATAATAAATATAAATATATAAAAATACTATTTTATTTGGATGATATATGTACCAAAATAGTTTAGTGTAGTTTGTATTATTAAATATTGAAGTCATTTTGTTAATTTCAATCGTATATTTATTTCTCTTATAAAATTTATAAATATTATATTATGATATAGACTTTGGGATATCAAATGATAGATTGATGTAGACATGTGATGATACATTCTTAGCATTGTCCAATAGGGTGATATAGAGTAATCTAAGTACAATATAATTTATCCGACTAATAGGGGTGTAAATATATTGGCTTTAAATTCACAATGGTAGAAATATAATTATCTTGAATTTTTTCTATAAAATATTTTTTGATAAAATATATTATCATACTGTATAATTTTCTCAATCATTATATTTTTAATTCTTATACGATGTTCTTCGTAATGATTGTTCTCCTAGTTATAAAACTATTTATTGTACTTTTTTTTTAAATTTGAGATTAGCAGTCAAATAATAAATTCTAACTTAGTAGTCAATTTCATGCTACAAGATATATTCATATATATGGATATATCTTATATTACCACAAAATATGAAGGCTATATGTAGATAGCTTTTATAATAATAGTTTATTTAATTTACAAAATATATTACTGAATGTATAATTTTATTTAAAGTTATAAATAAATAAAAGTTTAACAAGTACTTTTTTATAATATAAACGTAATTAAATACACATAATATAATGATATTATATTATAGTAATAAATATAGATATAGGTGATATAATAATAAATTAATTTTAATATTATTTACTAAATTGTTAAAAAAATATAATTAGATTATGACACTGTTAATAATTTATTTTTCTCAAATATTGGAGTGTTTCACTTTCTTGTAATGAGAGGCAACTTTTTATAATAGTTTGAGACCAACAGCTATATTTTTTGTAATGGGATAATAGACCACAAACTAAGAGTAGGGTTTATTGCTGACCATTCAGATTAGCAGTCACCGTGCCTATTTTGGGTCATGCGCCATGGCAAGCTCCACTTGTACTAGACAGTGCTGATCATGTAAAATTGAAAGGTGATTGGCTCTAGCGTAAAATACGAACTAAAGCGTAGGATTGGGCTAATCGCTTGACAAATTAAGTTAATATTCACATTTTTAACTCAACGTTGATCATATCTTAGGATATGATCTAAATTTAAAACTTTAACGGTTTAATAATCTGTACCAAATTTGGGTCACATTTGAACTTGCTCTGGAGGACGATCGCTAATAAGTGGTAGGCCCTTCTCTCTACTTCAATAAGCCGTTTTTTATGGGCTGTGGATAAGTTCATAATTTGCCAAAGTAACAACTCTATTTAACCCAAAAATTGTTGATTTGAAAATAGATGATTCTAATTAATTATTTATAATTTTACCTAAAACTTGTTGATTTGAGACTAGATGATTCTAATTAATTATTTATAATTTTGTATAAGGAGCACTGTGTAAATCGTAATGACCATATAAATATAATCCATCAAATTAATAAAACTTGAAAATTAATCACGAGACTAAAAGTACGCAAGTCCCAGAGCAGGACAGATGACAGACTGGCTTTTTGTAGAGCATCCAAATGCGTTGCTGTCAATTCAGGAGCCGCGGGGAGTGAATCGGAGGAAATGACGACTTGTTCCGATAGCGACAACGCCTATGCAGCTAACTCTTCGCCGTCAACCAATGAGACGACGACTCCGGCCCCGATTCAGATAATTAAGCCGAGAGCCGCTGATGCACGTCGAATGCAGATCGTTCCCGCCGCCGGACCCTTCGAGCTTCCTGACGGTTGGATTCTGGAGGTGAGACCCCGAGCGCCTGGCTCCTCCGTCAAAGCCGACAAGGTAACCCTACTTTTCACCATTCCTCTTCTCTTCTATTAGCTACACTATAATGTTAATTCAATTTCCAACAATGAATTATATGCTGTGGCTGTTGTGAGTTTTCACATTTACTTTTTTAAGGATGATGCTATTATCTTTAATAAATTTGATTGGCTTAAACATAACAGTAATCATCGATTCGTTGTATTTGTTCCTAAAACTTGTATTACAAGGATAAAAGAATGTCTTTTCTGTTTACTATGGGAGTGAGAGAAAATTAGATAAACGACCTCCTGTGCGTTATGATAATGCAAAGTATAGTGTCAACTGAATAGCATCTCTACTATTTTTGGTAACATTATACACAAAGAGGATAAATTGTATGAGAGCGCATTATGAGAACCACTAAACTTCAGTAACTGTTAGTGTCATTGTCAATACAGATATGTGTGAATAATTAAAATTCGTAATAGTGCGCATGCTTCTAATCTGAATGTTATTTTGAGTGCTACCCACAGTTCCAATATGCTGCAATGCTCACCATGGTGCATGAAATCCGTAAACAGGTTGAGATGTTTTTGTAAAGTAACATAATTTGTATTAACATTCTATTACATCGATAAGAAATTTTGAAATTATAGGGCCTAAGGGAAGAAATTATCAACTAATACAGATTAGCTATTGTTGAGCAGTTTCATGGCACATGATGTTACTAGATGGAAGTCCCTGAGCTAAAAGAAAGCCTGAAAGTGGAAATAGGACAAAACCTGGTTCATGTAACAATTTATCCCCCAAGAGTTGATAAATGCCGTATGAGTTTGGGAAGGTCATAC
This sequence comes from Nepenthes gracilis, assembly GCA_033239525.1. NCBI lineage: Eukaryota > Viridiplantae > Streptophyta > Magnoliopsida > Caryophyllales > Nepenthaceae > Nepenthes > Nepenthes gracilis. The sequence goes on from BSYO01000011.1 coordinate 21,544,285, forward strand.
CAATTCCTGGTTACATGCTCTATAGTTGTGGGGAGTAAAAAATTTGTATCCACATATCAGGCACAGTCATAGTCTTTGACAATGCGAGTGCCTTGTCTAAATTAGAAGAAGTGCAGTTAAGACTTCCCTTGTCACAAATATTTGTTCCCTTTGGGCATCACACGTAATTTCTCTTTCCATTGGATGTGTTGGACATAACAACAGCAGGTTACCTCGATGCCCTAGATGTCCATCTGTCTAAAGTAAGAACTATAGCAACTAAGTCTTGACTCCCTGCTATTTGGGCTTGGTCATCACAATCAATCTGTTATTTTGCTGCCCTTTCTAGGGACTATGGTTATGTTTTCTGACGGGCATAGGATTTTATATCCTTCCTTATCATAAATGTAAATATTGGTATTAGTTGTGGCTATATCGGTATTAGACAATACGTGTCAACATTCAGAAGTAATAATTGTTTGAGAATCGTTAGCTGACAGGTAAAAATTGACTAATATATTAGCCATTAATCGGCTAAATATTAGATATATAGGCCAATATATCGTGATATATTACAGATACGACAACTTATGTTGATTCTTTTGTGGTACTAGGAAATTCCAGTGTCAAAGGGCCCAATTACCTATATATACCGGCCGATATATCATATTTTGTCGATATTTTTATCCATGTTCCTTACTATTTCAATAGACGCCTATTAATATCTACCTCCCCTTAGCTTTAATTAAATCACTCTGTTGGACATGCATTGATTTGATCTCATGGTCTTGATTCATATTTGGGAAAAATTGACCGGGCAAAACAGAGAGAAAATATACCAGAAATTTTTTTCCTTCATTTGACCACCAAATCAACAGACTTTCTCAAAAGCCATCTGTGTTATTGTTCTACAATGATTTCAATATCAAATTGGCTAATTGGTTTTGTCAAAGGATTTAAAAAAAAAAAACAGTAGAGGTGACATTTAGCAAAGTCACAAGAGAATAACTAGTTTGCAAAGATTTTTTGCTGAAATTTTTTTATTTGAATAAAAGCCTCATGTGGGAGCAATAATTGTTGATTCATTATGACCTTATTTGAGTAAATCCTATTTGTCAGGATAGGAACTAGTCAATTAATTACTTGCAAACTTGCCATTGAATCTAGCCATTGAATTTTGCCTATGGTGAAAAGCTTGAGTTCCTGTTATGAGCCTGAAAAGCTTGAATCTGGCCATTTAGGTCTCATTTATTTCTAATTTTGCAGTACTATTATGAGCCTGAAACTGGGCGGCAGTTTCGTTCCCTGCCATCTATCAGGAGGTACTTAAATGGAGAGGAAGAATATAAGACTATGCCCAGGCAGA